>CAJVRN010000087.1:3912500-5112500 GCA_911728415.1 Lagocephalus sceleratus | reverse complement strand
GAAGGTCCAAATTTACTTTTTTTCAAGGTCTATTCTTACATCATCTTTTCTTAAGATTTTTTAAAAAGCAGGATGCATTACTATTCTATAAATGAAATGACAGAACTTACGGCAGTTGGAACAGAATGGTAAAAGCTCCATGCTGATTAATTAAATAGGACTTTTGCGAGGTTGTTGCTCTTGGAATCATGTCGCCACAGGTACCTGCCTGTGACCAACACAGTGATTTTTGTTCTCAGTTGGAAGAGAAGTCTGGCATAAAAAGGGGCATTCTTTCATCCAGTTTGAATGAAAAAGCTCAATACAAAACTTTTGATCTCCCCTCCCTGCTCTCCTCAGCTCGTCCCTCATGCGTCTTTTGGCTTTCCTTGAGGTCTCTCATTCTACCTGCTACTTCATAGTTTAAGTCTCATATATAGTGAATGGGTGCTGAATGGGACATTATTCCATTTTGCAGACATTGTCAGCAGCCATCAATTGTGCATGAGCTTTCTTTCACACGTCAGTGCCTCCCAAATGACAACCTGGCCTTTTTCCCCTACATCTACTCCTGTGTGCGTAAATTAGGATACACAGAATCCACCCTCTGCTGTATTTGTCTGCATCAGTGTGTGGTTCTGTGGATGATTGTGTCTGTGTATACACAGGCCAAGTCTCCATCTAATCGACTCATATTTCTCCAGCATGCATGCAACACCTTGCAGATTTGCTCTGGGATACTTCAGTACTGATTTAAATGTACAGTGGCTGGACTAGGCATGGTGCACTCTCAGACCTGTTTCTTTTTGTGTTTCTAATAATTCAAAATAATTCAAAATGTTCTTATTTGGAAACTTTAAGCTACCAAGGCTCAACTCCTTGCCTCAGGATCAACTCGACTGACAAGTTGTGGAAGACTTGTATTGAAGGCAGCTGGACTGCTTTTGGGCCCTTGAAGACTCTTAATCTCATACTCACAAGGCTACACTTAATTATATGTGAATGTCACCTTGTATATTATTGTGTGGACTGTAAATTTACACTGAGAAAATAGGGTTGTTATGGTCACATTAGTCACAGTTTGGATTGATGTTAACCTAGTTGAAAAGTTGACCCGTGGACTTCATTATAACTGTGTTTTCAGTTGATTGTTTGAACGTTCATTTAAGTTACTTCAAATGCAAGTTGACACATTGACAATACAGTTATTCTTTTGCTCATGTGTTCTCAACTTAAGATTAACATTTGTGAGTGTGTGTAAAAGTGCATTTCTGGAGTGTCAGGGCTCATTGTGTCTGAAGAAAACTGACTCGACTGTCACACATTGTGTGTACACAGATGAACGAGGGAGAGAAATGCAAGCAAAGGTGAATCAAATGCAAACTGAGGTCTGGGAGCTAAGTCACAAACATGAAGTGTGCATGCAGTGCAGACCAGGCTGCACAAACTGTTTCTCCCACGTTTTTACAAACATGCAGGATGTGAGCCACTACTTCAGGCGGTAATTCTACATTCCACAGGCTCTAACTAGAACTTATGGGAGCTGCTATCCTTCGCCCAACCCATATGTAAGGAACACGAGGCATTGATTAGGGGGCTGCTTGACAAAGCAGAAACTGCTTATTGAGCTAATGCACCTACGTGTTGTGATCGATCACGCTGTGTCGCTTCCAAATGCCTGACAGCAAGACGGAAGGGAAGGGAAGAGGCACACTAAAAAGAATAAAGGTTCACGGACAACTGTGGAGAATTGTAAACTACAGTGTACTGGGATGAAATCAAGGGTGGGAACATAAATTGCTCCTCTTTGGTGAAGGTAAACCTTCATTCTCCTGTAACCTGCAGTTCTCAATATTGCATCAGTGGCTTTTGTTCTGGGGGAATTTCCAAGCAGGTGCTGCAGAATGGGACTGAGACTCATTGATGACAGTTGTGTTTCTCTACCATTCCAACAACTATTTATTTCTCGCGGTCTGCCACACAATGTCACCCCCAACCACCTTTCCCGGCCTTAAACTGTCACCCCACACATTCTACAGACACTTGACTTGGCCAACACGTTGTGCTTGAATCAAGTGTATCGAGACAGGATTGAATTCCCAAATGTCATCTCTCATTGCCCTCACTTCTTTTTCTTGACCTTTCTCAAGCTTACATGTTTCCCTTTCCCCAAGTTTCAAGGACTTTGATTGTTTTTTCAACAAGAAACTCTAACTAAAACTTGTTTTCCCATTTTCCAGATTTAGATTTTCTGTTTACAATGCTTCCAATGTCTACTCATCTATCCAAACTAAATACAATATTATTTTGGATATGAGGACCCAGAATTTTACACACAGTTTAAGCAATTCTGCAACTTCTTTGCAGACTTCCTTTGTGCATTTTAGTTGTAACTTACCCAACTACAGAACACTTAATATTTTGGAATAATTTTAAACCTTTATAGCCACCCTTTTTCACATAAAATCATCCACTAAAAAAAGATAATGAAACAGGACAATGGTGTTTATTTTTAATTGTTAAGACTCTGATGTTAAAAAAAAACAAGTATAAAAGTGTATTTTAGTGCAAATATTGGTGTTTGAAAAATTATTTTTAATTTAATATGTGGCAATGAAAATGTGGGACAAGAAGAAACAAATAACTTTTTTTGTTCTGAATCCATCCACCCAGGTGGT
Source organism: Lagocephalus sceleratus (assembly GCA_911728415.1). Taxonomy (NCBI): domain Eukaryota; kingdom Metazoa; phylum Chordata; class Actinopteri; order Tetraodontiformes; family Tetraodontidae; genus Lagocephalus; species Lagocephalus sceleratus. The sequence goes on along the minus strand of CAJVRN010000087.1, from coordinate 5,109,843 downwards.
CACATTTGTAGTCAGAGATAAACATTTCACATCTCTCCTTTGCAATTTTTTTCTCCCAATTTCCTCAGAAATACTACCAGACGCATTATTTTGGACACTGGAAATAGATTCTCTGAAGTCCCTAGATGTCCTGAGACACCAAGAATATGAATTTAAAATCTTTTCATTTGGGTATGTGTATTTAGGCCCATTTTCTGAAAACATGATCAGGGTGGAAAGGGTTAAAGACTAATCGCAATGGGCTGAAGGCTTAGAACATGTTTTTTATTAACAAAGCAGAAAAAAGTAGCCATTAAACTTCACAAAGCTGGTTGACTGTTGCCTCAAGCTAACATCCCTGTGTTAGGAGCTGCTTTCATGTGAAAGTAATCTATTATTAAAATTCATTTTTGAAGGAATTTTTTATTCTTTTGGGCAACTGTGGTAATCTTTGCTTCTCGTGCCATGGACTCCAGCTTCCCACACAGCATGTTAAAGCTTTGACAGAACTATTTTGTGGTTTTCTTCTTTTTTTATTATTTATTCTTGCTTTTTTTAATTTCTTCCTGAAAAAACGAAGATGACATATTAAAGAACAGTTTTTAGGTCTCCAAGGAGGAGCATTAGTCATAAAAGGGTCAGCGGTCAGCTTGCAGGAGACACCATCTTCTTCCCAACTGTCCTTTGTCCTAGTCATGAGCAATAAGTGAATATGAAGCTAAAAGGAGAGGAAAAGAAGTGGAAGCAGATGATGTAAGAGTGGGAGGTGTGATGGATGGCAGGGGCTGCTTGTTCTTGGTGCGTATGTGCTTGTGCACATTTGAGCATGCTCACATGCTTCTTCTGGAGAGGTGTGTATCGATGGACGAGAGGCATCCATTGTCAGTTCAGCGGTGGAAGTGCTTAAAGCACTTGGGCCCCAGGGACTGACCATGTCACAGTCCCCTATCCTGGTGACTTATGGACCTGCCATGGTGAATGCACCAGGGCACCTCATGTGGGTTTGAATTTGCAAAGATAGGGGGGGTGTAATGTAATAGTCTATGTGATGACAGAAACCAGACCCCCTGGAAGGAAAATACCTCTTTGTTGTCAGCCTTTCATGCGCAAGAAAGAAGCTTCAAGAATAATTTGAATTATTCTGATAAATGCAGGGCTGACCAGGAGAGAAAATTAATGCAGATTAATGGTATGTTGCCCTGCAAATATTTGAGCTTGTGCTCATTATTTTCCTGCTCCCTCAGTGGTTGCTTTTTTTTCCTCAGTGGTTCCTTTTATAAGCCTTTTTTTACTCTGCCCTCTGTATCTATCTTATTGTAAAAAAAAAAAAGGAAAACAATTTGTTAAATGACATAACTACTTATGAACCAAGTTTATCTCCATCTATGTCTTGTTTCTAATAAATTTGTGTGTTTGTGTGAATACAAGTTGGACCTGAATGTGCATTAACAAAGTTACAAAGTGACAAAGTTAGGCACTGACTTGTGGTGTTTAGAGGAAGGTGCTGGAGAATGGATTATATCAGTGGGAGTGTTACTGTTATAGAAATATGGATGTGACTTTGTTCTCATTTATGCTACATAGTGAGGACTGGGATACAAATTTTACCTTCAAAGTGAGGACATTTCACATGGTCCTTCACAATTTCAAAGGTTTGTCGGAGGTTTAAGACTTGCTAAAAACAAGCATTAAGGTTAGATTTGGCTGATTTCTAGGTTAGAGATGTTCATGTTAGCTTTTGGATGTGGAATCCATTACGTGGATAAAAGTCCTTCCAAAGATAAATAAAAATGTGTGTGTGTGTGTGTGTGTGTGTATTTGTGTGTGTGTGTGTGTGTGTGCACGCATTAGATAATACTGTCACCATTTGCTTCTAGACTATATAACCTAAAAGCTGAAGAATTTTCAAAGCGCACCTTATTAATTTTAGGCAAGAAGAAAAGAAAGAAAACCCAAGTGTAATACTCGCTGGGTGTTCTCCTCTCCATTGCTACTTACCACATTTATAATTCAGCCAATACGAGTTACGTTTGTTGCTCTGGGAGTGGACTAGAGTGAAATAGTTTTGCGGTGTACTTATTTAGGTCAGGTAATACCTCAGCTCCAGCTTTGTGCAATGCACTAATTGAAAAACATCATTGATCTATCCCACACAGACTTTGCTGTAAACAAGTTCTAGCTTGGAAAGGTTAAATATAAAAAATATATCCATAAGATTTGTTTTGAAGTTATAAATAAGTGGATGTTGTGTACCCAGAAAGGCAATATATGTGAAAAATATGACTGCGGTATAGAAGACAGGCATATAAAGCTATTATGACTCCTGGTCGTACTCCTGGTCCTATTCCTTTTGGTTTATGAAAATATATAGATATTCTTTCCTTGATTGTCTTTATGAAGCTGGATAATAACACTAGCTCTTTTGTATGGAGTATGTACGTGCCAGTAAAACCGTGCAGCTATAGGGGCCATTCTGTTCTCCTCAGAATCCCGTCCAGCCCCCGTCGTGAGACTGAGTTCCATCCAAAGTCCAGCACAGGTTCTGGCCAACTCACTTCCCGTGTGGACGGGGACTGGGCCTGTGAGCTGTGTTCATATGCTGAATTTCTTTCTGTGACTTAAACTATCAATCTAGAACACGGCTAATGATTATCATGTTTCTGATGTATTTGCCCTAACCACAGATTTTCTCCCGTATCTCCTCAGCTCTGCCCAGCTACACTTGCGGAAATCCCGGAAAGCTACTCAACGGCCAGCAGCAGGGCTCTACGTTCAACATTGGGGACAAAATCCGCTATAGCTGTAACCAGGGCTATGTGCTAGAAGGTCACACAACCCTCTCATGCCTTGCCACTTCGGCGGGTACTGCTGCGTGGGACTTCCCCCTTCCGTACTGCAGAGGTAAGAAAGGAGGAGGAGAGAGGATTTCATGAAATAGATGATAATTTACAATGTAGAAGGAGGGGATCTTATTTCAGATTTTCTTAAATCGAGGCTTGACCAATCATTTTTGGTCAATGGAGAACTGCGATAGGAGCATGTCTAACTCTTAAAATCAGAGACTCAATTTCAAGATTCCATAAAACAGAAGACCCAGTCATTATGATGTTGCATTGACTGCATCTGCTGTGAAATCTGCAGTGTTAGCACTTTAGCACATTGACTGTTTTCCCCCTGATTACTCATGCCCTGACCTCACAAGGTTTTCTGAGGTTATCCTGATATATTACTTACAGTTACAGGACCCCATGTGTTCAGGCTCTCTGTCAGGCACTTGTGCCAACTGTCGACTCCTCGCTGCGCACCAGCATCACTGCAGTGTGACGCCAACCCTCGTGCGTTTGTCACATCACAGATAAACACATTGTAATCCTTTTTTCAGGGCTTTTGCGCAGCCTAAATTTAAGTCGTTGACATTCTGTGAAGTCCATGCACGTCACTGGCAGGCGAGTTTGCAGGTTCAAGCGTGTCCATTTACCATGCCCGTGCGGCCAACTGTTTGTGCGAGTGTTCCCACCGAGTCCAAAGCTCAGACACTGTGCCATCTGTAACCAGGCCGGGAGTCAGGAAGCACACACGTAGGAGCACACATGGCTGATCACCATCCGCCAAAACAGTTCCCGTCCGTCCAGTCACACGCCCGCACCCCTTACCAAAACACAGACTGTAGAACTCAGGACGTGAACAGTATCAAAGAAAAACTGCCCTTTACCAGGATGAAATCTTGAGCAGATCCCAGCATGGGATGGGGAGACCCATTAACAGTGCAGCAATAATGATAGAGTGGATTTAATTTATATGCCCATTGTAATTAGATAGACTTTTAATTGCATGCTTCTCCTCCCAAAAGTCATGAATATCTTTCTGCATACAATAAAAAAACTTTTATTTTTACAACCGTAACACTCCTGTTGAAACTGCTCAAGTAATACGGATGCAATTATACAACCTTTTCAGCAGAAATGACCCACCAGGGCATTTTTTTAACAGTCACTTACCCCTGTTATTAATTGACTTCTACATTTCAATATAGAAGTCATTGTTACCACCTGAGTGCTTTATCATTTCTGATTACTATGGTTTAACTAACTTTTAATTTATGTGCATCTACAGTTTAAGTGTTGCGTCTCTGGACAGAGCAAATCCTTTCCAGCTATCAATAAAAGACACTTCTAATTTCCTGGTAATCAATTTGTCTAAATAATTCTTCCCTATTTGACAATTGGCGGCAACTGCTGCTGATTTGCTTGTTGTCCTCATTTTGGGTTTCATCGAGTTTGTGGAATATCAAGTTTAGCTTTCCATTCTCGTCCTCCCCTGCTCATGGCAGGCACAAAACAAACCCAGTGGCAGAAGGAGGAAGGTGAACAGGAAAGTTTGGAGTCAGAGGCTTCCCTTCAAGTGTGAAGAAACCTCCTTGTGTTGAATATCAATGCGCTTGCTCATCTTTTCTTCTGCCCGCCATCGCTTTCCTGTCACTCCCTCTGCAACAATCACCTGTCACCCCTCCGCTTCCTCATTGTCCACCCTCCCTGCGCTCCTTTCCTTTAGCCCCATCCTTGCTCATCACCTGTCATCCTCTCTCTCTAGCCCCTCTGTTGTGGTTTTTCCTTCCATTCAAGTTCACACCGTTCACACCTCAGGAGTTTCCGTTCGTACGTGTGCTCTTGCGGTCTGTCTCTGCTCGGTGGGGGGTGGGGAGGGGGTTACTGTGGTGACAGGTAAGATGGATGATTGACAAGGCTTGGTGTGGATCTTCTGCTCCGCTGTGAAAGACAAAAGCACCACTAATGAACATCGCACCACCCAGGGACAGGGGCACGCACACGGCAATAATGTGGAAGTGCCATGTATTGATGTGTGCCCGCTGTTCTCATTTACACAAATTGTTTTAAAGTATAGATTTGCCACAAAATATTAAAGTTCACATACTATCACTATCACATCCCTCAATTCCTAATGATCACATAAAATGTGTTGCTCCTGGCAGAGGCATAAATGTGTTATTTTCTACTTCCACTAACAATTGTGCAGTTATTTTATTCAATTACATTTTTTTTTTCAAGCAGGACAAGACTTTTAAGGGGAATCCTGGAACCCTGCACACCTAAACTAACACCTCCAGGTTAATTATATTAACACATGCACCTAGCGTGCATGCTGAGAGGAAACCAAAGTACCGGCAGAAAAAAAAAATAGGAAAATCATGCAGACCGAAGGAGAACATAGAAAGTTCACATGGAAAGACCCTGCCAACGCAGTACCACGAACCTCCGTGCTGTGAGCCAATAGTGCTAATGACTGCACCACTGTGCTGAAATCTGCCTAATTAGACATTTTTTATGGCGTTTTGGTCAATTGCAGAAAATGTCATTAATTTTTGCAGCCGCAGTTCTTTGTTATTATTGATATTCTTGTTAAATTGTTCACTAATGGATACAATTCCAACATTCAAGATGTTTATTGTCATGCTCAGCAAAGGTCACGTTGAGCAATGAAGTTTTTACTTTTGGGCTTCACCAACTTCATGCAAGTAGAGTCCACAACTAAACTAAAATAAAGGAAATACTTGCTTTAAGCATTAAAAGAACAAATATTTAACTTGAAAAGACAAATAAAATAAGGTAGTACTATGTAGAAGAGGGTAAAATGTTGTTAGAGTTTAAGGGCCAATTAGCTATACATTACCAAGGACATTATACAATGTAGGACATTAGATGTGTGCAAATATTGTTACATTTGTGTGAAGATGGAGGAGTATGTGCACGATTCTCATTGCCGGTGGAGCGAGACTGATACATATTATATGTTCAAGTTTATCTTCAAGGTAGCAGACATATCCCCCATATAAGGGGACATTAAATAAAATGTTTTATAGGACAGTGTGAGCATAAGTGTTTATAAGCTTATTGGAGGTTTCTACAATCAGTCCTGGTTGATGGAATGCTGTGATACTGGAAAAAAAGGGAACATCAAGCAGAATTTTAATGAGTACTTATGCCCTTTAACTGCCGTTAAGCTGCAATCTCTGGCTGTGTTTAATCTTTTACTACCTTGTTGCCACTGCTTTTAGATTTTCAATTACCACCATCCCTCAAGTCTGTGATTATCTTTTTTTTTCCTGTATTAAAACCCTTTTTTAAATGTACTTTCTTTTTGTTACCTGCAGCGGATGACGGGTGTGGCGGGACACTGCGGGGCCAGAGTGGGGTGATCACCACCCCTAATTATCCAGCCGAGTACAACAACAATGCTGACTGCACCTGGACCGTGCTGGCCGAGCCGGGAGACACCATCGCCCTGGTGTTCTCCGACTTTCAGCTGGAAGATGACTATGATCTGCTGGAGGTCAGCGGCACAGAGGGATCTTCGCAGTGGTGAGTAGGCAGCCCGCAGCACTTTGTGTCGATTGAAAACCAAGCTAGTGAAAGGAAAGGAAGAGTTTCAAACTATCCTTACCTGTAGACATGAAGGAATGTGTTTCTTTCATGCTAAAAAGGGAGTTTATTGATTCAGTTAGAACAATCGCCGACTTCTTTTGATATCATTTGTCTTTGTTTTTTAATCATAAAGCCATGTTTATTCTGATCCAAACATAGATTGCGGCATCAGTTTTCAGGCTTTGATACAGTTTTTCAGTGTGTATTCACAGCAATGCATTTATGTTATGTATTGAATTAATTTATCACCAATGGTAAATTTAAGTTAAACTAGATTTGCGCCTTTGGTTGAGTGAAGCTTAAGTTGATTCCAAGCTTCATTTTACAACAAGAGTCTTTTTTTTTTAATTTATGCACGTGGAACATTTTTCTGGATCAACCATGAATTCATAATTTCCACTGATAAAAGTTTGATGGAAATCCAAAACACATCTATTTAAAAATGCTCTTTGAGGAACATTTAATTGCTTTTCATTGTCAGGGTTTATCAGATTTAAGTCCAACAATTATTGTTGGTAACACACTCACCCATTCTCTCAATTACCCAGTCAACACACAAACACACACGCTCAGCCCTAATGATGAAGAGGTGGGATATCCTGGTGTCAGTGTGGGTCTCTCACCATCTGTAGCCGCTCCTCCTCTCCCTGACAACTCTGTCAGTGCAGGAAGTAATTAGTGAGCTCCATTACCAGCAGCCAGACTATAGCGCTGTTTCAGTCACCCTCACACACTCCCTCTCATACATGCAATTGAACTCACAGTTCAGCCCACACAGACATGTGCACATGAGTATCTGTTTTGTTTTGGTTTTTTTTCATGCGCTTGTACCTGCACGCATCCTTTTTCTTTGTTTTCATTCTCCCCCTCCTACCCTACCATACTCACAATGCTAATATAAACATATGAATGGTGTGCATGGGTTGAAAACAGGTGGATGACTGTCCTGGTTATGTACTTAAAACTGCCTTTGGAAAAAAAAAATAAATAAATAAAATAAAAGTTTTAGTTTCAGAATACTGAAAGTGCGGAGGCATTTCTGACAGTAACAACAATGTTTAGGTCTCAAATTCACAGGCAGTTTGTGGGGAGGGACACGGGAGATTGGTCTGCAAATTAACCTAATTCATGGAACATAAAGGCACAGCGGGGATAAAGGGAGAGACAGAAGACAGCTGATAGTGAAAGAGGCTCGGAGACAACATGTCAAAGAGACTGCCTCTGGAAAACAGTCTAACAACCAAGAAGAACTTTGATTGATTTATCAATTTTAGAAGTTTCATGTATGCCCTTAAGCCTCATAATACTTTTTTTAATTGAGACTTTATCATCTCTGTCTCATTTAAATAGGGGCTCCAAATGCACATTTTATGTCCAAAACTTTTTTGCACTGTTGTCTTGTACTGTGATGCATCACAGTGGTTCAACTGTGGCATTCATTCTTATTTATTTATTTCCTGTTTACTGCCACATATTCCTAGTTGGGGTCAAAGGGACAGTGGAGCTAGCTGTTCCCAGGTGTGAGCCAGGAATATGTGTGTCTGCGATCTCAAGTGAAAGTGTTGGGGTGTTTTCACAGCCGTGCATTAATGTTGGCTTTTGAATAGCTCACTGTTTCATTCCAAATACATAAGGGAAGCCTGGAGAAGCAGCATTGATTGATTCCTGACAGACATGGCGAGGAATCTAGTAGGAAAAATTGGGGCCAGAGGTCCGGGTCAAAATCCACATCTCTTTGATTGATCAATAATGGTTAAAATTATTGCAGGTCAAGCTTGTTGTTCATGGATGTGTCTCTGAGGCCGGAAGGGAAATATCAGAACAAACACTATTAATTCCCACCAAATCTCCAGTGTCCATAAACATGGCCCAGTGAAATCGATGCTTGTTTTAATTGGTGACCATAACAGTATATGTGTAAATGCTTAATTTCATTTGATAATCCACTTATATAACTTTTGCATTGCTATTGATTTTTGTTCCAGCCCCGTATTTCTGTTGAGCATCCATAATACCCGATGCTTGCGGATGCTTATTTAGCTCCATGTTACCAAATGAAGCACACAACTATTGCATTTCTAATTGTCTTTGGCAGTTGTCTGTTTTGCAAAGCACCACACAGCACTTTCATCTGCTAGCTTTAGTCCCGTGAGATGCTGAAAAGATCTCTTCCATCAGCCTGGATGCTGTAAATAGCAATAACATTTAGAAGTAAATAAATCTGGAGTTGAAAGACTATAAAACTAGTATAAATGAAAATAGAACGATTTGAAATTTCCATCAGTGTATTTCAAGTGTTCCAAGATAAAACTTTTGTGTTAGTCTGAGAGTGTAGTGAGTCTTGATCCCTCGAGTTAGCTCCTCTCTTTCAACCTGATCCCCTGTGGACTTGAGCCTGTGACATTTAGCGAACATACAGATTATCCCTGCAGTGATAATAAGAGTTGACACGTCGCTAACCTTGGAGGAAGCGTATGGGGATGGTGTGGGTGTGCGTGTGCACAACGGTGAGACAAGAAGATAAAGCAGAGAAGATGAGAGCTCGGAACACTGGATGTAATCGATTGGCTGTTGGGTTGGTTCACCTGAGAGTTGGTGAATGATCTTCCAAACTTTTAAGTCCAGGAGCTGCCTTCTCCAGCTTCCGATGGGAGTATCAGCAATATCAGTATGTTTCAGTTTTGTCGAGATAAATGCCTCCACTCTTTCTTTCATCTTTTCAAAGAGATTTGGAAAGTCTTTTCATGTCAGGACTCATGAGATTGAAGTCTGACTCTCCTGCAGCTCAGGTTCAGCTGTGCCTTAGCTCAGATGATTGGTCCACTGGTGTGTTCACAGCTGAATGATTGCTCATTCAAGTCAGTATATCACACTTTATGTGTGAATCCCACAAGCTATAACTTCCTGCAATAAAACAACCACAAAAACAAAATGTCTGAGTAAATGTATACGTTAGCCTGGCAGCATGTGAATGCCGAGTGGAGCTCGGCCTTCATGAAGACACAGTTTATGTATGGTGGGATGGTAAAACAATTATGTTCAGCAAATTGAAGCAGAGTTTTGGCATCAATGCTGTGGAACGTTACAGGGATGTCTTTAAATGGATGCTGTGTCATGGCTGACTAAGCGTATATTCTTGCCATTGTTGTTAAATTCTCCCTTTTATGCATTTCTTGTGCTTCAGCCTGTTTCACCCATGCCAAGCTGTGGGTTAAAGGAAGTGTTTTGTGCTCGAGCGTTCCTGGTAGTTCTCCTCAAGATTAGTAGTCTGGTCACGTCTTGGATGTGCTGTTTTTTGTCCCTCTCGCTGTCTCTTTCAATTGTTCTCAAGTCTGCTCTCTCTCCTTGTCTCTCACTCTCTCTCTGTCTCTCTTTAAATTTGCTCTGTCTTCAAGGCCAGTGAGCCTATAGCTTTATATTCTATAGCAATTAAATGGATGTTCTCGATGATGTCATAGAAAAAAAAATGGGGAAAAAATACAACAAAGCGAAAGAAAAATATGAAAATGAATGGACTGATGATGATTGGATTATGTGCAGCAGTTTTCTTCCAGAATGTGATCTCATGAATCCCGAGTCTGTCTAAGCTGTCGATATAGATGGCTATTCTTCAAAAAGGTTAAGGTTGATCATGTTTGGTCTGTTAATTTTGTTCTAAATGTATGTTTTTATATTTCTTTACCAGACTTTGGCTATTTTTGTCCAGTGGTATTCTACTGTATAAAGTCCATGTTGTCCTTTGCCAGTCTTCCCAAGACCATTTGTTTGAGACAGGATTTATTAACAGCACTGCTTATTTGAGAACTCAATCTGCCCTGTGCCATCGATCAAAACTTCAGTTATGACAAACTTTGCACCACCCGTCAAGAAATGCTCCGTGAGAACATTATCTGCAACACCTGGCACTGTGGTGTACGACGGCCCACCACCCAGGCCCACAATTTGTTACCTCCTTTGTCACATCGATCAGACCAAGAGCTAAAAGGAGAAGGGGCTCGGAGTGCAGAGAGCAAGGCTAGTGAAAAAGGGGCCAAAGAAAACCAACATATCCTGTAAACCTCCCTAGTTTTTGGTGTCTATCCATACCAGTAAGACCTGAATAGGGTAGCAAAGCAAAAGAAAAAAAAAAGCCTTGTTCTAATTGCAAATCATTAAGTGTCACTGATCATCTGTGATATGTTAATGAACAGTTGGTGCAGTTAACTGGGCACCGCTCAGACTAACCTACATAATCCAGCTGAGGCAAGCTTTTATATAGCAATATGGAATAGTAATATGTCTGCGTAAGCATTCGCACTTATGTTGTCCTAAGATGGATGTTGAAGTAACATAATCTTCGTATGCAATCAGCCAATTGATAGATAGATGTAAGGACCATTTCTGGTTGTTTTTATTAACATTTAAAGCAGACATATTATGCAAAACTCACTTTTCCATTGCTTTAGTCCATATATTTGCATATCCAGAGTGCCTCACCACCCCATAAATATCAATGACAACTAATTCAATGTTAAGTAAACTCTTGTAGCTGTAAATGTGCTTTGGAATGGTCCATTTTGCATTTCCACCCTATTGGCACCTTTAAATAACTTCTGTGTTTATATGCATAATGAGAAGGCAATCAAGAACAAAATCAGTCCTTTATGCTTGATATGTGTTTTATAATTTACCATATTTGTCCACACGGTTTTGATACACTCAAGTAATTCTCATGCATCTTCCATCAAGGCTTCATGCCGCTGCTTCATTCTCTCCATTGGCATTCTGGGTCAAGGGCTGCTAACCTTCCCGTTCAGCTCTCTGTTGTGGTGTTGCGCAAAGATGGATCGGGGCTGTTTAGAAAATGCTTTTAAGTCCCATGCTTGGCCAGTGTCGCTGTTTCCTGGTGAATCAGCACACCTTGAACCTTGACCCCACCCCCTCGCTGGTTGTTTAAGAATGTGATTGAGGCAACAGAAGTCCCACAGGAACCTGAGTGATGGCCCACCAATCGAATAATCAATCACTGTAATTAGCCACGATGGAGCAAAAGGAGCGAGGGAGCCGAGAACCGCATGAAATCAATTGGGCAAAACACTTGGAGGTCTGATGTACAGGACGGTGTTGTGTCAATTAGACTGTAAAAACAGAACAAGTGCCTTTTAAAGATGCATCTAATTCTACAATACAGACTCAATTAAACATCCTCTTATTTTCTTTTGGGATGGTTAATGTATTCTTTCATGCAAGTTCCTGCCTATGTTATGAACAGACCCCGCCCCCCTCCACATCTGCAACACACACACACACACACACACACACAGCGCATTGTGAAGTTTCAACTATTCAGAGAGCGAATTGACTGAAGTGTCTGCAAATGCTTTTACATTACAAATGCTGTCAGGTGGTTGAAAGCTTTCAGAAGGAAATTTCCTCAAGTGTCAATCAATTGAGTGCTCTGAGCGGCACAGAAACACCCGGGCATACGTATGGATGCTACAGGCTATTCTACCTGCCTTAGCAAAGCTGCAGATGAGCACTGCTTATATCAACTTGTCTCAACCTGACACATTTTATTTCTTTAATACCAAAAGTATAAGTGTCAGTGTATTACATGAATGGGTGCCTTTAAAATAAAGTAAACCAGAGAATCCAAGAGAAACTAGAACTAAAGCAAGGACATCGAGCCAGGAAGGTCTTGCTAGTTTGTAATCTAATGCATCTTCTTTGGAACACTGCTTTGTACGTGTGTGTGTGTGTGTGTGTGTGTGTGTGTGTGTGTGTGTGTGTGTGTGTGTGTGTGGGTGGGTGTGTGTATGGGTGGGCGGGTGTGTGTGTGGGTGGGTGTGTGTATGGGTGGGCGGGTGTGTGTGTGAGTGGGCGGGTGGGTGTGAGAGAGAGTCCGAGAGAGAGCGAGCATGCATATCCTACCAGGTAGAACTGTGTTTGTGCATATCAGGAGCAGCTCTGAAATACACCCCGGACCGTAAACCTAGCCCCCATTAATCAGGCTAAGGCCGCCTTTATTTTATATGACAACAGGCCATCCTGAATGTGTTTACAGAGGAGCCTTTATGGACTTTGGTGAACCTTCCTTGACCAGCAATTTCAGGCCACACGGAAGTGTGTCTCCATAAAACCTCCACTCAGCTGCATCAATAAAATAAAGACGAACACCCTTACTGTTACAACAAGGAAGCAATCGCCTCATTCTGAACATTTCGGGTTTTCTGACATATTAATCGGTCACAATGACAAGAGATAATAATGTTAAAAACTTCATCTTGAAGTTGTTGACTTTTGCAACTTTAAAGTTTTCTATAAAGTATTTGCAAATTCTCTTCTCCATTCTAAGACAATTTGACTCTTTTAGCTCATGGAGATAAAACAGTCAAACTCCCTGTGGAGTTGATGTGAGTTAAATCAGAGTTGCTCTATTACCAATGATATCAGACATGTGGTATGGATCAATTCTTGATCATAACAGACACCATATAAGTTAAAGTAAAGTAGAACTTCATACACAATAGGAAAATCAATAAAAACCTGAGGTTGCATCATTCAGGACATTCAGGACCATGAGTTAATGTCTTTCAGTGACTTCAGCATGTTTAAACAATAATACCATTTATTATTTAAACTTTTTTTCCAAGAATCTGCAGTATCCATTGTCAAGAGTTTAAAGAAAAGTTTTGCATCAGAGAAAAGCTGACACATTTTTTTATTGTCTTTTTAATATACTTTTGAGAGTTCCTTCAAAAGACTGAGTCATTCTTCTTCAAGGATTATTTTGAAGCTAAACTGATATAGTGGTTATGTGATCCAGGAGACCCCGCGTGTAAGTGGGTTTTTGCTTGGTAGAGATTTTCCGCAAGCGCCGCAGAGGTGTCAGTGTGATATTGATCCCATCGCACAGAAATCTTACTTAATGCCATTTCCCCACCAACAAAATGAGAGAGCAGACAGTGGCCCCCAAAAAAGAGCAGTTTTATCTTGACAAAACTCAAATAATGTGTCAGTGGTGACTAGCTTTGCTGCAAGCACCTTTTTTAACCACATGAGCTTAAGTTTGGTGGGCTATATGATTATTTTTCTTCAACTGCAATAATTAGTCTGCCTGATTTCCTCAATGTTTATTTCATTCGGTGGCCTGTGTAGCGATCACTACCAAAAGTGCACCTGGGTTAGATTAGGCTAAAGAGTAGAACAAATCTCTTCACATTGTATTAAATAATTAAAATGGGGGATTACGCTGTTGTTGGACCTGTCCAGACCGTATTATCAGCTTGCCCTGCTTGGCTGTATCACAGCAGATCAGCATTGCTAATATCAACTTGTTATTAGCTTCACCTCCCTGACAGGGTGATAACGGGGGATTATGGCAGGTGCCATGTCTGTAGCTAATTGCCATGCTGGCGTAAACGATATCCTTTGGTCATACATCAGAAAGCCAGAGTTGCACTTTACAAATCAGCCAGTGCAGTTATTGTCTTGTGATTATATTCTTTTAAAAAGCACAATATATTTAATGTTAGTTTGTGAAGTGAGGTATTGATGCAGAGCTCTGAGTTATTCCCTGGAAAGGTGACTGTTCTGCTTATTAGTGTTGCCGGCATGTTTTTCCTCTGAGGTAGTTTATAATCGTTTTCTGTTTGCGTTTTGGTTGATAGGATATATTGCAGGTCTGGTGTGTGATGCTCCACATCCTTTCCCTCTCCCTCTGTTTACAATAAAGATAACAACTTCTACAATGGCATGGTGTGGGTGTGATGAAGAGGTTATACAAATGAAACTTAAAATGTGATTAAAACTTACTGCCAGGAAAGTCTTGATTCAGAAGTATAGAATGAAAATTGCAGTGTGTTCTGTTATTTACCATAAAGAAGGCCAATCTTCTTTTAGGCTCATTTTCTTCCTCCTGTAATGACAGCTAATGGAAAATGTGGACTATTAGCTACAGTGAATCAAAGCGAACAGAGTCTGACACTCTGGAGCAATTATAGTTTTTGTTTTTTGTTTCTTTTACTATAATTTGACTAGTTTTTGCCTTTCTATTTTTCTATCTGTTCTTCCATTGACCAAAAATCAGTGATGCATATTTTGCACCACCCTACTCAGTTTCTCCCTTTGGCCTCGTTGCCATATTGTTTGTTCCAGACCTTGGCCTGGTTAGGGCTCAGGAAGCCCCACAGCAGATTATCACAGGCTTTAGCACTGGTCCTGACATCAAAGGTACAAGGAGAGAGGAGGGAATAGCGGAGGAGCAGCGACACAGGACAGCAAACACTGGCACCAATATGAACGGGGTTAGAGCAGGACACGGAAGCGTCCGGAACAAATTCTGCTGAGCTACAGAGGATAAAGCGTCAGTCCACACAGGGACGGGCAATGATGAATTAGCGGTCGTAAAATGCAAGTTAAATACAATTCAATTCATAGGTATAAAATATTTGGCTTAGACGAGGTCAGATCTGTGTTTCTCAAGTTGGAAGTTGGCTTCATTGTCTCATCCAAGCCTGATCTAATCCCATGCTGACCCCTTAACTATTGTGTACAACAAGCATATTCAAAGCGAGCTTTATCAATTATTAAGATTTAGCCATTTTACCCACATCTTTTGGCATAAGTGAGGTGGAGAATACATAGGAAACAGGCATTACCCTGCAGAGCTGAGCAATGGGTGTTGTCTACTTCTAATTTAAAATGGATTAGTAATGATGAAAGATTAATCATCCCATGGGGCGCTTTGAACATTATGGATGGAAAGACTTGTGTTATCATTTAATAAATAAAGAGGTTTATGTTACTGTTCTCCATGGAGACCAGAGGCTGGAAAATAAGTGCATGAAGCATGCACTTTTATGCAATTTCTAGTATTCAGCATAGACTTACACACTGACTGAGGAGTTTGGATATTTAGGTTTAGTGCTACAGTTTTATTTTGAGGAGTTAAAATGAGAGTGGAAGTAGAAATTCTACATAAGCATCGATATTGCTTTAGTACTTATGGCTTCTCCAGTTTTGTGAACATTTCAGAAACTTTGACATTTCAGAAACTTTGACAGAACTTGGTTAGCTTGAGGCTAAATTGGTAACATCTTCCGCATTGTTTGAAAATGCCGTAGGTGAGAGAAATAGAAGTGAAAAAGGAATGTTTAGCATCATTTTTACACCCGCATCCTCAAACTAAACTGAAAGATTGGCAATAGAAGGAGAAATGGATCTCAATAATCTCAATAATAATAATAAACAGAGACACATTTTCTGTGAATTTCCCCATGGTGGTATGAATAAAGGAGTTCTCATTCTTATTCTTATGTGCGAACAATTATTGGATATGCATAACTTATCATGGGCCGCATTTTATAATGTGAAGGGGCTGCACATAGTCCATGAGCCACCAGTTTGATATACCAGGTGTTTATATGTCAGTTTTTGAATAGTACCGTCACAGTATACACCACCAGAGTTGTCATCTAATAATTATTTTGATTTATAATCTTGCATAGAAGATTTATTTTCTCCGTGTTATCCAGCAGGTGGCAACATGCACGTGTCGTTTAGCCCTTAAATGCCAGTGGCATAGCACACAGTTTATTTCAGATAATATTCTAAATAAACATAACATTCTATTTTGGCTTCCTAGTCTGTTAACTTGATGAGGCATTTGACTTGACTGAACAGTGTTTGCAAGCCCTGGGCATTCATTTTCACCCCTGCAAATGTGGGGACATAGATATTCTCAGTGCCCGCCAATGCAGGAATCAGAAAGGTTAGCACAATTATTACTATTATTTTATAAGCATTATTGTTCTGCATCTGTTTTTTAATGTAATTAGAAAAGAGTTTCTACATTAAATAATGATCAAAACTACACACATTAAAACAGCTTCATTTCAATTGATTGATTGATTTTAACTTGAGCCATGGCGAGCCACATCTAATGGTAATCAGCGACTGTGGGCAAAATTTGATGTTTTGAATGAAGCGCTGCGTGTGTAGCACAAAGACATGACCAAAACTTAAAAAACTGTATAATCATCACCCGTTAAAAAAAAAAAAGCCCCCTTCTCTCATCCATCCTCAACCAGGCAGGTGTTCACAGAAGTGGTAATTTTGAGGCTAAATATTAAGCAAACACTGCAGCTCAGGGAGGTGTGTGTGGCCGTTCCCAGGACAGAGAAGCCTGAACACATGCACACGCAAACACACACACACATACACTTTCCTACGCTTATGCTGATATATTTTTAGTTGGAAGATGTTTGGATGCTCATGGGCAGGACGTTACAGTGCACCATTTATTAGCTGTAGCTAATTGTGTCCACTGGGATTGTTTGTTGTTATTGACTAGAGGAGGAAAATCTTCCATGTCTCCTATATAATGCTCTTCATTCAGCTCATTTAATTTGCTCAGTTTATAACAGTCCACCAGAAATTGACATGTAATTCATACTGAAGACATCATTTTTGCCCCTCCCATACATTAATGGGTGCTCTAAAGACATTTTGTTAAGACTGTTATATTTCTGTCTTCTGCCATTTCCAATGCACATCTCTGTTTTTATTTTTAACTCGGGACTATGCACTTAAATCACGCTGTTTGTATCACTTCTGTCACTTGAAGCTAATGATATCCACTGGGCATTACATCTGAGATGTCATATCATTTATAATATAGCTGAAGTTGGTGTTTAGACAAGTCTGAAGCTCAACACTGATACATATATATAAAAAAAACAACTTTTATTTAGTTCAAGCATGAAGACTGGTGTTGTCACATTGTGTGCTATCACTGTTTCCAGATTGGAGTTGTTTCTAGTTCTTATCTTTATATAAGAATACTATAAAACCACAAGCAGACAGCTGTGCCCTGCCTGTGTACGTGGTTCAGGGTATTTACTGTATATATTTCTCTTGATGTATCATCTCTGAAATCTGGCCTCTGCGCCCCCCAGTGGAAATTTAAGTCAAGGAGTAGTATTCCTAAATCTATGGTGATGGCATCCCCAGTGAATATTTGGTGTTCTGCATTTCAAGTTGAGGTGTGTTTTTAGCCAGCTCAAAATAGCCCAAACCAGACGTCTCACAGGAATATTATTGGATTCGGAATATCCACGAGCATGTTTCACAGATAAAGTAATCCATAACACATGTCTTTAAATAAGGAGAGGGTGGGATTCAGATTGACTGTTGGGCTTTAATTTACAGTTAACATCTTTGTTTACTTGACAATCCTGTGATGGTTTTGACCTTGATCAAGGAGGAATATCGGCATCAGTGGAGGCTAAATCTCAGGGCTCTTACTCAGCACGGTATCACACAACATTACACTCACCGTAGGCTGTGTGTGTGTGTGTGTGTGTGTGTGTGTGTGTGTGAGTGAGAGAGGGGGGGAGGGGGACTGATGCTGATTGACACTTAACATAAGATCTCTATCATGGTGACTGTAATCATATTCACCATGGAAAGGCAGAGTCAATTTTTGATTGAGATATTAGACTATCTATCTATCTATCTATCTATCTATCTATCTATCTATCTATCTATCTATCTATCTATCTATCTATCTATCTATCTATCGCATTATTTTGTCTGTTCTAGCCATCATTAATTCAAAGATTAAAAAAGCAGAAAGTGACAGCATCAACTGTTTGTTGACCTCGTTTTGCACTTAAAGTCACTTGACAATAAACTCTCTTGCAAGCTTTATTAAAATGTTGGCTCCAACAATAACAAAGCATGGCATAACTTTTCCACCCTTCACATTAAGAATTATAATCAAGACATAAATAGTTACAATCAGGGGCTGGGCTCGTGACACCTCTGGTGTGCAATTTTGACATTAAATTTTTCCTTCAGTCTTTAACTTCCTGTCTTCTGATCACTCTCCCTGGAGTATCATCCTAGAATATAAGACAGATCTACACCACTATCATGGCACTAAATCACTGAATTTATTTAGATATATATTTTATATGAGCTGTAAACATTAGTAAATGTCATCCTGTTCCTGAATTCTTGAATTAAGTGATTCTATCCTCTCACTCTGTCCACATTACTGTCCCTGCAATCTGTTCTCTCCCCCTTTAGTTTAAGCATTTCCTGCTTGGGGCTCCGATATTAATGAGACATAAATTAAAGACAGAGCTGCCATTGGGTTTCTGCTCTCCCAATTAACCCACGTTGCTGCTGTCATTACGGTTCCTTAGCATTTTGGGTTTTTATGTTGGAAAGAATATCAGTTTCTGGGCATTTTCAGAGGGGCTGTTTTAAGTGAGGAAAATTAATTTAGCCTGTTTAACAGTGGAGGGCTGTGACAGCTTAAAAACTCGTTGCTAAATGAGAATGAGTCCGTGAAAGCTGAATAGAGGCCCGCGCGTGGGACAGGTAGTGCATGTAAATGTTCCTGTGTGTTTTCAGACTCTGTCCCCTCGAAGAAGATGAGGGTGGAAAGAGAGTGGAGGGACTCATGTGGCAAAGTAGTGAAACTTTGTGCTGATTTGACATATTCTAACACACATATGTTATATTAACACGCATTATATGATAGCATATGATCCAGTGTAAATATTGTTGGTTCTATAGTTGAAGGTCTACTTGATTATTTGTGAATCTTATACCAAATTCACTATTTGCTAATAGGATCTGCTGCTGTGTTTAATGCTGAATCTCCTCTGCCTCTGATTTAATGTGGGTGCACTTTATTTTTTACATATTTATAAATATATAATAACATATCATCTGTGAACGCCATATTTGCTAAGCTGCTCTCATTACGCCTCCGTCTTTGCCTTCCTACCCCGACTGGCATAGTAATTTTGTTTTGATGCTGCAAAGAAAAAAAAAAAAGCAACTTTATTCCCTGTGGAGTGTGTGTTTTTGTTTTTTCTTTTGTTTTTTCTTTCCCTCTCCACTCATTTTGCTCCATCCCTCATTCTGGCTGGCTTGCTGGCTTCCAACTGGCAGGCATGCTGATTAATGTACTCATAATCACCACGGAGACAGAGACAGGTGATTAATACTAGTCATTTAACAGAAGAACCTCCGCGGTGTGTTTTTTTGCCTCCTCCTGTGCCATCCTGTTGCCGGACTGCTTGTTTCTGCGAATGTTTACGTGCACCAACCCAACTGTAATTGCATGCATATGGCGCTGTAAGGAGCCATTTGCGCGTGTTCATTAGAAACACACATTGGTAATTGTTGTTTACACCTTTTACAGCATTATCCTAAATGTAATTTAAGTTGCCTTCTTCAATAGACAGTGATCTCCGCTGAGTTGACACATCTTTTGGGACAAACAGCACTTGTATATTAATATCATCTTGCGGTCACTTTGTGTTTCAAGTTCATATATTGAGCTGGTATGTTATTATAGAGGAACTCCTCAGGGTTTTGCAGTCTTGTCAGTGCCCAGCCAGCCTAATGACCTAAGCTATTAAGCCTTCATTAATCCACACAGTGAGGGACTGTGTGTTTACACACATTATATAATGTGCATATATACTCAAGTAACTTTGCCTGTGTGGCAACAAAGTTGCTTTTGTTTCCCCAAAGGTTCATTTCCAGGAAGCAGCAGCGCAGAGATGAACCATGTGCTGCAGCACTTGCCCAGAGCCATTTGAGTCTGGCACTCGTCACAAGACGTCTATTTTTGATGGAAGACACCTCAAAAGGCCGGATTAGAGTAGTCAAAATGATATCATCTGCATTTTCAGTCCCGCCCGGACCCACAGCATCAACGGCACGGAGACTGTTATTTTGCAAGCTCAGGCATGAAGCTTGTTTCCCAGCCGGTTGTTGTTTTTGTCGCTGCCATGTGTGCTCACTCTTAATTTCCTTCAGAGATTAATGTGGCAGTTTCCACATTAATCCGTTCTGATCAAATATCTTCCAAAATCTCGGCAACACACCTGTGTTGTTAATTGAATGTCCCCCTGCTATTAATGTTTTTGTTGGTAAGGTGCTTTTAAGACTTTATAGATAATCAAACAGTACCCTCTGCTGTAATGTTTTGCTGCTATGGTGACAATATCAGGCAGAAATGTATCATGATTTCTAACAGAGCTAAAAGAGGACACCTATACATGGAATCTAAATTAATACGTTCATCATTTCCACACTGTAGCTAATGGGTGGTTTTGGGCTATTTTTATTATAATAAAGGCCTCTAGAAATCTCTGACATGAATATATGATGCCGAAGGCAGAAGAGGGTGGAAGGTCAGGGGGACACAGGAGGCAGCAAAGGGAGGGACCACTTTAAATTGGATTGCGGTTTTCTTAAAAAAAACACAAATGGGGTCTTAGTCATAGGTGACTGGAGTGAGTTCTTTTTTCTTCACTCTGAAGACACAAAGTGAACCTAGACCTTTTAAAGACGAATAAAAAAAGAAAGAGTGTGTGGGACCACACTGTTTGTTATGAATGGTTTCAGACTGGCGAGCTAATAAAGGCCGATGGAAGACGAGATCAAACTCTCAGCCTGGAAGAATATCAGTGCTGTGTAATAGAAGAGAACTTAAAGACTTCATTCTACCTGGTCTGTTTGAAGTGAAGCGTGGCACACGGACAGGGGATCAAAGATGACTTTGAACAGCGATCCAAATGCATTTAAGGTGACATGAAAGCGGGCTTGTCCTCTTACACCAGTTGGTGGTTTTTGAATTTGCCAATAATGCAATGAAATACTATATTTACTTTACATTGTTCTTTTGTTTATTTGTTTGTTTTTTCAATAGAGATTTGTGAAAGTACCTGAGAACACCTACATTTTTTCATAGATTTAGAATATTCTTTTTGTCCACCTGTCTAATCAGGCCTGCATATGCATAGTTATGCTAAATCAGCTTCCAGCTCTCACATAAGCGTTACTCAAACTGTTCGCAGCCATATCATTGTTTATCCTCATGCTCGGATTTGTTTTGCATTTGAGGAAGAGGATGCAGACGGTTTAGAATGCGGCAACCATTTGCATTGAATATTGTCTCCACAAAAGTCGGCGGAATGGAGAGTGACTGCAAAAGCGAGGGAATAATCGCTAATCTCCGAAAAAAGAGCTGTGAAAGCCAAACAAAGGGCTGGAAACACAGCGGCTGAATAAAGGCTCCCTCTCTCTTTTTTGTTGCATCCCTTGCTTTTTAGTTTGTGCATTAGCAAGAAACTTTGAATGGATGAACAATGGAACGGCTTTGTCAGCGACCTTTAAACTAATTAAAAAAAACAAATTCATGGAGCGCCTAGGAAGAAAATATCGTGGGTGGACAGCAGGAGGGACCATGTGGACGAAGCCCTGAAAAGTAAAGGTTTTGAGTTTTTCTTGCCAGAATGACTCATTCCTTGTGCGGAAGAAAAAAGCTTGGCTTCTCTTGCCAGTTTCTTCTTCACCTCCTCCCCCCACAAAGCCTTCAGTTTCATCCAGTTTACGATTTCCCTTCATGCAATCTCAGAGCGGGATTGTCTCAGAATGAATTACAGGGTCCTTGATCAGTAAAATGATCAAAAACCAACTAAAAAGCTGTACAGTTCTAAGCAAATTCCTTGTAGTTGCTCATTTGAGGATATACAAATGTTAACAATGACGTAACTTTTCAGTCCATCTTTAGCAGATTTTACCATTTCAGTAATGGTAGGGTAGGTAAAAATGAATCCACGTTATGAGTCAATCTGGTCCTGACATTTTCTGAACATTCCTTCATGAGGTACATCTTAGCCTGGGAGCAGCCTGGATACACTGGAGGGATCCCACTTTCCGTCTATCTTGGGAGCATCCCAGTTGCCATCCAAGGCAGCCCGAGTTGGAGAAAGTTGGCTTGGTTTACCTTCTACCCAAGTTTCCAGCCAAGATTTAAAAAGAAAACAAAAAAAAAATCTTATTTTTGTAATAATAAATATGTTCTATGCCTATCAGTTCCCTTCTGCATTTAAGCACTTAGCACTGAGGTCTACAAATTTCTAAAGTACAGATAAACTTTTGGATTTTTGTGGTCTTATAAAATAAATGTATATGTGACAGTCTTTATGTCTGTTTGGACTCCTACATTTTATTACAGTGGGGCCTTGGGACATCTATTAAAGGAAAACATCTGACTATACTCTCTTATTTGCTTTTTAGATTTCAAGTTTTTAGATTTATTTTAATCATTTTTGAACATGTTTATATATTTAAAAAATGTTCATAGGAGTGGAATCTCTAGTAATATGGATTTATATGCCATTTTAGTTTAAATGCTTGTAAGTTGCTGTTACTAATGGGCTCCTATTAAATCATGCATGCATTTAATGGCCATGCTAACCTTGGTAATATTAAAAATTTATGAATGCATATATTTGGCATTTTGTGGCACCAACAGCTTGAGGAATATAAAGTGTTATGTTGGAATAAAATTGTAATTTGCAATTTGTCAGTGGGAAAAGGAAACATTAAAGTGCAAAACTGTCAGTCTGGTACAGCCATGCAAGAATATGATCTAAATGAATGGATGGATGGATGGATGGACGGACGGACTGATGTACAGATGAATGACTTCATTTTCACAACAGCTTTTCAGCATAAACTAGAGGGGAAACAAAACACACTAAAGACTCTGCATGCAATGAATACAATTCAGTACTGATCAGGCTGAGGTATTGAAAAGTCTGATGCCACTGTAGGAACAACATCCTGGAATACTCCTTGGAGCAGCAGGTTTGGATCAGTTTCTTGCTGAAGCTGATCCACAGATTGTCCAAGGATTAGAGAGGATATAGAGAGGCTGGGACGTGTTGTCCGTGAACGCCCACCGTCTCCTCCAGGGAGACCAACTGAGATCCAACCCCAGACCCAGCTGTTCTGGTGACTTTATTTTTCCTGGAGTCTTTTGTCTTGATGGTCAAGCCCTGCAGACCTCAACAAAGAGGACAGCCCTCTCCACAACAGACGAGCATCCTAAGCATCTTCCTGAAGGACCTGAGCTTCCTGAGGAAGTAGAGCCAGCTCAGGCCCTTCTTTACCCCAGCCACCTGTGGTTCTAGATCAGGAGAAGGTGGGGACCCGGTGCCTTCTAAATTCTCCCACCAAGTCTTTTTATAATACTGAGACTTTTTCTGCCTTCTCCCAAAACTGTACTTATTTCAGGATATTCTGGCCTCAGGGAGCTGCAGTGTGTTATATGTGTTTAGGGGATTTGATTGTCAGTTTCAATATCATTATTCTTATTTCACCTTTCTGCAAGCACTCTTGTATACTAATAGCACACACACACACACACACACACACACGCACGCGCACCACAAGAGAGTTGAATGATGAATGTAGGTGGGAAATGAAAGAAAATGAAGAAAGCCTGATTCTCTCCAACATTTTCAGCCCCCTCCCCTTCACATGTTTCACGAGCCTCTCAGATGTACAGAAAGTTTATTAACTATTGATCATAGTGTTTGGTGATCTGAATAGCGGGCTCAATTATCACGGCTGCATTGTGTGACCTTGGACACATGGAAACATGTCTTCTGTGACAATGAAGGTTTGGCATCAGCACAGCTTTAGCAGCAATGTGAAGAAAGGAGCCAATTCTCTGACTTCTTTCTTGCTTTCTGGCCCATTTTGCTGAGGGGAAACTTTCAATGATATAAATTATTAAAGTTTTCTTTTGCTTCTCATCAACATTGCTCCTCAATTCTTTCGACAGCAATTTGCTACCAACCGCTTTGTTCTTTCTGACTTTGCCAACGTCCACCTTGACTTTTTAAGCAAGTGCAATAAATCAGGCTGACGGAGGGATCAATTATGGAACAAGTGGCACTAAATTCTTCATTTCCATAAATTGAGCTACTCAAGTTTATGATTTTGTTCTATTTCTACTCCTGTTTTGACTTGGCTGTAAGCCACTGGTCCATTTTTACTAATACCAAACAAACAAAAAAAAATCTTTTCACCCTTTCTTTCTTGACATCATTTTACTTGGCAAACTTTACATGGTCAGTATGGTAACTATATTTGTAGTGTATATGTCTGGGGGGGTGTTGAATGTCATAAATGAGGTTGCAATATTAAGTCCAAAACTCCTTTTACCAAAACATGAATAATATTTCAGGAAACATCAAGACAGCTTTACAGAAATACAGATAGTAATGACAAAAAGAGGGGGGAGGGGTGGATGGGGGGGGGGGTGTTTTTCTAAAAAGAGAAAATTTCCTTCAATCGCTGTCCATTTGATATGTTTTGTGAGGGCAAAAAATGAGCTGTGGTAAATGGAAGAAAGGAATCACTTGGAAGATTTATCAAGGCTTTTGGATGGGGCCAGAGGTCTGTGCATGAATAATGCATGAGGGCTGAGAAAGGCAGAGGAACAGACATTTTGGCTTTGTTGGAACAGAGGGTCTGACAGATAAGTGGGCACGTTGTCTCTGATGGGTATGGTTTTACTGGGGGGGTTTCAACCTCTGCTGCGGTGCCTTGTTTTCTTGCATTCAGTTTACCAACCACTGGGTGTGTTGGGCTACCTTAATACTTTAACCTGAACTTAATGGTTGATGGTTTCCATAGGAATGATTGAAGCTTGTCCTGAGGGCTATGCAGCATGTTGTTTCAAACCGGGGAGCTGCGGTTGTGCTTTTAAACGTCCAGTGGATGTCTGCTCTTGGGAACCTCTGAAGGTCACAGCTACAGCTCCACCAGCAGCACTTTAATACTGCCACTCTGGACTTATGGGACTTCTACGCTGATTAGTTTTACCTCTGAAGGATGCAGCATGCATCTCAGTGTGTTCACGTGTGTGTGTGTGTGTGTGTGTGTGTGTGTGTGTGTGTATAAGACTTGGAGTGGGAGAGAGTGGGGGACTGATTTGCGTGTGTGTAGAGAGCAATGTTAGTTAGTGGTCCTATGTGCCTATATGAAGATCACAATAAGCTTCTCTCTGTTTTAATAGACCTGGTTTCATTAAGTTGCCAAAAGTTCCTGCTTTAAAGTCACTGTGTCCCTCGCTCTGCTGTAAAGAACAAGACCTGCATACCAAGCAGGTGTCCGATTGATCCAGCTAAGTAGCTGCAATTAACGGGGACACTCCCAATTCAGGATGGGCCTCGGTCCACAGCCACAGATGACCGCATATATTTCAATGAACTTACATGCTGACTACTGATTTGAAGCATTGATCTTCATCCTGGTCACCTTTGACTCCCAAACTCCACCCCTCGTTGATTACGCATTGAGTAATGTGACATCTTTCACCTTGAATTGAAAACAGACTACTTGAAAAGATGAATATAAAGCAGAGAAAAATAATTTCCCGACGAAGGGTCGCTCAATTGCCTCATGATGATAACCTCTATTTAAAAATCCCAAAAAGGCATTAGTGGCCTCATAAATCACACATCCATCATTATGAAATGCATATATGTGCTTGTTTTACCAAAACGGCCAACATATCCTTCACAACCATTGTCAGGTGATGGTATGAACGACAAGCCACAGCTATTTTTCTTTTCCTTGTGCGTTTTCCTCGTGTGCTCATTGCGGCTCAAGCCCCTTTGTCAAGATTGCCTCTGCTTTGCTTTGTCACCCGGCCTCGCCCAGACTACATTTTTTGGCCAATCATCAAATATCCTCCTCAGACTGGGAGGCTTTGGGACCTGGAAATGGAAACTGATTTCACATTGCACTCTCAAGCCAATTCCTTATAAAATGCAATATGTTCAGCCAGCTCAAAACTTTTTTTTTCCCTTTGCTCCCCACGGTCTTTTTGACTCTAAAACTTCCACGTTTTTCAGTGCAATAAAAGGGACAGACGCTGAAATGGGAAAAGTCAGAGGTGACCTTAACTTAAGCTCAATTCTCATGGTGGTCTGTTCCTAAACTTTAATGGCAAAGCCATCAATGCCTCAATGTGCTTTTATTTTGTACGTGATAATGAAAACTGCTGCAACATGGGGGAAATCACTTTTATTTCACAACACTGAAGTGTTGCTGGAGGTAAATGTGGCACTTTCTATTCCAATACTGACACCCTGTGACCCTTTACATACGTCAATGCCTCTTTACTGACAACTAATGTAGCTAAAGGGAAGGAAAACATTAAGTGTACAGTATTATATATGATGCAGTGTGAAAAGTCTCACACACACAAGAAAGATCTATGCTCAGTTAAAGTGGTTTTTGACTTGTGTAAGCGTTAGATTATTAAATTCCATGGAAACAGAAGTTCTGATTCTCACATTCCCCACTGAAATTATATGAGAGCTCTTCCTGATGATGTTCTTTCACATTTATAATTATCTTTGCTACCTATTCTACCTTATAACCAAAGGACATACAGCATTTCCCAGTAAAATTCTGTCTCTGCGTGTGTAAATGTGGTTTTGTGCAGGCCTTTACAAACATACAGCCATGCTTTCAAGACCCAGTTAAGGCGTTGTGGTATTCAAAGCAGCTCCTTGACCCAAACAGGGCTTACAAAGTTGGCTGTAGCCTTTTGCGATTTGAACAGTAGCTCTATGGTTGATGATGTTCAGTGGAAACGACCTGCTTTGGCCAAGGTCAATGTCACTGATTAACAAAAGTTCTACTATGCAACACTTTGAGGCTGTATTCTTTCTCTGAAAAGTCAAATCATTTGCATTTTAACAACTTCTTCAAATCATTTTTCCACATGCTGTTTGTCCTTGCCGCTCAACAGCTCATTCATTCCTCCAATCATTCTATCTCTTCCTTTGACAATCCAGATTAATTTATGTCCATAAATTAATGACTGGTGGTATTTTAAACTGTGTCTTTTACTCCGCTAGAGCAAAAGTACAAACTTTAAATAAAATAGCTTCGAGAAAAAAAAAAATCTAAATTCTGTGGAGAAAAAACAAAAAAAGACCTTTATGCATTTGGTTAATTCTGAGACTGCAGTGATGTCAGCTACAGTTTTCTTAAACACACAAACTCACATTCTCTGAGTCAAGACTAAACATCATTTCTGAGCAGAACACACCCACACACGTCTGTACCGTTTCATCTCTGTGAGTCTCTATTGTCTCAATACATTCCATAGGCCCCTTCCCCCTACCTGCCTCTAACCCAGACCGAATTCTAACCTCACCTTGAAACCAAGTCCTCACATAACCATTTCACAGAGACTCACATGCACGCACACACACACAAACATGCACACACACACACACACACACACACACAAACATAAACATTACCTCACATTTCTGTTTTTGTGGGCCTAACCATAAATTAAAACCTGCAGCAGTAGAAAGGAAAGAGGTGATAATTATCTTGCTGAGGATTGGACTCCCTTAGGTAAATTTCTTTGTATTTCACTATATCATTTGAATACATGTTTGATTGATTTCTATAGGGTATAACACATGTGTGGGTGTACATTGTATGTGCATACAATACTTTGCACAAAGAGCAAATTAAGAATAATTACAATTATAAATCCTTGTTAGTCTTCATGGAGGAGAGGAGAGTCTTAACAATAAAATCTATCTATAACAGAGAAAAAGAGCTTTAGATTTTTCTCTAACCAAGACATTTGGTCTGATGTTGTTTGGGTACCTGTTGGATAACTCATGCTTGAATTTGTAAACATATTATCTAAATATGGGTTGATAAATTGTGCATGGGTGCATATTACTCTTATGATTCTATTCCTCCCCTCTTGCTGCTACTGTTTGCATCAGTGCCACACAAACATGAATTAAATAAGGAGCCTCTGCACGGAGAGTCCAGCTGTGCCTCAGAAGTTTAAGGGACAGATGAAGGCTGGAACCCCTGGCATGTTTTCAGAAAAAGTGTTTTTGAAAAACCTTTGAGTCTTTACAGTGAGCATAAAACAGAGACTTCAATTGTATTGCCCAGAAAAAGTGCACTGAGACTTACCATTAACCTAAGTTAACGGAAATGATGGTTTTGAAAGCAAGATATTACTATTTTCCTCTTATCACAACATGCAACTTTTACTTTTTTCTCATTCACTTTTTTATAGGAAAGGGTTTAGTTGTACAAAAGCACAAGATTCTTTAATAGATTTCAAAAGTGATGGACATATTTATCTGAAACATTAAGGTAATTACTATTAACAAACTAGACGGAAGGCAGGCAGGTTCTGCCAGTGCCTCTAACATATTGCTTGCTACTAGGCCTTTGGTGAATTGAAAATCTGATGGATTTCATAATGGATTTTTCAAAGAAAATAGAACCACAAGTGAGGACAGTTATTCTCAATTTACTTTACTTTACAAATTGCTTTCTTTTCTATTTAACTGTTAAAACAGTAATGGCAGTAGATTGTTTGAGCATACATTAGGAAAGTCACTTAAACACTCTGAGGTCATGGTGTCCAAAAAAAGAGATGTACATTGCCTGAAGTATTAAGTCAGAGAATGAGGCTGACTAATATTTCTGCAGGTTACACATGTTAAAATGAAAATAATTCAAAGTTATCTTTGCTCTTTCTCCACAGGTTCACTGGCCCCAACCTCCCCTCACCCATCATTAGCAGCAAAAATTGGCTGCGGCTGCACTTTACGTCAGACGGCAACCACAAGTTGAGAGGTTTCAGCGCCCAGTACCAAGGTAAGAGCAATGGATGTTTTTGTGTTTCAAAATGAAAATCATTAACAATCAATGAAAGAAGAAAATTTACACTGTAAAGGGGAAAGTAATGTGTCAGTACATAGAGACTATAAGGTGCCACTTGGCCAGGATTCATTATTTAATGGGTTGAGACTGAAAAAGTCTTGGCATGGTTGTGATGGTGAGGCTGGCGTAAATATTGTTTTTCAAATCAGAGAGAAATGGAAGCCTGAACAGAGGCCCTGTTTCCTCCAATTCACATCAGAATATTTAATCGAAACAACAGCGTTTGGCTCCGTTTGTTATATTTTCCTCAGTTTCCTTGATTTTAATGGAGCCAAAACCCTTTCTCCATCAACACCTGCACCTGACATCTTATTTTCTGGGTAATAAATCTTTCTTTTATGCAGTTCTTTCTTGCAGGCACACACAGACTTAATAATAATAAGAAGTAGTTTAACAAGGTTTTAATATCAGAGCCGGTGAAATCGAGCAAAGCTAAGTCACGTCCTCTGTCAGTAAAGGAAGAGCGTTGAGGTGTGGAAAGGGTGCTAATTGATTTTTTTTTATTTTGAAATTGAGTTCAGTCAGTTGTTCTGCACCTCAATGCAACAATTATTTAAAAGAAATGCCCCTCCTCAACCCCTCTACCCTCCTTTTTTCTCCACATTTTCACAATTCCAGATTATTTCTGCATCTTAAATGTATACATTTTATGAACTGACAAAGAAAAGACATTTCTATTAGCAAGATTTCAGCTGTTATTTATTTGTCAAAACTGCCGGCTTGAATATGTGGGTGATGAATTGTCAAAATATACAATATAAGAGCTTCTATATCTCCCAGTAATATTCCGGCCTGTCTGATATATGAGGGTGTTGTTATTGAACTTTGACCTATCACATAAAACTCTCTTCCTGCATTCCTCCACAGTGAAAAAGATGACTGAACTCAAATCACGTGGTGTGAAGATGCTACCAAGCAAAGACAACCAACACAAGATCTCTGTGTGTAAGTTTCACCTCAAATGCTCCACAGTGCTGCATATAATTGCTTAGACAAGTGCAGCATGCTGTGAGTTGATTAAGGGGCACCCAAAATCAATATTTTCCATTGGAAAAACACTTGAAGATATGTGGACAATGGTGCCCAAATGAGCTGTGACAAAAATGAAAAGGACTGCAGGCTGAGTTATATAAGGAAGGGGTCTCGCTCTTCTGTTGCTCAGAATCACTTGCACTGAATATGACTATAAAAAACCCCAACTTTAAAGTTTAACAAATGCTACTTATGTAACATAATCTTTTCAAATTTACTGCTTATGGCCTTATGTCGTAAGCATTCTGTGTCCTTTACCTTCTGTACAACCCAATAGCTCGGACATCAGAGGCCACTGATATCAGAAATGCCTGAAACCAAAGTCTGAGGCCGACATTACTGCAATCCGTGGAATGTATGTCACAATGTTGTGATTCAAACTGGCTGTTGTTGCTGAGTGTTGACAGTTGTTGACTTGAGCTTGTCAAAAATGTCTCCCGCTATTTTTTGATTTTTTTTTCCCGAGGTGACATTGTTTGGGACTCACCTTCAATCAATGTTGCAGCACAAAGAATGTTTTGCAACCTGGGTGGATTTAATTTAGGTTTAGGTTTGGACATTTTTTTTTTTTTTTTTACTCTTTACAGCACATGCTGTTGGAAAGCCTCCTCAAATTATTTATGTGTGGAGATACAGGGAACAGCGTGTTGGTTTTGTGGTTAACACAATCACCTAACAGCAAGAAGAGTTCAGGTTCAGGTCAAGTTCCTTCTCTGTGGGGGTTACATGTTCTCTTAATGACACATCGTGTTCATATGAATACTTTGGAGCATGTGACAATGCGTCTCTTGTTCTGAAACTTTTGATTCCTCATAGAGAATGTGGTCTTCTTTCTCTCTTCTTTCTCACTGCTTATGATCCCATTTTTCTTTACATGGGCATCTGTAATGGTGATATCTTTACTCTGGATTTAAATAAACTAAAAAATAAGGTAACCCCAAGTCATAAAGTTATGGCTTCCAATTTATATTCTGTTTCAATCCGTCATGTCCCCAAGGAATATACTTTTGCTTTATTCTTTCATATCTTTAGTGTAAATTTAATATTTCCTCCACCTTTGCACAACCTCGTCTCCAAAGGAACAGAACATGCTTTCCTGTATGGTAAAATAGGAATGTTTTTATGTGACTATTTGCCAATGAGGGAAAAACTTTTTTTAGGATTATATAGTCCTTTTTTTATTGTTCTTTTCATTTATCACATGCAGAAACCCCTTATCCCAACCCCGTATCCAGGTCCAGGTCACAGGGGTGATAGCTTCAGCAAGTCAGACCAAAGACACTGCCCCCAGATCTTCCTTCGAGATCTCATTTAAATCAAGCTGAGATATACTAGCCATTTCCCAAAACTTAATACATCGGCACGGACTTGTAAACTTCTGAAATACATAATTGAACAAACATACTTTGACTTATATATTGTCCATCATTGTTGTTGTTGCTGGCTAAGGTGAAATGCATTTTGGGACCAATCAAACACACAGACCTGGGGATGTCACAAGGATATACGGACATGAATATGGACAAATATGCATATTGAGAAATGGCTATTCCCTTTTTAACATGTCCTTCATCTGTCATCTGGCCAAACCCTATCACCTAGGGCTCCTCTCAACACAGAGAAGTAGCAAATCTACTTTGAGCTCCTTTCTGATGTCCGAGTTCCTCAGTAAATAGCTAAGGCTGAGCCCTGCCACCATAAAAAGGCAACTCTTGTTCTTTTGGCCATTACCCAATGCCTCACCTTGTGGCTCAGCTGTCTCTTCATGACAGATCCATCTGTCAGTCTTCTCTCACTTGAAAACATCTACTCATTGCAAGAATGCCTCTCGGACCTGGAGTAGGCAATCCACCCTTTTCAGGCTGAGTGACATGGATTTCTGATTTAGAGGCATGGAGGTTCATCCTTTCTTTAGATACCTAAAGATGAGACCTAACATTTTGAGGTTATTGCAACAATGCAAACAGCTCCAGATTAACTGACATTTATTCAGTTTTAATCGTATTCTTTGTTTTCTCACCAGTGTCCCAGATGGGAGTTGTGCAGGGGCACAATATGTGCCCAGATCCAGGGATACCAGACAGAGGAAAAAGAAA
This sequence comes from Lagocephalus sceleratus, assembly GCA_911728415.1. Lineage (NCBI taxonomy): Eukaryota > Metazoa > Chordata > Actinopteri > Tetraodontiformes > Tetraodontidae > Lagocephalus > Lagocephalus sceleratus. The sequence continues at coordinate 5,077,697 of CAJVRN010000087.1, read as the reverse complement.
AGGCTCTGATTTCAGGTAAAAACAAGCATAATTTTTTTTACTATGGGATCCAATTTTGCACAACATGTCAATTAAATTCATGAATGTTGATACAAATAAACCCTTTGAGAGTTCAAGTTTATGTTACACTTTGGTAACAGAGTTCTCTGTTAACTTTTTACTGACTAAGTGGGCTAATATCACAAAACAGCAAACAAATTATAAATTAAGAGATATTGTAAACATGATAAAGCATATTAGAATGAAAGTCTGCCTGATTTCCCTGGTGATGCTAAAGTTAAATCATGTTTCATGCAGACAAATCCATCGTGAACTAATTTTTATCTTGCATTATCTCACATTGCTTTATGTCCTCTCCGAGTTTTCATAAAAATATATCCAAGACATTTCTATGAAACCTTTGGCGTCCTTGGATCTCCAGGCGGGGAGCCACGGTGCATTTCTCCTGCGATGAGGGCTATGAACTGCAGGGCTCGAAGAGCATCAGCTGTCTCCGAGTGACAGACAGCTACGTAGGCTGGAGCGATGACCGGCCCATCTGCAGAGGTAATGACTGACTTGCGATTGCTTATCCACTCGTCACATGCAGGTGATATTTGCATGCTAAAGCGTGGCAACGCTAGTGTTGCCTTTCAGCTGGACTGTCATTTTGTTTAAATGCTCGGTCAATCTTCCTCCCGTCCACCTTTTACCGAGTCATTATCTGCCATTTCCCTGTGACTGGCCTGACATTGACATTTGGCTCGCATTCTTCTCCTTCCTGCTGTTTAGCCATGCCAGTATGGTGCTGGCAATCACTCAAATCTGACCATTTTATGACAGCTGGAACACTGAGGCTCCCTCTGTGGTGTACCTGATGTTCCTCAGTTACAGTTTTAATGCTTCAATGACTTAAATTATTAAGAAAATTAGATTCAGGACTCCTTCTTTTTGTGATATAATTGCTTTAATTGATGAATAGAATATCTGATATCCATGATCATTGGAGTGCGACATATTAATATTTTACTTTAACAGGGTGGTAGTGTTCCTGCAGAGTTTTCAAAAAGAAAAAAGAAAAAGTAATTATAATTTCTACGGAATGGGTGCAAGATATTAGAAAATTACCTTTTGCAATTTAGCACCCGTACTGCTTCCACTGCTGTTACCTACATAAATATAACCAACACCTGATAGAGGTTTGTCAGTTTAAAGGCATTAAATCAACTTTTTTACCTTCTCCCTTATAATTAAATGTATTATGTGTTTTATTAGCCTCGCATTTGTTTACAAAAGATGTTTATGTATTTTTATTTATGTATTTATTTTTAAACCAGTAAGATGCTTTGTCAGCACTCAGAAAGAGGACTGTTAATAAAAAAAAACAATTAAAAAAATATTTAAAAATCCTGGTGGTCTGAAACTCGGAAGCAATCTTTTTGGGTGTAGCAGCGGTACATCTTAAGGTTGCTTCTTGCACTTATGTTGGGTCCAATTGATTCATTTCACCTCAGACTGCATCTAAAAGTCAGAACAACTTGGAACCTTTTGCCAGTCGGTCCTCCACTCCCTTTGGAAAGCAAAACAGTGACTCCATCAGCACCCCATTCTCCACACACTGATCCAATTGTATTAAAATTAAATTACAGGTGGGTATCAGTAGGATTAATGTGATGGAGGTTGGGGGATGGGAGCTATTCCACCCTTTGTTGACACGAAATGTAGACCTGAAGCAAATAACAGTAGCAGAAAACATTGCTCTCACACAGTTCTTGAGAAGAAAAAAACATGACCACAGTGAAACAACCCTTTGAGTGAAGGTCAAGGTACTATGGTTGCTTTTCATGTTAAGAATCATTCAGGTTTGACATCTCATGGTGTTGAATATTTTATTTGCATCATCTTCACTTAACCTGTTGGTGCCTTGTGCACATTCATGCAGCCTCAGTGATGATGAAACACTCCCAGAAGTAATTGAAGATCTCTATCCTGAATTAGCATTGTTTAATTGAACTGTGCTATCATTAGTGAAAGGCTCCCAGTCCACAATCTGTTGGTGCTCTTTCCGATCACTCAACGGTGCTGAAAATCTTCACTGTTAAAGCCCCCCCTGCTGTTGTGGCAGTTTAATGTCTTCAAATGAAGACACACACCGGAGTTTATCAAGCGCGATGATTCACAATATATTTTTTAAAATTGTCAGGGATGAAAACACCTCCTCGCTGCAGCACTGTTTTTGAAAGGTCACCCTTACTGTCAGCACATCTCAAATTAATTACTTTATTCTTGCTTTAACTTTGCCAAAGTTGTTTTATACATTTTAATGTGGGTGATTTTGAGAAGGAGAGGGGTGGAGCACGGAGCCAATGAATGCGGCTTGAGCACCCGAAGGACCCTGTTCAGATGTAACTCATTAAAACAAACCTGGTTTTCTTGTCCTGGATCTTTTAAATATTCTCAGGTTATCCCCCACAGTTCTGCACAGGTACACATGCGGGTCTCTTAAAGCCCTCATTAGGCATTCAGCTTTAATCTGAAGGGCTGTTTTAACAACACTGACATGCACACACCCTCGCAGAAAGTCGCCCTGTCCTCTAAAGCTTGCTTTGTTAACTAAAGACCTCCCAGATTCAAAAAGACTTTGAAAACTGATTGATTTTATTTCTAATTTTTGTTTTCTGCACTGAAGCTGCTCGATCCAAGTTGGTGCATGTTGTCTGATATTATATGATTTTAATTGTTATAATAAATAAAGATCGCAGTATCTATAGAAACAAATGACACCAGTTTATTTAAGACCACTGTGATTTATGAGGTCGATTTAATATTTTATGAGTCTATTTTTCATGCTGCCACAATAAATTGGCAAGTTGAGTCTTTGCAATGGTCGTTTTTTGTTTTGGTGGCTGTTTGGATTTTAATTTGACAACCTTGTAACACAATTATGATTACCAACCCTTTGAAAAACTAGATTTTTTGCATGATGAGTGCTTACAGGACCCTAGAGTTAATAAAATTCATTTTTGAATAGGTGCATAGTTGCTTTTGACAGCTTTCTAATGCGTTTTGGAATGATATTGATGGTGCTTGGTGAGGTTTTAGATGACGGCTGTAAAACCCTACATGGGTGCATAAAAAGACAATAAACCACTTGTTGTACACGAGGCCAAGACATGATCACGACTATGATAATAAAAAAAGTAATGAGCAGGGGCTCAGGTGGTGGGGGGGTGGCTAAATGAGCAGTACTTGCAGCCAAATTGTGGTGGGGGTTCTTCTTTAATCTTCTCCTCCAGGACAGCGGTGGGTCCGTACTTCAAATTTTGGGTTCTTCAATATGAGGTGCTTGATTATTCCATCTTTGCTTGCAGCACCGATGTGTGGAGGTCAGCTGAGAGGTCCAAATGGTGTCATTACATCTCCAAACTACCCCGTCCAGTACGACAACAACGCTAACTGCACTTGGATCATCACAGCCACAGACACATCAAAGGTAAAACCCACAGTGGAGCCCAAAACCATCTACTTTATTAAGGTTTGGTTCTCTTATCATGTCTCCAGTGTGTTAGCTGTGCTAGCAGAACGACCGCACCTGTAACAGAGAGATTTAAGACAGAGATGCTCCATTTTACCTCTGATAATTTCTATCAACCACTTCTGTGGGTGTTGAACCCACAGAAGTGTTCGGTTGTGACAGAAGTTGTCCATCGAGAGGAATGTAAGAGATAAGGAAAGTAGAAGCGAGAAGAAAGAATGCTGGTCCTGCGCCAGCAGACGACATCCAGAGCTGTTAGAAGCACCGTTGGTGAGGGACAAAAGACGGAAAAGTCAGAACTGATGGAGGAGTAATCGAGTGGTTTTGAGAGGAAGCTCAATGGGTATCAGGAAGGTGCCACGGCCACTCTGCTCAGATCATTGACTTTGTAGTTGTGTTCAAGGCCACCCAGCTGCTCTCCTGCCAAATACCCCCTCCCCAAACCCCCACAAAACGCTTTTACAAATCTGTTCCCTTTTTCCGCTGTGTGAGTAACGGAGAGGCTACATGAGGTGAGAGGGGCCGGTCAGAACCGGCGCTCAGCCGTTGGAAACTAAAGCACACACATTAGTTGGATCTAGTGTGCATTTCAAAGCTTCTGGAATGCACAAAATTGCTTTGAATGTTGGACTTGTGAAATTACCTTCTGGAAGGTATTTTCAATGAAAGTCCAACGGTCTTTTTCGTCTGTCCCATTAGGCCTCCGACTGTCTCGATGTGTTGAATTTGCTTTTTCCCAGATTCTTGCAGATGACGAGGATGCATTTATGCTCTTCCACTGACTGTAAAAGGTATTAAGAGGATGCTTTCAGCACTTCCTCCTGTAATTGCTGTCAGTCTCTTCTCCTCTGGATGTACTGGCTTCTATTTTCTGTTGACTCGGGCAGCTTCCAGCAGATGCTACGAGTTGCATTGCCGGCCTTAAAGCACGTCTTAGCCCAAACTATTAGAGGCATCTCCATAACGTCTGTGAACAGGAGTGACATTGAAGATCTGAATAGCGCAGTCAGAAGTGGTGAAATGAATCAGGAGTGGTGAATACAGATGAAGGAATAATGGCTTTAGACATAACTGTTATAGTAATGGTACTTTGGTGTGGATGACAATGATTTGAGGGTTTTTTTGTCTTTGGTGAAATGATAGATATTGTTTAAAAGAGAAGATAACTAACCAAAACACTAAGTGTCTTTACTGGAGAGGGATAGGAGTTCATCTGGGAGTCAAACCCCACCTAGAATTTTCTTTGTGTGTCGGGGAACTGTGTGTGTATATACTGTACTGTATAGATAGTTTATTATACATGCGTGCTTTTATTTGTTGTTGTCAGTCCCCCCGAGTACCTCCAGCACTGGCTGGGAGACGAGCTGCAAGTACGGATCTCTATTTATCGAGTGATTTGACCTATTTTGCTGCACGTCATCCATCTCTTCCATCTCCTTGGCAATTTTCATTAGGCTGTGAGTTTAACATAGTATAGGATGGAATTTGCATTTATATAAGCTTTTTCATTAGATCTGGCTGGTTCAATGCTCTGAAAACCTTGTCTGTTTTTTTTTCTTTGGCGGAAATCAGGTGCAACAAATTTAAAGTAGGAAACCGTATTTATTTCACAAAACTTATTCTAATTTGGGAAAGCTGGGTGAAAACGTGCATTGATCTTTGGTTGTATTCTGTAACTTTTGTGGCTCATTACCTGTCAGATATGTTTGTATTTCTAAAGAAACGTGATAGACGGGTGTGCACAGAGACCGAGGGCCACAGATGGAAAGAGGGCTCTCCTCTGCACCTTGTGTCAGACACATCCCATCGCCCGTTGCTGATTGTTACCGTGGTGATGCTCCATCTGCTGTCTAGGTAATCAAACTGACATTTGAGGATTTTGACCTGGAGCGCGGCTACGACACCCTGACAGTCGGAGATGGCGAGGTGGTGGGAGACCAGAAGACCATCTTCCATGTGTGAGTGACTCCTTCAACCTTGATCTTTACGCCTGTAATCTTTTCTTTGGGTTTCTAATCCCTGCCATCTGTGACACAGTTTACTCCCACCCCCTATTTTTATTCTTTGTAATTGTTTTCCAAGTTTTGCTCTCCCTTTTCTCCACTTCTCGCACGCCTCCCAGCAGCCAGCGACACCCTCCTTGCCTCCTTTGTATCTTCCAACCCTTTTGTTGTTTTTTCTTGTTCAGTTTCGCTTTCATTTCATCAGCACCTGATGCAGCATCGCATGAAAAATTGATGGCGCAGCGTGTTGTCAATCATCCGCGTTTTAAATTTTTAAAGGCAGATTGTAGAAATCCTGAGCAGGCGTTGCGAAAGGCACCTCCACCTGATGGAGTTCTGCACTCCATAACATTTCACGGGTCGTTATTACTTGTGCTGAAACGTAGCACCTCGATAAAAGTTTTTACAGGTCAGTCTTTATGTGAGGCGCCTTCACCGGACTGAGGAATGGGAGGAGGGGGAATAAAGAGATGGAAAGGTTAGACAGGCAGAAAATCTCCCTCACCTCAATATTTTCACGCAAACACTGAAAATAGACCAATCTATTTAATTACGCTCCCTCTGCTGCCCTTATCTTTATTATATAAAAGAGAGCAGTTCTATTAATATCGGACGCACTCAAATGAGCTAAAACAATTTAGAACCGGAGAAAATACTGCAGATAACAGCCCGGTCGAAAGCGGGACTGTATTTTTGTGAATCAGTGATGCAGGGAAGTGTGCAGCGGGAGAAAGGAGTTATTTTATTCCCCATCACTTTTGAGGTCAGGGGCACAACTGCAATGTGCATATTGAGTTTAATAAACAGACCCCCTCTTTTGCTTCATTTGGAGGATGCTAGCAGCTGATAATAGTGCTTTATATCTTGTGCTAAATAAGTGACATTAAGATTTTACTTGAGAAAATCTGCTGCGCAGCAACTATAACCCCCTGAAGCAAGGCTTTATTTTAATTGTGATACCATCAGTGGTTATAAAACATTAATGTGCTGTTCCGGTCAAATGAGTCATAGTTGTAAATATTCCTAAAATAGCCACAAACTGAATGTGGTGTCATTCAGTTGAATCCCCGAGACATATCTGGTGATATTTCATCTGAGATAAAGAGTTTCTGAGATTAAAGTGAGACATTTGTTACAGGAAAAAAAGTCACTGGCTTTAGCACTTGCACCACTTTAAAAGAAAACTACAAATTACATAATTCCTCCCACAAATGTGAAGGCCGCTTTAGAGAAAACAACATAATAAACACAGGGAGCAAAGAAAAACAGACCCAATTTATTAAGAATCTCTGACTTTAGCATTACGCTTACCATCTTCCATATGCCATCACTAAAATTAGACCTCTTAATCACTCACCCTGCTACACACTTCCTAATTAGAGATAGATGGAATTACTGTTCACATAGGATTAAATTAGTCCTTTGGCATTGACTGATTTTTTTTCCTTTCATTTTCCTCCATCTCACAACGAGTGTTTGGACTAGAAGTGTAGGATAATTGAAAAGCGACTCAGAGTAGAATTACCTGCAACGAATTTACAGCATTTTCTTTGCTGAGAGAAGTGAGATGCTTTAGAAATCAGCTTTCTATTGTTGCATTTGAAACAGAAATGTGTTTGCAGCACTCAGTATAATGTTGCGGGCACATAATATGTGCTTGAGTGTGATTTCATTGTCGTGAGAAGCATGTCATAGGTTTTTCTCTCCACAGCCTGTCGGGTACCACCACACCAGACCTCGTGGTTAGCACCAGTCACCAGATGTGGCTCAATTTCAAAACCGATGACACCAGCGGCTCCCTGGGCTTCAGGGTATCCTATGAAGGTAAGGTGACTTCCAGTGTCACACATTGTTTTTGTATTCCACCTTTCATGCATGGTGACTCACCGGTAACTGGTATTGGACAAAAAAAAACCCTTTGAGTCGACACTATCATAAATTCACTCAGCTGCTATCACGACTCCAGGATTAGGTAGATGCCAGCTCTCTGCTGTGTGAAATGAAGCTTAGCGGTAAGCCAAGTCTTTACACTCAGAGTCAATTCAAAAGGTCTTTTTTTTTCTTGTTGTCTTTTTTTTTGGTTCAGTTTAAATCATTTTGGTTCAACTCAATTCAACTCAGGTTTACCACAAACATCCCACATTACATTGGCAGAGATACCCTGTGGTAAATATTCTCCCTCTCTCTCTCTGTCTCTGTCTCTCTCTCTCTCTCTCCCTCTCATATTCTAGTGTCTGACTAAACAGTATCATAATATCATTGTTTCCACTGGGACAAATAAAAAAGTTGATAGCCCAATAGGTGACACTTTCAGAACTAAGAAACTTGCTAAAGAGCATCTATCAACAGATGAACTATGCACTCATTATGTTTTCACATTAATTGTTTCTGGTTTGAAGGCCTTGAGTCCTAATGAGATAGCAGAATTAATCCACTAATTTGGCAGAAAATATACAGCCAGCGGGCCATCAGTGAAGCAGTTAGCCCTAAATGTGCCCTGCCTGGATGCACTTGTGTGGGAGCATTAAAAAAGGGGGGGAAATTAATTTGTGTATGTGTGAAGATGAAGACAAGAAAAAGCGAGGAGGCAGTATGAGATTGAGATTTGCTCTTGTGTGCTTGTGTGCAAATATTTTTTACGGCAGTTTACGGCCAATTTTGCTGGTAGCTTCTCAGTAACATGCGGTGACGAATTGCCATTGCCCGTTGATTGTTGATTGGTAAAAAAAAAAATTAAAAAATAGATGGAGCAACATGCTGAACCGATGTTTCATTAAACAAGTTCTACTTAATGAAGGGGGTGAAATGCTATGAAAAGCTTCACCTCCCTTACTGGAGTGCCCAAAATCCAATTTGCATTCTCAATTGCTTGTGTCTTAAGCCCGATCGTCAAGTGTAACTGCACACCCAGTCACAGCAACTGGCGCGTTGTTACCCCCCGTGTATAAGCGTGACTTGCACACAATCAGCAGTGACCAGCGCCATTCAAATCTCACCACTGCTCCGCTTTGAATTAGCATTTGAAATAGTTGGATTTATTCACCGTGCCCTGTATAGGTGGACAGAATGAGCAGTTACACTTTTACTTACCAGCCCCAACACTTACATGTGTTGGTGAGGACATCAAATCCACAGACACATATTTTACAGCAGTGCAATGACTATTAATCTCACCCCTTCAGTGTGAGGAGACTGCTGTCTAGCTGTGGACAGTAATGTGAGTTCCATGTAAATGTGTGACTAATCTGATATGTAAATATGCCACCCCTTCTCTGTCCTCATTCTCAGGACAGACATGCTCACAGACACCTCTTGCGTTGAAGAGCAGTCTATGCACAAATGCACAAACTTCAAAACACTCTTATTTATTACTGTTGTTTTCCGAAAATGGCCTAATTTTGCGCATCCAAAAGGAGGCTTACTTTAGGAAGGACAGCTGGGATTTTGTGGCCTTCAATGAGTCTTTTAGTGACAAACGGTTGAGCGTGTGCACCATTTGCATACCGTTTGTCTGGATTTATTTTGCGAGTGACTTATAGCTGGTGGTTTCTGGCTGCTAGTGCTCCTTCATTTGTATATTTCCTGTCTAACTTTGTCAGGCCAGCCTCAAAATTTGCTTTTAGCACCCCCACCTTTTCAAAAGGTGACCTCCACATAAGATCAATGAGTTGTCCTGTGAATGAGGCAGCCTCAGGACAGCCATACATCCACACAGCAGCGAGCACTAAATATGTGTTCTAAATGATGATCATCATTAGGGCTGGGTATGGATTTATACCCTGCCTCACCCCTGCTGCGGTTTAAAATCGTATTAGGTCCTGCCGTCATTTCCTGGATGGATGAGCTTATTCTGCATCCTGCCGTCCAGATGCCTCTATAGGAAGCCTCAGTGTCGTCCCATCTGCAACCTCAGAAATCCAGCAGGAAAGTGCACATGAGATAAAAGCTCGCAAAAGTCTCGCAGACGTGCACGCGCATGCACCTGAAAGTGCTCACATCAGCTTCCAAAGAAAGTGCAAGCATTTGTCACGCGGTAAGTGGAGAAATACATTGCAAGAGGGGAGAGGAAGAAAGGAAGACAGATTAAAGCGAGTCTGAAACATTAGTGAGGATAAAGAGGCCTTAAAGGCTGCTTAATGGAAACAGAAATAATACCAAGAATAAAAGTTCAACATGGAGAAAAAAAAGATCTGTGTTGATTTTATCATTGCGGAGTGTGGAAGCTTGCCTTGGTTATGTCAGCTGTCGGTTGCATGCTAATCAATGGAACAAAGCACTTTTCTTAAACCTGTAATTTCTATAGGTGATTCCAGGAAAAACTAATCCTGCACCTGGCCGTGCAGAATGTAGGCCATATTTCATGCAATAATGGGAGGCTGTAATGTGAACTACGTTCCGATCTACACACCTTTTTTTCCTATTAGGCCCTGAGGGCAAGTGGAAGGCTGCAGAATGTAATTGTGTCAAATGATGATCGTTTTATTCATTTTGCGTCACGACTAACCCACGCATGAGCCCGAATCCTGCAGGGCACTCGAGCTGGGAAATGAAGTTAGATCTAGATACAGGACATGTTATGGATATTGCAGATAGAAATCTTCACAAATCACGACACGCGGTCGGGTGTCATCTCCAACACGGTGATAATTTACGTTAGCCTGAAAAGAAACGACCCACGTGTGGCGCTCAAAGCCCGACCTTGACCTTCTGGCCTCAGCCCATGGCAATGGAAGATGTGGACATCCTCTTTTTATCATCTTTTAATTTATGGCAGATTTTTGTTTGACTCCTGTCCAGTTTTTGCTCAGCAACAGCCAATAAATAGTGTCTGATTCGGAGGAAGACAGACTGTACCGTCCACTTTGTACCATCAATCAAGTGTTTGAACATTAGTGAAGCCTCCTTTGAAAAGACTCCAGGCGACTTCTGTGACTCCTTCAAAGTGACGATGCAGTCTTTCTTTTTTATTTTCTTTCCCACATCGGCGCTGACCCTCTCGGGCTTTTTCCGTGGTAGCGGTTGTGTCTAACAGGTGTATCAAACAAGCTTTGTAAAACGGAGGCCAGGAAATTCAACAGATGTTAGCGCTTTGAATCACTCAGTGGAGGTGGTCAGCGGGTCGAGCTGGAGAGCGAGACTGATTTGGAATATAACAGCTTTTCTGCAGCTTTTCATTAAGCGAAACTGCTGTTTTTACTCTGGTTTTTCTCAGAAGAAATGACACTGTGGTGAAGTGGTTCGCTCCATTGACACAGCAAGAAGGGCCAGGGTTCCAGTTTGGGTGGACATATGTCCGGATTGAGGCCAGACAGTCTGGAATTTAACCTCAAACACCTGGCAGCCATGAATATGGACATCACATTTTGGATTAGCTATAACATAATAGTTAATTCTGCTTAGTATGGGGCCAAATGTCCACATACAAGGACAATTAAACATTATATCCTTCCAAATTGAGAGCAAGTGTCACCATAATTTTCCCAAAAAATAACACCCGTGTCAATCTGCTGATCTTCTTTTCTCTGTGGAGTTTGCATGTCCGTGTGGTCCTCTGAGTCCTCCAGCTACCTCCCACAGTAGACATGTCTTTGGGGATAGGCAAATTGGCTCTTCTAATTTGAACTTATGACCTTGTGATTTTGAGTGTCACTTGTCTATATGTTGAACATGTGACGAGCTGGTGACTCTTGGTTTATCAAGGAATTTGACATGTTGACTCTTTATTTTTTTAACAGAAATCGAACAGGGCAGTTGCGGTGACCCCGGGATCCCATCCTACGGCAAACGGGAGGGGACGGGCTTTCGACACGGAGACAGGCTGTACTTCGAGTGCCTGCCTGCCTTCGAGCTGGTGGGGAAGAAGAACATCACCTGTCAGAAGAACAACCAGTGGTCAGCCAAGAAACCCAGCTGTGTCTGTAAGTCTCCTGGACGCCTTGTGAATATTTGGAACACACGCGAGGGCGCATAAATATGGATGCTCGCAAGGGTAGGGAGCCTATAATAAATGGTCCGATTATCCCCACAGTTTGCCTTGTAGAAGCTGCACATTTTAAAACAATGGGGTCACTTATTATTTAATTAATGTCAGAAACGGCAGAGCATTGGAGGCAGGAGAAAGACAAGAGAAAGCTGACCAGGCAAAAAATGTCTCTCCTGATTATTGATGGACAACCAGGGACAAGAAGCAGCTGATTCACATTCAGTCTGGTCAAGTAAACACATTATTTATTCAAACAAAACCAAATGAAATTCTTGTTCCAGACAGAATCCAGTTGGTTTCTCACTGTTGCTGAATGTAAAAAAAATGTTAATTAAAATGATGCACTTTTGATTTAATGTAAAGCTCTACATCATCCCCACTTTATTTGTTTGATTTAAACAGAACAGTGCCTCCAAAAACTGCAGCTCTGGGCAACTAACTGAAGGTTAGGTCAGCACATTCTGTGTTATTCATCAGCAACTTCTAACCGTGACCAACATTTAATAATACAGAAAGAACTGAGATTACACAACACGTGGATGCAAACGGAAGTTCAAAGAGGAGATTAAGACGAGACCATAGAAGAAGATTAATGGTTGGAATCTCTGCAGGAGCCCCCAGCATCTTCATTAATTTTCAACTCAAGTCTATGTGTGGGTGATGCTGAGGTTGCAATTAAGGGGAAGGTAGTTAAAATTGCATTGCTTTGTCCTTTCACAACTGGGTGAAACATTCCCTTGGCCAATCAATAGAAAACAGAGTGGGGAAGTGACGGCAATTATCAAAGTAAGAGGAGAAAAAAGGAAAAAAAAACCTTTTACAAACCCTTCACAAAAAAATGCATTCATCCCATTTTTTGTGCACTCTGCAAGGAAGCTTCTGTTAAAAGTTGGGCCTGTAACGAGTGTGTTGTGACTTTGCCCTTTTGCCAACACATCCATTTCTGTCGGATATTGATTAGGAAAACATTATTATTCTAGATACATTTCCCCCCAAAACATCTGAGACTTCCTCCCTTTTCATTTTGTTAAATTGTGTTTCTCTTCTAAGTTAATATAAAAAAAACAAAGAAAAGAGAGAAAGATTAAAGTCATTCAAACATTTTTCATTAGTTTAACTTACTAGAGATAATAAGTAAAACCAAATAATAACATTTGATTCCCTTCTGTGTAAAATAAGGTTGAACCTAATTTGTTTCTTCTTGGCTTCTATAGTCTCCTGTTTCTTCAACTTCACCACTCCATCCGGGGTGCTGCTGTCACCCAACTACCCCCAGGAGTACGGCAACAACATGCATTGTGTGTGGCTGATCATCTCCAACCCTGAGAGCCGAATCAATCTGGCCTTCAACGACCTCAGCATGGAGAAACAATTTGATTTCCTCTCCATCAAGGATGGAGGAAAGGTATTGTTGAGGCAGAAGGCTGTTGTCCTCCATCACTCTGAAGGCGCGATGATGTGTACTATCTAAACAACCTTCACCAGCCTCATTAAACCCGCGCCTCGTTTACTCTCTCAGCAGTGCGTAGACTCTGTGACTCTTCCTCTCTCCTCTTTATGACACGGTCGGTCTTTGTGTCTCCTCAGGCCGAATCACCAATCCTCGGCACCTTTTCCGGAGACGTTCTACCTCCATCTATAACGACCAGCGGCCACGTGGCCAGACTAGAGTTCTTGACGGACCACACCTACACAGACAGAGGCTTCAACATCACCTTCACAAGTGAGCACCACACACTGGCCTGGGAGGGATAAAATAACCTTATAAATGTGTAGTTTATGCGTTTGTGCACCACGTCTCATGATTCATCTCCGCCGTCTCTCTTCATCAACTTCTCCACCCATCAGCAGCGCATTAGATGCACACAGACGCATGGACACAACAAAAACCTGCCTTTATTCTCCAAATAGATACTTGACACCTAAATAAAACCCAGAGAAAGAAGCAGCGTTTCACCTGACGGATATGTTGCGGCAGTGCTCGTTATGGTCTATTCTGGGCAGCTGCTGACTTCTAAGGAAAATTCCAGATGGCTTTTTAATACTCTGACGCAGTGCATGGTGACTGCATGCCGGTAAACCCATTTCATGGATATTCTGGACTGTATTTGTCAGTGGGGCTTTTTGCATTCATTGCATATGTGCTATTGTGTAATGAGGCTGATCGTTGTATTGTTGCACATCCCAGAATAAATACCTCCAGACAGAGATGACACCCATCTCTGTGAAGAAATACATATGCATTTTGTTATGAGGCTTTCACTTTTCAGTGTTTTGTAAGTTTGGTATAAGGTTTTCAACAGTTGCTGCTGTTCCTCCAATTTAAAAAAAAAATGACTGCGTTTGGAGATACCAGTTATTACATTTGTTCATATTTGAAATAATAAGATACATTTTTAATCCATGGAGAAATGATAGCAAAAATGAATTTTATGCCAGAGTGACTCTTTGGTTTTGATAAAGTCCAGGTGTGTTATGCAAGGGAGTGTAAGTGAAATCAATTCCTTGTCGTTTATGTTGGTAATTTTTTGGCTGTAAACTTGCACCATTCTTCAAAGTACACTTTCTCACTCTCAACAGACGCTCTGAGCATTTTGGGTCCAAGGCTACACAGGATTTTGGAAATGAAGTCATTGCTAATGAAGTGTCACCTTGTCACTGAGGAGAGATTTAAGTGCTCTAATGATCCTGGAGCGATGTCGTTGGGAGTGGTTTGCCCCTGATGTCTCCCCAGAAAGTACAGATAGCCAATAGAGGAAGAGAATCGAGGCTCGCTGCCATGCTAGGGGTCACTCCGTTGTCAAGAACATCGTGGCCGTGCGGGGTTCATGGGCCCAGGGTGGGCCGAGGTCCAAACCCTGACAAGTAATCAATCCTAACTGGACCCGCCGCTCACAAGAAGATAGATGGGAACTTTATTGTCTATTTTCAGTCAAAAAAGAAAAAAAAAAAACAGAAATTTTTCTTTGACCCTTTTTGTCTTTCACCTTTAAAAATTAAATAAATAAATAAATAAAATAGACTCAAACACATTCATACACAACAACAAATCAAATGTAGCAGATAAATGACCTCAGGCTATTTTTTGCTGATCGGAACAGTTATTGCAGAGGGGATGAATGATTTCTCATAGATGTTCTTCCAGGCCAATGGGGTTGTGTATCATTTGTCGTTTAGATGAAACCAAAGCAAAAGAATTAAAGTCTCTAATAAAGCTAACATGCAGGAATTGCATGAGGGCTGGGCTATAGAAGCAACTAATTCGTTTTTTTTTTGTTTTTTTTTAATTTGTGTGAAATTTTATTCAATGGACTGTATGAATTATGTGGATAATTACAATGACAATGCACCTTCCTCTGCTTGGTTTCTGCTATTGAAAAATGAACGTAATGATTTTCACCTCGTATGCGTCAGGGCCTTGACTTCAGCTCATTTGCAAACGTGCTGTCAACCTGACCCAGGTGCAACTGAGAAGCCGCAGTGTGGTCGACACATGGTGACTAATCCATTAATTAGCTCTTTAGACAAATAAATAAATAACCGATGCAGCATGGCGAATGAATGTCAAGAGTGCTTAATTGAAGATGACGTTCAGTTACCCGAAAACAGTGCCATCTAACTGCCGGACTGTTTCTTTGGTGGCGGGGAGAGGAGGGTGAAAACAGAGCAGACGACTCCCATCATTCATGTTAATTAAGGACATGCCAAACGGTATTGAGGGGATTTTTTGGCACCTTAATAAATAAGATGATGGTGATGGATGAGATGTGTCTGGCACTCTGTTTTGGTCTGAAGGAAACAGAAGAGGGATTCATCAACACCTACACATGTCACCCACCTGCCTGTACAGGAGATGCTGGCCTGAGTGAGAGGAATAAGAACAAAAGTGATGTATTTGTTTACATGCCTTTTCCAGGGTTATGCCTGCTCTTGAGTGCAATTTATGGGTTCTTTTCCACTGGTTGCTGGAATATTCTTTCAGAAAGTTGCCATCTGATGCTGAAGATCGGTGGGCTCAGTGGGTTAAAGTTAGATAACTTTGGATATTCCTGGAATCCAATTCCTGGATTGTCGAACAAGGATCAATGTCATCAGAAAGTTTTGCAACTCAGCACTGTTTGTTCTCACTAAATATAATTTTTCTGATTTGTCTGTTTTTGCGTTAGCGTTTCGCCACAACGAGTGCCCAGATCCCGGCGTCCCGGTGAACGGGAAGCGCTTTGGCGAGAACCTTCAGCTGGGCAGCTCCATCTCTTTCCTGTGCGAGGAGGGCTTCGTGAAGACCCACGGCTCACAAACTATCTCTTGCATTCTCAAGGATGGAAATGTTGTTTGGGATAATGCAGTTCCACGTTGTGAAGGTGAGTCCTCCATGATCCAAATTCAATAATTACAGCTTTTCCTCAGTCACTGCCACGATCAATTATCCTGTTACCTAAATGTATGAGATGAGTCCATAGTTTGTATCCAGTATCTGATTAGCTCTTGCTACAGTTAGATGTCAGAGTCGACTTCAAATCAGCAGGGCAAATACTTCAGGGATTTCAGTTAATAAGAAGAAGATGAGATCTTTTCTTCTGATAGCATTTGCCACACAGGCTTTTTATAGCTCATTTGCAACTGCTTCAAACCACTGATACAGGAATAAGGCGGCAGCATTGAATGTGATGGAAGAGATCGCGGTCGATAAAGGGGAAGAAGTATACGAAATAAATCCAGAAACCATTTGCTTCGCTGTTGTGAATAAATTCAGTTTCAATTAGGAGCAATGCACATCCGATTGTCAGACAACTTTGAGCCTTCGCAGGAGCACACAGTGCCAGGCTTCTATTTATCAAAACCCCCTTTTTTTTAATTCAGTTCATTCATTTTTATCTGCGTATCTTCAAAGAAGCTGAAGCCTCTGTGATTTGAATTTCAGTGATGTTTTTCATCTGTCTTTCTCTCAGAGTTGCTCAGAAGAGTATTCAGTTTCATGGCAGACTCTCTAAAACAGCTTCAAACATCAAATTTTATTCTACTTATACTCCTTTTAAAGAGGAATGTGGCAACTTTGGGCAGTTCCAAGATTTTTAAATTGTTGCCTGTCTTCAGTGACCCCTAAAAGGCCAGCATCAGGGCAGGATCTGAAGCTGTGCTTACAGGGTGATTGAAGAAGACTTACTTTATCCATCTGAGGGCCTCAGATGCCTCTAATTGTTGTGCAAATGCAGACTTGGTCAACCACTGTGGAGCCTAATCAGTAGCACTCTGAGAATCCATTATTAAAACATGTCACTTCCTCCCAATGTGCCATAGCAGCTTTATATTCCCCGGAGACTATCTATCATACCTCTGCATTTGTAGCCTAATGCATTTTACAGATGTCCTTCAGTACGCTGAGTGTGCTGATTAAATCATTCCACATCAAAGGCAGCGAGAAGCCGGCCCCGTTATTAAGCCCAGCCACCACGCCTTTGTGTTCTGGTTAAGGTTAGCCGCTTATAGAGACGTATAGTGGGGAGTCACGAGGATGAGGGCCTGATGTGCTTAAGTGTCTTTTGTGTTACCTGTCAAAGTTGTCCCACTTCCTCTTTTTTGATGGAGATGACAGTGACACCCTCTCCGGGAGGGGTTCCATGACAGGCAGCAGAGGCAGCACGCACATTCTAATGTAACACGTGCCCTTGCACACAGGTACACGCGGTAACAGGTGCGTTCCGAGCAGAAATGGTTAACCTTGAAGCGGGCTGTCTCCAATTTACATTAAATAGACCTCATGCAGTTAAAGAAATGGGATGAGCCCTGGCTGATGCATGAGATCATCTATGGACGTTGTCATACATCAGCTGGAAAAGACATGCATAATTCAGTCTCTCTGTGTCTACCCCCTCCTCACTCACGACCTCTCTCTATCTCTCGCTCTCTAAGCCCCATGTGGAGGACATCTGAAGGCTCCCAGTGGGATCATCCTCTCTCCTGGCTGGCCTGAACTCTATAAGGAGGCCCTTAACTGTGAATGGATTATTGAGGCTCCACCGGGATACCCCATCAAGATCATCTTTGACAAGTGAGCAACACAGATAGCAAACTATCACTGTTTAATGCCCTTTTAGTACTCAAATGAAGCTTCCATTTGCCTTTCATCGATAATATTGGAATTTAAAGAGCTCATTCATAAATTAAACAGGCACGGCTTCATCATTGTAACTTATTTTGCAAGCCATTTGCACATTTTGGATATTTTTATGTGATACTTATTTTCGTCACAATCAACAAAGCCCTTGAATAATAAAAGTAAAGTTATACCGTGAAGGTTGCATAGGGAACTGGAGAAATGAGGGGAAAGTAATTTTCCCTGATGTTAGAGGGAGAGGTCGCCAAGATCAAACCCAACATTAACGTCTTGCCAAGGCTCTTCTTCGGGAGCATGTCCCATGATTGTCCTCAGCACGGAGCAGCATGCACAATGAATACAAAATAAATGTTTGTTTCTGTTTAATTTTTATGTAACATCAATAAAACATTACAAAACATCTTCATGGAGATGACAGTTGTGAGCCAGTTTTGTCATGGCTTTGAAGATGAAGTACATAGACACACACAAACACACACACACAAGCACACACACAGAGGAATGCATGCATACTATATATGCTGCATTGATGAATCGCCTGATGTGTCAGGAGCCTCTAAAACACCCCCATTTGTTTCTAGAATGTTAATGAAAGTAGCTTTTTTAGTCATAACGCTGTTCCTTATTTCTTGAACATTCTGAGTAATATGATTTTCCTATTAAGCTTCAAACTCCTCTCGTCCACAGGTTCCGCACAGAAGTGAACTATGACATCCTTGAGGTGCATGATGGACGCTTTCCATCTTCACCCCTAATTGGTAGCTACCAGGGCACTCAAGTTCCCCAGTTCCTTATCAGCACCTCCAACTTCCTGTACCTCCTCTTCTCGACGGACAAGAGCCACTCTGACATCGGCTTTCGAATCCGTTATGAAAGTAAGACCTTTTTAACTCCTGTGAAAGTCTGTGATCAACTGTTCAAGCATCTTTTCTTAGACAGTGTCTCAGGTTACCATCAAGCCCACATTTCCAGACTCAACTCTTAAAACAACCTTCAGAAGAGCCTAACCTTCTAAAACTGACCTAGGGCCTAAAGTTTTTAAGCAGGTGTGGCCAACAATGAAGACCTTATGCACTTTTTACTGCAAAGTTTCAATAATTCAGAAGTTCTCCTTAGGCAGAAAATCTTGCAATGCAGGAGGAGCTGACACTTCTCATTTGTTGAAAATGGACCTTCACCTAAATAATTTATCAGGATTGATTTTTTTTTTTGCAAAGCAAACTGCCTTTTAACATTTTTGTAACCTGTGCTTGACCTATTGAGAACAGGATATAATGCTAATTAACTTGCAAATGGATGGCTATCTAAATGACTTTGATCATGCCTTTATTTAACCCCCCCCCCACTTCAGCCCTGCAGTTACAGTCAGATCACTGCGTGGATCCTGGGATACCCGTCAATGGCCAGCGGCACGGCAATGACTTTTACGTGGGCGCTTTGGTGACATTTAGCTGCGAGGCGGGATACACGCTCAGCGACAAGGAGCCATTGGAATGTGAACCTAATTTTCAGTGGAGTCGCCCCTTGCCAAGCTGCGATGGTACGTTCCATGGGATTGACCTAAAAATGAAAAGTCTCCTGCCAGATTTTCTCCTTTTCAGAAATGGGATTAAAGCTAAATTCATTGTTGTTTGTTGCACGCGACAAAGCATGAGGAAAATGCTCTGAGTGCTTTGCTTCATGTTGCATCATATTTTAAAATCCATATAAGATGAGGACATTGCTCCGTAAGGACTCTGAGGGTTTTTATGCCTCGTTTCTAGATAAATGTTTTATATGTGCCACGATGCCTTTCGATTTTACTGTTTACCTTCTCCCTCATCTATAAATGCGTTTATTTTTAAAAGATCACATTGATTTTTGACCACTCCCCACAGATGTCTAAGTATTTCACTGCATTTGAAATGAGCAGACAAATTTTACCATGTTCTGAGGCAACGTCATTTATCTTTACTGCTTTTCCTCTCTCTTTTCTTTCCATCTCCCAATGTCTGCCTCTCACCCGACAGCGCTGTGTGGAGGTTACATCCAGGGTAGCTCGGGCACCATCCTGTCACCTGGATTCCCGGACTTTTACCCTCACAACCTGAACTGCACCTGGGTAATCGAGACGTCCCACGGCAAAGGTTAGCAGGGGACCTCTGTGTCAACACATGCAGCAGTCAAATTCAATTTCCCTCCAGAGGCACACCCCGACTGGCCCCCTCCCCCCGTTGCTGTGTGGCCTTTTGGATTACGCTGAACAGGTTGTCTCTTGGTGACCAGAGCTCTGACAGTTTGGCTCTGGGCTGCGACCCCACGGGGTGACTCTCCACACACGTCCCCTTAGGAAGGGCAATCACGTCAATATGACGTTGCAGCTTTATTTGTCAGACGCTCATTGAAGGATGACTTTACATCTGCACACTGATGAGAATCTTTTGATTCACTCAAATGTAAAAGTAGTGATAGGACATTTTGTCACTCTTTCACAGGCGTTCAGTTCACCTTCCACACCTTCCACCTGGAGAGCCCTCACGATCATTTATTGGTCACAGAAAATGGAAGTTTCTCTCAGCCGCTCTGGAGACTGACAGGCTCCACGCTGCCCCCTCCTCTCAGTGCCGGCCTGTTTGGGAACTACACAGCTCAGATCCGCTTTCTCTCGGACTTCTCCGTTTCTTATGAGGGTTTCAACATCACCTTTTCTGGTATGAACAAGTTTGTTTCTTCAAAAAGAAATAAAAGCATTGAGGCGAGATGAAAAAAAAATCTAATGGGCTGCTCTAAACTGATGCTTTTACAGTGTCATTAGATTGGGAGAAAAATATAAAAGAAAAGAAGATCCAATATTATTTTATTCCCACTTGTGATTTCTTTTCTATTGCAGAATATGATTTAGAGCCATGTGAGGACCCCGGCATCCCACCCTACAGCACTAGAAAAGGCCTCCAGTATGGTGTGGGTGATGCCCTCATCTTCTCCTGTTTCCCGGGTTACCGTCTAGAAGGTCCAGCGAGGTTGATTTGCTTAGGTGGCAGGAGGCGGGTGTGGAGCTCCCCTCTGCCAAGGTGTGTTGGTAGGTGGTCCCCTGCTTTCTTTCTTTGCATCCCCCTCCCCACCATCCCCACCACCACTATTACATCATTTATGAAAATTATAGTGCCAGCGCTTTGTGCAAAAACCAGAAATTGCAGCATGATTAATACAATCCGGTCACATTTGTTTTAATTTCCCACACCAGTAACAGCTCGAATTTTGTATGTTAATGCTTGTCGTGAGCATTTAAGTCATTTCTTTACGAAACTCTGTTAACAACTATTATTGTTGTTGCATATTTATCCATAATTACAGCGGTTTATTTATGGGGGCTTTCTGTTAATTCCACAATAAAACTATCTCACTTTTTTATTAAAAAAAACTGAGTATGAACTTTCCACACTCATGGCTGAAAATTCCAGCTCTATTTCATATTTGATTCATTTTTTTCAGAAGAATTCCTTTTTCTTCCTCTGATGTGATTCTGAGAAAAGAGCACTTTTCGAAAAGGAGCTGAAATAATGGTTAATTGTATTCAAATTGCATTGCCATTACGGTAGCGA
The DNA here is from genome assembly GCA_911728415.1 of Lagocephalus sceleratus. Classification (NCBI taxonomy): domain Eukaryota; kingdom Metazoa; phylum Chordata; class Actinopteri; order Tetraodontiformes; family Tetraodontidae; genus Lagocephalus; species Lagocephalus sceleratus. The sequence continues at coordinate 5,056,501 of CAJVRN010000087.1, read as the reverse complement.
TCAGCTCATCACTCAGGTGTGCCAGCCGCTGGTGTTCCCTCCTCTCCATTTTCCTCCTCCACCCCCCCCGTGCATGATATTGGTATCAATAAATATGGCCAGATGCCTGATACGTCCTCTGGACCTCCTCAACACCGCCACCTTCTCCTCTCCCCTGTCTGCTCTCCCCATCTTTCTCTCGCCCCCACCCCCGCTCTCTCTTTCCGTCTAGCTGAATGTGGCTCGTCCGTGACTGGCATGCAAGGGGTGCTGCTCTCGCCCAACTACCCCGGTTACTACGGCAACAACCACGAGTGCATCTACTCCATCCAGACACAGCCTGGCAAAGGCATCCAGCTTCGGGCGCGAGACTTCAGACTGGAAGAGGATGACATGCTCAGGGTGAGGTGGGGGTGGTGTGGGTATTGGAGGTAGTGGTCTTGCCATGTGTGTGCCTTGTTAACATGTTTTTTTTTTGTGGCCTGATCTTAATTCCTCCCACTCCCCTTCTGTCCTCTCTAGGTCTTTGATGGCAGCAGTAATAAGGCTCGTCTGCTGGGGGTGTTTACAGGCAGCGAGCTGCTCGACACCACCCTGAACTCCACCTCCAACTCCATGTGGCTTGAGTTCATCAGCAATGCGGATAACACCAGTAAAGGCTTTGAACTGCACTTCATTAGTGAGTAACACACAAACACCTATGCCTACATTTCTTTATATAACAGGCTAAAGTTTGCTGCCTTTGTCTTGCCAACTTATCCACGTAATCATTTATCCTCCCCCTGATTTTTGAGTTCTTTTTCTCTCTTCAAGGTTTTGAGCTGGTGAAGTGCGAGGATCCAGGTGTTCCCCAGTTCGGCTACAAGAAGGAGGACAGGGGTCATTTTGCAGGCAGCACGGTGTCGTATAGCTGTGAGCCGGGATACACGCTGAAGGGCCCTGAGGTGCTCACCTGCCTGAGGGGGGAGAGGCGGTCATGGGACAGCCCCCTCCCGCTTTGCGTCGGTGAGTGAAAGCTGACATTGTAAACTTCCACAGACTTTCCTTCCAATTGATCAAACAGGTAAAATAACAACATTTCAACAATCTCCATAATTGTTACCATGAGGAAAATTAAATCTCCCAACCTGCTGAAGGGTTAATTGAACATACTTTGTCAAGTTTAATAAACTTGTTGAATTTAAATATAATGCTGTCTGCTGCCAAACCGATAATTTGTTTTTGAAAGCTTCACTGGTCTTTTTAGCTCCACGTGCTAACGTTAGCTCTGATTTCAGCATTTCACTTTCGAGGTCTGAAGTACCTCTTGAGATTTGGTTACAAATATCATTCTGACACAATTTATTCTTATTATTTTGATTTCTATGTACTAGAGGATTCCATTTTCACATATACAAATGTGTTGTCTTGCATAAGTGTACAATAAATGTGTTCACAATAAACATTTGGGATTTGGGCTGCCTTCCAGCAGCTAAGGAACATCACAAGTCATTAAATCATCATTACATAGATTATTTCTAGCTATGCTAAGGCTCACAAACATATACATTACCTACATGAAGTCATGCAGACAGCAACCTCAAGGTTAATTTTGGGATCATCTCACATGACCCAGCCAGAAGCTCAGACAGGAAAATACACTCAAGGTTGGTTTTTGACATCAGCTCAGGTGATTAGAATAGCATTGCTTCATTCCCATTTCAAGCTGAACTGACAGGTAATTTTGTGTCTGGGTGTGAACAGCATTCTGTAGACTGCATATCTCTGAATATATTTGTCCTCCCTGTGCCCCCTTTCACTGCAGATGATAGCCCAAGAGTGAGTTTGGGGAGCAGATGTGGGACTGTCTCTAATGGTGATATTATTCCCTGCAGTGAGTGTGCATACTGAACATAGATGAGATGGGCATGGCAGGTGGGGAATGAAATACAGTGAAAGTGAGCAGAAAACTAAAGGGAAAGTGAACCTTTCTTGGGTAACCAGGCGTTTGGATGCTGAATTAAATGGGTTGGAGACAAAGCAGAAAAGAAGAAGAGAACATTGATTGTGAAGACGAGAAAAAATTAAAATCTAAAGATCTGATTTTCAGATTTCTCCTCTCTTTCCAAGATGGTACAAATCACAAACGACAGCTGCTTCTTCCAAAGATTTTTGGAACCACTCTAGTGCATTTAGAGACATAGTGTGAAACACCCACTAATCACCAAACATGGGTAACTTTTATTTTTGGCCAGTAAATTCAGGAAAACTCAAGACAAGATCAGACGAGAAGAGATGTGCAGGAAAACTGTACTGTTTAATAACAAAAAGGAACATTTTAGTGATTATGAGGGCAGAAACCTTACATGTACACTTTATTATTATTAGTAGTATTATAATAATTTATTTACACAAGTAGAGACAAATTTCAAGTTCTGTTAATGCTTCACTCTGCAGAAGCCAGTGCTCATCCTTCTGTGCACAGAATTATGCTAATTTAGTTCCATAGCTTTTTGGTTAAATCCTCCTTTCTCAGAGGGCCTTTGTTTGCCAATCATCTTCACCGCATTTTGTTTCCTTGTCTGCTTTCCACAGATGGATTTTGCAATCATCATCATCGTCATCCTCAATATGACTCTGTTTCCCTCCTGTTTTGAATGATCTATTTTCCTCTTGGGGAAAGAAAAAAAGAAACACATTCCTCTCTTTAGCTGAGATGGCTTCAGATTTGAGCAAAAACACTTGAGTCTAAGGTTGTTGGCAAACATTTTCTTTTTATATGTTTTATATATATATTTTTTCTTGGATAAGGGCAGGAGGTTGTAATTGAATGGGGACTGGAAATTGCTTTTCAGTTACATCTTGTTTCCAATGGCAATTTATTACTCGGATATGAAAGGAAACTCCATTCTTGACAACATGATTTGGCCTGAGATTTTGCTTTGTATGACCATTGAAGGACATTTCTGTCTTTGCCAATTTTATGAAACACTGAGCATACTTTGGGTGTTTTCTGTACCCTTGAAGTGTGATGAAATACATGGGGTGCATTGTTGTCCGACCTGCACTTACACCACAGCTGTAAACAAATTTGTACAAAGCTCTCAAAGGCAACAGGATGAAGTCATTTGTAGCCATTGCTGAGAGTATATTAAGTTGGCTGATCTGTCTCCCGTTGTTTAACCTGAAAGCACAATGATGAAGTACATGAGATTTGCGCACCGGTCCTGTGTCAATACCTAATGGCAATGGCAGGAATATGGGCGGCTAAAGTTTGCAGAAAGCAAAGTTTCTGAACCGTGCAATATGTCCTCATTGATTTGATTTTCATAAGGCTGACCTGTTTTTCCAACTCTTTTCAGCCGAGTGTGGGGGAACCATCAAGAATGAGCCCTCTGGCCGAATCCTATCTCCAGGTTATCCAGCCCCATATGAGCACAACCTGCACTGCATATGGACCATTGAGGCCCCCCCTGGAAGCACTATCAGGTCTGAACAGCACTTCTTCAACCCCCAACCCCCCCTTCGTAGTCTTTGCAGATTTGACTTGACTTCATTCTTTTTCGGCATACTTTCAATTCACTCTGTATTTGTTTCACTTTTTTGCAGCAGAGTTCAATACTTTCACAGTTGGCAATCAATCTTTCGTGAGTTCCTATTGGCCAGTTGTTCAGTTAGTCTTGGGTGAGAGGAAATGTCCCCTCAAAGCCCCCAGGCTTGAAAGTTGCAAGTTTTTTCAAGCTATGACTTTTAAATATGTGCTCTTTCTTCATTTTTAATTAATTGTTGAAGGGAAAAATCCGGCAAGCTGTTCTATTTCTGGCTTCTGTGAGGTTTTCTTTCATTTATCTTGTAATACATTTTACTATATATATTTTATATCTGGGGGAGCACCATAGACTGCTAGTGATGGGTTTGGATTGTTTTTTCTTTTAGGGCCCTGGCAGATAATTGCATGAATTTTGTAGCTTCCACCATTTGCAGTCACTGCATGTGTTTTTACATTTTTATTCACACATCCACTCTCATAGTCCATTGTAGCTAAACACACATACATATGCTCTGGGCCTTTCAAAGGGAAAAAATGAGATCCTATTTCCCTTACAGATTCTCCTTTAATGAGCTGGTGTTGCTTAATTTTGTATGATGTGTGGCAAATTGAAAAAAAGGATTTAGCTGGACATTAGCATTGTGAACTAAAGAGTAATACATGATTTTCTGTATGTCCAACCAGCCCACAGTCCTTTGATAGTGAGCCAAAATGATCACACTGTTTTTTGTACTACATTGTCAGACATACAGTAGTGAACAGCAGAAGAATGCCTGTGGCAACTTTTACATCTTTGAAACTCTTAAATGGATGGCCATTAAGCCAGAAGCCAGGAGAAAGTAATGTTGAAAGCATCAGTATTAATGGTCCATACACACTGTCACGCAGTAATGGCACAAATATATTAATCCTTTAAACCCATATGCCGTACATGAACAACCGCCATTGGAGGAATGCTCGAAAAGCCATAAGAAAGTGTGCAGATGATGTACATGTGGAGGAGGCACATAGCACAATGGACAGCTCAAACAGGGGGCCTTTAATCTTTCTCTTCTTTTAAATTGGATTAACTATTCCTAGAAGATCACATGCTCGTCTTTATGTGTATAATAAATAGTAGAGCCTTTGTTGAGGTGATATAACATGAATTTAATGTCATTCTGACTCCAAGCCCTAATTTTAAGCTATTTACTTGCACATGGGACAAATTGAAATAGCAAGTGAACACAGAATTGAACAGTAAGTCAAATTTTCCGTCCTTTGCAAAATACCCAGATGTTCAATGTAATTTTATCCGAACCACATTGCCTACCTTGATCCCAACAAATCATCCCCTCACATTTTCCGACACTATACTATTAATGTTCTTCGGTCTGCATCTTGACATGGCAAATTATACCCTCTTGATCTGAGCACTGGTTTATATTGATCTGTTTTTGTGTACACGTCCCATTGCTTGCACATCTGGTGCTCCTCGGTCCTGTGTGATTGCTGCTTTGGGTTCATTAGTGCCTGAACCCCTTCACAGTTCCTGGCATTCCTCTGTAAGCCATGCTCCGCATCCATGCCTTTGATCCCACCCGCGTAATTCATTATTAAGCTGAAATTTGCAATGCATTAGCTCAGGGAATCCTGGTGTGTCGAATGATGCGGCTGAAGGTAGCTTGGCAATCAAACTGTACCGTGTTTGTGAGGGAGGAACCGGGAGCTGTGACAGCACATGTCAACAAACCAGTTTGGAGGAGATATTGATTGTAAGTGACTATATGTGGGAGGGAGAGAGTTAAACACAAACACAGAGACAGTATTACAAAAAACAGTGGAATGTAATGAGCCATTTCACCATTTTTACATCCAGTGGCTAATATAAAATAAAGAGGGATGTGGACCAAAAAGCTCACAGAGCAATGAAGCTGTTTTTGGCATTAGTACTAATAAAGACTATACCAGGCATATAAAACCTTTGCAATGCAAGATATGAGCCATGAACTTAATTAATGCTCATCAACATTCGGTTATTTGGAGCTTATAGCGGCTGCCTGGGTTTTGAAGTTAATCAGTTCTAGTGAGAAATATATTTTAGTTTTTTTTATGCTCCACCTCTCAATTTAACAACTATGGCAAGAAATCAGAGCTGAGGCAGTGATGGTGCCTGTTGGTGTTGTGTTGTGGTGTATTTTTTTTTATTTTATTACACAATATGTTTCCACGGTGTTTGAGCGAATGCTCACATACCAACTTTCCTGAACCTTTTAGAAAATATTACCTCATTTACTGAAAGCCACCCCGGAGCTATATCCGAACAGTAATCCCTGAAGAGCACCTCCAGAGGTTTCTGGTGAAAGTTCGCGGAGTCCTGCAGCAGCTCCTGTCACCATTCTTTAACCTTTAATTTAAATGTGCGGATAAATTTCCCAAAGTCACACCTTCCCAAACCTAATACCAGTTTATATCGTTGTGATAATACTGCTTACACGTTAATAAACCCTTCTTCTTATCCTGCATTATATGCGAGCAAAAGCTTCCCATGACACAGCTGTATTCATGACCCCCCCACCACCCCCACCACGCCCACCCATATGTTGGCTACGCTGTTATGTGCACTTGACATCTTTTTAAAACCTGTGGTTTGGATTAGCGTTGAAGGACAATCTCCACGGGGCCAGTCACACAGAGGCCACGTCTGGACGTGACAATAAGAATCCCTCTCGGTCAGACGTTTCTTTTTGCACAGTCTCAATTAGCTGTGAGGATTTGTGCGCTAAGTGTAAGTATTGTCATATACATCTCCCCTTTTCTGATTTCTTTGCCTCCTGATTCCCCTGTACATAGCGCCCACATGTGCACCACATACTTACTTATTTATCAACTTCATGCACACATAGATATATTCTGAAGACTCTCCACAGGATTTGCAGTTGCAGCAAGGCTATTTTGTATTCAGATGAGTGAATTTTGGCTCTGTATGGCTCTCCCTATTTCTCTCATGAATACAAATAATTAAGGCTTGAGAAAAAAAAAGAAAAAAAGAAAAAAAAGGGCATCTTTTCCATTTCCATTCACCTCAGGGTGATTCCTCTGACACTTGGCTGAGCTATTTTATCTCATTAAGAAAGGGGACAAGTGTAAAGGAGAGCCCTTAGCCTTAAACTTCAAAACGCGTCTTTCAATGATTCCACATACCGCTAATCCCACACAGATACAAATGTCGTCTTCCCTCGTGTGTGAGTTTTTCTTCAGACTGCAGGCAAATCAGATTTGTGTTTGCAGGCAAACAGGTCAGACTTATACGTGGATTAATAATGAAGGAATCAGTGTGGTTACATACTGCAGTGTCTTGGTCCATTGCAGACGGGTAGAAACTCAAGATCTTCATCGCTCAAACGGTCCTGCTGTCAAGGCCAATCCCTGCTCTTTTTTTTTCCTTCTTTTTGTCACTTTGGATTTGATGATTTGATGACCCATTCTGTCCTCTTTTCGAACACATAAATCACACTCCAGAGTACAGTGCAACTCACTGCCTGACAGCTTGCAGTCGTATAAGACTCTATAAAAACACCTTCTTTCTTACTTAGTCCTCTTTTTCCAGTCGACCATGTTCACCAGCCATGTCCATCTGGTTCTGTCTTGAGCAAGGTGCTGGGATAGCGACTCAGTCCTATCTGACACCACTGCTCATGTGGAATCGGTCGAGTCACAACTTTCAGCACCACGGTGGTGTTGCCTAAAGAGGGTGGTGGCTTTAAGTGGAATTCTGATTGATATTATGATGTCACAGCATGTGGTCCACAAAGTACAAGGGGTAGGAACCAGCAGTGGTCCAATGGAATGAGTGCCTGACACAAACACCGCACGTGCAAATTTCCAGAATGTCTCTAGGGGTTGTCTTGATGCAGAGATAGGCTATTTTGCACTCTTACATCCCTTGGAGCGGCAACAAACATTAAATGCTGTGAAGACATTTTTATTTTCCTTATTTTTCTTGAGATCATTGTTTGTATAGCACAAGGATATTGCACAGCTCTGAGCCTGTTGTTTTATTAAACATATAACTTGATATTTCCTTTGCTTGAAATGAGTTGAATCCAGACTCGTCAACACATACATCACATATAGAAACTTGTTCTTTGTTACAGCACAAAGTTTTATTTGAAAAAAAAAAAGCCTTAAGGCAGAGAGACTTGACAGAAAGCGTGGTGTGTGGAAAATGAGAGACTCGTATGAAAACACAACAGTAGAATAGATTTTTTTTTTTTTTTTACAATATAGTCAAGTACCACAAACTATTTCACAGGATAATTTCTCTGCTATTACATTTTTACTGTTAACGATGTGTGTTTTGTTCCACTTGTTTCTTAATTCTTTGTCACCAACTGTCAGAATGAGAGAGTGGTTAAATGCAACATTTATGATTGTGACCTATCTGTAATAAGTTTTTATCATGACTTTGGCTCATTTGGAAGTCACGATAGTATCTCAGGTGTCAGATGACATCGAGTACAAAAATGATGCAAACTCAAAATAATCAAAGGCAAGTAGAGCTGAGGCACCTCCCAGATAGTGAAGAATATATGAGATTAAATATTAGAGATATGGATGTATACATATATACATAGCTTACATATAATTATAATAATGGCAGCAAAGTATTAGATATAGTGATGAAAATTGAATTCTAAAAGAGGCAATTTTATCAACATTATTATGGCTGACTTGTTCACACTGCACAGTGCATACAAGGCTCATTTAAGTAAACATGTTTTCCTAAATGTTACATTATGTCTGGGATAATTTGGACATTACATAATAGACTGACCACCCAAAATAATACTTTAGTCCCAGAAAAGTAAATCCATTTCTATATCAGAAATAGAAACCAGATTGCTAGATAGCCTCCATTTCCTGTTCACTCACCGTAACTCTTGTGTTCCATCTCCCTTCACACACATAAATCAGATGACCTGGCGTGATGCTGTTTGCTGTCTGACTGTCCTGAGGGCTGCACGATGACGTGAGGCCGCCAGCTCATGGGCACCCATCCAGCACATGACAGATGCCTGACACAGACATTGTTTATGCAAATCCTCGGAACCATCTTTTACCCTGAGTCACATGTTCAGGGCTTCTCCATACATGCTGTAGCTAACAGTTACATACATTTTTACACAAGAGAGCAGCTAAAATCTATACATAAATTCCAGTGAAGCACATCAATAAATACTCTTTTAAGCTATGGAATTCAATCATCCGTGTTTTCATTTGGGTATTGAATAAATGCGTGTGTATTCTTCTCCATTACTGAATTTATCGGTGAGCTATCCAGCTGTGATGTGTAGTGTGAATGCTAGCCAGCTACAGTTTACCCTGGACCCCACACAGATTTTTTTTTTCCTCCCAGCACTGAAAAACAGACCAATGTCTGAAATATATGCCGATGTTTGCACGTATCACTGTCCCAGCATCTGTTTTCGCATGGACACTAATGCTCACGTGTAAGGTGACATGTACTTCAAATGTACCTATCAGCATACATCAGCATGAACATTGCACTGGTTTGTCTCATGAAGGCTTTTTTTTTGTTCTTTTTCCACTGGTCTTGTCAAGTTGGTTGTGTACAGTATATACGCACCCACACGTTGTTGAGGAGCCTCTGGCTGCAGTTCACACATCACATAATACAGGAATCTCAGTCTGACACCAATTATGCAGAAATGGTGAGAATCTTTATGCTGAACCCGACATATTTGGTTGATTTTTTCTTCTCTGCATCATCTGCAGCTTTAGGCCATGCATGTGTAAGGGATACGAGTCCATATACATACCCAGTACAAGCTGTTTTGTCTGTGTGACTAGAAAAGGGGTTACCATTCAACAGGTTTTTTTTTTTAAAAAAAGACATTTTGTGCAAGGCAATGTAAAATGAGAAGAGATTAAGCTTGTGGAGGAAAAAGAGCCCAACAGACTGCTTGGTTCAAAGTGTAGAAATTCTGTAAGAGTGTTTAAACACAGCATGCCATGTTGGATTTACCCTGCAGAGGGTGGAAGGATACTTAACTGAAAGGTTGGAGCAGAGATCATCCAAGCTTTGGCAGTGTGATCCAAACCACCAACTTGCAGTGGCTTTCTGTTGTCATTGTTGAACTGGTAAGAAGATAGATCACTTAGATGGCTTCAGTGAATTAGCTTTAGCAAGGGCAGGAAGGAACAGGTGGCAAATGAGCTGCCAGTGGCATCTCCACAGAAATGCCAATAGAATTTGTTTAACTGTTAAATGATGCCAGATGCCAGAGAAACTGATAAGAAGGCTGCTTTCTTCCCACTGAGCGGCATCACATTGGCTCCAGTGGGTGTTTTTGTTGGTTTTGTGGTTTCCAATTATTATGTACAATGACAAACTGCCGCCACAGAATGTATGATCTTTAGTTCTGCTTACTTTCGCTTTTTGTTTCCAAAAAAAGTATTTAACAGAGTATTGATGCCAGTGGGTTTTTTTTTAGCTTTGGGTTTGTGCCCCTCCTAACCTTAGCAATGTGCTCAAGAAAAGAAAGAATAGAAGAGATGTTTTATAGTCTAAAATCAAAGGCAACAGAACCTCTTCTTTGACAGGGCTCAACATGGAGTGTACATGATGCATTTTAAAACAAAGTGTTGAAGAACATAAAACACACAAGGACCAAAGCCTTTGAAACTGCAGCAGAACTAGAATAGAGATTTCTCTCTAAAGGTTGTGACCAGGTCATTGGTACTAAGTTAGCCCCATGTGGGCCACCAGGGCCATGTCATGGGCATATTTAAAAGGTCGCATCCCCTCCCTGATGCAGGTGATGTTATTGGTGTAGGCAGAGAGCAGAACGATGGGAAAGACACAACTCTGTGGGGAGCCATTTGTTTCAAACCAGTTTACTAGACTTAAAACCATTTAAGAAACCTTGCTGTGCTCTGTCCATAAAATCAAAGTTGGGTGAATCTGGAGGTTCTAGAGGCACTTCAACAGGGTTGGAATTAGATAAAAAGGCAAATGCCAAAGTCAAGAGGGCAGACACACACACCAAACCTGTTGGCTTCCTGCCATTCACCTCGTGCCTTCATCTGATCTGCCCAGTTTGGACATTTGGAGGGTAGATCCACTGATCACCCATAATTCAAGAGGGCTTGGCTGTAGCTTGAGTGAGAGAGTTACAGAGGAAGTCTATGCCAAAAAAAATTGCAGAAAACAGAACCAGAGCAGAGTGAGCTGCGGTGTTTTTTTGTTTTTTTTGTGTTCCCAGTGTTTTCAATTTCATTTGCATGCAGCCAGACTAAGCAACAAGGAAAGACAAAGCAGGCTGTCATGTTGGCTGTTTGACATCATCTTCATATGTAGAAAGCTTTTACTTCCTTCACCAGTCTCATTTTCTCCATAAATGCTCATTTCTGTCCCTTTAGATTTCCAAAGCTTGAAAATAGATGTTTGCATGTGCTCAAGTCTTCAAGGAATGCATTCTGATCAATATGCACGCACGCACACAGCCCCACGTGAACACACACATGCACAGAGCTTCAGTGTATTTCATATCCAGTGGACCACCAGCTGCCTGACAGCTGTCTGCAGTGTTGTGAATGGGGAATATTTTGACAGCATCACTCTGATGTCTAGACTGAAGCTAATAATGCCTTGGCAGATGTATCTGCCTGACTGACATCACAGAACACCCAATGAAAGCAACGGATCAACTGTCTGTGATTCACTTTAAAAGCTCATTTGTTTCTTCCCCTTATCGTTGCCCTCAATCACTGTTTTGTCTTGTGTGTAATTTGATTTCCTTCTTTAATCACGATTCTTTTGATTATTCAGGTGTTTAGGTGTAAACAACTTCTAACATCATGATCCTTCTTGTTTTGTTTATAATATATAATGCGTTATTGCCTTGATGTGTGTATCATATTTGTCATTCTGTGGCTGTGTTTCGGCAGTCTGCATTTCCTGGTTTTCCACACGGAGGAGGTCCACGACGTGCTTCGGATATGGGACGGTCCCAACGACGGAGGAGTGCTCCTGAGGGAGCTGAGTGGCTCAGCGTTGCCCCAGGATGCACACAGCACCTTCAACACCATCACGTTGCAGTTCACCACGGACTTCTTCACGAGCAAGCAGGGCTTCGCTCTGCAGTTCTCTGGTGAGCAGATGGGATGATGGGAAAAAGCAAAGATGTGTGTGTGTGTGTGTGTGTGTGTGTGTGTGTGTGTGTGTGTGTGTGTGTGCATGCGTATTTGTGTTCATGCGGGGGGGGTGAGTTTGGAATCGCGGCTGTGGTGGGCATAATCCTTCAAATCGCCACAGATGGAGTGTTTTTGGCTGCAGACGTCAAACTGAATGGTAGTTCCAGAATGTTTCATAATGAGTCAGACTTTCAAATGTGAAGCAATTAAAGTGATCGAGCATTCAGATGAGCAGAACACCTTTGATACATCATACACATCTATATTTCAATTGTTGCAGGGGGGTGGGGGGCTACTGGATTGAGACTACTGTATTTTCATACCTTTTCATCTGGTTACCCAACCGGTTGTAGGGACAGTCCAGTTTCTGTAGACAAGTCACACTGCAAGTCACACTGCAATCTCACCTTTGACCCTGAGAGAAACATCACCCACCAGCAAAACATGTGCTTTCATGCAGATAATGACAGGAGAAGGAGGGAGAGAACTTTCAGTTCCATGTGTGTTTCTATTTCAATAAATGTCAGACCTATCTCTGGGTTATTTTTTACCTTTTCTATGTATTTATTGCAAAGCCTGCACACACCAGGAACGGAAATGCAGCGACTATCAAGCATCCTGCTGCGTGCATCACCAGGCTAGACTGGCATACTCAGTAGAAATACAGTTATAATGACATGTCAATCTAGATCTGTGTTATTATCATAAGACAGCGCAGGACACTGCTGTATGTGTCACTATGCCTAAAAGCCCCCTAGCACACAACAGACACACACACACACCCCACCCCCCCACCCCCTGTTACACTTGGATTGTGTCTGAGCTTCATTCATCTCACTGACTGAACGTGTTCCTGCAGTCTCCACTGCGACCTCCTGCAACGACCCGGGCATGCCAACGAACGGGACCCGCGGCGGGGACAGCAGGAAGCCGGGTGATCATGTGGTGTTCCAGTGTGATCCGGGCTACATCCTGCAGGGGGCCAAAAGAATCGTCTGCACTGAGATCAGCGGCCGTTACTTCTGGCAGCCGGACCCTCCCACGTGCACAGGTACTTGCTGGTCGCATGCCTGTAATGACTTTGCCCTGATTAATATTACCCAGCGTGTCATTTTATGGCAACATATATCACTGAAAGTGTTTAGATTCATTTATAGGATTTTAAAGTGATAAAATTAGAAAAGCCTTAAAAGAACATTATAACGTCAAGGATATTTTATTACCTAATGCAGTCTATTCTGCATCATTCCCATACTTATCAGACTTTGCCATCAAGGTAGACAATGCATACTCTTAATGTGATTACTCAACAGGCTCCTTAAGTGAAACTTAAATGGCAGTCTGATTGATGTGTTCCTTAGTCGGCTCCTACAGTTGCTGCAACCAACAGAGATCTGATTATCTCTAGATCTCGTTCTCCAAAGCACCAGAAACCTCTCAGTCTGAGCTCTACCTGATCACGCTCAGTGCTCTGCGAAACAGTAAATTAACAGCAGTAGTTAAGACCTTATAATTTGACCGCCTTCTTTAATTAGCACTCTGTTTAATTAGTTTGATGCATTTTTTCTCTCTAAAGGGTGGGTATGGTTGAGTAAGGGAGGTTAATTCGGCTCGGTAGACCTGGGTCAAGAGTATGAGTGGTCACTAGCTTTGTCACTTATGCATCGTTCTCTGGGAATGATACCCATCTTTCACAGATGGATGAAATTAAGTGATACACAGGAGAATGGCCTTGGAAAATAGACAATGATGGAATATTTTTCTCTATTCTTAGCTCCATGTGGCGGGAACCTTACAGGCCCCAGCGGACTAATCCTGTCCCCAGATTATCCCGAACCTTACCCACACGGACGAGAGTGTGACTGGACGGTTAGCGTCACCCCAGACTACGTCATCGCTCTCAGCTTCAACCAGTAAGCTTACTCACCACTTCAAAAACACGCCTTTGGAGACAAGTTCTCATATGAGAACCGACCGTTGTGTAACCAGGTTTAGTTTGGAGCCCAGTTACGACTTCCTGCACATCTATGACGGGCCGGACTCCCTCAGCCCCCTGCTGGGCAGTTTCTACGGTACAGATGTTCCTGACCGCATCGAAAGCAGCTCCAACACGCTCTTCTTGGCCTTCCGCAGCGACGCATCCCTCAGCAGCAATGGATTTGTGCTGCAGTACACAGGTAGGTGCACTAAAACTCAGGGAATACTGAGTATAGTATATAAACAGGGCTAATTGGACAGGTGCATTTTTAAAATTTTTGTGTTGGTATCAAGGGAAATAGAGAATTTTATGCAGCATGTGAGTATTCAACAGTTCAAATTTTAACAGTCTTACTGAGAGAGAATGGATTTGCCCTCCATGTTTTATCAACCTTGAAGGTTGCTTCTTCTAAAAAAAAAAAAAAAAAAAAAAAACAAGTCAGATTATTTCAGCGAAAATCGCTTCAAAGAACGAATGGGGCAGCTGAGCAGCAAGCATCCTGAACGCAAACACTCCCATCAATGCCACGGTTTTCTTGGGAGCCATTATTGATTTGTACCTCCTGGGGTAGGTGACTAACACAAAGAATTATGAAAATGAAAAGCTGACAGCATGGGTGCTCAAGCTGCTTTTGATCAGCGCTTAGCGGGTGCACAAAAGGCTTCTCGTAAATTAGATCAAACGTTTTTTTGTGTGTGTGTGTGTGTTTGTGTATCGTGTCTGAGCTCAGCTGACCGCAGCTTTTTGTCTGCAAGACCTAGATTTCTACTCATAGGCATCCCAGATTGATCACAGACCCTTTTGAAAGCGAGGCGCTTGATTTGGTGGCTGTTTGTGAAAGCTTTCATCGCCACTAAATGAACAAATGCAGAACAACAAATGTTGAAACAACCAGCTTGATCTTAAGTGTTGTGTCTGGCTACCTGTTATTCGATCCAGCTCTCGGATGAATTGTCACATTTGACAATTTTCCTGATCTGTTGAGACAGTATTAGAAGCCCTTCTCCTCTCCTACTCACTCCATGCTATGTTTACTGCGGTGTGTGATATTGTATGGGCAATCTGGAGTAGCAGATGGTCCCAGTGTGTGGTTCAAAAAAAAAAAAGCGAGATCTCATTCTCCCCACTTCCAATTCTCTACACTAATGAACCATAACCAAATAAATCATAAATTAGTCCCTCAGTTTCAGACAGACAACATGGCACCAAGGCACATTTGGCTGCGGGATTCAGTCTATTTGGTGAAGAAACAGCAAGTTGACAAGTTGGCTCAGCCAGTATTTGGTCAGCCTGCCACTGAAAATTGCATTAGAGAATCTGCCTGAAGTGCCGTCAACCTGTTTACCGAATAGTCTTTATGTCTCTGGCCACGTCTGTTTAAGGTCTCCCGGGAAATATATATTCCTGAGACAACACTTGAACACACAGCAGACAGAGCTCACGTGTGTCTAATGCAAATCCTTCACCAATCCGTGCACTAATTTTCACTTTTAATTTCATCACTTAAATGCCTTTGAGTTCTTTCCAAATGATCTGATCCCTTTGTACACATTGTCTCAATGTTCCATTGTAAGACTTGTTAAAGACACATTACGTCCAGTGAAAAAAAGTCCACTTTTTTTGCCAGAACCTCAATCAGCATCTGCATCCATCACACCTAACACTGACCTGTGCTGTGTTAGCTCCTTTCATGAAGGTGAAGGTCTGAATCGGCACAAGGCAGGGTCAGGTCAGGGTGTCTAAAACAGGAGTTGTGGGTGATAGAGGAACAGACGGACTTGAATAAGACAGTGCAAAGACACTCCAGAGACAGCTGTCTGGGTTATCCATCCAAACTGTGTGTGTGTGTGTGTGTGTGTGTGTGTGTGTGTGTGTGTGTGTGTGTGTGTGTGTGTGTGTGTGTGTATGTACGTAAAGTTATGTTTGTAATTGGCGTCCTTCACCCTACTTTGGAAGTTTGGGATTCATTTAAATTATATTTCCTTCAGTTTTAGCTACATGTGTAGCAACAGTAACATATAGCATGCAACAGATATGATTTGAGACAAACAGGAATAGATGGGTGTGAAACAAATTAAATTAGAGCACTGCCACATATTAAAAAGTATAATCTTATGAGATGGGAAAATCTGATCAAGTATCAACCGTCCCTTATCTATGATATTATTAATCAGATGGCTCCTCTCTCGCTTAGACGCTTTGTGCGGCTATGAGGAAACACAAATCAGATAAGGAGAACCAAGAGGGGAGACTCCATAAGAAAAGTCAATCTGTCTTTTTAATTAAAGCGGCTCATTAATGAAACTCTGTCTTTTACGGAACACGCCACTTGCAGTTTAAAAATGACTTGTCATCAGAGGCGGTTCAACCCGTCTATTTATATTTCATCAGAAAACAAAACCCTTTTTATGATGGATTAGAATTTTTTTTTTTTCTGACTTTGACACATTGTCCCTTAAATCACAATTTCAAAGTTAACAAAAAAAAAAGATGCACATTTCATCGAATTTAGAAGAAAAGTGGACTGTCCTATTGGAACCTGGAACCTAATCGCCGTGTGATTTTATTTTATGTTTATTTTAGATGTAAGGGCGTGAAGAGTGTCAAACTGACAGGTCTCTTCTCACACACATTTTCCACCTAAGAACAATGTGATGGGAGATTGAGTGAGACATCTTTTGCGCAACCTCAGGAGCCGTGATTGATGGCTAGGGTGTAAACGCGTGCCGAGGGCATGAGCGCGCGGGTGCGTGCTTCGCAAGAGAAAGCTTGCGTATGTGCATTGTCTTCTCTAGTTGACTGCACAGTGATGCGTTGTGTGCAGTCAGCAGACCCTGGGCCAGAGCTGTGCCACTCTCAATCAGCTGCCTGTCTCTTCTCCACCGCGGAGTAAACTTCCCAGCACCTCCAGAAGAAACGGGAGTGCGAAGGCCTGGAAAGACTGACAGTTAGAGGGGTTTATTTACCTAAAGAGGGAATAACAGTCAACGAATCTGTGAACTCCAAAACTGAAAACAGCCAGTTGGAAGTTTGGGATATTGTCGTCGAATCCTGGCTCGAATCCTCAGAAGTGTATTCAGGCAGGCGCACCCACGAAGTTCACCACACAAGTTGAGTCCACACCTTAAAGTACTTTTCGACCTTGCAAAGGAGAGTCGCCCTCCGATCAGACACGTACTCTGCCGCGCTGACCCAGAGACTCTTGCTCCATCCCTGCGTTGTCTTTTTTTTATTAAAATACAGACATGGTTAGACAGCAGGAGGCGTAGCTTAGTTACATAGACACATACACACACACATACACTACATAGACAGCATCAGCTTCCCCTCTCACTCAGTGCCGGGCAGGGGTGAGTTATGCTCACCAGGTCACATTGCTCCTGTTTTGGCACCCCGTCTACCCCGGTACCGTATCACCCATGGCCAAGGCCACTCCGGGGGAGTGATTTTCAGCATACACAGAGGCCTACAGGCAGACATCACACAGTATTGTTTTGTCCTCCTTATTACTAAACATGCTTCCACTTTCCCCTTTCCAACACTTCACTTCACCTTTAATCCCTCTTGTGTGACCTATGGAACTACCGTCTTCTACCTTGATTAAAATAGCTAAAGAATAATAATGCAATTGGCGATATTTGCGATATTTTACAACAATATCCCCTTTTTCTTACACCTGACCCGCTCCCTTCCCTGATTCTCCACTGCGCTCTGTCCTTCCACAGAGAACCCCAGGGAGTCCTGCTTCGAGCCGGGCGCCGTACGCAACGGGACGCGGGTGGGCGTGGAGCTCAAGCTGGGTTCCACCGTCACCTACCGCTGCGACAACGGCTACACGCTAGAGGGAGACCCGACCCTGACTTGCATCATGGGAGGAGATGGCAAGCCAAGCTGGAACAAGCCCAAACCCATCTGCATTGGTAAACACTGACATCTGGAGACGGCGCACAGGAGCACAAAACACATGAGTATTTATAGATTTATCGCATGTAAACACGCATATACAGTATTGTCCCCTGTGTGGGGAGGCTTGTGTGGTGTGTCAATACAGTAGGTGTTATCTAAACAGGGGTCTGAGGAGAGCTTATTAGTTTGCATATCGTCTCCCTGCGATCGGGGCGCCTCAAAAACTGCACCTCCCGGCTGTCCTCTGACATTCTCATGACACTGCAGACACGCTCCCCTTCTGGCTCTAAGGCCTGATAAAACACTGGCTCTCGCTGCAGTGAACCTTTTCATGCGCAGGAAATACACGCAGATGACACACGCTTCCACCTGAGGCTGACGTGCTCATGCGTTTTTTTTATTGTTTTTTTTTTTTTAATCGAGGGGAGACAAGAGGAAACAGGCTTCACGTCATCCCCGCTAAGACTTGGAAGCCACAGCAATTTCACCCTGGCAAACACCAGAGACATCTTCCACCCAAAGTCCAATCACACAAGAAAAGTAATCTAGGTGTAATGGAAGGGTGGATGGGAAAGCGGGAGGCAGACAAGGAGCGAAATCTCACACTCTCGGCTTTGGGTCGTCCGCTCTGTCTCCTCACGTTTCTCCCTGTGTCTCTCCAGCTCCGTGCGGTGGACAGTACACTGGATTGGAGGGAGTTGTCTTGTCTCCCGGTTACCCTGGCAACTATAGCAGGGCACAGACATGCCTGTACTCCGTGGTGGTGCCGAAGGACTATGGTGAGAAATAATATCCTGCATTTTTAAACAACTGCATCAGAAAAGAGCAAAGTAAATATATGTAATGTTTTTCTTTGGATCTGTGTGTGTGTGTGTGCGTGTGTGTGTGTTGAGGGGGGGTGTGGTCCTGATGCTGCAAAAGCACAATTATGTGTCCTACATAATTAAGTTTAGCAAAAATCCCTATAGTGAGAGCCTTGAAATGATGCTCAAGGCTGTCACTACAGTGCACAGATTGTCCTATTGTGGTCATAAAAAAAAGAAGTGCTCACACCTGAATATTCAGAGTGACAGATGTGCAAGTTGGTGGAATCACCCACACGCGCATTCACAGATGTGAATTAAAGGGATAGTTCAGGGATAGTTCTGAAATGTGCTTTTGCTTATCTGCACATGGATGGCTGCGTGTAATGTGAGTCTTTGCTGGTTTTGGGGTCTCTCTCTACCCAGAGGCGCTCCTGGAGCGCAGTTGAAGCACGTTAAACTGCTGCATTGGGCTTGCAGGCATCTGTAAACTGGAGTTTATTTTTTTTCTTTTACAACTCTTTAAAGATGTCAGCAATCATAAAATGCAGTAACCAGATTTTAAGAGGTTGTATCTATGCATATTTATAACAGAAAACAGCCATTTCTCTTTACTTCCAGAGCACCACAGGTGGTTTGCGGGGTTGACCTGCCTCCCTGCTGACACACTGCTGAATTAGCCTTTTAAAAGTTTGAGTTTTCGGACTCTGTTTTAAACAGAGTCCGAAAACTCTGTTAAACAAACAAACAAACAAACTCTGAAAACTCTGTTAAACAAACAAACAAACCAAAAAAAAAAATGCTGTAGTGATTCATACTGTAGATTTCGTTCATCCCGCTCATTATCACGGACCCATTTTCATGTTGCTATGGAGAACATTTACTTTTGTCCTGCACATCAGGAGGCGCAATGTGTCTGTCACACACTTACACACACGCACAAAAATAATTGGTGTCTGGAAGATCCAGAGTTGCTGAATTTTCACTACGTTTTGGCATTTCCGTCTTAAAGGTCACAGCTGGCTCTCAGTGCGTATCTGTGATGCCGCCGGAGAAGCAAATTATTCAGACAGCAAAACAATGCGGGAGAGCGGCACTGCTCAAATCTGCACGAGCAGATCCTTTCTGTCATCCTTTACCGGTCCCATCCCCATTACTCCGGCTCTTTGATGAGTTATCAGCATTGAACCTCTCAAAGGGAGGGCTCAGGTCCCATCATTGTTACATTAAACTCAACAATGGGTGTTCGGCTTTGGGCTACTTCACCACCGTCTTTTCAGCGAGGAGGTCATGATGCCCATTTGAAGCCACGGCATCTCTTCAAACGTGATTTGGGCACCGGTTTCTTTTCAGACCCTGTTGGCAGTGTATTTCAGAGTCAAAGTGAGAGAGGAAATTGAAATAATTAAAGTCTGCATTTGCATTTTCTGTGGAAAATGACAGCAGGGCCCAAGGCAATACTCTATTTTTCTTTTTTTTTTTTTCATCCTGAATAGAAATGGCAGTCTCTATTCTTGCCGATTGTCATTAAGCCGATGGAAGAGTCCTAATGATAGATTTTTCTCATGAATGCAAAGGATAGAGCAGGTGTCACTGAAGCCCCTCACTTCTTTTATCACAGCGGATAAACTGGAAGTCGCAGTCATATCTTATTGTTGTAGATTAAACAGTGCTTTAAAAAAGAATTGAAGAGGTTGTCCAGACTCATAATTTCGCTTTTTCTACTGGTAAGTCAGACTGGAAGGTCCTCTGAGTGATGTGGTTCTAATGGTCCAGCCCAGTTTATAAGCAACAAGACTTCATATCCTTCCAAACATCCATTCAATGTTGACATTTGTTTGGTTAAATTGATAGATCAGAACGACTTCATTTAGGAGGAAGTATTTGGATTTTAAAAAGAACTGTTTGTAACTGAAGTGTCATATCATGTCACTCTCACCTTCTCTAGTGGTCTTCAGCCAGTTCGCCTTCTTCCAGACTGCTCTGAATGACATTGTGGAAGTTTATGATGGGGCCACTCAGCATTCCCGCATTCTCAGCTCCCTCTCTGGTTCACACACAGGTATGCACACGCAAAAACTCATTTCTGTGTAATGTCCAGTGTCCCAGCTGTTTATATTCTGATCATTACCAAATATGACTTGAGCCCCTGGCCATTATACTTTGACACATTTGTGTCAGGAGGAAGGAGGGTTACAATAATTATTATTGTCTTAGCCTCATGCTTTTTATAAGAATCCGGTTAAATCCAGAGACAAATTGCTCACACAGGCAGGGTTACAGTGCCTGTAGGTCGGCTCCAGTGACTTGTAAAACAATTCAACACTGACAGCAACAATTTCCCTGACATATCAGCAGCCTCAAGAAGCACGCAAACAAAATATATGAAAATGAAAAGTGCAAACATGTGTGGCCAAACAAGGCATTAAACTTCCTTCTTCCACTTTAGAGACCATGGAACTCAAAAAAAGTGAAACCGTAAATGCTGCTGCCTCAACTCCACATTTACTTGTTTATTTCTATCTCAGATAGTAATGACTGATGTCTAAAAGTGCCCGCTAATGCTCCAAAGAGCCAAAATACACAAACAGTGTGGACATATTGTTTGGTGATGAATAGCACAGATGTCACAAAAAAAAAAAAAAAAAAAAAAAATTCGAGATCCAACCTTTGGAGAGGGGTCTCGTGAAATGGCGCATGAGTGTAGGGCAGTTCTCCATCTCCGTCTGCTGCAACTCTCTGGCTTGACAAAAACAAAATGATTACTTTGGTTTGTATCCAGGGCAGCCTTAGAAAATCCAGTTTTACAGCTCGGTAAACAGGGTGCGATATAAACTGTGGAGTCCTGGTGGCAGGTTCGCAGGGCTCTCTAGCCAGGCACAGTGGAGAAGAGCTGACTTACCCTGACAAGAAAAGAGGGGCTTTATCCTAACACAGATAACTTGAATAACTAGCATTAAGGGTTTTATCCTATCTGTGTGTGTATGAGTATTAGTTTGACTATCACTGCCTAATACCCTGCCACTGTAGCCCCAGTAACAAGGAAAGTGAAACACAAACAGCCAAAGCCCCCCCGCAGGCTCCACTGAGCGCATGAGACCAAACGGCTAACCTTTTCATGCCCCCAAGCCAGACACAGTGGAGCAAAGATCAAGGCCAGCAAACCCAGCCAACAACCCCACTGGAGACCAGGCGTCCCAAGTTCAGCCAGATCCCGACAAGCCAAACATTCACACCCTCCCCAGAGGAGGGGTTTGCCAACCACCATAGAAGCCTGAGCCCCCACAGGACCTGAAAAGAGATGGCGGGAGCAGGCTCTCCTCCCAGCCGGAGGAGAGCCTGCTCCTGATGGAGGTCACGAAGTAACCCCAGGATGTAATCCCTGGTCTTCCCCATGGCTCTATTCTCTGTGGGGTTGAAAAACAGGAGCACAGCATAGACCCAGCCCACCTCAGAGACTAGTCCCACACACATCAGCCTGTTAAAAAACAAGCATTATAAATAATAAAGTGCCTGCATTAACTGTACAGACACACACAAATAAGCAATGTGGGTAAATACACAACTGACACACAGGCAATTAGACCCACAGCTCCAGTATGTTTATCATACATCACGTTTCATGCTGTTTGGAGAAGAAAAGGCAAGATCTTGGCATAGTGGTTAGCACAAATGATAGACACTAATGGACTAAAAATAGCAAGTTTAAAACAGATTTTGTGTAACTCTTCTGCCTACACTGTTTAATAGCCAAGTACTGATACTTAAAATTATTGAAATTTGTATTCAAGCCTTTAGTTTTGTTCAAGTAGACATATGGTAGAGAAACTTCAATGTAAAATATGAATAAATCGAAAATCCATTTTATAACAGCAGTAGCACTAAAACCACACTGCCACCACAAAGTTAACTTTTGTTTTTGTTAACGTTAAACCTGTTCAAATACTGGTTTAAGTGTTAATCCATCACATTTCCCCACCATTGCTTTATCTTTGGGTAAGATTTATCCCGGTTGTCGTATCCCTTCTATGTCAGGGTAGAGGGTCGCTTTAAGGGCAAAGTGGGTCGAAGCTGGACGGCCGCCAGAAGTGTGATAAGTTACATGCTGACACATTTGATCCAGCTGATGAATACCTGCCCCGCACTGCAAAATATGAAACACTGTCGCCATGGTAGCAGGCGCCAAGGGGCCACCTCTAATAAACTCCACAGCATGTCTTTTGGAACTCGCACAACGCTGGAGATTTCTCGGGGACGGGGATATTTCCGCTCACGATTGTGAGAAAGGCCTCGCTCACATGTGGAGTCCACGCACGGCCAGACATGCAGATGCCGCCTCTGGGCTTCGACACGTCTGCCTCCCACCGCAGTGTGACAGCAAGCAGACGCAGAGTAATGAGATCCACTGCAGAGAGCCAGTCAGCAACACACTGGGAGCAAGACGGAGAGGCAGAGATTCTCACACTGTGTCATGTTCCCAGTCAGTCAACAAGTAACGTTCTACCCCAGCAGACTCTACCAGGGTTTTTAGTTCTGCTGCGTTAAATAACACGACCATAAAACAAAATACGCTGATTTGTAGCCATCATTTCATGTTTGAGCATGTTGATGAATGAACTGGTGTGTGTCACCCCAGTGGGTTTGGATCCTTGTTGTAAGTATTTCATTTATTGAAGAATATGGCAGTGAAAATCCTCAGGAATCATCTCATTTTTCTCTGAAAAGAGTAAAAATATATATCAACACTCTCCTTTTATGAACCAAAAATTACCAATGTGTCATTTTTCCAAACAGATTTTGCAACTTTACCCTCAACAAAGTGCCGTCAGCGTCACCATTCAGTATCAGTAATTGAAGAGAAATTCATATAAAAAGATGTCAACACATTCCGTCCTCCATAAAAATAGAGCCATTTTCAAAGAGGCACAGCTTGACCCTCTCAGAAAAAAATATGATCTCCAAATGGCAGCAAATGTTTCTTGTCTTTTCTCCATCGCAGGTGAGTCACTGCCACTGGCGACCTCCAACCAGATCCTGATCCGTTTCACCTCTAAAGGCCAGTCCAGCTCAAAAGGGTTCCACCTGGCATATCAGGGTGAGTGCATAGACTTTGCACTTTCAGCCCCTGTTGTAGCAGCCTAGTTGCAAAAAGAAAAGAGCTCTTTGCTCGCATTGATCCGTATCCAGTGAGAACCACAGCTGAGATGAAGTTTATTGCATAGATGCTTTTGTTTGTGTGATTATCGCTCTGAAAGAAGCAAAGAGAAAAAAATAGAAAAACTAAAGAGCCATTCATAACATGAATGTTGACTTATGGCAAATTGCTTAATTGATCAAATGGTGCTCAGGCACTCTCAGAGAAAAAAAGTTTGCAACTCACCAAAAGCTATCGAACGAATCAGCATAATATTTACTCAAAAATCAAAGATAAAGTGATTAAAAATCCCACTTATATCATTCTTTTTCTCTGAAGCTGTTCCACAGACCAGCGCCACCCAGTGCAGCTCGGTCCCTGAGCCCCGAAACGGCCGCCGCATGGGAAACAACTTTGCTGTCGGTGCTGTGATCCGCTTTGAATGCAGCCCAGGCTACATTCTGGAGGGCTCAAGTGCCATTGAATGTCTGACGGTCCCTAACGCTCTAGCCCAATGGAACAGCTCCATACCCAGCTGCATCGGTAGAGAAAGATGATTTTAAGCGGGGAAGCCAGTCAGTTTTCTTTCTATGATCAGATTGGTTGACATTTTTGCACGCTGGTTCTTTTGCAGTGCCGTGCGGGGGGAATCTGACCCATCGAACCGGCACCATCCTGTCGCCAGGCTTCCCTGAGCCTTACCTGAACAGCCTCAACTGTGTTTGGAAGATTACCGTGCCTGAGGGATCGGGAATCCAGGTGTGCATGCTTGTTAAATGCAGCGAAGGAAACCAGTGAGAAATGCCACTACATTCACCAGACTGAATATAGAGCAGCGCTGCTTTTTTCATGAGCTTAGCAGGAGTGTTACTGGCTTTTCTGTTTGGTTTAAACCAATTAAGTGAATAAATGATATATTTGTAATCTTTGTCAAATGCCCTAGCCTGTGGCTATTAACTACCCTGCTCTCTACAATACATATGGGACAGGAGAGTTGACTTTTGCTATAAACTTTTCAGAAACTGCACAATGCAGTCAATGTTCATAATGGCTTCAGCTACTTTACTTTCTTTCTTTCTAAGTTAATTTACTTTGCATATCCCCATTGTTTGATTTCTGCATGATGGAGCTCCACCAGGGACCTGTGTTAGGTCCCCGTAGATTTGGCTGATGGAAAGTTTTTAGGCTTTGTGCTTCAACTTCTGTGGGCTAATGACCTCGGTGGCGTCCCTCAGCTATTAGCTCTGCTTCTTCAGCTGACTGTCCTTGCGGGTCACAAGCGCAAGAAGGAAGACTTGCTCACTTAACATGCCGCTGTACACGCTAATGTCACAGCATCTTTGAGATAAAATCGGCCAAAAGGCAAAGGGTGGGTGTAGTACACAAACCCTAAAAGGCAGCTGGTGTGACACTGTAAGTGGACGGGATTCAGTTTCGCAACTGATGAATGAGAGCTGGCTTTCTTAGGACCCCCTTTACCCAATCACATTCTCTTAAATGGGTCACTGCTTGTGTTTCTCTACCCAAAATGTGATACTAAATTTGCCACATCTACTACTCCCACTTCAATCCATCTTTTTCACACTGTCACATTCTATCTCCCTGGCTGTCTGTCTGATTTTATTTGCTCCCTGTTATTCCAGCAGAGACACATTAGATTGGAGTGTCACGATCCAGAAAGAATTTAAAGGCGTGAGGTGACTTGTTGGCACATTTGCTGTGAAAGATCAATCTATGGTCTGCGTGGACCCCGGGATACTTGAGACTCCCTACTGCCCCTTTAATTGGCTTATATCTGATCTATACCAATCAGAGGACGAAGGAGTTGGGCGAGGTCAGAAGGAAGAAAAAAAAAAACAATTGGACAGAGTAAAAGAATAATAGGGAACTTTTATAATGCTAAAAAAAAAACAAAAGCAAGGATATAGATGTATTTCACGAGCATTAATATTAATTAGTAAATAGCAGTCTGCTAAGGCATGGCACTGCATACCACTGTTAGATGTTCTCTTTAATTTAACTTGCCCATTTCACTTTCACAATAAATGTCACTTAGTTTAAATGAATATGTTTGATACATTGTCTTTATTGAACTAAGTTGGAGACTGGAAATCTACTCAGTCCACTGCAGTGTTAGCCTTTAGTGCAATGTTCAGAGTTTAAATTACCAATAACTTCAAGAGATTGAGAGATTGACTTTCAATAGATTCATTTTATCAAGCAAAGAAAACAAAGAAAACTTTACGGTTTTATTGTGTAGTGTTGTCATTTCAGTGCTTTCTTCAGTAGCATGTAGCAAGACTAATTACGTTATCAAATCTGAAAGAGCAGTCAGCACTTTGGCTCATTAATTTGTGAAAAGTTTCAAGTAATATAATGTTCTAAAATATATGTTCTAAAATCATTCATGTGAGGTGTCATCTACCGTAACTTAGCAACACAGTAAATTTAACAAGACTGCTATTTGTTATTGGGTTAAATAGGAATGCTAGTTTTACAACACTGGCCAGGCCATGTCACATGAACCAGGCATCCATACTCAAATTTTAATAATCTCAATAACTTCTAAATAGCAAACAGAAGGGAGTTGCTTTGTACCCTCTTTCAGCCAAGTTATTCACTGCAGGTGTGTGTGTGTGTGTGTGTGTGTTGTTACACTTTTTTCTAACTTCTTTGGTCTTGTCTCAGATCCAAGTGATCAGCTTTGTCACGGAACAAAACTGGGACTCTCTGGAGGTTTTTGATGGAGGAGACAACACCGACACCATGCTCGGGAGTTTTTCAGGTATCACATATATGACAAGTTCGGAATCCCCACCCTGGTGTTTGTTGACTGGTGTTTTTGTTACTCACAATCTCATCACCATTTCAGTTTGAGGCTAATTCAATCAGCATTTAATCAGCAGATTCCGACTTTGACAAAATTGGCACAGTGGGGTCGTCATTATTTGTGCATGAAAATTGATGCGGAATTATCATTAAATTATTTCCTTTTGGTCTCTTTACAAATGTGGTAATTCAATAAGGCTCTAGCTGTGAATCTCATAGTTTGTTAAGAAAAATATATTTTCTCATTCTCTCATTCTTTTTAAAAGGTCTTCGGTCACATTTTCTCACATTTTAAACAAAATTATAAAGATAAAATGCATTTCAGATTGATTTTCCTTAAAGCTTCCAAAACAAAGCAAAATGTATATTTTAGCTGCTTTGCTATTCCAATTTAATTATTTGGAGAACAGCGATTCTCTGTTGGTTAAAACGTTGGTATGGGAAATGCAGAAAACAAATGATTATCGAATATTACTGAATTTTCTACTCCAGCCAGTCATTGTTTCAATGTGGAAAGTGGCCTTGAACTGCAGTGTTTCTAGAGTCTGAATTAATGAATAAATATACACTGAATTTTATTGAAATAAAGAAAAGAGAATGTCAGTTAACAACCCCTAAAAAAAAGGAAATATTTATCTTCTCAGTCACAGCAGTTTTATGTCTTCAACAGTGAAGAGAACAACAATACGATTGTTCTGCTAACACTGTTTTTGTCTTATTCCGTCTGTGAGTGTTGGCGGTGGGAAGCTTTTATAGCTCCCTGACAGTAGCTTATATTGTCAGTTATTGTCGGCGTGCGCAGGAAAGCATTTCTAAACTCCCACTATTAATCTTCCCCCGAGGCACCACTGTCCCAGCACTCCTCAACAGCACCTCCAACCAGCTGTACCTCCACTTCTTCTCTGATATTAGCGTGTCTGCAGCTGGATTCAGGCTGGAATACAAAAGTAAGTAATTTGGCCATTTAAGGTAACATGCACGTCTACAGCCTCCTTGCCTGAGAATTACATGGTTTTATTTATTTTTATTTTTTTCATAAAGTTTGTGGGTTTTTTTTCTTTTGGCAAATACATTTTTATCTGCTTTTTGTGCTATCAGCGGTGTCTCTGACCAGCTGTCCTGAGCCTGTGGTTCCAATGAATGGCATCAAGGTTGGGGAGCGCCTCCAGATGAATAATGTGGTATCTTTCCAGTGCGAGCCGGGGTATACTCTGCAGGTAATATTTGCTACCTTTAAATGCCATTCCCCAATGATTTACCACAAAAACGCACTGATTTTGGTAATGTTTTCTGTGACTTTGCTCTCAGCAAAAAATAAAGTTTACTTGTGCATTAACCTTCTCTCTTTACCACTGATGAATTGTATACAGATCAAAGGTAGTAGAAGGTGATTGTTTATCTAAAATGTCCCCAGAAAACTGCTTATTGTAAGTCACCCATGCTTGCCACACTGGTCAGCTGGTGACATTTGCAGAAGATGCCGGTGAAAATGATAGCATTTGAAAGTTCATTCCCTACATTTGTGTAATATGCCTAAATGTTCCTGTTAGCCTTTACTTTAGTCCCAAAAAGCATTTTAGCTCTCAGTAATCACAATTGTGTTGTGTTTCTGGGAGCCTTACGTTCTGCTGCTAACTTGCAATCATGTAAATGACCAGAATATTGTTTTTCCTGGGAGATTTCCAATTGAAACATCATGAAAGAATTATGTAAATGTTTTCATATTCTAATAAGCCCCAGAACTTGAATATATATACTGTTTTTATGTGGGATTTCTTAATCGTTTATGGCTAAACACTTGCAAGATTTATTTTATTTGTTAATGTAAATGATGTCAGATATATTTTTCTTTGGTGTGAACCACAGCTTCTATATATTGTTTGTCTACTGTGTTTCTGTTGTATTTATTCATTCATTCCTAGAGGTTTTTGTAAAAAATCTGTAATCTTGAACTGACTTTGCACTGAAAGGATCAATGCATTAATTAAAATACTATCAAACTTAGTATTCTGTGCAGGCTCCTCCTGTATATTTTCCTGTCAGTGGAGATGGATTTGGTCATTAAGTCGGCTCATGAAGCCAAGTGGAAAAATGCCTCAGGTTTAGATGATCTGAGCTCTGAAGTGAGTGAAAATGGGCAGAATAAATATCTCATTCTTCTAATTTTGTTGCCACTTTTTTCTGTCTGTTTTTTGCTGTGTATGTGCATGCACATTGCTGCAGGGGACGTCACACATAACCTGCATGCCTGGAACTGTCAGAAGATGGAACTACCCACCTCCGCTGTGCATTGGTAAAAATAAATCCTCCTCTATATTGGCCATAGATCCTGATATTTACATTAGGTTTAACAAACATTGCTGCTTCCACACACTCTCAGAATAAAAATAGTTTTTTTTTTTCATCTTGCTCCTGGTGTCCCCCTTCATCAGGACCTTACTCTTTGCTGCTCTTTCTCCATCCCCGACCAGGATTTTCCTAAGTAATGGTTCATTTTTCAGTGGTCACTTATATCAACAGCTTCCTGAATATTTCAAGCACTTTGTGCTACAGCTAACAGACCCTCGTGCCCCTTCTGATAACAATGCCACAATGCCCACAGTTCCTCTTTGTCCCATTTATTTCTCCTTCACGGGAGCTCAGCTACAGGTTGTACCTCCAACTTATGCCTTTATTCTGGTTTCATGTTCAGGTAGTTCTCGGCAGCAAACATTCCTAATTTGAATTGATACTTTGAAGTTACTGAAGTTAAAAGGATGACAGTAAAACATGTCACAGTCCTGCATTAAGATATAATATTTATCTTTGCCATGCTTATGGTTCTTATTGTGCATTCTGGATAAAATTGCAAATTTCTGACTTAATTGAAGATGGCATTTAGATGATGGAATTGTTTTGTTCACCCTGAAGAGATTTTTTAAATGATGGATTAAAGCTTATTAAAGCGCAATTAAAACCTCCTGTTTTACCACCGATCAGTCATCCAACGAGAATTTTCATCACCTTGATTACATCTAACCTTATCTTTAAAGGCTTAGGATTGAAATGTTGACACATCACCAATTCCACACTGTTATTTCATACATTTTTATTCAATACAAATATATTATGTCTTATTTTAGACTTCTAAGATGTCTGTTGTTTCTTCTCTACTAGCTCAGTGTGGAGGAATCCGGGAGGAGATGGAGGGCATGATACTCAGTCCTGGATTCCCTGGCAACTACCCCAGCAACAGTGATTGCACCTGGAGAATCTACCTGCCAGTTGGTTACGGTGAGCATGGTGAAGAGGCTCTTAGTGCCAGACAGATTGTTCACACTCAAGAACCTTTAATTATGTAACTGATGGGACTTGGAAAATGTTGTGGCAACATGTGTGCTCATTGCTAAATGAAGTTAAAGTCCTTCTCCTGTTTTCAGGGGCCCACATACAATTCCTTAACTTCTCCACCGAGGCCAACCATGATTTCCTCGAGATCCGCAATGGGCCCCTAGACACCAGCGCGATGATTGGCCGATTCAGCGGCCAGGATGTCCCGTTGTCGCTTCTCACCACCTCTCATGAGACAACGATATACTTCCACAGTGATCATTCCCAGAACAAACCAGGCTTCAGATTTGAGTACCAGGGTAAGAAAAATAGGCTTGTTGATGAGAAGTTACGATGAAAGAGACGGGAATAGGGGTGAAAAGAGCTAGATCTGAAATTAGCAGCATCAACGTCAAGAAAAAAAAAAA
This sequence comes from Lagocephalus sceleratus, assembly GCA_911728415.1. Lineage (NCBI taxonomy): Eukaryota > Metazoa > Chordata > Actinopteri > Tetraodontiformes > Tetraodontidae > Lagocephalus > Lagocephalus sceleratus. The sequence goes on along the minus strand of CAJVRN010000087.1, from coordinate 5,026,407 downwards.
ATCTTTTCTTCCAAGACCATAGATGTATTATTAGTGTCACTATTGTGGCAACATGTAAAGCCATGCATTTTCATATTTGATAAGATCTGACTTTGACAGAATGAGCCAATAAATTCGGTGTAACTACTAATCTAATAATGTAGACTGCTGATCAGTAAAGATTACTTTACAATGTGTGAACACCACTGTGCTAACCATGCATGGCTGCAACAAAACCCTCCATATGCAAGGTAGCAGGCACACAAGTGTTTTGCATATCACCAGGTGACAAATCGAAAACCAACATCGTGCATTTACATAATCACGTGAACATTAGCATAGAAATCAAGCATTATATTTTCAAATATCTCCATTTGGCATCATTTCCATGAGTCGACAGAGGGTGTGATCCTTAGAAGTGATTCTCTTTGGGGCTTTTATTTCTTTCCTGGTGTTTCATTCCGCCCAACTCTATCCTTGTATTCGTTGCAGCTTATGAACTCCAGGAGTGCCCCGATCCTGAGCCGTTCCGCTACGGGGCGGTGGTCGGCGCCGGTTTCAATGTGGGTCAGTCTATTTCCTTCGAGTGTCTCCCGGGGTATCAGCTGAGCGGGTATTCCATCCTCACCTGCGAGCATGGCACCACCCGCAACTGGGATCACCCCTTCCCACACTGTGAAGGTGAGGCATAATAGGAAGTTCCTGTTTAGGACAGTTCCATCATTAATGCAAACCAAGGTTGTGGAGTTAATGATTGTCCATTATGATTAATGCAATTACACTGAATTATCATCCCTGAATAATGAAGCAAAGCATTTGTGGATGAAAATCAATACACCGCTAAAGAGCTACGAAGATGAATAAAAGCCTGACGCAGGAGGGGGCAAATGGAAAATAACTGTAATGGGCATTCTTCATAACGTCCTGTCCTTGACCCACATTCTCACGCTCCAGCAAGTGATTATTCAGTGATCTAGGTAAAATTGCAAAGGTGATGGCCATGACATGGGGACTCTGAATTGGGAGGTAAATGAGAGAGAGCAAAGAAGCACTGGAGTGAAAAGGCAGACATCTAAAATAGTCCAAAATTGTTGCCCTGTTGCTACACCATGCTTTGTGTATTCTTTAACTTAATAAATATTCAGTAAAAATTGAGATAAACTTTGAAATGTTATTTATTAAATTTGAAGCAGCCAGACCTCAATAGATGTCCTAAGGACTGAAGTCCAGTTTTGTCCAAGTTCATCTGATAAATATCTCAACAGGTAAACCAGCAGCCAAGTGTGCTTCTCTGTAAAAGTTGTACAACCCAACCTGGTTCCCCACTGTTCCTTTCGCAGTTTCTGACAAAGTCAAGCAGCAGAATCCTCCTCATAGTAAATATGTTAGATTTCCACTTTGGAAATGATCTATTTATACACTCGTGCACATCTAAGGGTGTGCCATTAAGCTGAATACTGCGTCTGTTGCTTGTGGTGCCTGCGCGACTGTGATTACCACTCTTTTCTGATTCTCCTTGCTCTACCACAGTGAGGAAGTTGCCAGCGGGACTGTTAAGCTTCTAATCGTTAAGTGGGTTAAAACTTACTGAGTTCCTGAGGAACATCTGAAATATACTGCGAGTTGTGTTTTCTTTTTTCCTTTTTTTAAAGTTTCATTTATTTATCTTTGTAGGTTTGAGGCTGTCTGCAGGCTTGTTTGCAAGTATGTAAGTGGGGGCTCCTGTATTGTTACGGTGGACCCCAGGGCATCACATGTGCATGAGATCAACATGCTGCTTTCAGCGTTTGTTTAAACCAGATATGATTCATAAAAGTACACATCCCATCCTCATACTGTACTGTATATACACACACACACACACACACACACACACACACACACACACACACACTTGAGCAGCCGGGTCCACACCAGCCCCTCATCTCTGTATTCTCTCTCTTCACCCCCAGTGGGATAGGGTTGAGGCCTTATCTTAGAAAAACACTCCATCCAAGCCCCCACTTGCTAACAGGCTTTACTGGCTAATCTTTAGCTCAGACAAGCGCCTGGGCACTAGACGAAGAGCACAGAAGCAAGGGGGAGAGACACTGAGAAGGGAAACACGAGACTAGGGGGATGAAAAACCCCCTTTTTGCACCAAATGCAGCTGAATTATGGATCGGTCATCTTGTATTCCTGGCCTGCTGATACACTCTAGTGCCCTCTCTGCTTGTCCACCCTACCTCAGCACCATGTGGGGGGAACATCACACTGGACAATGGCACCATCTTCTCGCCACGTTATCCAGAGGAGTACCCTAACTCTGCAGACTGCTCCTGGCTGATCACCGTCGCACCTGGCTTTGGCATCAGAGTAAACTTCACCCTACTGCAGGTGCACGGACCACACGACTTCATCACGGTCTGGTAAGATCCAGCAATTTTTTTCAGACTGAATTATCCTAAAGCATAAATACTATATGTGCTACAGTTTCTATCCTAAACAAAAATTGGATCTGGTCCAATAATGAATTATTTTGGTTCCTTCTTCTGTGGAGGGATTTTGATCTGATTGCTAGAATCTGATTTCAGTTGAGGCTGCAAGTTATGTGCGTATTTTTGCTAATATGAATCCCTTCGATGCTACCAAAGCAACTGGAATGGACAGGGGGTCCTTGGAGACAACATGGCAGTTGATTCCAGAACATGGATCCTGTTGGTCCCTTGTGGGTTGGGGGCCTTGGCTTCTGTTCTGACACATCTTTGGGATTCTCAGTTGGATTTGGATCACAGGACTTTTATTGGTGCTTTCAAGCCTTTATTGAAATATAAGTCTAGCTTTTCGATATATGTCCTCTTTTCCGAAGGGGAAAATATATACTTGTAGGTCTCTGCTGGCATAAATGCATGCAGTCGTATTTTGTGTCAAAAATATCAAGGGGTAAATCTTCCATTTCACCTTTATAATGCATAGCTCTGCCCAGGGCTTTGCTTGTACAATGTTGTGCCAAAGCTAGTTGATTCCCTCTTGATGAGGCAAACACCAAAGGTCCCAGCTCTCAGTCAGATGAGTTCAGAGTGCCAGCCGCATTGGCAACTCAACGACTGCAAGTTGACACCAGATTTCTAATTCTATGAAGAGTTCATATCACAGACAGAACAGAGACCAAATATCTAATTAAAGGTGCAGTGAATGCTTTATTTTGGGTCTTTCTCAAAAAGCGCACCAAGAGCCAAGATGGAGTCTATCTTGCTTCCCTGTTTCCAGCACTGACTGCTGTGTATCTATCCACTGAACTACTGGGCCAAGGAAATGGGTCCCGTAATGGTGGCTTGGCCAGAGCGCTGTCAGGCTGTGGTCCCCAGTCAGCCGTTTTCTGAGCTGTTTGTAATCTCTCGTGCCCAGTCTGACAGCCAAAGACAGATGGTTTTTAAGCAGAATGGTTGTGGCAGGAAATCTGGGAGCTGGCTTAATCAACCATGGCAACGCCTGGGGACTGCCAAGGCTGGGCCACGACATTCAGATTCACTCCCATTGGACGGCAGATCGAAACAGGAACCTGTCGTTCCACAGTTATCAGCAATTTTATTTCAACGCGAATCACTCAGACCGGCCAAGAATAATTGCTTTCCCTGTTCAGAAGCGACGTGCTGTAGGAAGCTGCCTGACAGTAATCTGACATGCAGCTTTGTTTAGTTCTCTCATAGATGCGTCACAGAGCCTTGCAGTTCATATTCATTTGACACAGTATTTAAGCAGAGGCTGCTTGCAGATGGTTCCCAGGGTCTTTGTAATAATCATGGCCTTTCTGGGGTCTCTTTTTTGCCTTGACCTATGACCTGCCTTCTGCTTTAGGGATGGTCCACAGGAGACAGCCAGGAAATTAGGAATCTTCACAGATGGAGAGCCCAATGAACCACCCAGCAGCACCTCCAATCAGGTGCTGATACGTTTCCGTAGTAACACAGAGAAGGGCGGGCTATTTCGTATCGACTATCAAGGTACGTAAACGTTGACTTCTGGGTCAAAACAGCATTGAGTTGCTGGAACTTTTAAAAGTTTCCAGAGGTCCATTATTAGAAAAGCAGACATTTTACTCCAAGGAATCTTTATTAATACTTATTTTCTTGGTATCCACTTTGACTCTCCCTCTGCTCTCAACACAGCCTACAGGCTCCAGTTCTGCCAGCCGCCCCCCATCATTCCCAATGCAGAGATCCTCATGGCAAGCAAGGAATTTAAAATTGGTAGGTTGTTCCCCTGTCACTTACAGTCTCATCCATAGACGTCGGGATGCACACAGTCAGCTGTGTGGGCGCCGCTGACCTTTTGCTATCAGACTCTGGTGCCCTTGTGACATCTGAAAGTATTCGTAGTTTTAACGTCAGTCTGCATTAGCCAAACTTGACACCAATATTGACTACACACCCACCCACACTAGCACAGCTGTGGTGCTTCTTTATGCAGCGTCTAATGAATGATTATGACAAAATAATCGGAAAAGCCATAGGGAATTAAAGCAGGTGCCTTTATTTCCCTGCAGGAAAAAAAGGGGTTCTTTCTCCTTATCTGCTTATTTGCATAACTTGTCAACTTGTTAATAGTCAGATACAAAAGCTCCCACATCCCTAGCGGGGCTTTATTCAAAGTTTTTCTTGTAAATTATGTTGGGTGGAGACACCCCCGAGTGGCATTGTCATTGACCGGTTCTGCTTCCTGTCCCTCTGTTCAGGTGATATAGTGCGTTACAGATGCCTTCCGGGCTACCATTTAAGCGGAAACAGCATCCTGACGTGCCGGCTTGGAACACACTTGGAATTTGAAGGGCCCCCGCCTTCGTGTGACGGTGGGTCTGAACAGTCACAATATGTGCGCCATCAAAAATGTTGTTAATGTGTCATATTCTTTGGAAAGAAAGACTCCAAACTTTCACAAACATTTTCAAATAGTGCTCAGAGTTCACATTCCTGTGGGAGTTTATTTTCAGCAGGGTTCTAGGTGCCCAGATTTGTCTCACCCTAATAAGACTCATGCGTAATTTGAAGTTTAAACATATTCCTGGGTCCTCTGGGTGCACCTTTTTCCTGTAGTCTCACATCAATTTGATATCACCTTCCATCTCCTGGTGCCTGGCTCCCATGAGGCTGCTGTAGTGCTCTTTATATGCAGACATATCCTCCTCCCAGAGGAATCAATGAGCGCAGTGTTCACATCCCACGACATCCTCACAACGCTGTGTGCCGCACGTTCCCTCCGGGCCAAAGACCGGGCCCACGGAGGGGTCCTGCTGCTCTAAAATACCGTGAGAACATAAATCTTTGCTTTATTCTCGCCAAATGTCTCGATTCTCCTTGATTCCTCTGTCTGGCTCAGCTGTTATTGTCATTGTGTGGGTCTTGCTCTGTGGGAGGGAAAGAGAGGCAAAATTTGATGAATGCAATTAATTAAGAGTGCAAAATGGGAAAAAAAAGAGAGAAACTTGGAAATGTTCCTAGCTTGAGTTATTAAAGGAAATGAGACGGTGATGGCACAATTTTGTTGGAAAAAATCTCATGGTCTGAAGTTACGGTAAACTGAGACACTTATATACAGATATAAAGAGTGATTATGGAAATGAGATTGACTTTATTATCTTTTCTTTTACTTACCAAACCTATGAGAATCCGTGCTCCTGGCTGCTGAGTGAAGAGAAGGACGTGTATGGTTGTGAGTGAAAGCGCGACAGTATTTAGAGAGCAAGGGGAGGGGAGTTGGGGAGGGGAATTGGGGGGGGTGGCGAGGTTGGAGGGCAGTTAAGAGACAAAGTGCGGCGCTCATTGAGATGCAGGGAACATGCTGGCTGCAGCTGCACCTATCACATCACCGCTTCCAGCTCTGACGGGCACAACCCTCCCAAGCACATCGAGCGCACACATACACACACAAACACACATACAGATATACACACGCGCGTGCACGCACGCACAAACACAAGTACAGAGTATATATAAAGTCTGTGGCGTGCTCATGTAGCCGGTGTAAACACACCTGGTTGTTTTGGCTGACGCAGCAGCAGTCGCTGCCATTGTGCCCTCGCTCCGAAGGCCTGAGCTCGGAGCCCACCGTCAGTTCCGCAGTGCCTCCAGCCCCTCGGCGCCAATACCGGCTTTCATCTTTTGCTTTCTCCCAGGCTTCAGCCCCCCCCCCCCCTTCCACACACATGCGCACACACACACTCGCCCCCTACCTCCTCTGACTCACTAGCGTCAAACTCCTGTCCTTATGTAACCACCCCACCCCCGTCCTACCCACAGCTGCAAGTGTGAACGTGTTGTCATACACAATTTTCTGAATTTATTTGGATCGGTGTTCGACCACATCTCACTTTCCCACTTGACTCTGCAGACCGACAAATTAACTCCAATGACGCAAACATGTTTTTATTTGCTTTTGCTCCAGAAGATCATCTCAGCAGATTGCGCATGTCCTCAGAGCATCCTGGGAACTTGTACAGTTGGACTTGTACACTTGTTCACTTGTGGATTTTACATTGAATTGAACCATTTCCCACCCTGATTCTCTCTCGAGAAACCAGAGGGTTGATTGCAAAGTGATTAATCACTTCCTCTATTCATATTTTTCATTATATATCCGTCCTTCTTGACTCCTCCCGTCATCTCCGGGGCAGATTACAGCTGCCCTATTTTCACATATTGTCATCTATTCTCAAAGTTGTTGGGTCCAGATCAGCGCTAATACTTGTGTCATTGCGGACCCCACCTCAATCCGCCTGTTGCCACTTTTTCTCTTATGCTAATTAAATGCTAACATCTTTAAAGGGCAGCTCGGCGGCGCTCCAAAGAGATGCATGCAGGATTTACGCACAATTGCATCTCCACTTGAACACAGGAGTGCGCAAATGCACGCCTATGGATGCAGATGCATGTCCATCTGTGCGCGTCTGCACCGTCTTCTGCCGTGGGATTTTAATGGGAAGCTGAAGCGCACGCTTTATGGTCGGTGCTCGGGCAGAAGCCTCCGTTCCTGCTCGCTGTTTATTCCATTCCTGCTCTCATTAAAGTGAAATTTCATTTGAGTCCTATCAGCACTCATCTCAGTGTGTCTTTCGAAGCTGCTGGTTGCTTTTTTTTTTTTTTTTTTTTTTTTCTATTTTTTTTCCAGCTGTCAGACTTGGCCCCTAATACCCTTTTGTTTGCAGCCAAACACAGCGATGCTTCATTTCAAAGTAATCTACTTTAATAAGTAGCTGCCTATAGATAAGACCCCATTCCAGTCTCCGCTCATCACCTCCAGATTAGCCGTTTGAGGAAATATTGGAGCTTTTTGAAAGGTCAGGCCCAGTATTCATAGAGCAGACCCTTTAATGAACCTCGGTAGGACGATATTAAGAACGTTTTTTTCCCATGTTGTATATCATGGCTTATATCAAACTATTCCAGTTTACCGAGCACAAATGAATCAATAACTCCTCTATTGTTATGTATTGATTCCCGTAACCCTGGTAGCCAAATCCCTAGATTCCACAGGCTGCTTTAGCAGCGGGAGGCAGGGTGACCAGAGCTAATCTGCCACCGTCCTTCTCACCATTGAAACATTTCCAGCAAACAGCAAACTGTGTCAGACAGGAACTTCCCGTACAAACTGCACAGTGAATCCAGCGTCAAAACACAACACCTCTTTCCATCGAACTTGGCGGCTTCCAGTCGAAACAACCAGTGATGCTAAAGCAAATGTAGCCTCTTCTCCTCCCTCATTTATATGCAGACAGGAAGTCAGAGTCAAGAGACAACCGCGCTGACCCAAACACTGAACCTGTGCCTTCCCTCATGGAGGATTTACAGCGTTTGGATGTGATTCAAAGTGTTCATTATTTCGCCACCGTAACGTTGGACTTGCAAGCGTTGCCTCAGCTGGGGTTAAGACACACTCCTCCTATTCACTCCTTTCCTTCTCCGGATACATTTTCTGCGATTCTCGGTTTACAAATGTGATGGAAATACCTGTGCAACCTCATGATCTCTGTCGCAGTCATTATTTTCAACCCCATAAGTAATGCTCACACACCAGTTGGGATGTTTTTCATGAAATTAAAAACAACTTAATGGGTTGGCTGAAAGGTCAACTTTCAACACTATATAACGCAGACAGATGTCATCACAAGTTCAAGGTTTTAGGTATTTTGCTCTAAAGTGGTTGTGTTGCCACCAGATATTTTCACACGTTACGTGCTGACACTGAGTGGAGAGGAAGACGGACGCTCACATGAAACCGGTGATTTTAAAAGCTGGTTTTCCTCGATTGGCTTGGATAGCTTTGTTTCCTGCAACCGCACCAGGACCAGAATGACAATTAGCCTAGCTTGGGCTTTTAGTCACATTGAGTTGCCCTCCAACAAGAGTATGGATCTCTAACCAATCCAATTTGAGCTTCAAGGCTGGATGAATTTATGAAAAAAAAAAAAGCAGAACTGCTAGATGTTGTGTGCATTTATGAAAGAACAGCTCAAATTAAACAAGCTGAACAAGCCATTCATTTATAAATTAAAGATGTCTTTTTTTAAATGCTCTCTCTCTCTCTGTCACTCTCTCTTTCTCAACAGTCACTTGTCCCATGAATGAGCTGCTGACAGCCTCCACTGGTGTCATCATGAGCCAGTCACCAGGCAACGGTTTCCCCCATTTTGAGTCCTGCTCTTGGGTGGTCAAAGTGGAACCGGGCTACAACATCACCTTCACCATTGAACACTTCCAGACCAGCCGTCAGTTTGACGAGCTGGAAATCTTTGATGGTGAGTCATTTACAAGCACATGTGTCCTGTGCTAAGCTAGGAACTAGTGGGGTGTCTATGGTGTTATTGCATTAAATGTGTTTATTTAATGAGTAGTGTTTAATTTGTGTTTAAAAAAAAAAACATCCTGATGCTCCCTGTGCCAAAGTCTGTGCCAAACACACACACACGCACACACACGCACACACACACACACACACACACACACACACACACACACACACACACACGCACACTCACACTGTCACAGACACACACACACAAATAACACAGAAGCTTCCTTTTAATAGCGAAAGAACCTCTCCATCTGTCATGTACATTTTTATGTGATTAGGGACGCACTCGACAACAGAGGCAAGCTGCTTTGGGAGAACTGTGGCCGTACAAACTACTGTTCCTGATTAGTGATTTTTTTGTGTTTTTTTTTAATGTTTTGCCGAGTAAAGGGGAACAGACATTTGCTAACCCTGGGGCTACTGCGCTAATTATGAAAGCCTGTTTATGGGTTTGTTGTTTTTTTTTATGTTTCAAAGGCCATTAGTTCTAAAAGGAGACTTTTCAGTTACATGTTTATCCTTTCATAAATTCTGAATTTTGCCCTCAAATTCGAAAATAAAGGAGCCGTTTTTTTTTCAGTGCAGAGGGAGTCAGTCAGCAATTGTTTCCACTAACAATGTGAAATTTAAGGAATTGTCATGAATCATATTTTGATCTCTTTCTAAACTCAGGCCCATCCAGACAAAGCCCTCTACTCATCACCCTCAGTGGGAACTATTCCAGCCCACTAACCATCACCAGCTCCAGTAACAAAGTCTACCTGCACTGGTCGTTTGATCACACCACAAGCCACAAAGGCTTCCGCATCCGGTACTCTGGTAAGAAAAGACCCAGCATGCACCTCACGGTGCTCAGAGGCTTTATAAATATAATTTCAGTGTTTTATTTAAAATTGATTTCCTGGCAGAAATTGATGTTTGGCTTTGTTACTCCTGGATATTTTTGTACAGTCAATCTCAACAAAGGTGCCTTTCAGCTCACCGTGTCAACAAGGCTGAGATTTGAGCTCAGGCTGCTGCTAAAACAGCAAAAAAAAAAAAGGCCCATCTCCATGACAACCTTACGAGGGCGGCGAGCATCTGCAGGATTCCTTTGTGTGTAGTTCAGTGGGAATTAGTAAAAACTCTTCTCTTGTTACTCATCGTTCTTGGTTTTGTCACATTTCGATGAGGGATCTGTTGGTATAGGGTCTGCGTCACTCGTTGTGAATTACGACTGTAAATATTGAAAAGGCTGCCGTCATCCTGGATCAACACCACTCACGCAGATTGACTAATCGGGTGTTTCCTGCTCTCACTGGAGCATTGCTGTTCCCAAACCGGATGTTCTGTCATTTTGTTTTTGCTTTTTAAAATTTTTTTATTTATTTTTGCGCCAAGGTAAAATTCAGTCACGGTGACTGAGAAAGGCTCAAGAAAATCCTCACAAAAGCATAAGTAAATAGTTGGAAGTCCAGGCTTAGATGATGCAAGTCTATTTACCTGAGTGGGATCAAGTAGATTTACTTAGGTTGGATTCATGTGTGTGTACTGTAGCTGCGTTTACCGTGTCATCATAAATTCTTTGGTATCCACATAAATCAGTTCTGATTTATTAGATTATGTAAAGTCAACCAAGGTACATTTAATCAGAGCAACAAAAATGTTTGCTGAAAGAAAATCATTTATTTCTGTGGAAATCCATTTCATCTTACAGGATTTTATACATATGTGTGTGTGTGTATGTGTGTCTGTGTGTGAGCATATATGCATTTTGCTGTGTTTTTTTGTGCACTTACGTCTCCATCTGGCGCCGACCTCCATTTTCTCCCCCTGCTCTCCTCCCATACTCATCCATTTCTCAGCTCATTAAGACGTGCCTCTGCTTATGTGTTGCTCGCTTTGTCTGCACCATTATCTCCATCTCCCTTCTATTATCTATTCCAATCCACTCACCTGTTCATTATAGAGCTGAGTCCTCTGACCCGCAAGGCCGACGACAGTGAGATGAGCTCTGTGCCACCATGTGCAAAGAAAAAAGAGGGAGAAAAAACATAGCAAATGAGATCCAAACAGCAGTTATGAAGCCACCAGTCAGAGTGGATGGCGGTGGTGGTGGTGGTGGCAGTGGTGGGGGGGGTACCGAATATAGGCGCTCAACTGACAAGACATATCTTTTAACGCTACGTGAATCTCAAACTGTCTCTAGTGGAGAGGACAAACGGAGGACAGCGTACTCCACAAGATAACTAAAGCCTGAATTACACCCATTGTGCACCATCTAAAGAGGACCTCATTCAATCAATTCCGCATAAACTTTTTATCTCTTCTGTGCGATGAAACGGTCCGTCAGCTCGCTTCAGAAGTCTCACCTGCTCCGTCTTGCTGGAACAGTCTTTGCGAGGTGGCAGCGTCCCATAAATCCTAAATACATATTACGGCGTTGACATGCCTTTTAAGTTTTCACACTGTGCGGGAGGTCTGTCCGATTGCACGGCGCTAAATTTTCCCCACCGACTTAAAAGAAAGGGCGCTGGCACTGCCGCGTGTTAGCGTTTTGAGTCTGAATTTGCATTTTTATAGGATTGTAAAGTGGTCACAGTGATTAAGTGCAATGGATAATATACCTGTTTAGTGTGTGTGTCCATGGTCCACTTCCATCCTAATCTCTTCCCCACAGTCGCTGCATTTTTTTAAGCAGCATTATGTTGAATCACAGTTCTGCACATAGCGGGTGCATAATAAGGTCATGTTATTATCATTCCTGGAAAAGCAATTAAGGGTTTATTCCAAGAACCTGTGGCTGCAACATGCACTTAGACATAGTGTCCAGTTCAACTGTCAAAAAAAGCCCCTTTTGCATATCTATCTATGTGAAAGTTTAATCGTCCTTTAGACGAGATGCATAAGAGATACATCTGTCTGTGCCACTGATGAAATTCTCCCCTTCCTCCAGAGCAACTTGCATCATTTTGCGTCACTGTTTGGGTTTTCTGCTCGTTGCACTCATTACTGTCAGCGTGCGCGTTAACATGCCCTCACATTTCTGTCTCTTTTACAGCGGCCTATTGCAGCCCTCCAAGCTACCCCGTCAATGGCTCGGTGCACACCCTGACAGGCACCAAGCTGGGCAGCACGCTGCGTTTCAGCTGTGACCAGGGCTTCCGGCTTATCGGCCAGAGCAGCGCCACATGCACCAGGACTCCACAGGGGATCCACCAGTGGAATGCTCCGGTGCCACTGTGCCAGGGTAAGGGTCCAACCTGAGCAGTGGTTATTTTTGCGAGCCACATCTCTTTTTAGTTTTTCGTTTAATTGAGACAACTCCGCTCGCTCCACCACAAATTACTCACAAATTACAAAAATATCAATTAGCTTACACTTTGTACATCCACAGCACTGTTAATTACTTATTAGTTTCACTTCCCACGAATGATGAAACCAACTCAGGATGGCTCAGAAAAAAAAAAGGTTTGATGGTTAACATCAAGACAGTTTTGTACAAAATCTATTTTTTACATTCTGTCATCCCAATTTAGGTTGATCTTAAAAAAGGCTGAAACATTTTGCTTATGCTGACAGTGTGCCTTCAGCAGCCGTAGGCAAGCTTCAAGGAAGCTTACTCCATCGGGCCCCAGTATTGCTTCAATTTGAAAATGATGAAGATTATTAAGCACTTGTTCTGAGCCATATCGTGGCCGTTCTTTCAGGTGCTTGCCAGAGATTTATGCGAGGGGAGTCAACAATGGGAGTTATTATCTTCTAATAAGTCTGGCGCATTTCACACCTTTAAAGGCATTCTGGTCAACCTGTTCCCATCTCATCGAATCTTCGAAGCTCTGTGTCTCTGAATTTGATTTGAAATTAGATTTATTGACATTCTCTGAAAATGTGTAAACAATGAGCAGTGTGGTGGCCGTGCCAGCGTCTGGTCAAACGTGCATAGGTGTAATTTCTACATGAGCTGCATGCGCTCTCTCTAGACTAGCTTATTTATCATTGTGCAGATTGCAGCCCGTGCAACTGTTTACTCGATATCTGTCCTGCCTCTGGGAGTTTTCTGCATGCAAAGATGGTTATTAAAATAGATGTGGCTAATGATGTGGATTTTTTTTTTCTTCATAGTCATGTCCTGTGGAATGCCGTTGCCTCCAGTCAATGGCAGTATTGTGGGTCAGGATTTCTCTTTAGGAGCGAGAGCTTTGTACCAGTGCAATCCCGGCTTTCGCCTAGCTGGATCTGTCACCAACTCGGTGATATGTGAGGAATCCGGGAGATGGAGCCCCCCTGAGTTCCCGCCCAGATGTGTCCGTGAGTATTCCTTTCCTTTTGCTGCACTCTTCAGAGTTTTCCCGGCAGTTTTCACAAATGAAGAGTCTTTGAGACTTTTTCACTGACTTTGTTTGACCTCTGACCTTTCCAGCGGTGACATGTCCCGATATTGGCCACTCAGCTGTGGAACACGGGAGATGGAGACTGATATATGGAACCCAAAACCAATATGATGCTATAATGATGCTTGTATGTGACCCAGGATACTACTACAGAGGACAAAGGATCATTCGTTGCCAAGTCAATGGGACCTGGAACTATCCAGATCCCAGACCAGTTTGTGAGAGTATGTCTAGTTTTCCCCCCAAAGGATTTCATTTTATCCACTTTATCTCCATAACACACATATAACACAATTTCTATTCAGTAAATATTTCTTCTCTTTTTTAAAGTCATCTCCTGCAGGGACCTTGGGACTCCACCAAATGGCAACAAGATTGGAACACTGACTGTTTATGGAGCCACTGCCATTTTCTCCTGCAACACAGGGTATACTTTGGTGGGCTCTCGGGTTCGAGAGTGCATGTCCAATGGCCTTTGGAGCGGAACTCAAGTCCAGTGTCTAGGTGTCTGAAATTGGGAATATTCTTCATCAGTGACCTCAAGCACCTCCATTAGACCTTCACACTTATTCCTTGTCATTCACAGCCGGCCACTGTGGCACGCCAGAGCCCATCGTGAACGGGCAGATCATTGGAGAGAATTACAACTATCGAGGCAGTGTTGTGTATCAGTGTAACCCTGGGTTCCGCCTCATTGGCGTGTCAGTGCGAATATGCGAACAGGATCACCGCTGGTCAGGACTAACTCCGATCTGTGTCCGTAAGTGCCTGCTGTAACATTTTGGGTTACCCCTCAATTACTGGAAGTGCACGAGGCTTTTAATTAGCACCTTAAATTAACAAAAGTGGCTAGCTGACTGGATATTAAATAGATTGTTTTTTTTAACAATATTGTAATTAAATCCTTTTTTTTTTCTTTCTCCAGCTATCACATGTGGTCATCCAGGAAACCCCATCTTTGGAATGACCCAAGGAACCCAATTCAATTTAAATGACAACGTGCGTTTTGTCTGTAATACTGGCTATGTTCTGCATGGGGCTGTGAAGTCCACCTGCCAGGCTAATGGACAGTGGAGCAATGCCCTCCCAAAGTGTAGAAGTAAGTGCTGGGAAAAAAAAATAGAAATGTTGGGCTTTGAGTAATGCGCAGAGACAGGCAGTTGGTTAAAGGTGAGCTCATTTTTGCACTTAAAACATTTCTATTTCCAGGAATTAAATTTTATGTTGCCCCTGTCTTCACATGAAGCCAGCAAATGCACCAGGAGGAATGAAAATTAAGTAGCCCAAAAACCAGCCCACATTATTTCATTAACTTTCTCAATCACAAAGCCCAAGGAGGTTCTGGGGGATATTTACTCTTGATGTTATTCCCACTTAGCCTTTGTGTCTCTTCTGCCCTAAGGCTTGCATGAGTGTCAGGGACATACACGGGGTGAATAAACATGCAGAGATGGCCAAAAACAATTATTGGGTCCTTGAGATTGTATGAAAGATGGCAGCCCAGAGAGACCTGTTTTGTTTCGCTCCGAATAAGAAGCAGCCCGCTCTTGTTTCAATGAGCGATCCACGGACTTTTAATTTGGCACTTCTTCGGTGACATGCAATGCATCTTGGCACCCGCGTCTGTCTCCTAAGTCTCGCTAACTGAGGGCTCTGTGACAGGCACAAAAAGGGCATTTACAAGGTCGAGCCCCGAAAGTGACAACGCTGTGACAGAGCCCGTGATGGATTGACTCACGGGTTTGTTTTAAATGAGGAGGGAAAGGTTTTCACTTTTCCAGACACCCATGGAGGGATGAGGAGGTTATAAGTCTCAGAGGAATGCTTCTTCAGTTGTTAGGAAAACCATGTATGACTGCCGCATGCATAAACAGGGAAGCGTCAAATCTTTTCACTCCGGCAGTGACATCATATTAGCATTGGCCTTGTTTTCACTCCGATGTGTTTTGTGGACGGGTGTGCTTTGTGAAGTGTGTGTAGGTAGTTGTGGGCTTCAGTTTTGGCTCTGTATAATCTTCACCATTGCTGTTGAAACATAAGAAGCTTAGAGGTCTTTTTGTCAATCAGATTTATCACCTTAATTACATCTCTCGGGATGTGTTTTGCAAGGTGTGTTCTGCTGCGTGTCGTGTTCTCCCACCTCAAAAGTATAAGTCCTGGAAGTATGAGTGCTGTAGTGACATCCCTTCATTCCTCTCACTTTAGCCTTCCCTAGGATTAACCAAGAATCAGCTTTCCTTTTGCAGATACGTAAAAGAGCAGTTGAGTGAGAGATGAAGGTAAAGATTTCCATTTAAAAATGTTCACAGCCTTGCCCTTTCTGTAGGGTAGTAATGATTTCGAGTGACATTTTTATATTTTGTTAAAAATAAAAAAATGAAGCTTTGGAAATCATGTGCTGTTGCAGCTGTTCTGCTTCACATGCAGTAAGTTGTAAACGATGGCACCACAGGTCAGCACTCCATTAGAATACATTATAATGGGTGTTAGGGGAGCGATTTAGCTGTGCTTGACTGTGCAAAGCGTGTAAAATGAGCAAGGTTTTAGGCTCATTAACATACAATAGGTGCATTTTGACTATGGCAAAGGCCCTCTAACCTGGAAGGACAAACTAATGCATAATGGCTGTGTTGGAAATCAGCACATTGTTTTTAGAATCCATTAGAGTTTTGGCACCATGGGAGCCATTTTTATTGCGGTTCATATATTATAAGCTACCCAACAACTGTTCCTTGTCGTCTACTGACTTTGTAGAGGGAATGTAAGATTCTAATTTGTGTTTGTAGCCTCACATTCTGTCTGGAATTTTAATAAATTCCACACAATCAGGTCCCCTGTCTGCTAAATCCGTGCACCACTCCCTTTGCTGTCCCTCAGTCATCTCTCATTCCCTTCTTCCCTAACTCCCTCCATCTGCTGCTAAACTGACACGGTGCCTCTTCTCCTCTGAGCTCGCCATCCATCACCATCCCGGCACCATGGCGGCCGGCCGGAGATGGGCTCTAATGAAGCAAATGTTTATTTCCAGAGCCTGCCTCCTGCTTCATTTGGGAGCTGGTGGATAGATGGATGGATGTTGGGTTGGTGAAGCAGAAGATGAAGGGGGAGACAGAGTCAAAGCAGTGGAAAACAAAATCTTCCTTGTATAAAATAGTCATGTTTTCTCTGTGAACCTGAAAAATGGATAAAGCTTACATACATGTTTGGAAGTTAGCTGAAACTGTCCTGTACGCTCACATGACACTCACTGCCTTCTCTTTGCATCCTTCTCCTCAGTCGTGAACTGCACAGAGCCAGGCCACATCGAGAACAGCATCAGGCAGGTACTGTCAAGTGGGCTGCACCGTTACAGCTTCCAGACTGCTGTGTCATATCGCTGTAACCCTGGCTACTACCTGCTGGGCACTAGCTCCATCTCCTGTCAAGGGGATGGTACCTGGGATCGCTCCCTGCCCAAATGCCTGCGTGAGTACCTCTGGGACTGGTTGGAACTAGTGATTATCCATTAGACAAATACATCAGCTGCAGTATTTTCACTCCTTCATATTGTCTTTTATTTTATTTTTTTTTGCGATCCGACTGGACAGTGGTGCTCTGTGACCGCCCCAGCGTGCCCCCCTATGCTCAGATCTCAGGCGACCGCCGAACGGTCGGCTCGGTTATCCGCTACAGCTGCATCAGCCAGCGCACCATCATCGGCAACACAACCCGAATGTGCCAGCTGGACGGCCAGTGGAGCGGCTCGCCGCCACACTGCTCTGGTACAGAAGACCCAGTTTGACTGTGTGTCGGCTAAGAGGGATATTCTGAAAATAACCCTGTTGCTTGAAAGCTCCTTTTTCTAATAGTAAAGATGAGCAGAGCAGATGTGAATATATTAATATTTGAAAAGCTGAGCTGTTGCGGGACCTCCTCTCAGCCAACTTCTGTCCTCCTTGTTGTATTATTTCATCCATTAAATGTAACATCGTCACACAGAGATGCCCCCCTAATGTCAGGAAAATAAGTAAATTGTTTGGGTGGCAGTGCAGGTAATGAGAAAAATAAATGGACCAAAAATGCAGCCGAAGATCTAAATGTGTCCAAAATAAACAGAACAGGAACAAGGACACCCACACCTCAGTTGGGTGATGAAGCACTCTTACATCCTGACTCCCGTAGGTTCTTTCCCACTGTAGATATTTATTTTGCAACACCGAGAATGGCTCAACCGCACGGCGAAGCCCTTGGGGGGTGCCGAGTAGAGCAAATATCAATAAACAGAAATACAAGCACATTCACAGAAACAGATGCAGAGACTGACAGGAATAGAAAGGATGAACCCACAGAGACCCACAAACACAAAAGCATGTTAACAGTTTAATGTCACAGTTCATCACAATCCAGTGCATCTCCAGGGATTACTCTCAAAATAATAAAACATGAGCTTGTTTTTAAAATAACTATCTATTTAACCAACTTGTCTTGCTTAGGTTGCCTGCTAGCATCCTCCAGCTAATATGTCAGCATTAATGATAATGTATTGCATGTCTCGTACAGGTGATTCGGCTGGGCTGTGTGGAGATCCAGGCGTTCCTGTGCACGGCATCCGTCTCGGAGAGGAGTTTTCAGTCAGCAGCATCGTGTATTTTAGCTGTGAGCCAGGCTACATGCTGAAGGGCTCACCAGAGAGAAGCTGCTTGGCTAATGGGACCTGGCTCGGCACTCAACCTGAGTGTCATGGTGAGAAATGTGTCAATATTGCAGTTAAGTGAAAACAGTCGATCCAGAATTTCAGAGAAGGTGTGGGACTTCAAAAAGGCGAGCGTGAGGAGTTCCTTTGGTGTCAGTGTCGGTGCATGGAGGGTCGCAGGATCAGCATCAAGAAGATTTTGATCTAGCTGCCAGATTAACAAATTAATTTAGGTGCAGCCCTCACCTGTGAGCTTTGGGAAGTGTAATAGCCTGAAGATGTAAGCGGTCCCAAAGAAGAACTGGAAGCAGAGCAGCTGCTCTCTTTCCTCGAAAGACCTTAAAGAATCACGTGCCTTGTGCAACTACTTCCACCAGCTGGAACCCCTAGAGCAGACCCTCAATCTGTGGAGGATTCTATATCCCATCTGGCCTGGGATTCCTTACGAGAGGCTGGAGGTGGTCATTGGAGAAAATCATGTGTGGTCTTCTAATTAAATCAGCACTGCAACCTGAGGCTGGCCAGTAAATGGTTGATGGACCTTTTTGTAGGAATGGATGAACACGGTCTTTATGTAATACTGGAACATTAAATAATGTGGGTTATAACACATTTCATCTTCTCTCAAACATTTTTTTTAATTAGTCCTGCTTCAGATAGATCACATTCCTAGATTTTATTGTCACTGCAGCAGTGGTAGACTGAAACTTTTTATTATACTGTTCATAAAAGTGTTATAAGGTGATGTCTTGAAGTGATTATATATCACCTGTGCAGTATTTTAATAGCAGAGATAATTATTACTGGTAGACACACCTGGTGGATTCACAGATGCATACTAGAAGCATTCGTTCTTCTATAAGTTGCCTTTACTGCGACGAGAAAGAGGCTCTGTGTGTCTAATGAACACATGTTTATTCGCAATAAGGCAGAATAGTAAACTGTCAAGTCATTGTTGAATCATGACTTCATAAAATAGGTTCTATTCGTGGTATGCCACATAGTGCATATTGTACCTGTGAGAGGGCATAGACCAACAGTATCACCCAGAAACAAACACAAAATCCCTATCCCTCAACTCGACGAGATTTCTGTATCCTTTTTCTTTCCCTTTTTTAGTTCCTTGTCTGAAAAAAGTACAGTAGTCCTCTCATCTCATCCTTGTTTGAATTTTTGCTATTTCCAGGCTCTGCCATGCCTGACAGCTTGTTACAGCTTGTATTCGGTCCACACACCAGCCCCTTCACGTGCCCCCCCATCCCCCTGACTCTTTCACTTGTCTCATCTCATTCCTCCGCTCGTGTGCAGTTTTACCCACTAGCTGAGGTTGCCCACCTGTTCTCTCTTGGCACAGACTTCAAGGGGCCAGGCCACATCTGGTCATTACAGAGGCGCGGGGGGGGGTAAAGCCCACTCTGGAGTCTAGAGGCCTGGGGCAAGCTGGAGGCTGTAACAAACAGAACCAATGCTGGTGGCTGAACGGACACTGTGGGGCTTTTTCTCCCCCAGCAAAGAATCTGTCAGTCAGAGTTATTTACGAAGTGGACACAGGGGAGGATGATGATGGGTGGTAGTTGGATGGTGTATGAACAGCTGACTGAGAAAATATGAATTCGATAACACGACATTTGCAGGGTAAAAGTCCAAATAATTTAATAATATTTTTTTCCCTGTTCCCAGTGATCTCCTGTGGAAACCCTGGAACACCAAGAAATGCCCAGATCCTAATCCATGATGGACTGACATTTTCTAAATCCATCACCTACGCTTGCAGAGAGGGCTACTATTCTACGGGCTTGCTGACGCGACACTGTACAGTCAATGGGACCTGGACCGGCAATGTGCCGGAGTGCTCTGGTAATTACAATTTCTGACAGGATTCTGGTCAGAGATGGCTGTCAACAGCAGGTTTCCTGCTGCAGGGATGCAGAGGTGAAACCAGTGTTTCCAGTTCAAAATTGAGCTCCATTTTATCTGTATCCCTATCTATACCCTCATTGTCCGGAGCTGAAAAGTGTTTGGCCTGAACCAGTTTCTCAGCAAGGTCCCCTCGTTACCTGGAGAAATGGAGCAGATAAAAGGTCTGGAGTTCATTCCAGGTGTTGAATTGGCATTTGGCAGACCGCTCAAGTGGGTAATCACAAAATCATTTCATTGGTGGAAATAAAAACCCCCTTAACAATTAGGTGAGAGCTGGCTAAGAGTCTGGATAAGGTGGGCAAGGCAGTGTCTGCAATCAAGATCTTCCTTGATGAATTTACAAAATGCTGATAATTTATCAGAGAGGTTTGGCATTTACAGAAAATACTGACTTATTGTGGCGGTGTACAGAGACAAATCGCCCACATACGAATGCAGGAATATATGACATGACAGCATAACTGGAGGACACTGGTGAAAGGTACGGTCCATCATGCCTGAAAATAGACATTCAGCTCCTGCAAAAGCAAAGAGACACTGGCAAATAGAGGTCACCA
The DNA here is from genome assembly GCA_911728415.1 of Lagocephalus sceleratus. Lineage (NCBI taxonomy): Eukaryota > Metazoa > Chordata > Actinopteri > Tetraodontiformes > Tetraodontidae > Lagocephalus > Lagocephalus sceleratus. Next base: position 5,006,080 of record CAJVRN010000087.1, on the reverse strand, counting down.
AAAGAACCAGTCCATTCTGATTGGAGAGGACTAAACCCTGAGCAGTACCATTACGGCTCTTCGACTTTGGTAATCCACAGGACAGGAAGGCTGTAGGTGGGTGCAGTTTGATGGAACACGTGGAAAGGAACACTTTTTGCTGAACGAGCTCTTTGGATCTGAGAAAAATGGAACATTGAAAATGGATTTTCCTGGCAGCAATAGGCCATTAGCCTTTTGCTGAAGTTTACTGAAACATAGATTTACACTCATGTAAGAATCTGATGTGTCGTGAACTGTGCTGACGCAATGCCATATTTAGGGGTGACAGACTGGGAATGCTGTTATCCACAAGAGCGATTTATTTGACTGAACAATAGTCTTTTATAACAACGCACTTTGTTTTAGATAGACACAGTCAGGAATCGTTGTGGCTTTCTATGTCGAGGGGAGACATGATGCCTTTGCCCATCCCACTTTTCTCACCCTATTGGGAATTCTGCTCAAACTCATATGGCATATGCATTCAATAATGGATTTGCATCCCAAGGTAGCATGAGTTGTCCTTCCGCCCTGACATTTCTACCTCAGATATTTGCTGCTGAAGCACAAATACATGCTGCTGATAGTTGATTGCACGATTCTCCCCCCTCCTCGCCTCAGTTTTAAGTGCACAATCACGGAGAAAAATGGAACTTTAGCCGGGTACTTCACAAAATGAATCGGTCGATTGCTCTCTATCCGGACCCTAAAAATTCCAAAATTTCGGGACTCGGCATACAAAGACAGATGTTCTTTTAAAAACATTTTCTGCATTCATGACTGAAGCTGCAAGGAAAGTCATTCTTATACCTTTAGGATAAAGACATAATCCAAACCTGGTTGTTTTCAAGTGAATGTATTCATCACTGTAATGGGCCATTAATGACGTTGCTTCTTAGGTTGTTGGGTTTTGTTTGTGAGGTGAACTGCCAAGTTTAAGTACATGCAGTATAACAGTTCATTAAGTCTGAGACTCCATCTGCCATGCTGCTTTAGTTTCTTCACTTACTTTAATTTTGTCCTAAGTATGTGATATTGATTCCCCACTTTTATTGACGAGGAACAAATGTAAAACAAATTGGGCCCCGTTGTTAAATCATCCGCAGTACATATTCAGTGCTTAAGGCAAAAACAAAAAGTTTCAAAAGCTATTTTTGTGGGAATTTGCCTGTAGATGTGATAACTCTTTGCCGCCATGGCGGAGAAAAGAAGCCACCAGACAACATGATGTATGCTTTTGGGTTTGCGCAGTAATCAACTGTGGTGACCCCGGTGTGCCAGCCAACGGGGTGAGGTTAGGGAACGACTTCACCTACAACCACACCGTCACCTTCCAGTGTTCTCCTGGATACACGATGGATGCTGACCGGGCCTCCACCCTCATCTGCACCAAGGACCGCACCTGGAATGGCACTAAGCCTCTCTGCAAAGGTAAGGCCGCGTGGGACAATTTGCACGCAGATAATAATTACTGATTAAAGGAGTGAGACAAAAAAAAATGACAAGCTGCACATGCCTCGCATCTGCTCGCAGCGATTGTGTGCGGCTCACCGCCCAGCATCCCCAATGGACAGGTTGTGGGCACAGAATTCACCTGGGGCTCAAGCATCAGCTACTCCTGCAACCAAGGTTACCAGCTCTCCCTACCCACCGTGTTAACATGCCAGGGCAGCGGCAACTGGAGCGGAGAGAAACCCCAGTGCTTCCGTGAGTTGCGTCATGCTGGAATGCCCACTTAAATTATATATAAACAGCAGGTAGGTCACCTCCTTTTTCTCTCTTTTCTTTATCTTTTTAGCGGTGTTTTGTGGAGACCCAGGCATCCCAGTCCAGGGGAGGAGAGAGGACAGGGGATTCACCTACCTCTCCTCGCTCTCCTTCTTCTGCTACCCTCCTTACATCCTGGTGGGCTCTACCAGGAGGTATTGTCAGTATGATGGCACTTGGAGTGGCACCCAACCCTCTTGTATAGGTAAAGGGATTTGTTTTTCTCCACCTTGGCCATTTGATGTCTGTGAAACTTGTCAAATAATGTAATTTATGACTTGTCAGACTTCTAAATCACTTCATGTAGATTTCATGATAATGGGTACCTGGTCAGCCTTGGCAGCATTTTAGTTGTGCATCTATCTAAAGTCCATTGCCAAGGTATTCCTGTAGAAATATATGACAAGCCCACAAACACACACGCCGTTATCTCCCAAACAGTCATAAAACAATATGGATGTGACACATGAATTGTAAGATCAACTTTTATGGATCTAGTTGTAAAGATGAGTGACGCGAGGTCTTTTACACAGACTCCAAAAGTCAGTGATAATAACAGCCCTCAAATGTAATAATTCAGTACGTGTTGTCATTGTGTTTGTAAATTACATGTGGAGACAAAGGGCAGCTGCATTCATCATTATTATTTTTAGCAGGGATGTACACCAATAATGAGCATGGATGCTTCATATAGAAAAATAATAATTACTCACAGTTTCATGAACAAATATCTATCTGGAGAAGAAACTATAGCTGAAAATGCAATATTGACATTTAACTAATGTAACACTGGTCACTTAAACATTACATGTCAACCTGAACGACATGCTAAAGTGATTGCCCCCCATCCCTCGTGACTATACGTCAATACTTCATACCAGAACTGTGTGTATTATTATTTATCCACAGACAATCTCTATAACTAGGCTTCATAATAAGACTTCAACATCAACAAGTTGCATTTACACAATGGCTCTCCCTTCTTGCAGATCCGACTCACACGTCCTGTGGTGACCCTGGAACACCTCTCTTTGGAAATCAAAACAACACTCAAGGCTACCAGGTCTGAATATGTGGCCACACAATCCACGCATTGCACACAAATTGGCCTTGGTTCTTATGACATGCTATTCATGTGTATATAATAGAATATTTCATGCTGACGTACAGTATATGGCTTTCATTGCTTGATTATAAGCATTGCACATAATGTCCATAATGTGTTGCATTGAAGTATAGTCTAATAGCTTTGCCATATGTCCTAATGAAAAGTGCTTTATAAATAAAATGTATTATTATTGTTGTTATTATTATTATTATTATTATTATTATTATATTATAGTAGTGATAGTATTAGTATTATTACATATATTTTTATACACAGTGACAGGAAACATAAAATAAACAAGCTCATTTAACACTGCATTGCTAATTATTCTTTCTATTTTACATTCTGCGTCTCCTGCAATAGGTCAGCAGCATTGTGTTCTTCAGCTGCAGAAAGGGCTACTTACTGCAGGGCTCCATTTCACGCACATGTATGCCAAACCTCACCTGGAGTGGTTTCCAGCCAGAGTGCATCGGTAAGTCAACAGTCACTTTTGTACTGCGGCAGTGTATTTTTAGTTAAGTGAAAAACATACCCTTCAGCGCAAGGTTTTGCATTACGGTGTTGTCATACAATCCTGTTTGACCTCACACACACTGTGTCTGTGCTTTATATTGAAACTTTTACTCCTCTACTGTAATATTCCTCCGTCTTATCTGTCTTTTTTCTGATCCCGCTCCCTGCATATATCAGTAACCCCCCCCGTCTCTGTTTTTGCTCTGCTCTCTCTTCTCTGCCTCTCCCTCCCTCTTGCTTTCGTCTTTCAGCCCACCACTGCAGCCAGCCAGAGCTACCGGCCCAGTCTGATGTGCGAGCCATTGAACTGCCATCCCTTGGCTACACGCTCATCTATACGTGTCAGCCTGGCTTCTATTTGGCTGGAGGATCAGAGCACAGGACCTGCAGGTCTGATGGAAGCTGGACCGGGAAGCCCCCTCTCTGTGCAGGTATTATCCCAGTTGCATTCCACCCAAATGGGAATGTCTCATGTCATATTGACCCTTTACTGTCTGTTGTTGCCTTTAGTATGACTCATATAGATTTGATGACTCAAGTGTGTAAATGAGGGATTAAAGTAACGTTGATGATTACTATTTACGCACGCATGCGAGGCAGGGTAGTTTCTCCATCACCAACAGACAGACACGCAAGCTTTACAACATTAACAAGGTGTGAAAAACCTGATTAGGCCACTGCATCCCATTGATTAGGTTAGCAAAAGTACCTCTTATAAATGGGGCAGGTGTTACTGGGGCCAAGCAGACAAATGGTGGGCCATTAAGACACCTCCCTCAAGCATTGGCCTAAATACATGTAGAGAAATAATAGTCATTGGCATGTAATTATCCAGGATAGATGAATTCTAATGAGTTAAATAAAAAGGCTTCCTAGAGAGGGGCATTTCAGGTGATGTATTCCGTGCTAAGCATTGCTGATGTATGGAAGGTTGTTAAGGCTGTTCTGTCAGGAGCAGAAAGACAACTAGCCTTAGCACAAACAGAATTTTAACAGCCCCTGTGGGTGCAGTGATGGAAGGCCAGCTCAAAACACCAGCAGCTAATAAAGTGCGAGGTTGTAGGAGTGTGTGCCGGCACAAGCACGTGTTTGATCATGCAACTGCGCACTCGCAGCTTTCGGTATCGGACGACCCGCGCGTGCAGTAAAGCATTATTAACGCGTTTCCCCTGAAACGGAAAAAGTGTGTCTGACACAGGCCGCCGTTTGAAAGCGTGACTCAAGTCGTGTCGCACGCAGCCTTTACTCCGGCCACCAGAGGGGTTATTAGTCACGGTGCTGAGTAGATAGAGCTGATAATGACATCCGCCCACAACAGTTACCTTCCAGCTGTGTGTTAATAGAGGATCCTGGATCTTTTTATTTGCACTTCTTGAGGGATGAGATTAGGTTATATTTTATACATCTCATATCTTCTTTTTTTTGTGTGTTTTTTTTAATTTTTTTTGTTTGTTTTTTTAACTTTCAGCTGATAATCGACCAAGTGGTAATAGTCCAGTGGGGACGGTGCTTGAGCCACCCTCCAATTTACCAGGTGAGAATACTTCAATCCTTTTTCTCATATTTTCTAAATTCAGAGAGATCTTTTTTTCCTCCTCACACCAAGTGTACAACATTAGGAGAGTTAATACACAAAACTCACCTTGTCAAGATAGTGAATACACACCTTTGCTTGAAATAAGCTGCATGATGTGAACTGGGCACGATGCCTTGATATGATCTTACCCTGATGACCCCTTCATGAGAAGTGATCTTGATGGTTTCCAGGTAACGTAGTGTCGTTCCAATGAATTTGTGTACTCCAAGGACTTGGCGCACCAGCTTTTTAAAGTGGGTGGGTGGGGGTAGGGTGTTGACACTCCCATTATCTTCTGATCTGCTTACTGTGTGTTAAACCTCACACACGCCAATGATTAATTAATTGATAAAGCACAACCCCGGTGCAGGGTTTTTATGCTGTCAAACTAACAAACTCGGGCTTAAACCCCCCGCCCCCAAACAAAAACTGTGGCTGTGCTAGACTAAAAATGAAGCCCTAACGTTTATACCAGGCAGGCATCCTCTGCTTTGCATCCAAATGAACACATTTATCAGAGAATAAATCCCCTCATCTTTAATTCTCGCCAGCTCACCCAAACCTTGTTATCTGATTTCCCTGATTGTCGCCTCTGCTCAGCTCAGTGAATCCACCTGGCTCTGAGCTCTTTGTCGTCAACAAAGACATGCCTTCATTTGCTTCTTCCATCTCGTTTGCCCCTTTCAGTTCCAGGCGGCGTGTTCGCAAAGAACTCTCTCTGGAGGGGGTCCTATGAGTACCTGGGGAAGAAGCAGCCAGCTATGCTAAACATCACTGCCTTTGAACCCCTCAGCAACCGTGTTAATGGGACCCTCATTGACCACAGCGGAGTGGAGCTCAAATTGGCCGGTTTGTAGACTAACCCCCCCATTTACAGTGTAGTAAATATACTACTGCTATACATGACCCCACTCTCTATTGAAAGAAACACTGTGCCTATTGGTCATTACCATTGCAGAATTTATGTTGCATCGCTGTAGAATAATGTAATTATGCTTGAAAAACTAGGAAAAAGGAGACATTTGCTCGGGCAATTTAGCTGATATTGTGTTTTACATGCAATTCATTTCATAGATTACATTATAGGGATTGGATTTGTTGTGAATCCTCCTCTCTGTAGGAGGGTCTCTGGAGAAAAATACTATTTAAGTTAACTAACATGTGAGATCCAACAGTGTCAGATGCAGTATTTGATCAGAGGGCTGAAGAGGCATTTATGCATGATAAAACTAATAAAGGAGCAGTGTGAAGCACCTCATTTTCAGTGGATATGTGATATTTGCATTGCATCAAAGGTTAGATTATCTTCATATAATTAATATTAAAAGAGTCACAATTACTAATCATTTAGGCATTTTAGAATTAAACCACAAGATTTGCTTGTACCTGTGAACCACAAAACCCAGGGGTCCACAGAGGCTTCTATTATTATCCTGTTAATATGCAAGTTTGTCTGACTGTAAATGTAGACAGATATTTTGCTTGTTTCTCAGGCACATACAAGAGGGAGGAGGCGCAGCTTCTGTTGCAGGTCCATCAGATCAGAGGCCCCGTGGAGATCTTTGTCAACAAATTCAAAATAGACAACTGGGCCCTGGACGGACACGTAAGTCCAAGAACCCGTGTCAGTCTCTCAAACCCCGCATGGCACGCGCATGCACAATCCTCGACTTGTGAAATATGCACAAGCACACGCTAACGTTGTCACTCTGGGGAGATGGAAGGCCTACCAAGAGTTTTCTCTTTAATTAAAATGCCAGTTAAATCATTGCCGGTTAATCAGTGCTTGACAGCCCTGGCCCCCTCCAATCCTCCACCCTATTCATATTCCCCAACCCCAGGCACCTCAAATGCACATGCACTCTTCACATAATTAAAAAACACAGGTCACACTCTGTCTCTGTGCATGGTTATGTGCGCATGTTTTGTTAGTGGTTGTGTCGCGGCTCGTGGTGGAAGGTGAAATATTTGCAGTGTGGGCGCGTGCGCGTGTGGCACCGATATGAGTGGCATTGTGTTTGTGCTGCTGAGCGGAAAAACGTCATATTAAATGTCAGCCATAAGAGCGCCTCTCAGCTCCTCTGACATGATATTTCATTTTCTCCCTGCACCAGCTGCTGACACTTTGATGATACGCTCTTTTGTAAACCCCAGATATGACACATAAAGTGTCTCTCTTCCATTTCTTTCTCCCTAGGTGTCCTACATCTCTTCATCCAGCTCCTTTGTGTACCAGGGATTTGTCAGAGGGAAAGGCTTTGGCCAATTCGGTCTCCAGAGGCTGGGTGAGTGCGCTGACCACTTAGTTGGTTAAAAGACTGTGAGCAAGCACCCCCCCCCCCGAAGGACGTTTTGTTTTTACATATATATATTTGAAATCTCTATCAGAAAAATACTTTGTGCAAGTGTGCACATCTCTGTACAGTCTTGATAATCTCAGGAAATTTTTATTTCATTCGCTGAACATGAGCACGGCCGGGCAAGGAAGAGAAGGACGCGGGTCACGAACGCAATGACCAAGAAACCACTTCCACTCATTTATTCACCCAAGAGTAGGTGATGGAGTTGGCTCTGAATGGTAGCAGCCGTCCCTGTTGTTCACAATGTGGCTGTGACCTACAAACAGCAGACCTCATTTAAGCTTCCTTGCAGTTGTGATTCTTTTCTTTCCCCGCTCAACGTTTTGTTTCTTTCTCAAAGGGGGTGCCGTAAGGCTAACCTGGTAATCAATTAACCGCTTGAAACAGGCTGTGTCGTCACTCAACTCCAATCAGGATCGATGTTGAACAATGGACAACCTTATTAACATCCCCATCAATGCTCAATTCCAGTGATCCCAAGGCCAAACCTGCTCTGCAAATGATTGTTATCTTCTGGAGATGTGAAGAAATGAATTGTGAAGATTTGCAGCAGCTCTAAAAAAATATTGAAATGGTTGAATGGTGTGTGCAGGACATTGGAAACAGCCATTTATCTGGGAACACAGATGATGCGTGATTGAAGGACAGCCCTTTATGTACACAGAAAGCTTAGCGGTGCCAACTCATTCAAGCATCTTGGTATATTCCAGAGCTCCTTTCCTCTATTTGTAGCCTCAGCCGCATTTCTTTCCTAAGCCGACGATGGAGAAACAGCAGTGTGAGCGTGTCGCCACACACCTTTGTGTGCTCCATTATCACACAGTAGGGGGTTGATCGGCAAGCTTCTAATTAAATTCCATCTTTTTTGCCATTCATCCATTTCTGGAGCTTTCTGTGGCAAACAAGGGGGGCTTTCACCTTCGCATTCTCCGACACACCCCCTCATGAATTCCAGAGTCAGTCCAAAATGATTCAATTCTGTCAGCCTCTGATGGCTGTAATTAAGATGTATTATTGGGATAATGAACTTTGATGCTCCCTGGGGAGAGCAGTGAAAGTAAAACATCACAAATGTCTGCTGAGTTTGTTTCCCACCAAGGCCATTCCCATTCAAGTTCTCATATAATGAAGCTTGTTCATTTTATGCCAAGACACTTTTCAGCAGGTCACAACCTCAAAATTTTGTCTATATCTGGCTGATGTGTACACCCTAAAACACTGATACATAAGGCAGCCTACATGTGTATAGATCTACTGTACATGTCAAACTATTAATTTTAGCCTCTTTGATGTTTGTGGTGCTAAAGCGGAGCACTTGTATCTTTTCTCCACAGAGAGCTTGGATCCCTTCAGAGACAACCAAGGCTACAACTTTGCATCCAACAGCAGTTCTGTGGCCGCAGCTATCCTAGTGCCTTTTATAGCCATGATCATCGCAGGCTTTGCTCTGTACCTCTACAAACACAGGTGAAGTTCACCGGCTCCGTGCCGGAAAAGTCAGCTCTCACTCTTTCTGGTTCCATTTCAAAGCAAATTTCCATGTTTTTGATGAGAATCCCGAACGATGGCTCTTGAAAAATAAATTTGCATGACATTAACTCAATGTGGATGTCCTCAGTCAGCTGAGGTGTGATCTGTTGACCTCAAAATGAGATCATCATCTGTAATATAAAAGTGAACACTTGTCTTCCTGCACAGAAAACTAATTTGCACTCAACAGCAGCCAGTTACAGTGAGTGAGTTCAGTTTGTACCTGGGACTGAGATGCTACCACGATATATCGACTGACTAGATTAGATTAAAAGTTAGAAAAATAATAAAAGAAAAAAAAAAACACTCTGGATTTCTAATGATGCCACTAATAGCGAGTGTCACAATACCCTTGTGTCAGGTGTAGCTTCTCCATCTCCATTCCAGCAACACCACTGAAAATATTACGTGTTTTCATGTGCTCTCATGCTCCAGCCTGATTTGTAGCAATTTATTGATTTTCCAGAAGAAGACCCAAAGTCCCTTTCAACGGTTATGTGGGCCATGAGAACACTAACGGGCGAGCTACTTTCGAGAACCCCATGTATGACCGCAACATCCAGCCCACTGACATCATGGCTGGAGAGACAGAGTTCACAGTCAGCACAGTGTGCACGGCTGTATAGCGCCATTCCATCCACAGGTAAGACACAAAAGAAGACACAATTTCAGATTTGAAATTACAGATTTCTCTGTATTGAAAATGTTGAAGCACCCATCTTTTAAAAAAATAAAATAAAAACAGCGAGTGGTCCTTGTTCAATTGTGTGTTTGTGATTAAATATGAATCTGTTGTTTGTGATGATCTTTATCTTCCATATGAATAGATTCTATTTGGTTTGTTTATACTTTATTAAAAAAAAACTGTATTTTTCTCACGTGAGCATTGATGAGATTACCTGACTCCTTTTTACCCCACCATTCTTTTGGTGAATATGTCATCTGTTTGATTATTACTTATTTTCTTATGCTCTTATTCAACTTTAATCATCCACTGGCCTGCTTCCTCTCTTTCCTTCTTTCACCCGTCTTTCCATGCGTCCGTCCGTTCATTCATCCTTGATCCAGTTCGGGTCCACATCCTCCCCTGCCTACCAACAGAGGACATCTCGAGTGGAGGGCGAGACGAAGATCGCTTTCATCAGTCAAACACATTCAAGAGCCACCTCCCGTCAAAACGCTCGCCCCCCCGCAGGAGGTGTGAAAGCACCGCGCGGCGGCGACCGCGACCGACACCACCACCGGAAACGCATTTTGTAGCTTTACGCGCAGGAGCAGCGATGCTGCAGTGACCCTCCTCACCGCCCTCCAACTCAGCCCAGAGGCGATTTCGCTGTAGCCAGCACAGACGATGCGAACTGTATGGTGGACTGCCCCTCGTTGGCCCGTGTGAGTCACAGACAGTCTGGACGATTTTTACCCCCGCCATTCTTCTCTGCTTTTCTATGAGTAATCTGGAACTGTTTTTTTTTTTTTTCCTCCCTAAAACTGTCTTCTCCTGAAGCTGTTGAAAGGTTCCATGTGAGGCCCTTCATCTCTGGCTGTGCTAGGATTAAATATTCAGTTTTGAAGGCCGCGTTGGAGATTCAGATTCTTTGGCATTCTTTTTTTTTTTTTTTTTCTTTTCATGAAGCAGGGATGAAATTACGCTTGCCGAGGCAGCTGCGTCCATAGCAGGGGTTAAAAAGTAGCTTTTGCTCCTGAAGAAGAAGAAAAAAAAAAAGCACTTACTGAGGGAGAGATGTTCTGTGTATATATGAGTCTGAGAGTGGGCATGACTGTGCGCTGCATTTGCAATCTCCCTAAAATATCTATGGCCCATTTTCCCAAAGATTCCACCAAACACTCGATAGACGATTTTGCTAAATAATTTACTGCTTTTATTTTATTTCACCCTTTTCTTTAATCTGCGGCTTGAGCAGTAAGCTTCTCTTCCGGATGTGCGTCTGTTGTCTGTTGCAAATGGTGCTTTATGATGTCAAAGGTCAACCTTTTGCAGCCGTGACTGGGCGCCTCTGCAGAGTTCCAGGTCAATTTAACAACAATCGCTTCAATCATGTGTTCACCTACATTCAGTTTAAGTGGTCTTGTCCTCCAGATGTGCATTGTCTTGTAAAAACACTGTCAGTGACATTTGAGCGGGATCAACATCTGTGGCAACCGTTGAGAACAGAATATAGGATACATGTAGGACATGTTGAAGGGGAATTACAGTGGAGATTCTGCTGCACGATGAGTACAATGTGTTAAAATCTGCTTGATTTCAGTCGCCTTGCTCCCGGCTGTTTACCTTCGAGCTTCCCACTGGGGTGAATAATGCACCAGTAAATGGAGACGTTATGTGAAATTTGGTTCCATGTTGTCGCCTTTATCAAACCTTGTCCTCACGGGGCACTTCATGACAGAACTTTTTCAGCCCTGAAGGCATGTATACATTCACTGTCTTTGGAGATGGCTTCTGTTGTCAAGTTTAACTTCTGTACAAGCTGTTGAACTCTTTAAAATCTACCACGCATTATTCCCCTCGTAGGTTGAGGCCTTTTGAAACCAATCACAGTATTGTTCCTTCAGTCAGATTCACTTGAGGTTGGTAATTGCTTTTACAGTTTTATTACTTTTAAAGCTCGCACTTATCTTAACAGGACAGATAGAATATTGCTCCTTGTCTGCTCAGGTCTTGAATTGATGGGAAAGGAAACGATTGAATTACCCAGGAGATTTCACAGGGAGGGGGGGGGGGGGCCGTCGCTCCTGCATTATCTCCAAGACACTGGTACTCAGTTCTCATTGGTTTGTGCGGCGCCAGCCGTGTGCATTTCATTTATTCTCCCTCTGAAATCACAGATAGCTCAGCAGTCAGCAGCTCCGCGCGCATTCCAGTGAGTTTCTGTTAAGGTCACTTTGAAGTTGTCGTTCTCTCCATGTACTTCCTCCCGTGAGAACGATTACCATACACTGTGCAAACCGTTAAACTGCGTGGAGTGCAGATAAGCAAATCTGATCAACGAGCAAGATAAGACATCCATATAGGACAGTTGGCTGGTTGTTTTCATTAAAAAGGGCTTGGAATTCAGAAATGGCTTGAAGGGTCCAGACATACATTTTCATCTTATTTTAACCTCCGCCAGTTTTCTATATGCACTTTACATTCATCATAGTGCCTTGGTACAATCTGAAGCAGATGCAGTAATTCATTTTCTTCACTAAGATGGTTTAATAATGTCAAATATAAAATTAAACGTCCCTGTTCGAATAATAACCCAAAACTACACATTTTCTGCAGATTATGGTCTGCCTGGCATTTGCTTTGTGAAAACTAGTTAGAGTCATGCTGAGGAACCCATAAGGTCCTTTTTAATTCCAAATGCAGCATTTGGTTGGCGAGAGAGGAGGTGTGACAAAATCTCACTTTCAGCTCTTCTGAGTTGTCTTTGTTCTGTTTTTCATTACTTTGACAACTACCACTTTTCTTTAGAAATAAGCTAACAGCTGTTCCAAGCCGCAGATTTCCATGACTGACATGATTAGCAAATCTCATTTTATTTTATAACATACGCTCGTAGCTTTATACGAAGCTTATGATTTGATAATGAGATGGTTCCCCCTTTTCCTTTTTCAACCAAAGAGCCCCAATATTAAGTCAAATTATATATTATATTACCAAGTTCAACGGTTAAACTCATAAAGTTTTATTGTTTTTTTTTTCCCCTCTATATCTTGGGGTTTTTTCCAGAAACTTCTCTGAAAGTTCAGTCCTAAGAAAGTGTAGATCTCTGAGTTCTGGATGTCAGTGTGTCATATCAGTTTGAAAAGAATCTTTCCTGCGAGCAGCTGAGCACTTCCTGCTACTTTTAGCTCACTTTAAGACAGAAATTCTGCTCATCCGCGCTTCATTTTTTGTTATCAGCAAGGCACAGTCGTCCTTCTGGTCACCATCACTTCCATAGTGAAGCGCACACACACAGCCGCCACGTTCTTTGACTTCTGACACCCAAGGACTCCAACAAAAGCTTCAGGATTCTTTTCTGTGACGTTTTGAAGCACAGGCTACAGTGTGCATGCATTAAAAAAAAAGTCAGGCAGTCCACCAACCGTGCATGATGTCACATTTTACACTTATTCCATTAAAAACTGCCTTCATTTCAGCATTTCTGGAAAACTTTTAAGAATGGATGTGGAACAGATCATCTCAGTTATCACTGGAAAAAGAAAAAAAAAAAGAATGTATTTAATTTCACTCGGTGCATCTGAATTGAAACCTTCTGTGTTTAATATCTGTAGACTCAAAAATGCTCCTCTGTTTGTGTGCAGTAATGAAATTGTGTCGCCACAATGTTTCATCCCTCGGAAACAAAATAGAATGTCCAACTTATCAAGAGTATACTATAGCAAAATATTAAGAGAGAGCTGCTTTTATTACCGCAGACTTTATATTCTGTTAAAGCTAAGTGAGATGTCCCATTTTTTTTTCTTTTTTTCTTTGAAGATATATTTTTCACACCAGCCCTGTAGAACTCTCCACCACTAAATGGGACTCAAACTCATATCACAGCGCCTGAACAGCATCAGTGTGGCCCTTGAACGCCTTGACAGAAGATCCAGTTTCTTCCTAGGCGTTTCAGGGGTTCCACGTCAAGAAAAACCTGGACTTGAGCAGCTTGTTGTGTAACTGTGGTGGGAAAGAGTCTCTGAGAAAAGTGTTCATAAATCAAAAAAAAAAAAAACAAACAAAAAAAACAAATAACTTTTTGTACAGAGATATATTTTTATGAAAATACATTTGTAATATAAAAAGAAAATGGATTGACATATATGTAAATGTTTTTCTTTTTCATTATTGTAGTACAAATGCTAGTGGGGAGTATATGAAAAATCTCTATATATAAATATATAAATATAAATATATACAAAGAAAAATAGAAACAGCTTTTTGTATATGTAAAAAAGATTGTACATACAAATTTACATACATAATGTACATATGTAAGACCCACCATGGCTTGTCTGCAATATATAAAATGTATTTTATCCGTCTGTATATGATGCTTTGCATTGTGTCTAAGCTTATTCTACTTTCTTGAACTTGAAACTTATTTTGAAGGTTTTGGAATAAAATATAAAACCTACTTGTTTTGTTGAGTATTTATTTAAGGCTCAAATAGGTCAGCTCTGTTTGTGAAACAGTGGACCTCTTGTGGGATGCGTGGCCCCATATCAGTGCAAAAACATCAGCCCATGAATCGGATTTAAATATTTTTCTGTTCAGGATTAAAAGCAGGATATCCTGTTGATGTCAGTAACATTAAAAGCAGGATATCCTGTTGATGTCAGTATTACAGCTATTGTGTGGGCTCGACAACATGTTATTGCTATTTTAACATTTAGTTTATCCAAAAATGAATTTTCTGTAAGTAAATGCTAATATACTGTTGTTACTAAACTCATCTGATATCTAATACTATCTAAGGATAAGAGGAGAGAGAGTAGATAAGACTAGTCTTCTGTTTGTGTAGCATCATCAGTATGTTTAAGGATGCATTGTATCAGGTTTGGCAGAGCTTAGAGGGAGGCTTGGTTCTGGTTTGGTATGGAAATGAAATAGAGGATTTTTCATGTCACCTTTTTACAAATAAGGCAGATGTTTATCAAATGAAGGCTTTTCTTACAATTTGGGATTCCTGTGCTTGTTATGCTCACACCAGCAAAGGAAATCCTCGCTTTTGGGGAAATCTGGCCTTGGGTACGGTTTGCTAGTGTGAGCGTGGCCCAAGAGTGGGTAGTTTTGTGTTCTGCCATGTTGGTGGAGCAATATTATTTTAGCTGGAGGTGATCTATAAATCATCAGCACTGCAAAAAACAAATGTTAGCTTTTTACTGTAAGCTTTGAATCAGTAGATGACAAAGAAGTCAGATTAACTGTTTATGATGTTAATGTTAGAGACACAGCGGGAGGCAGAAAATGGGATTTTAAAAGTCCCAAATCTCCCTGTCGTAACAAAGCAGTGCTGATCTCATCATTACAGTCATAAAACAGTTGAGGCTGGTGTACGCTTTTTCATTGGATGTGTTTTAGACTGACACCATCATAAATGTGTGCCTCAAGAATTGCATTTGTATCTCATTTTCACTGTGCCATAGTTGCTAATGGCAAAAGGAAGTGCTAATAGTCTCCTGAGAAGATCCCCCACTCTGTACAGAAACAGAGACTGATAGTAATTCAGCAACCATGCTAAGTGTTTGTCATCATTCTTTTCTACAATATTGTAATTTATTTTCATACATTTGTAGGTTATTTAATGAAGCTTCTGTGTTTTTCCCGCAACATATCAACCTGCCACATATGTTGCACCAAAAGTATGATATTTACTCAACCACGCCAGCGGTTCCATACAAGTACTCAGGTATGTTTTCATTTTTGGATGTATTTCACGCAAGGATAGAGCTATATTTTTGATTGATTAAATCAACAGCCATACATGGGTCATTAGTCACTCCTGTTTTTCACCAGGTTTCCTGTGGCGATTAATCAAACCTTGTCAAGGGCCTCTAACCTGCCTCCCAGTAGTCAGTTAGCCCTGGGTCCTGGAGAGTGGACTGGCTGCTGCCAATGTGAGTAAAAAAAATTTTTTTAAATAATTCCTCTGTGTAAAGCTGAAAATCATATGGTGAGTTGTAAGATGTAAATTTAGTTGAGGTGCTCTGGTGCTCTTCACACAGAATTTCCTGCATATATGAGATGTTGACATTTCTGTATATAGTAGCAGTGAAGGTGTATTGGCCTCATATATAAATATAATCTGTGTATAAGGTGTACTGGCCCCATATACTGATAATATCTGTATAT
Source organism: Lagocephalus sceleratus (assembly GCA_911728415.1). Taxonomy (NCBI): domain Eukaryota; kingdom Metazoa; phylum Chordata; class Actinopteri; order Tetraodontiformes; family Tetraodontidae; genus Lagocephalus; species Lagocephalus sceleratus. Next base: position 4,990,358 of record CAJVRN010000087.1, on the reverse strand, counting down.
GGGGCCAGTACACCTTCACTGCTACAATTGAGCAAAGTACCATCCACCCCACAACCACACCCCCCAAATGCTCAAAGATTCCTGCGATGGGGTGGTGACTCCTTCAGGGATGCACCCTGCCTTGGCCCTGCTCCAACACCCTCACTAAAGTAATGCCCAAGAAAAAAAATAAAAAATGAAAAAAATATATAATACTAAGATAAGCAGTTATCACTTATCTCTAAATTGAGCTCATTGTCTGTCCCTGTCTCCAGCACCAAAACATCTCCCTCAGGCCTTTCAATATCATTAAGAGCAACTCTGAAATTTGGGCTTACTAATGCCAATCAAAGGCCTCCCAAGTTCTTTTGGTGATTAGAGGCACAAGATAGCAATTAGCTTTGTCATTTTTAGTGGAACGTTGAGTCCACTGACAGCCATACACTCTGCCGTCTTGCCTGAGTTGACAGCTCTCCCTAATTACCCAAGTGTCGTCAAACCACTACGTGCTACTGGTGCAAAATGTTCCTTTGCTTTGTGCTGCATATTCCATGTGGGGCAGCTGCAGGTGGTAATGTAGTGATGACAGGGACGATTGGATGGATTCTATACCTCTGCTGTACTGTGTTAAGGACTTGAACTATCAGCTGGTCAGTGCTCACATCTTCCATTTCCTCTTTAAAGGGAGATCAAGGTGGACAGTCAGTGAATGACACTTCCTTGTTAGCATATTAGGAGGAGGTGTTTCCGGCCAATAAGGTCAGGGACCTATCTGTTGAAGGAGAACCTGGTTGCCCTCTGAGGGACATTTTGAAGGTGACCCAACTAATCAGGTGGTGGTGTTTTCATCATGTGATGTGAGGAAGGAAGATGATGACAGTGGCCGTTTGAGGGTAAAGAAATATACGATTGTGGGCGTTGCTTCTTTTTTTGACCTGGGTTAATGTGAGAGGGCATTTCTGAGCAGCTCATCTTTGACTTTGTAGAACCTCCTACCAGATACCGTGAACATGACCCTTTCACTCAACATCTGTGAAGTGTGCAGTTTGGCACATCTAGGTTCCTTCAGATGTTGAAGTCTATGATATTTTGTTAGAACATGGAATAGGGAGGGGTTGGGCCATGGCTTGTTGGCCAAAGATGTTGCCCAGAATATGATATATATAGTATATACTGTATATATATATGTCACTGTCCTGCAGTGGAGTGAGCTGTCCTGCAGTGGAGTGAGCCACCAAAAAGGATATTTATACACAAATTGTATTAAATTACACAAGAAAAAACTCAGAGATTTCATTTCAGAAAGTGTATAGTCAGATGTAGAGATGAGCTTGTTGAGAGACCACAACGATGGATTAGAGAAATAATGTGCTGATATTGCTGTCTGTTTCTGTGGTCATATCCATTTTTATTACATTTCCTGTGTTTTCTGACAGCGAGGTCTCAGAGGGCATCTGGCCTGATCGCGCCATTTAATTTCCTGCTGGCCCACATTGTTTTTGTTCCTGTGTCAAGCAGGGGTATTTAAGTTAACAACACAGCAGATTTAACCTCACAATCCCCCCCAGTGTGCAGACCCAGGCCTGGGCTTAGGCCAAATCCACCCGCTACTGCTCCAGAAGACATATTCCCCACAATGAAGGGATTGACAGAGGACAGGCATATATTCGCTCTGTTGGATGAATTTGTCAACAGGGAGCTATATTCCTGTCCCAGTTTACCCCAGGATGGCTAACTGTAATTACAAGTAATTATTTCAAGTGTTTCTCCAGACCAGGCTGGGGACGCTGAGATTCCAATAGTTGCCACGAGCTGATAAGATTAGCAATGTGCAGTCCAGTGAATTTTAATTTGATAATCTCCCACAATTCAATTATCTCAATCAACTTCTCCATTTGGATCCAAATGCGTTGTTATCTCCCCGCACTGCCTTATTAGCCGCTGAAGCTGCAAACATCTGCTGGAAAAGAATGGAACTAACAAAGCGAGCCGGCCTTTGTTTGAAATACCACCGTGACTTAATAATGAAAAAAAAGGAAAAGAAATAGAGAGAAAAAAAGCCCTCGTGACACTCTTTTTGAGTCACAGAATGAGAATGAAGGAACTTTTCATTATCCCGAATAATAAATGAGCAAAAACACCAGACCTGTGCGATAACAACCAGCAGAGAATCTCCAATTAACATCAGCCATGCTTCATAACAACAGGACAATAAGGAATAGGGAGCTGTCATGGCTCTGCTGTACAGTTGGATAATAACAATGACTGGGATTCCTCACATGGAAATACACAGATGCAAACCATGACCTTCCATCTCGTCCGTTACTGAATTTTAGGTTATTTTTTTCGCCTGCTCACTGTGAGAAAAGACCTCATGTGTGACTGCAAATTGGCACATTACCGCGTTTGTGTAATTATTAGGACAGTTAATGAGGAATAAATGAGTTGGACTGATGAGGCAGCTGAGTGAGATGTTTTCAAATGCTCGAGCTCCTCATTTATTCTATGTAAACTGTGACGTGAATAGATAATTCTGAGTTTCTCATGCAGAATCAGGGACTTATCATTCCTGTGTCGTGCTTCCTCTTTAGACTTCGGCAGGTGCGTGACGGTCCCCAGCTGTGAACGACAACAATGTTTTTAGGATGGAAACCTCAGAGGGATACACAGATCCACCCTGATATGTCAGACGACATCTTTCCTGCTTCTCATCTTCTGTACACGTGAAAGTTGCAGAAATGTTCCAACGATGCTTTCAAGTGTCGCTGCTGAACAGGAAGCACAAAGGACTAATCTCATGAGCTAAACATATGTCAAGTGTCATTAACTGTCTGCCCTATTGCGCAATCCACAAAAACTTCTTTGTAACGGTGGGCAGCCCACCGTTACAAAGAAGTTTTGAATAGGTTGATTGCTGTCACATCCTGCCTCTACCCGGCAACCTTTGCTCCCCGAGACATTTTGCTGGCACAGCGAGAGCTTGTTCATTCCATCAGGTAATAAGCTCTCGACAGGGAGGCACCACTTCAAACCTCGACGCCACACTCCACCGCTGGATTGAAAATCAACTCCGCAAACAAGACCATCTCCAAAGGCATGTTGCCATAGCAACACTGCTGCCTGGTATTAATAGGAGCGATCTCAAGTGGATGATTTTTAAGAGCGTTTTGGGGACATTCTACCTGTATGTATGCTTTCAGTGGACTACTTTTGGTCTTGATAATACAGCTCTGATTATCTCCGACATCCATCTGGAGCAAATACCAGCTCACTCACGACATATACATCATCTTTGACTCAGGCTGCCTGTAAAATACATGGAATTTGTCCAACCACAGTAGTTCAGCCAGAATATTCTCATTTCAAAAACAAAGTGTCCAACAATAATGTTGATGTTGTCATTTTGTGTTTTGATCAGTTGCCCTGCCCTCCACCTATCTCCCAGAGGAGGTGGGGGAGCAGAAAAAACTATGGTCTAGAAAATTCCAGAAAATATTATACATACAAATCCCATTCTACGGTACAGAATACAAAAAATCCGTAGTAAAAAACATGCAATACGCCTCAAGACAAGGGACTATATTTAAAGCAAATTATCTTAATAGGAGGAAATGTGTGAAAATGCCTTCTTCTGCTGCTGTATTTCCCTCCAGAGTAAAGATACAGAGTGTAGAAGCTTAAATCCACAGCACGTGACACCTAAAACAACCTTTCACTGTTTAGTGTGACCTGATAATTTCTGCACTTGATCAGATCTGAGCATCTTCAGTCGAAGCACTGCGGGAAGAAAGCAAAGTGGCCAACAGGGTAAGTAATCAGCTTTGTGTAGGGTCAGTGACTCGACAGACGAGCCCATTTCTAATTCTTAATGAGAATTTCTCTCCCGCTCCGCCCTCCAACCCCCCTCATCAGAGTTGGGGGGGAAGATAAATTATGCACAAGGAATCCATAAAACATTCACTTATTTATGGAGATTAGGGGATATTTAAGAGGTCTCTAATTAAATTCAGCTGAGCCAAGGTGTTTTGCCAGAAATCCCTGTAGCTAAAGCTTATTTGAAGTTATTGTAAGGATAGAAGGGCAACAAGGGACAATAAAAAGGGAATGAAAAGCACCAGTTTCGTACAAAAATGTGACAACAAAGCCTTTAACTTCTGCTACTGTACATATCTTTGACCCACTGTCTCCATTGCAGGTATTTTTTAGATAGATTGTTTTAAACTCTCCTTCTTGGCTAAACTGTTTATTGTATTTTCCATTTATTTGCACTTTTTACCAGGTCAATGGTTGCAATTGTCACTGCTGTAATTTGTGTCAAACGCACCTTGTAGAAGGGAATGCCAGATGCCTCATTCATTGTGTCAAGTCCTCTGTGGGCTCTTGCTTTTGCAGCTCTGCAGATGCAGATCGAAGCTGAACAGCAGATCTTCTTTTACGCAGTCACTTTAAAAGAACGACAGATGAATGTGTTTACGTTGGGCTCGATGTGCCATTTCCCCACTGCCTTTAAACTGTGATTAAATGCCTCTCTTGCTTTTCGGCCCTGGCAGTGATGATTAAATGTGGGTGATGGATGGAGTCCAGTCCAGAGGCCACTCAGGGATGGCACGTTCTGCAGTGATTACATGACATGCAGGCAGAGAGGGACGAGTCCATTTCAAGTAAGAAAACCTACATGTAGATCTGAAGATAATTTATTCCAAAGTTGAAACATTCACATCTTTCTTCTTTTAGCTTTGACTTTCGCACATTTTGCAGCCTTTACAGACGGTGATTCTGGGTCCCAGTAGCACCTGTTAGCATAGCATCCATGATCAGACCGTTTATCGTTTTCAGTGAACAGGCTTGAGGTCCTGCCTGAATTCCTCATAATTTCCATTTATCTTTCTAGTAACAACATAACACAAAAAGAAAAGTGAGAAAAAGACAACCCTTTGGTAAAACTATTACTTTCCGCCTGCATTAACTGAGCGCTCTCAAAGGCAAACACTCATATTCTTGTCTGTCTCCCATGGTCTGTTTCTGTCTAATTAGAAATTTGATTTCTTTTTTTTTAAATATTAAAATGCAACAAGTAGGCATGCAAACTAATGACCCCTTAGAGAGATTGTGTACAGAGGAAAAAACTAATGAGACTTGTAGAAGTTATAGGACAATTGTACTGGCAAATTATTCCCATCAGCATGTTATTTTCCTTCTGAAACCTTTAAAGGCCACCAGTCCTCAGGTGTGTACATTTTAGAACTCCTGAAGGGCTCCGCAGGAACTTTTCATATTAAAAAAAATAAAAAAAGTCTAATTGTGACAAAACCCTGGTTTTGTAATTAAAGCTAATGGCCAGTGGGTCCATTCTAACATGCTCATGAGTTCCTGAGGACATTTAAATGCAGATTTTCATAAAATCTTCAAGTGCTCACTGCCTGAAGAGCATTAGTGCACTTTCTAATCTTGCAAGACATTTACTCAGGAGTTACTGTGATGCACCAAATACAATAATGTGGGAAGTTTTATGTGTTTATTAGCTGTTATGCATTCAGTGATGGATGTATGTATGGCTCTTTTACGAGTGAACAAAGACAAAACTAAATTAATGTCTCACATGCACAATGAATACTCTGATCATATGCATACATTAAAAAGAACCAAAAGAATCTCTGACACTTTTGTCACCTGACATCTGAACTTTAGAACTATTTCTGAAGGGTGGGGAAAAAAAAGAAAATCTTGACAAGAATGCTGAGGTTAATTGCAGTTCAAATGGTTAGCATAATCCCTTTCGCCCATTTCCAGCCAGCTGAGGCATTTGCTTTATAGGGTGTAAACAACCCTCGGCCCTCTTTGACCTCAGCAGCCCGTCTCACAAGTCTGGGTTGGATAATCACTCAGACAGCTTTTACTTGTTGAGCTTACGGATTTGAATTGGTTCAGGGTTTCACTCAGCGTGGTTATGTCACCGTCCTTCCCGTCAGCTACGCGCCCTAATCCTCCAACACATACAGTGTCATTCCCCGCTCGTCTACCGTGTGGCCCCTGGACTTTCTCATCATCTGTTTGTCACATTCGATTGCGCATATTCCTCCTTTTCTACTGTGGCCTGAAGTCACCTGGCATAAATTCCATGCTCTCACCTGGTTCTCCGCTCTGCGGCCGGACTGTTGCTGTTGCGCTTGCTTCATGCTTTATATTTGTTTTGGTGTTTGTACTCATGCTACCTGGCGTTTCTGCTGCCCCCTAGCTGCAGATCTACCCCACTTGCAACACTGATCAAATCCAAAGTGGTCGTCGGTGGAACTGCATGTGTGGCTTGGCGCTTTTACATGTGGCCACATGAGTACAAAATGTTCTGAATAAGAAAACATGCACCTCATTTATTCCTTGTATGATACGATGAAAAACTGCGCAGAAATAATGAATGAAACAGCGCATTATTCTGAGAATAAAGAGATCAAGGAGTACAGAACTGTGTTTTGCACATGCTCTATATGCAAGCATGTGAACATGTGGGAATTTTCCTCCATCCTCGTCTGTGGGTATATGTCTATTTCCAGTTCACAGGCACCTTCCTGCTTTTCACAGTATAAAATCCTAATATATTCCACCTAAGGAGAAAGATCTGATCACTTCAGCCGTGCTCGCCGCACAGCAAGCTGGGTGAGCAGACACAACCTCAAATGTATATTTAAAATGTGATATTTTATGAGATGCTGGGTGAATGGATAGATTAGTGCAAGCCTCTTTCCTCATGAATCCATGAAATGTTCTATTCCCCGTGGTTCAGCCGTCATCCTGACAGATTCTTGTTTTAGCAGACATACTGCACATCTCCTCTCCTCCACATTCTTTTTTTTCCCCCCATCCTGTCGCCTTCGGTGAACGCATCGCCAGGCCCCCTTGTGCCTCCATCCTCTCTGAGAACCCAGACCTCTAAATTTGACTTCCTCTCCTGGAGCCAAGCGTCTGTCACTTTTGCCCCCTTCCTCGCTTTTATCTCCCTTTTTCTCCCTCTTAGCTCGGCATCGCATCTCAGTCGGGTCTCGACCCGCCTCTTTGCGATGTGCCACCACCTTATCATCTCTGGCCCGTAGATTTGATTTTCTGCCTATTGGCATGGCCCGTGGATGCCAGAGGGGAGCATTTAGAAGCACCTTGGATCGCTGAAATGCTCACCACACACACACACACACAAGTCACATGCCACTTATGTATCACTATACTGCTGAGGGCCAAAACTGTGAGAAGATGCTTTCAAGGCTGCTCATCCTCCGGGGAAAAGAGAACACACACTCTGACACACTGAATCTTCCTGTTTTACATGATGACTAGGAACATAAGTGCATGTCAGCAGTCAAAAGTGATGAAACTCGCCTGTAAGACCGAGTGCGGCCATTGTCTTTTAACAAATCTGAGATGAATTCTGCACATCCTTTTATCCGGGTGCTGTGAGTTTTATCCAGTGCCACAGCAAATTGGCACAAGAACGTGGCAAACATGCAAGAGGGAGGGAAAGAAAAAAAAATGAGGTGGGTGCAATTTTGGATGATTCTGGAGGCGTAGCTCCTCGCTGGAGCTATTTGAAGACGAAGCGGGCCGCCTTCGTGTGAACCAAATGTCTCATTTCACGGTAAATATTAATTTGGCACGTGCAGAGCCGCTGTGCTCGGGTCCACCGCAGCTGCTCCAGAGAGCATCAGAAGGAGATGAGCCACATCAGTCTCTCAGGTGATAGATTGGAAATCAAAGTTTTAATCACACACTCTGGGCTGTTGCCTGGCAACAGGCCTCTCCTGGCTGAACTTGTCTGTTGGCTGGAGAGAAGCAAAGATGAGTAGAAGATGGTGAAGGAAAGGAGGAACTCAAAATTGAAGGATATCTCAAACGGCACCTCAACGAGACGCAGCAAATAAAATAGTTGCGAAGCAAAGGGGCGCCAAGTTGTTTGCATGTGGAAAAACAATATTTGTGACCTCCAGCAGAAAGCGAGTTCTTCTCATAAGACCTGTGACTTCTGCTTTGAAACAGCAGCTGCGTGTTCATCCTGCAGCCAGCCTCTGCAAACATTTATCCCTGTTTACCGCGTGATTAGGAAACCTGGCACACAACACTGCCTCAAACAACCAATCCCATCTTTTCTTTTTTTTAAGTGCGTGTGCAACAAATGCATCGCCCTCACCCTGAATCCCAACTGCTGCTGTTGAATCCAAGTCGAACTTGATTTCAAATGTTTTGTCTTGCAGATCACATGAGACTTTAACTTTAGTCTTTATCTTATCTGCATCAATCAGTTGATTTGATGTTTTCCTTTCACCCCTCTGGCTGCTCATCTTTGCTCCTTGAGAAGAGACTGTTAGTGGAATTTAGCTCAATTGTCTCAGCATTGATTGAAACCAACTCTGCTGGTGGTACCAATCGAGCAAAATTCCACTTGTTCTCAGTCGGCTAAGCGACGTTTTGTCTTAACTAATTGTGAATGCCTGTTGTGGTAGCTTTGTGTTTCAACTTTGGGTGCTGTAACCTATCTCAGAAGATTTTCTTTCATTCCAGCTCCTTTGTTCGAAAGGCTGTTACCTCACTTTTTTCTCAAAGATAATGTTTGTTTGCTTTTTTCATTGTTCCAAATAACAAAGAGCCAAAAACCATGAAAACTCAACTGTTACTGTATTAGAATCAACATGTGTGCACTGCAAGATTTTTTTTTTCCTGTTTTTTTTTTTTTTTTTTTTTTTTCTTTTTGTTGCTCCAACCACCAACTAAGCTGAACTTTACACACATTTCCATACAGGTGCACTTCAGGCTAACAAACTGGCGCATAAGACGCCATATCTGTCTCAGTGTCACAACATAATGCACAGAAAGAAGTTGCCGATGACTCGGTCTTGATAAGTTAGACCTGTCACCCGGCCCCATTTTGCAAACACATCCCTCACGTTGTCGCAAAACTGACAGGATGGAAAAAGGGCGATAGATGAAAGTGCAGATGCAGCAGCCGGAGTTGACGTCCTCATTTCTTCTCCCTGGGCCTGTTTGATTACGCCGCTGCCTGGGCTCAGCCTTCGTAATTGTATTCAAGATCACCGTGTCTCCCTTTGATGATGCGAATGTGGGAAACAGAGGGAGAATCAATCACGGGTCACCCGGCTTTTGGTCTCCCACCCGTGTGCACTCTCGCAAATATTTTTTTACATCATATTCTATCTCCTCTGATTTTAACAGGATGATTGAATGAGCACGGGGGGTAAAACTTTAACTTTCTTCCTGTTGCATCTTTTTTATAGTGGAAGTGACTCTTCCTCCATCTTTTACCCACTTTCCCATCACACAAGCTCACTTGCAGCCTGTAAACATGGACTGTATGGCAATATCGTAAGTATATAATATACCAGGAGCCACAGCAGGAGGGGAGCTGGGATGAAGCGCTTCCCACTGCGGTTGTGCTTTTTTGAGTCCTGTGTCAACCTTGAAGTGCTTTGTTACACAGGAGACATAATGACTGTGGCCCTGTAAGCCGTAAAGAGGCTCCACTGCAGGGTGGCGGCGCAGATTCAATTAGCTTCATTGCTGCCGTGAAACGGTGAGGGTGCAGGCGGCCAACGTCAACAAGTATCAAATGACTGTTGTTTTGGAGTGAGGGGGAGAGCCCCCCCCCCCCTTCCTTCACTCTGTACATTTCTTGTTTGTCCTTCATGAGTGGCAATAGTTTGGGTCACCAAGGCTGTAAATCTCTGCTGGATGGATGAGCTGCCAACACCATTTATCAGTGTAATTAGCGTCCGGCGTACGACCCCGCTGCTGCCGACACAGCTGCCTGCTTTCTGACAGGTCCTTCGGCTCGGCCTCTCCCACCTTTCTTAAGTTTTCACTGCCACAGCCTCCACCTGTTCTGTTTGAACTCCCTGCAGTGTTGATCTGTGTGTGTGTGTGTGTGTCGGGGGACACGGAGGCTGTGGCTTCGTGACCTTTACTCTTCTGTCATTTGGGCTGAGCGCTGTAGTACTGCTGCCACCCGAGGGCTCGCTCTCAGCCTCAAAGCTCCACCGCTGGCAACAAGGCCACGTAAGGGACAGTACAGCGGGGTGGTTCAAAGTGCGATGTCCCCGGAAAACCTGCGTCCCCGAAATAACAGCATGCAATCTGATTGGACACCAGAATGAGGATGAAGTGGGTAAAGCATTAAAGCAGTTGAAACAACCAGTTTCTGATGAGAAGCAACAGAGGCCTAAATGGGATAGAAGTGGGGATTCTCCTGTTGGAACCTCAAAGTTTCCTGAACAAGGACCTGTGCCCTTTTTTTTTTGCCTACGTCACCTCACATTCTCATTCAGTCCATAACCCCTCCTCTATATGCCGCATTTGCTTCTTAATTAATCTTTGCTAAGAGGCTGCGAGTGTTCTGTGTCGACACAGAATGCATGTGTCTTGTTGACTCCAAGCCTGAGTGTGTGTTCAGACTTCCAGAATGCCAAGTTTATTAAAGCCGAAGGGTTCATTTGTCACAGTTTCCACTGGTGTTGCTGTAATGACCAGGCGCATGGGTGATAAATGGCCTGACCTTTTGTTCCCTCTTATAATCAAGTGTTCCTGTTGGATCCTCATACTTAATTTGAGGATATCTTCGGCGGCGCTGACTCAGTCCGTCTTGGCTGCGTGGGAAAAAATATTTCCTTTACAGTACATGTTGATGCGATCCATCTGTGTCTCAGTTCAGGAGCTAACCTTGTGTCAAACTTCTTCTCAGTTGTTTCGCATCTGCCATGTCTCCACCGGGGCCAGTCAGACAGCTGAATATATTTATTTATGAAAATATGCCATTATATTACAGACCTTTAACACTATACACATTTGAACACTATTATGGCTATAATGCTAACAAGCTCTCACCATTATCTGCTCCACGGGTTTCCCGCAATTTACCTTCCACTTCGATGTGTTTCATTGGAATGTGGAAGGTGCTGTTCTTTGAATTTGGCAGGCTTCATCGTGTGCTTCACCAAACAACACCTTTTCGATGTCCAGAAATACAGTGCTAGCTCCGATGTGAGGCTCAGTGAGAAGAGATTTACACTGAACATTTGCAGCGACCTTGTGATCAGCCTCAGTTAATACAAGATTCATAGTTTACAAATCATTTATCATCAATTAAACCAGGCAGAACTCTTAATGATTCAGGTTGTCTTATTGGTGGTGATGTCATGTTAAAACGGGGTTAGAAGTCACAAACTGGTGTGTTCTGCTGTGTTCTGTGTTCTCGCCTCATATTCAATGGCGGAAAGGCAGGAAAACAAGGCTTCGGTGGGTTTGCGGCCCGAGTGACAAGTTCAACATCGCCCTGGGAATAAAACACTGCCTCAGAAATGCACGAGCGGAGTATCTGTCCCCATCATAACAGCCTGACGACATCAAAGTGCCATCCTTTCCTGTTGCATTTGAACGTATGCAGCCCATCCAGTGTTGACACAATACGCTGAGGTCCGTGTTTGTCCGACCAGCTCTCTGTTTGTTGTATTTGATTATCCCAGAATAGACGGCAGCAATTGCACAGGTACGCGCATGCAGCAACCGGGTGAAACAAAAAATGCTGACAGACGTGCCGATGATAGCGAGACAAGAGGAGGAGAAGTAGAAATTGAAGAGACAATAACAGGAGAACAGAGGATGTACACGAAGCTTAAATTCTCTTTCCGTTGCGGAGAGGGAAGGCGCTGACTCAATCTATTTTCAGACGCGCCTTTGCATAGAGGCAGAGGAATAAAAAAAAAAGAAAAACATTTGCATTTAATTTCAATATCTTGAAAGCCTTTCTTACTCTAAGTTATGCCCAGGCTTTCATAAATAATTAAATAATCATGCTAATGACTTCAAATACTTCAAATAGATTAATCTTTTTTTTGTGTGTGTGTACTTGCTTTAAGAATAGTTGGAGCTCATTGCAAATGTTTTTTTTTTCCCTCTCTTTTTCTAATCCAGATTTCAGAAGTCAGAATGTGGGGCAGTCATATTGAATTCCAAGAGAGGTGTTGTTTAATCTCCACATCACAACAGAAATGTTAAAATTCCAGCAGAGGCAGGCTGACAGAAAAGGTTGCAACAAGTTGTCTCAAATGTCATTAAGAGCCATATTAGCAATGGAATCATACAGAAACGTTATACAGTATAAATCAGCCCAACCTCTCACCCTGAAGACAGTAATCTTCTTATGTGTTTCCATTTATATACGTTGTTATTCTTGTCAGTAGTTTTGTACTTGTTTTATCTTTTCTTAGTAGGACCTTTCAGTGTGACTGCAGGGTTTTTTAGTTTCATTCCATTTTGCTTCCTTGTGAGGTTTGCAAGAGAGTTTCCTGATTTATTTTGAAGTTCCTTGGTTCTTGTTTCCACTCAGGTGTGTAACGTGTCCAATTAGCTCCAACCTCCATGTTTGCTGAGATCCTGGTTCTCAGTTTGAACCTTTATTTCTGTCTTTCTGTTGATCTTTTTTTTTTCTTTTTGTCTGAAACAAATTACTTTAATTCCCAGTATTTGAGTAATCGGGTTGTCTTCTGACTTGTGGACATACTAAACTGGATTTATTGGTTTCAACCCAAATGGATTTTCCTGGTTTCAGGGTGTCTGACTTTGACCTGGTAAGTTACCAAATTTCATTTCATTTACCAAAATTCATCAAATGTTCCAGCTCTCTTTGGGTTTCACAGTAGATGACAAAAATGTCATTTCAGCAAGTCGTGTTTTTGTGTTTACATTCTAAACTTTAGCGCTGTCTGTTATAGACTTCCTTCCCCCCATTCTCATTCTGTCTCACTATCTTTTGAAGCCAAACATTAGATGGAGTGATTTAGAGCAGGTTGCTTGCCACATATGCTGACCTTTGCCCAAACCTTTGACAGACTGTTCAGCTGAGCCAGTTGAACCTCACACAAAAATTCTCCCTGGGGAGGAGGGCTGCTTGCTCTCGCTCTAACATTTTTGGCCTGGAAAGATGAAGCTGGCACAGAGGGAGATCGGTGGGTCAAAGGCTTGGAAAGACCCGGGCCCACCGTTTTGCCCATCTGCAATTTCAAAGCTCAGGCCTGGCACAGAAATGTGCATCCTCTGTGTTCTGCTCTAACCTGCTTGCTGATTACTAATTTACATGGAATAAATGGGAAGGAGGCATTCACCTGCATGGTGGAGAGTTATGGAATAGTTTTGTTTGAGAATCATTTTGATGGAGGCATATGGTGGATTTCTTCATCATGTGGTTTCACGTGTCCAAAAATCTATTGTTGTTGATGTTATTGTTGTTGCCAGTCTGAGCCTCTTTTATTTTATATATTTATCTTCAATAAATCCAAGACTTGGTGACTCACCAGTGGATTATACAGAAGATATAATAAAAACTTGACTCCTAAACTCATTGTTTAAAGCTGATGAGGGGCCTCATTGATTGTCCAATGAGCTCCAGACCTTTTATCTGCTTCCTTTGTACCTCAACCAAACTTGGGTACTTTACATTTTAGTTCAAACCTGTAGATGTCACCGGCCAGCCGAGTCCCAGGATCTGTTGCCATACTTGCAGAATAATGGACTGGCAGGGGGGAGGGGAGGGGGGCAGGTATACTGGGGGCACAGCTGGAATTTGCATTACATGAGTTGTTTGTTAAATATTCATAAGGTGATGTTTTATGGAGCCAGTACAGAGCTGCTGGAGAGGAAGGGTGCAGAATGGAGGGTTTACCGCTCGTGTGCAAGTGTCTCTCCCTCTGATGCGTTTTCATAAAAATCTATTATGGTTTCTTATTATATTTCCAAAGCTACATCTGATGCATAAATGGACGTTTGAAACTCGGAGCGCAAGAGTTCAATTATCCTTGTCCATTGGTTATGGTGGGGGGAATTACCGCACACATACATTTATCCAATGGTCAGCGAAGGAAAGACTGTTTTCATTTATTAAGAATGTTTAAACGTAACAAAGAGTCAGCAGGCTCTCAGATGGCCGTTACCCTGACGGCACACCATAAAAGACTTCCCACAATGAACGCTTCTGGTGCTTTTAAATACAATTACTCGGAACATCATATCACATCATTAAAACAGGAGCTCTGGTGCTTCCTGAGTTATTAGGTCATCTATTAGCTTAATTTACTGTGTAAAAGACCAATGTGTGGAGTGGTGTCTGCCTTTCAGATTCAGTCCACTGGATAACACAATTCCACATTATCTCTGTGATGAAACCATGATGAGGGGGCTCTCCATTCAGATGGATGGGGCAGAGCGAGTACAGCTGTCCGTAAAACACAAATGGTAACCCACTCCAAGACTATGAAGTGGTGGAGATGACTCAAGGAATTATTTCTTTGTTTCTATTCTGCATGATATTTTGTGTGCATTCTAACAAACTAATCAAAATGTATCTACCTGTTTTTCATTCAAGGTTTATACTCGGCACCTGGTAAAGGCTGACAACTACAGAGAAAATCCCTACAAGGACATTTGCAGAGGTATACACACACACACACACATGGACATATGTATCATTATGAGTACTTTCTATTTTAAAAATAGTCTTTTGGAGTTGTGAAAAAAATGCCAAAAGGTTCTCATTTGCACATCCTTGATTCCCCAGCCCCCTACCCTGGCAATCACAACTAAGCCCCCCACCCTAACTTAAATCTAATTCTAATCTCAACCCTAAAACCATGTCTTCACCATCAAACAGTCCTATGCAGTTTTGAGAACCAGACAAAATGTCCTCATTTCCTAAAAAATCTTATTACTTATTAGAATGTGGATTTTGTTATTCAGTATGTAGCAAATACAAGAGCATGCACACATGTGCACATATACAAACACTACCTTGTATTAATACAAATTGAAGTGCAGTCCAGGAGGTTTGGGGAACGAGCGGTGCCGGGGCTTTTGGGAAATCTCAGTACCGCTCTGTCAATACCGTCTGTTCCATTCAACTGTTTTGATCAGAAATTTGAGCTGGATTAAGTCAGCTCAATGCAGAAAACTCACCTCATGCAATGTCTTGATTATTGGAAGAAAGGTTTAGGGGTTTGGCTGAAACAAATTTTAACTGTGGCTCCTCAGCTCATCATGTGTGCTGCTGATTCGCTTCGGCAGTCAGTCAATGTGAAATTAAACACAAATTCTATGCAAAATCTGAGCCATTTCAACTCTGTCTAACATTTTATCTTTATATTCAGCTGTCAACTTTGACTTTATTGCACCTGTCTGTATATTTTGAAGACAAGTGGACATCTTTCCTGAAACTTTTGCTTCAGCGAGCGTCCCTCCTTTTTCATCTGCAGTATTGATTCAATCATTACATTTCTATTTGTTCATCCACTCCTCCTTGCCCATCCCTTTCTTAGTGTTTTAATGATGACAGACTTACGTGTCGGCCAGGCAACGTGTAAAGTAATTATGGGGAAATGAACCTGCAGGACCCATGGACCATTGACCAGCATATTGACGTTGACGGCCACCGCAACCAATTAAACTTTAGCTGCTCCATACAGTCCCCTACTTTTATGACTCACACCTCCGCAACCACACACATGCGTAAACACACCAGCTTTTCCATTGGCAACCAGTCGATGGTCAGCTTTCTAAGAAATAATACATTCAGTGGAGGTTAAAAGTGGGATTTTATTTTTCTATTTTTTGTACCCTCTCCTCTCTGACTGTATATAAGGCGGCACCAGGTCAGGCATCATCCGGAGCCCGATGTGGACCTTCGCTGTCTGAAACCTCTACAACAGTTTTGACGTGCTCTATCAAACACTTGTGCCCCGTGGCCAGCAGCATGGCACACACAGCACGGATATAATCCATCTGTCGAGCCATCTTTGGGTCACAGAGCACTCATCCAAAAATGTGGGGTGGGGGGGTGGTGGGGGTGGGGGATGGTAGTGTGGAGAACAGCAGCCACAGTTCTGTCCAGTCTGAGCAAGTGAGATGATATTTGACCCAAAGTGAGGAGTGTATTTTTTTTTTTATTTTTTATAAATGTTCTAAAAGGAACAACCTGAGAAAAGTCTCACTATAAGTGTCAGAGGAGATCCACTTCATGCGTTCCATTATTTGTAGGAACTTCTGAACATAGTTGAAGTTTTACAAATTTGGGCTTTTTGTAGTTATGACTTGACAATGGCAAAAATGTCAAAATTATATTAAATTTACAAAGTACCCAGCGGTCATTAACTCTGAGGGGTATGGGGGGGTCATTGAGAACCATTGCAAGAGAGGCAGCTGTATTGAGTCTTGAAGTTGTTTTCCTTTCAATAGAAACAAATTCTATAGTTCTGCAGACAGACAACTGAGACATTGATTCCCTTTAAATGCTCTATATAATCTGTATCAAGCTTGAGGCAGAAAATCTGAGATTCTACAGAGAGTTGTGTTGACTTGTCAAAATAAGTTCAAATAGATCAAAAAAAATATGGGGGGGTTGTAAAACAGTCTGTGTTGCATCGCTCTTTCAAAGAAGACCTGGCAATAAAACGCAGCAAGAAACAAAAATTCAGACTGACAGGAAGGACAGGCAAATGATTATATGGGATGCGTTGCAGGATATTTGAAATCTGATTAGACTTGGCAGATCATGGACATGCATCTTCCATCCATTTTTCATTATTTTTCATCTTTAATTGTTGTTCATTTCTCTTGATTGACCTGCATGATTGCCTTACATCTGTGGAGATGATCCTAAAAATAGCATGTGAATGTCATCCGACTGCAAGTTCAAAACTATTTGGACCATGTCTGAAAAGTGCTTCAGCCCTCCTCGGCACTAGAGGATGGCTGCACCGGCTCATTCAGTCATACCCTCTGGCTGAATTCTGCCTGCTAGTTTTGCAGTAAATCCATACAGAACTGCATTTTTACATCATCCATCCTTGGTATCAGGACATACATGATATCACACGTGTGCATCTGAGAGTGTTGACGCATCGCATGTTTTTCGCGTCATATCCTCGAGTATTTTTCACACTGCTCCTCTTGTGCGATTGATTCAGACCAGTGGATTAGCACTAGCTTGACTGTCAAATAAACTGGCCTACCACTGCAGTAGCTATGTGTCCTGAAGCCTTTGAGCCCCGGTGTCCTGAAGCCTTTGAGCACATATTGACTTGAAACCTGAAGTCACCACACGTGAACTGTGCTGACACAATGTCAGATGTGGGAAAGATTTTATTGCATTTTTGGTTCTGGGTCACTATGCTCCTGTAACATATTGGCAGCAATTCAATATAAGCTGAAACTTAATTAGATAAAAGGAAATTCAAGTATTTGTCATGCTGTTTGACACTGTCATTTGCTTTTCTTTTTAATTCACTGACATATTAAATGCCCCTCTTGCTCATCTGTATGCTTCTTGCTATATTAAAGGACTCATTAGCAGTAAACTCAAGAAAAGGTAATGTGAAACCAAATAACATTTGCAACACATTAACATTCCAATCAAAGGCTGAAATCTATAAGCTACAAAGTTTATAGAATATATCAAGAGAGATGAGAAATTATTAAAAAAATCTTGTAATTATAATGTAAGATTCATGCCAAGAAAGAAAGGTGGGAAAAAAAAAGATTACACTATGTGCGAAACAAATGCATGCATCAGGTGGGCAAGTGCACTGCTGGCTTCCCAGCAAGGACACTGCTGGCTTCCCAGTAGCTGTTGATGCTGTCTGAGTGCGTGGTATTGTCATTACTTTGGTATGTAATCTAAGCTCTTTCCCGCTTGTTGCATTACAGAGGGCCCAAAAAGTTGCTCTGACTCATTTTATATTTTAGGTTGAAGGTGGCACTTTGGGAGAATCACAACAGAGGAGTAATTAATGCTAAGGCCTAGGCTAAAAGCACTTTTAATTGATTACCCTGAATTCTATGTGAAATGGGTTAAATAGTGGCCCAAAATGAGTTCCATTAGTCTCTCTCTCCTATTTATAATCTGGCGCTTGTCTCCTATTATCCAGCCGAGATGGTTATGATTAAATTGCTCTGTACTCTTTACTACCTCCCTCGCCTCTAGTCTCTCCTCTATTTTGTTCATCCATTACACCTCTCCTACTTGATGCCCCCCATTGATCAGTATCTTGGTGTTCTTTGCAGAATCACCCCCCCCCCTTTCTTTCATGTGCTTGTCTAATAGTAATATGGTTGCTATGCTCTTTAATCTGGTTCCGTCACTTTGCACAGCACAAGGCAACATGCAGCATGTTCTCATCCCAAGCTGGTCGTGTTCTCCTTTGCCAAAACCTGTCACATATCAACCACGCCCATGCAGTATCCTTCTGCAGCAGGTAAAGATGGAGAAGAATTTAACATATCTGCAATTTATAGTCATCAGTGTCAAAAAAAGGAACAAATGGCATCGAGGCCCATGATATATGAGCATAAATATATATGGTTAAACTGTGCAGGGGAAGAGATGGGGTCTGAATGTAAATGACTTCAAGCTTCTGCTGGACTCTGGCTGTGCTACCCTGCTCATGATAGTCGGTGTGTACAGTGAACCCTAGCTATAACGCGGTTCACTTTTCGTGGCTCCGCTGCTTCGCGGATTTTTTTTCAGTGTAATTTTTTGTTTACAGCATACAGTATGAATACGTTCATCTAGCCATGTTCAATTTAGCAGTATGACTGTGAAGTGCTGTATCTTTTCTGCCCGAAACCAAGTATTAAGCTTTTAAGTTTTAAGTTTAAACTAAGTTTTTTTCTGGCTTGAAAAAACATAATGTCAGTGAGAAGGGGAAAAGGCACCTGCAGTCGCACCCAAAAGGCGGAGAAAGAATTCAAACTTTGAGAGTGTTAAAATAAGAGAGAACTCTGAGAAAATGTTAATGCCTGTGAGAAAAGTGTATAAAAGTGTGTGGTTAGGGGTTTTATGGCCTTAAAACATGCAAAATAATTGTAAAAAATAAAGCTGTTTACTTTGCGGATTTTATCTATCGCGGGTTATTTCCGGAACATAACCCCCGCGATAAACAAGGGTTCACTGTACACCAACATGCCCATTCAAGTCAAACTATGTTATTTAACTAATTACTGTTGTTGCCTTATATAGGATCCAGATGGAATCAATTCAAGCCTTATATCTTCATCAGAAGCAATAAACTCTGTGTTATATAGACATATATGTGTTTTGCGCCAAATGATTACATGAGTACTTTGCTTCCACTACAATAACAAAGTGTACCCGTCCTATTTATTAAAATGTGAATGGATCACCATGTTTATGTAAATATTCAGATTTAGTCACGCACTTGAATCACATGTTTTGAATGTCAGTCTGGGTCGAATATTTTCTCAAATGCTCTGTGTCTGGGGGATTCTAACTCTGGCTGTGTTTGCCTTTGTAAACCAAAGCAGAAAGGCAGAGGGGAAGTCTTAGCATGTGAGCTACCAATGCCTGTAGGTACATCGCAGGTTCTCTCGAAAGGTATTTGATTAAAGTGGAGATTGATGGTTTTTCAAGAAACTTCAAATGAGTATAAGAATACAGGAAGAGCCAATACAATGAATGTCAACTTGTCCTGCAGTCATCCAATTCCAATTTGCCACTGGTAGCACTTTTGGGAGGAGAATTGTTGTTTTCCTTCCAAACCTGGCAGCGTTACCGGTGTAAAATCCCCATTCATCATAATAACCAGTGTTGAGTGTCCATTTTTCAAGCCCAGGATTCCACTGTCTCACTGTGGCGCACTGGGCCAAGAGGATTTATCCTCGAATGACTCCAAAACCCTGTCGTTATGAGACAAATTAGACAACAGGGGGAGCAAACAAGATGGCCAACAAGCTCTTAATGAAGTCCTCTTAACAACATTTAGCTTTTCTGCAATTCAAATTGAACTTTGTACAGACATTGTGTAAAATAAATTTCAGTTTTTGTTTACTTCTTTCAAATTCAGAATTTATAGATTTTTTTCTGATAACGTGTCATCATAGCTTGTTTTCTTTACCAATCTACCTCTCTTCCTTCTCGCTTGTAATTGGACTAATATATTAATGCAATGAATCTCCAGTGCAGTGTGTTTCACTAGAAGACTGATGTCTAATATGCGCCCGAGCTTTCTGAAGGCTGATAGGAATTTGCCCAAAATATGATTAATACAACTTCAGTGTCCCACGAGGTACCTTTTTGATGAATTAACAGATCAGCTATGAATGTCCTCCACTTAATCACCCTGAAAGGTGGATGGTACAACAGCCTGGGTGAATGGTTCAACATTAAGTATTTTTATGTCCATGATCCTGCAAAGATGAGGAGCAGGTTGGGAAGTGGACAAGAATGTGGATAAAAGCAGTGGAAATGGGAAGTAAAGTAACGGGGGGCGGGTGGGGGGGGGTGTTGAAGTATGAGTGAAGAAATTGGTTGATGGATAGAGCTAAGATGAGTGAAGGACATAAGATTACCGAGGAACAAATATGTACATGAAACTCTGCTTGGGTGTTTTTTTTTTTTGTTTTTTTTTTCTTACAGTCCTGCGTTTGTGGAATTCTTAGTTACTGTAGTAGATTTATGCAGCCTTTAAATTCAACATTTTGCTTTTGTTTTATAAATGAAAAGCTAAAGGAGCAACAGAAAACAATGAAAATGAGCAGACACTGAGAGAGACACAAATTACTATAGATTCCCTCTGATATTACCCTTTTCTCTCCAGTGAAGTCCATGTAGCTTCCTGTGAACTTGTGCATAAACACAACTGGAACTGCTGCCCTCAGAGACTGTAGCCATCTGCATGGACTGATCTCATGATCTCTGAGAAGTAACTTAAACCTTAAACTGTGTCAGATACAATCCATTAAGAGATGCAAGCACCCTAGAATATGACCTGCACCTCTAGGTTTCTTTTAAATTCCCACAAAAATAGTTAATTGTGTTTTAAATTTAAATTTAAATTTAATTCAAATTAATGAGATGGGTCTTTAGTGATTATTTAAAAATCTCAAGTGGCTCTGTAAAGCATGAAGTGTTATATTACTTTGCATTTTTGGTACATTGTATGGTAAATGACCTGCTGCTCTCAAGGCCCTACATGGTATTTAAACATTGAGAGATGACAGCAATTGCAAAAACCCTTTACAGTTTAATTTCAATCCAAGATTTGTAAATCATCTGCATAGAAATTAAGAGACGCCAGGTTTTCTAAAAAAAATAATCTTGAATTCATTATATTCTAAGGAGAAGGGGGGGAAGGACAATGGTAAAACCATTTCTGCTGGTCCCTTAATAAGTACAAGAACTATCAATGCTCCACCTGAATTCTAACACAAGAGAGTGCATTTCTCTGTTACAGAGATCCCCTGGAGCAGATTCAAATCTGATAAATCATGTCCGACAGCATGCAAGCAAGTGCAGGTCGGTATTCTCAGCTCCGTTCTCCAGGAATCCACAATCCTGCAGATCTTTTGGAAAATAATAGATTCCCTTACTAACCTCATCCCTTCATCAGTGTGGCGAGGCCCAGACTCTTATCTCAGTCTGGGCAGATCTCTTAACTGCCTTTTTTTTTCCTGGCAAGATTGTAGATGATGTATCAACCTAATTAGTCTCTGTCTGTTATTAGTTATTTAGGAAAATCTTAGAGGAGTTCTGATGTGTCTTTTAAAACATTTATCAGCACAGCCTTCCACAGAGTTCCAAACGTCTCTTCTTTTAGCAGGTTGATGTGCTGTTGAAGCTTGAAGCATTTTAACAGATGATCTTTTTTTCTGCCAAATGAAAATAAACTTGCCTTGACCTTTAAATGTGTGTCTGGTATGTTGGGTGAGATTCATTCTCACAGTTTCTAAATAAGCACAACTTAATAGTAAATTCTAGTTTAACTGAAATGTTGATTCCTATCACTTTTTTGTGTGTTTCAAAATGAAAAGAATAAATAATGCCATCACTGGAGCATTCTGTCCTTTGAATCAGACCTTTACTCACCCTCCATAGAATTTCAGCCTGTTCATCAAACTGGCTTTGTCTTCGATCTATATTTGCACCAGCATATTTTAAGCAGCTCAGGAAAATATTCTGAATCATTTCTTTATTTACAAGATTTTCTGTTTTAGCGACATGATGGCAGGAGCTGGGATTATTCTTCAGTCTGAGCTCAGACTATCATGCCGTCAGCCTCTCTCCTCATCACTGAGCCAGTCTGAATCTGATCTGTAAGTTAGCAAATGA
This sequence comes from Lagocephalus sceleratus, assembly GCA_911728415.1. Lineage (NCBI taxonomy): Eukaryota > Metazoa > Chordata > Actinopteri > Tetraodontiformes > Tetraodontidae > Lagocephalus > Lagocephalus sceleratus. Next base: position 4,968,220 of record CAJVRN010000087.1, on the reverse strand, counting down.
GCTGGTACTGTGTGTACAACTCCCTGCTGATTCTCTATGGTGTTGTCGTGGACACTACAGTGAAGGCAGAGACCCCGAGGCAAAGTAGAACAAGTTAGATGAGGCATCCTCTGACCTCAGGGTGCATGGCTGTCCCCCAGCAGGAGCTGGAAGACACTGCTGCGCACAAAGATGTTTGGGTTTGACTGCCCCATTGTGACCGCAGCTCTGGGTTTAATAAGCCCAGTTGAAATGGAATGGCTGGGTAATCCTCCTGTTTGGCTGACTCCCACACTGAAGAGGAATACATTTTATTTATAAGCTATAGAGGTCGTTTTACAGCAAACAGATACTCTGTTTAGAGCTGTGTTTAGAGCAGTAGAACTATTGGTTAAGCCACTGAACTTTTTGGAGCCAAAAATTTGGCATAAATATCTGCCTGTTTTGGCACATATTTATGTCAAATGTTTTTGACTTGTCACATGCATTGTTATTGCATGTTGGAGCACAACCAATGAGGGCATTGCATCCTAGTTTACATCTTTACTCTAGCTGATGCTGTCCAATCACAGAAAGCAGTTTCCTGTTGGTTCCATTTGCAAAAGATGTGTATGTTGGTGTTACTATGACCTCCAGGCCAAATGAAACTGAAACTGCAACTAAAGCACATAAGCAAAGTAAAATAAGGGGAAACTAAATGCAGCCAGTGCATGCTGCCTCAGTGCATGATATTTGGGTAGGTGGGGAGTTTGAGACTAACATCAGGACACCAAGAAAAGGGCAGAAATTCCAGGCATAGAGCAGTTTAACAACTCCAAGACAGCTAGTTGTTTGGGCTGGGAGGCAGAAGAGCAATGATGTAAAGTAGAAGAGAATTGCCATTGGTTGCGGAGCAATTGGGGAACAGCCTGGGATGACCTGGCAGATGTTCAGATGACAAGCTTCGCCCTAATACCCTGATAATTGCTGCCCTGTAAAAGACCAAACCTAACAAGCATGTCTGTGGAGAAAATGCTCCCCACTGTGTAGGGAGGGAATCCACCTAAGGAAAGTTTTTGGCTGATGATAAACTATTATGTTATTTCTGATTAGATACCATTACTCATTTATGTTATCAGTCTTTTGTGCTATTCATTTATAGTCTTGCCTTATGCATGCTGTCTTTTGGTAAAAATTACCTGGCTTTTCTCCGCTTGCTTGCCCATTTCAGCTTCTCAAGATTCCCATCTCTTTCCTTTTCTTCATTAGATTAACAATGGTATTCATTAACACCAGATCTTCCCTATGTGCCTGTGCATTGGACCTGGCACTCTGCCCTCACAGGAAATCAATGGTATGTTCTTTGATCTAACTGGGAAGGCCCCACATCGCTGTGCTCCTGAATGGAACACTAGCTGCAGTGATTAACAAATGTATGAAGAAGTGCTTTAATTCAGTGGTTCTTAAGTAAAACCTGGTATATCTTAGCTGTCCTCAAATTTCCATGATGCATAAACCTCTCAAAGTAAATAATAAATTGAGAGGTGACGGATTTGCGGATGTGGGATAAAGGGATGAAGGGAGGAAAAGGCATCTATCATTTCTCCCCTCTTCCATTACCGATCCAGGAGTGAAGGATGATGACGAGTTGGCCAATTTCCCCAAACTCCCAGTGGATGCCCTTGAAAGTGACAAATGATCAGGTTAATTGTGTTGGGGTCATGGCCATTCCAGGGGAATGAGTCACTTTATTTGGCGCAAAAATCCATAAAAACACTTCATTCCAGGACTGCGCCATCTTTTTTCAGATCCAGTGAGGGACGGCACGGTCCTCATGGGAAAGGATCCTCAACCATACTGAATGAGTGCAGAATATGTTACAAAAGCTATTCTAGAAATCTACTTAAATCTCTGCAGTTCAAGGGCTCTACAGGAGTGTTTACAAGGCCACCAGTCTAACAAGAGTTTATTACATTCCTTTTTTATGATTTGAAAATGTAAAATTGTGCAAAATTCATGTTTAGATTTGAAAATCACAGCTGAATCTATCTTTATTAAGGAGTATTTTTCATGGTAAATTGGCATAGATGGTAGTTTGGCAACCTCTATATGTAAAAATAATAAAAAGTACTCTTTAAATTTGAGTTTCCATTTTCCATTTTCTGAGTACTTAAATAATCAAGAGAAAAGTTTTCTTGGACAGTTGCTGCAGACCAAACTTTCACACCGGTACTTAATGCCTGTTCACAAATGGTGAAGTGATGCCAGACAATTTAAATTCACATCTCAATAAGTTTCCAGAAAAATAAGTAGGGTCGGAGCCAAGCCACGGAGGCCAAAAGTGGCGGGTCATTTTGGGTCCGGAGAGGACCATGTGTTGGCACGCGGCCTGCATGTGCAGAGATTTTAATTTATTTATTTCCTACTCCGGGCAGAGGCAAGCAAGCAGAGGTCTGTATCTGAAGCAAAGCCAGCTTCAACCTCTCTGCCACACAGAGATTAGGGAAAAGAGGAGGCTTTCATATTACTGACTCTTCCCTCTGGCATGGCTCCATAGGGGGTCTTGAGGGAAAGCAGACAGGCAGTCATACTGGCGGACTGGCTGGAAGGGGGTGGTGAGGGATTTAAGGAAATGACATGGGAATTGGTACAGAGAAGGAAGTTGAGAGGGAGCACTTTTTTTTCTTCTAACTATACAAGGAGAGGCTTGTACCTGGAGCTAAGACCATCAGTATCAGGGCTGGGCTGTTGCAAACATACTTCCCTATGCTCCTTTTCTCTTCCTCTCATCGTGGTTCTCCCTTGCTTCTTCCCCCTCGCTCACCTCCTTTTGATTTTTCCAGCCTGGTTTCTGTGGGAGCAGCCAGCAAAAAGAGCCTTGAAGTCAGACTGAAGGGCCAAAGCCAGGTGTGCTGTGGGAGCCCAGTGGGCCCCGAGGTTGGATTGAGAGGTGGGGGACAGACACTGTAGTGTGTGACAAAAGGATCAGCTTCACCGCTAATGACTCCCACAGGGGAGACCAGCTGCATGGATTGTGGAGGCGTACTCATGTACAGCTACCCTGTAGGACTGAGTCGACAGCACAATCAAGCTAAAAAAAATAAAAACAGTGTCACATATTCAGACAGACCTAAACAGGCTCACTCACCTATTATTTAATGTTTTTTCAATTTTCAAACAACTCTTGATGTGATGGCACTGTCCCAAATTTGCACTTTTGCATGGTGAGACATGATGGAGCTCAGATATTCCAGCCTCATGGTAGATTTTATTTGGCTTAGAAAAAGGACATTTTGGCACAGTAAAGTGTAATCAATAATACATCGGACAGTCATCTGTGTGAGTGGGAGATTTCTAAAAACACCTCTTCCATCTAAAAGGCTCAACAAAAATGGACCACAATGCATGTGAGCCCCCTAGTGTTCTCTAAGGTAAAAGAAAAATGAAAATAGTCTGAAATTATTTTTTTTTTCCACTGCTTTTTAAATGGTAACTAAAGGTCTGTGATCTCTTCTCTTACACAAGAAATTCTTTAATTGAATTGCCCATAATGTGAAATGCAATTTTCAGAGACTAGAACCTTAAGGCAAAAGTATACACTTCACGCAGCAGGGACATTTAGAACGACACAAAGCCCCGGATGCACAAATTACCTTTCAGGTGACATTTGCCAGCAAAATTTCCCAAGCTGATGAGAGGGCAAGAGAATGTCCCTCACATTAGAAGGCATGAAAACCTTTAAAGGCCTGGAGTTTATCTGGGGAATAATGCGATGTTAAGTAGATGTGACATTTTAAAAGAGGCTTTCGAATCCAGGCGTTGATCAAATGCGGGGTGACAAGCAACCTAGCTTGGTTAATGGGTTTCTCAACGAGAATTTTCCAAGTTTCAATTTTCAAGACGGTGGGTGTATAATGAAGGGCAAGTGGCCGTGAATGTTGCTGTATACCTACATTAACAGTGCAATAAATGGCGTTGTGAATGAAAATCCATGTACATCAGTTCCCTCACTGATTTCTTCTGGAATGTCACACATTATGGGTATTATCTTCTTTAGTAATTGTAAAATGCCTGGTTTGGTTGATTTGTTGTCTTTAAAGTTGAAGGTATACTGTCCTCACTGACTGTATGTCTGTACTGTGCATGCACTTGGCTGCAATATTTGTTGGGTTCTTTCCCTACTGTCTGAATAAATGGGTGATGTTGATGGATTGGACAAAAGGTCAGAATACATGGGCATGCTGGGGCTGCTCCGAAAATGGACAGTTTTGGCCCTGTCATTGCTACTGATGTACACATCAATCACTGCGATCGACTTCTAAACGGCATGTATGATAGATTTTTAGACCTGTATTTATAATGAAAGGAGGCGGTTTATTGTATCATGGTAATTCAATTTTAAAACCTTTTGTTTTGGCTTCTGAATCAATCAGATGTTTGACCAGTTGTGCTCAGCTCAGTTGTGCACTTCTGCTTGTTTGACCATTTTGGCCCAGGACCAAATGTACAGTCTCTGGACACACTGAGTATCAGTAAACTCCAACAGCGAGCTGAGTGAGTGTGACTCTCAGCACTGTTTGTCACACCAGCGAATGAGCTGTGAACCCCCCACCCATCCACAGCTGCCGCAAGCTTCGGCTGTCCAAACGACCCCCTCCATTGAGATGTCCTCGTCTTTGCTTCACTGGACCACTGTTGCCAGCAGGACCGAGCTGCGCTCAGTAGATGAGGAGGGAGACATTACAGGCTACAATTCCCCAACCCCCAGCAGAACAGCCGCTGTAAGATTAATGAGTGTTTGCGAAGTCTGCTGGCTACATGCTCGGCCATCAAAGGCTTTGACCAGTGGACAAGAGATGATTTGAAGGGATGCAGTGAGACGAGATGTTTGGTGGGTCTTCAAAAGCCACTTGTTTCTCAGATGTGCATAGCTTTTAAAAAGAGGTTTAATTTGATTTGTATGAACAAAAAAGATAGTTTAGCCTGCTGATATATGGATAAACTGAAAACATATTATGTGCAAAGAATATTAAAGTGACAGTAGGTGGTTACCAAAGTGAAACTATTCCTTCAAAGTCTGAGATTTTCCAGTTTTCCAGCTCCCACAAGCATATTTAGTCTCCTAATTACCGATTATTAAGATGCTTTCCTACAGAGACACTTAATCTGTCTAAATTTAATGTTATCTTATGTTAAAATACCCAAATGGGCATATAGTTGACATGGAAGGACCAATATTGAGATACTATAGTTGATGTTTACTGTATTTTCTTGAGTGCGTTTCTGTCATCATGTAATTTTCCACTTTTTCATTGCATTCTCCTCTATGGTTCTTTTACTTGATTCATACAGATGCACAGGATCTTAAGCTTGTGATACAGTGATGAGAGAAAATAATAAATCCAAAACACACAGATGCAGCAAAACACAACAGAAGAGGACAGTGATGTCACTAATTTAGAGTATTTATAAATTATAGGCATTTTTTAGGTAGCATGCAAATTCTAAATATATGTTTGAACACTGTAATATGCTTTAAACTACATTCATTTGCATGTATTTTGTCCAGTTTATGATTCTGTTGTAGGGTGTGGCGACGCATTAAAAATCATAAGCTTTGGCATATCAATATTTTCACAGTCACAGCGGCTGTCATGTCATTTTCAAGGAGGCGGGACAGAACCTTCAGAGGCTTCAAGTCAGAACTCACTGGGCCGGGGATTTAGCCTCAACGTGAGGTGAAATACAAAACGGCGGGACGCTCATGTCGTCTGGGGCAGCTGCAACACTGAGATGTAAAAGCTTCTGACAGCTTTATTAACTTCATTTTTCAATGAGGTTTGTACTGACAGGCATATTTTTGGCAACAAATAAAATAAGCCAAGGAATTTTACACATATTGTATGTTGGGACCTACAAGCTAACTGGATAAAAGCATTTTTGAAATAAAGGCTAGTTTTCTAGAGACATAACAACATGAGTATACCCACTTTTCCCACCAGCATTCTGTGACCATTTTTGGTCCCTGCCAGCTATATCCCCTCCATCAAGGGCATAATGATCTGATTCGTCTGTTGATGAGGTTGGTGGGATCCACAGGTCGAGCGGCCTGGCGCCAGAGCAGAACAGCCTCTCATGGCCCATTACAGCCTGCTTCATGACCACACTGATGACCCCAGCTCTCAGGCTGGCTGTCCCTGCTCCACCCATTTAAAATAACTTTTCACCATCTATTTTGTAATGTTCACGCTCCCCTCTCTGTTTGAGAAAAACTGAAACCGGGTTAAAAATGTATTGTGGTAAGTTACAATACAGTGTCATATAAAGGATCAATACTCTTGTGGATGATTTCCATTTTTAATCATTTCAACATTGCCAGGAGTATTTGTTCTTTTCTGAACTCGCTCTTGCATGAATTGCATATTCTTTTGCCTTTTTGGCAACTTCCAATTTCCTTCACCAATTATCTCTCCTGTTCCTCTGTCATCTGTGGGTTGTTATGGCGTGTGGTCGGGTTGCACCACGTCTTGAAGCGACAGATGATTTCTCCGAATGAGTAATATAATCAGAGCAGTGGGGCGCTGAAGTGTGGCGAGCAGGATGGAGTGATCAGCCGGAGATATGGGTCTGAATCTGGGTGTCTTAATTTAGGAAGGCCATAATTAAAAATCTGTTTGCCAGTTTCTGCACTCCGTGCTTGGCGGTCCCCCCTCCCCTTGACAATTAAAGATTTAATCACCATCTGTAAAAAGGGATGGACAAAGTGTGTCAGAAGTGGAATTTGAAGCATAAGATGGAGATAGCAAGCAACGAAGTACGTGGAATGCTAATTTTGCTGTCCACTCTGATCAAAATGGTTTTGTTTACTGCAGTTCCAAAATTAGTCATTGGTAGCAGAGACATTTGGCTGTGTGCTAAAATTAGCTGTCTTTCCATGGCAAAAAAACTGCATGTGCTTTATTGAAAGAGAAAATGAAAGTAAATGTCAAAACAGGGGAAGACAAACCTTGAGTCACTAACAGAAATTCAATAAAGCCACTCTTGTCAATAATTTAAAAATTCTACATTGAAATGTTGACACTGCAATTGTCAGGGTTTCTATTTCAACATGATACAAATGGATCTTCACAATCTACACAATCCTAAGTCATGAAAAAAATGGAGCTTGGTCAGACAGTGAGGCTATAGGTACTGCCTATATGTTTGACACATTTCCAGCTGGTTTAGTGTTGATCTAGTCTAGATGATAGTGAATTCTGTTTTGTAGTCTCATCTACACCCCTTTTCCTCACTAGTGTCCTGAATCTGTTAAACATACATGTTAAACTGCCCATCTCAACAATTCCCATTAGGAATATTGGGATGTCACAGGTTGTGCTAAAAAAGAAACTTGTCTCATATTCTACAAATGAACAGATGGAGAGTCCTGCCTTAGAAATGATGTGCAACTCAGCTGATGATGCTAATTACTTTTTTATCCTGTACTGTACTGGCATTTCATGAATGCAATGGACACAGGTCTTTCAACAAAAGGAAAAAGTCTCCTATCTCTCTGTGGGGAAAGAAAGCACGTCCTTTATCACCTAGAGAAAACCAAAAAAATGATCAAGGAAACAACATTTGTTATGAGGACAATTTGAATTGATAGAAGCATCGGACTTTTCACAAGTGCAGGACAAATTAAATCCCACTGTACAATATTATGAGTTACAACAGTCATTAATTAAGTAATTAAGTAACAGAGTGAAACTGTCTGGAGTTATCTACGGGGAGAGAGCAGACGGAGTTCTCAGACAGAGACGTATCATGAATTACAACTCAGCCTAGTTCCCTGCCAACTCTTATCGGACTCAGAGAGCATCAAGTTTAAAGGTGCACTATTTTTGCCTCAAATTGCTGGCATCTCCCCTTGATCTGCCAACTGCCTGCCCCCGAATAGACTGAAAATGTCCAGTCCCTGAAGGCAACACAGGATCATAAATGTCAAAATTAAAAAAAAACAAAAAAACAAGTGACACAGGCTGTGGAGCAAACATAACAAGCACATTACAGCTAATCACTGAAAATATGGGATGGTGTAGGGGTTCGCCTGCGTGCAGATATGGCGGGCCGTAAACAGAGTTGATTGAGTTGTGTGGGTATCTTGGATTTGATATTTGACGGGACGTCGCTACGAACACCATCCAACTCAAAACAGTAGATTTTGGGAAACAGCGGGTGACAAGGACACGACCAAAGAAAAGATATTCAGGTGCATATATAGTGAGGAGAAGAGAAAATAAAAAGGAACAAATGAAGGCCCTTATTTATATTGGGGAATCAATTCAAAGGGGGTGACAACTCTGCAGGCAGGAGGGATGTAGGAGTTAGCTCAGACATCTGAGTAATGTTAGCATAGCATAAATCCATTTTTTATTTCAATACATGTTCATATAATTTATAGAAACATCAGAGGGAGTAGTGGGCTTGCTGTATTTTGTCTGGTATTTACCTCCATGTCAACCGAAGTGATGTCATGCAGTGACGACAACAGATGACTGTTTTAACAGAGGTGGTTTGGACCAGAAGTAGACAGAGACACATGTTATCATTTTATCAAAATTTTAGACTAATATTTTCAAACATTATATAAAATATAGTGGTTATAACCTTAATCAATCAAGGGCACTCTATGTAATCCAAGTAAACTATCCAAGCTGAATGTTGGGCGAAACAGTGGACTTTGCAATCGAAACTGTGTTAACAAGTTTCACCATGAGAACGTTCAAGTTTCCCGTAACCCATTGACTTCTCCTGCAGAGTTCACAAGATGGCATCACTTTTAGAAGAGCACAAAGAGCTCGGATAGAATAAGGAGTGGGAATTATACCCCTGGGGCAACCACAGGCAGGGGTCCTTCTTGATGCCTTGCATTAAAAAAACCCTCATAAATGTTTGATTTTGTTTACCATGCAGGATGGTGTGAAAAACACAGAAGCGGTCTGCCTCTGTGAAGCGCTTCAGGACAGGCTTGTGGGTTGACAAGAAGGATGTGGAAGTCAGGAAGTACAAGGAAGAGTGATGGGGAGGGGAGGGAGCTGGAGGACTGTGATTTTTGTAAATGTGCAGAAGACATTGGCATTATACAAGCTGGATGTACAACCACAGGTTTGTATTCTGCAAGACATGAGCATGTGCACTCAAAAACTGTGGCCCAGAAGGTTTCTAATGGAGACTGTGATCATTTATTATTCTGGAAAAACTATCCCCACAGGTCCACAGAAATTCTCATTCTTTTTTAGTCACTTTCAAATCCAATTTAAACAAAACATTCATTTTAACTGCTCTGTTAAGTTAATCTTTGTTAGCAAACAAATACAATTAAACAACAAGCAGCATGAATTTCAATAAAAATATCACCAGTTAGGAATTGAAACGCCACCTGTTGTCTTTTGCAATGACTGCAAAACATAGTTTCCATTTCCCAACCTCCTCAACAAATTGATATCTCATTCTAGGTTAATGAAAGTCGAATCTTTTTTTTTGGAAAGAGGCTGTGGATTGCACTTTTGTATTGCTGCAAGGAGATAAAAGTGGCTCCGCATATGCTTTGAATAAAATGATTAGCATTCACTCCAACTGACCTCAAACTCACATTTAACCTCTGCCAGAGTTCTCTTATTGCACTGGCCTCTGCGTTCACACGTCTGTTTTCCTGACCCTAATTAGGGGCACGGCTGTACGCAGTACAGGGATAAAACCTGGAAAATTAAAGGCACTTGTAGGAATCTTTCACTGGGGCTTGCAGAACAGTGTCGAATTTTAAAATAGGGTCATCTGAGTTTTGTAGATGCTTTAATACAACTCAGGTTAGTTTATGGTGACGAGCACTTTGGCAGACTGGATTGATCTCTTTTCAGAGATTAACTGAGGGAAATGTTCATGGTAGAACTGAATGAACATGGAGAGAGGGAATCAAAGTAGTCTTCCAGAGAGTGACATGAATCTTGACTCTAAAGAAATCAGCGTGCCATGTTCAGGTCAAATTGATAAATCCTACATTGGGGAAGCAGCTCCTACTGAGTATAGTCAAAGTTATTCCATTAAAGTAGGTTTCTCTGTGGATTGGCCAGCAATAGTGCAGATGAGTCAGCTCTTTGCTGCTGTGTTTGGAGTACTGATTCCTGTACTGTTTGGTGCATGCAAATGCACCACACCTGAAAAATAGTGGAATTTTGCACAAAGTTGAGAGGGCATGAATGTCCAGATAACCTCAGTTTGGCAACCAAAGCAACATTTTCTCTCTGAGATTCACCCTTTTTAAAAGTCTTCACTGGTGCAGTCTTTATTTGATCAAGTCTTGTCTCCACCTCAGAGTAAATAAGAACACACTTTACTTTTGGGAGACGACTTACCCACCCATTCTGTCCATCTCATTCCAAGCTAAAACTTGGGGGCATTCCATGACAAAACATGTGAAAATCATCCCCCTGGCTTCCCTGCTGCATGAATTCCTTCTTTCACTAAAATGTGACATGGCAGATCAAGCAAACACACATGTTGGTGTCCATGCCAGCCATAAACTCCCACTTCCTGTCGGAATTTCATTTCATGGTTAAATGTGAAGTTAATGGCAGTGGTTTCGCTGTCTCCATTAGTCCCTGCATATAGCTTTTAGAAACATATTCTCCCCTGTAAGTGGCAGACCACATAATGGAGACACTAAGTTTAGTACTCTTATGAAACCACAGCAACAATGTAATCAGGTAATTTAAAGTGGCTTTTAAGAAGCAAAAGTGACACCGGACACAGGCCAGGTCAGACAGAGCAAAAAGTATGATGAAAGTAGTTAGAATTGGCCAGTTTCAGTTCAGTGCATGTATGAGGTGGAGGTCAACTTTTTATGTTGAAGCTTAAAAGAAAAATAAACTGACAAACCCTGGCAAGAGGTTCAAACCTTTTTTGAATACTGTGTTAATTGGGCCTGCTCTTCGCTCGTTTATCACCATCAGCACTTTAGAAGTTTCTGAGCCAAACTGCAGTTGAACACAGTTGTACAATAAACAAAAACACGAACACGGCCTGAAAGACCTTGGATAATTCACAAAAGATTAGCTTCATTTCTCTTTAAACTTTGCATACAGTTCAGAAGCAGTTGGAAATGCAATGAATAATGCATTTTACTTCTACATTAGAATTGTTCTTGTTAGATTTTACCCATGTGCCTCACACAGAACAAGACTGCTTTAGCTATATAGCTCGATGATAAATGGGGAATGGAAATATACATAAATATAGAGAAATAAAGTTCAAAAACAAATAAAAATACATTAAACAAAGAATATGATTTAGAATTTGTAAACCATTTTTATGTCTTTGTAGAAAATGCATGTAAACCAGCAATTCCTTAAACAGAATGCATTAAAATGAATTTAAATTTTCTTCCTCATCCATTCATCATTTCTGACCCCAAATCAACATTTATGATTTAAGAAAAGTGTTCTTGTAGGTGGAAGTCACCAAACAGGGGTAATATAATTAATGAAATGTGTTTTAACTGAAAAAGGAACAGTCACATAGCCCATGGCTGCAAGAAAAATGAAGGTTTGTGTCAGTTTTTAATCATTTGTTGCAGCTCAACAAATGACCCTCAACCAGTCCTTTGGAAGTGTTAGGACCAAACAAAATGTCCCCACTTTGATAACAAAATCTAGCTTTTCATATTCAGTACTTAGCAAGTACGTGAACACACACACTCATGCACACAAAGAGAGGTGGTGTGCTGAAGCTGGTTAAGAAGCTAGTTTAAGGCTGATGGAAACAAAACAAGACCAAGCTCACTTTCTGCTTCATTTCATCAGCATCGACCATGATCCAAAGTACTTGTGCTGTCTCTTCTGTTTTCCTGCTGTGCATTATGGGCTCATAACACATGACACACTCAAGCTCAGACGAACCGGATGAGAGCCATTAGAATAAACTGGTCTGAGCCAAAAAAGCAAAAAGCAGACAAATGGTTTGGACATTTTGAGGAACAAGAAGCCATGTTCCCTCAATTTGTATAGATCTAATTAACACACTCCATCCTCTTTCATCCTACTCCTTTCACATCTACCAATAGTCTAGGAAGAACTGTCTTTGTGCTCAGGACTCCCTGTTGTGTATATTCTCATCATGCCCAATATACCTCAACCCCACTAGGTAGAACATATGTGCCTGCTTTATGAAAAATACTCGGATTTTAATTGGAGTGGAGAGGCAGTGGTTGGCAAGTCATGAGCAGTAAGCTCACAATGAGAATATGGTGTGAAGCAGTTTCTGTCCAATTATGCATCAACAGTGCAGTGAAAAAAAAGTTTTCAGACTTCTTCACTTTTCCTCGACAATATTTTAATCATTTCAGAATAGCATAGATGTAACATTACAGCACTGTGTGCGGTGGTGGTTCGAAGAGAATAACAGTCAGTATATAGGAGTCGATAACTGAGGATAAGGAGGATATAGGAGTCAATAACTGAGTCTCCAGCAGTTGAACAGAGTATCTGAACCATTAAGGAGCTGCAGCCAAAAGGTCAAGAGATTTAAGGATATTTCATCATCAGTTACTACTTTTTTGGATTTAATGTGGTACTTCTCAGAGAGATGTGTTTGATAATTTGCTGACAGCAGTGGGGAATGGAGCAGCACCAGAGGAAGGCATGCTAATGCTAGCATTGCTCTTCCAACATGATGACAAATGCACCTTTGAGCATTTAAAATGCCAGTAAGCTAGTGAGCTGAACAGAAAATAAAACAAGCAGGTGAAAAGGTCAAACGTGTTGCAAATGTTCCTGCCGTGCATACGAGGCTACGACACCGCGGGACTTTATTCATCATCCACAGCATAAATCTACCGTGAGTTCAGACGGGAATGTGATTTAGTCGGCCGCGCCTTACCCGGCTCTGCTTATAACTCGCGTTCAGGAGCTTTATTTAATCCAAGAAAATCCAGGAAGGGTGAGGGAATGGCCGCTCTTTCTCATTGCAACAGCTCGGACAAAGCGTGTGACTGATCGCTTGGACTCGGTCGCCTTCTTTGCATGACGTACAATCAGATGAACTGGCCGTCACTTGGGCTCTATCGCGTTATCAATCACCAGCCAGATAAGGAGGAATATGTATCCTCCTCCTCCATAAATCTTGGTTATCCCTCATCTAAGAGTCAATTATCTCACGTGCAACAAATGGCTGAGCTGTAACCTTGAAGTTCAGTGATGCACACATGTGTGGGAGGGGGGTCAGCTTGTTAAATGTTATCTGTTGTGTAATCACTGACCACATCAGTGGGTGGTTCAGAAGTTTTTTGAAAGGGGACGTATGTAAATATGAAAGCATTAAAGGGAGAGAAACATTTTGACATGACCTATTAACCACGGATGATTCTGATGAGATTTCAGAAGCTCTCAGAATTACTTTGTTATATATTTCCCCAGAAGGGACAGCTGGCAGCACATATAGACATTTTGTGATCAAAAGCCCCCCTTGAATGTTAGCCTGCTGATCTTTTTTTCAAAGAAAATGCTTTTTTTTTTTTGCTCTTTGGTTGAAACATACACAAAAACAGCATGAGCTATAGCACACCATATCTCCATCTCCTAATAATTGCAAGCATATGAAGCTGATGTCACACCACATTTCTTTCATGTCAACTTCAGAGTGAATGCTCTGCATGTCACAGGCCTGCCGACAGTCCCTGGCAATAATTGGGTGCTTTAGAAAGAGAAACTTCACTTGGACAGAGATCCAACCTTCATGCTGCTCTGCCACGAAGACATGAGAACATGGGCAAGTAGCAGCGGACGCCCCCACGTTGAGTTTAGTGCAAAGTAACACTGTATCCGTCTTCATTTATCTGATATGAGTTGAAAAGCATCAGATTTGCATCAGTTTTTCCAAGGTACAAAGTAAGCCCACACAGCGGGTGAAATTAGCAGGTGAGTTAAAACACAAAGAACGTTCTTTGAAACGGCTCAAGTTGGAGATGATGATTGTTTCTTAGATATTAGAAATTAAGGTGCTGGCTGTTGTAATTCCACACCCAAACCTCAGCAAGACGTCTTTGCTCTGATTAGTGTGTTAAAAGTGCTGTTAGATGCTATCACCGCCCCAACATTAGGACACCTTTGTTACCGTAAGTCTCCCCAAAGCTGTGTTAGCTTCAAGAAAAGTAGCAAAAAGAATTAAAGAGGAGTAGATAAATGTGGGCAGTGATTTTGTGCAACTAAATGGAAAACAGATTTCAGTAGACAGCAGTGAAGTGCCAAATTATATCAGTGACACCCCGAAGATTTAGGCAGCCCAGCTGGTGCCTGTCCAGATGTTTAACTTAACATAGATTGAGCGCGAGTGCATGCAGTCCGTAGGTAAGCAACACACGGACTGATTTGCAGAACAAGCGGAGTGATTGTGAAGTCGACTGCTGCGCATGTTGCAGATGGAGGGCGGCCAGATTGGGAGAAGACTGCGAGAGGATGGAAAATTGGGTAGATGTGTCATGCGTGGCTGAGGTGAGGAAATGGGAGGGTGCACAGATGGCTCTGGCTCCTCTCATCAGTCTCATCTGACTTGGCACCAGTGCAACAGTACATGACCCAGCAGATTAGTGTGACTCTACTATTTTAGGCCTTTCTGTCAATCTCTGATATTAAATGGTTGGTGCAGTATCATGAGCACCAAAACGACTCTGCTAATTTGTTATAAGTAATCAAAAAAGGAAATAAAACAGCCTTCATTGAGCTCTTACAGCTTCACCATACCGTTAATGTACTCGAATAAACTCTTTATTGAACATTTAGATTTATGCTGCTTTAGCTTATTATTTTATATATGTTTCAGAATGCTAAGGTTTTAGGGAAAACGATTAGATCAGATTACATTAATAGTGATACAATGCTATAGTTGATGGAAATATAGAAAAAAGTTATCTCAGTCTATCTCTTTCAATAAATAAATGAAATTGCAACACAGTTGATACTTTCATCGTCCTATATATTATGTCATATTAAAATAAATGTGTATATGAGTGGAAATAGATCCAGCTGAGCCATTTACACAGTAATTATTCAAATGTAACTCATGTAGTCATAAAGATGCAAACAGTTCTGTTAATGCCTTTGCTATGGCAACTTGGACTGAAAATTGAAGCATGGACAACTTTGTCACTGACGGCAACACAGGCCTCTCACAGTAGAAACTCAACATGCAGTGTACTGTGTCGATAATAAAATGGGCGGTATAGAATACCCGTCATGCTCCCTTGCGATTTTTCCTCATTTTTGCCTCCTCCTGAAGAAATGAACAGATGCGTAGGCAGCTCTAAAGCAGCCACTGATTGTGTTTGTGATGTTTATTGCTCCCATGCTGTTGAAGATTTACACTAAATGATGCTTTTATTGCTCGCACTGGACCCTACGTGTCCACCAATGCACCAATTTTGCCTCTGCACACCTTTTGCCAATCAAAATCAGTGGGTTTTTTTTGTTTGTTTTGTTTTTAAATGACGTATGCAAGTCTGGCTTTTAAGAAGGTATCATCAATACATATCATAGCATTACTCGCAGGACCTATAATCATAAATTTCTCTGAGAAAGTACACACAGTCAATGTAAAACCCTTTTATTGGTTTGTGTGTCTTGCAAAAACAGTGTGAGACAACTGCAGATGATGGATAAATGGCCTTTCTCCACATTAGTATGTTCACATGCATCCAAAAATCCTGGAACAGATATTGAATTTGAACTCTATCCGGGTGAGCAAAAGCATTTATGGTTTCTGTTAAGCTGAAGCTAACATGCTAAGCACTGGCTTCAGGGCTACCTTATTAGGCAGTTCAGATTCAGAAAACCGGGCACTGACTGATGCTGCATCATTCCTCCATGACTGCACTGGGATACATCCTGGTTATTCCAGGAGTCATTAAAAGACAGTGGAGGCCGTAAAGGTGGTAAATGAGCCCCCATCTATTTATGCCTGGTTCTATTCTGTAACAACTCTTTCACTGGACTGCTAACTTTGCTTAGCAAGTCCAACCACTTTCACACATTATGTGTGAATAGTGTATGCTTGTTAAACACTCCTAGAATATGAATCATGTGTAAAGGAAATTGGTACCAGGCTTTGTGGTAAAATCAAATCACCTGTTTTCCTCATCTGATCTGCTAAAGACAGATTCTGCCCCTAATTTTTCATCCCCCAAACCTCCTGTTCCACGATCACCATCGAGCAGTTGTTGTCATACCTTGTGGAGCACAGAGGGATGAGTTCCGGGTGGCTGCTGAGTTCTCATTATGTTGAATAATACGTGAAAGGCTCATTCTGTGCCAAAGAGAGATGGTAGGGCTCACCAATGGAGAAAAGAAAGAGGGCTTGATGGAGGGGCGGTGTGCGAGGTGGATGCCGGCAGGACGTGATGGAATGGTGACCTACTGAAGTTCAGGTCACCGCTGAACTCTGGAAGTGCCCATCTGTTCATGATGAGTCAAGGCTGCCAGGACTGAACCAGCAAAAAAAAAAAAAAAAAAAAAAAAAAAGAAGGTAGTTTCAGGAAGAGAGATGGCATATTCAGAAAAAATACCAAAATTCGTCAGCACCAGATGAAGTAATCAGTCTCAGCGTGTATGTATATGTGTTACTGCCACTTCATATGTTGCACCCATCAGTCCTTTTACGCAGATGGAGGATTGCGTAGCCGGCGGATTTGACGGACGGCGCATCAGTACGCCGCATCGATCTGAGGGGTCTGGTGCGAGGTGGAGGTGCAGGGGTTGGAGTTTGCTTGTCACAGACAGGGAGATGGAGGACAGTATCAGACATGCAATCTCACAGCCAGGGACCCCAGTGAGGAGGGACAGGTTGGAGCCATCCATCTCTCTACATTACCTTTAGCCGCAAGGACATTAAGCCAGAGGGATAAGGGTCTGTCTGGGGGTGTTTAGACCTACGCCTGGTTATCTCTCTGCAGGGACCACAAGACAAAGCGATGGGCCATACCCCTGCTTGGAAGACTTAAGCGTTAACAGGCTTTTCTCAGCTTCTTTGTCGTCCTTCCATGTTTGTACACCTGTGTAGATCATGATGTTTCTCACAGTCATCTGAAGCGAAGGAATAACAAGTGACAGAGCTTTGGGAACATGAAAGGAAAACAATTTTGTCCCACTTTTTTAAATATTATATTTCAGTCAGTAACCATGCTGGTGAAAGAGCTAAGAACGGGGCTGGATTTTAATAAAAACGGAAGGGCTGACATTATGTTGCCATTTGAACAAGATTCTTGTTCAAGCATTGCAACAAGGCTTAAATTGGGACAAATCTAATCTAAACAGAAGCATATTTTCATTGCTTTTATCCCAGCATTTATTTATTTTAAAAAGAGCTTAAGGTGGTTATGTCATTTATGCATGTCAGTTAATCAGCGAGGCAGAAATGGAATCAAATAGTAATTGTATCCCTGATTATGTAGGCAAAGAGTGAATTTATTACTGAAATGTATTATGCATATTGCATTGTATTTCAAGGCGTCCCTCGAGACCCTGTTGGTACATGCAGGATGTTTAACATTGAATTAGGAATTCATGTACTAATTACTGCAATTATTGATAGTCTAGTTTGCTGGTGCTTGGAAAAACACGTTAGCTACCCTAATACTGGTACCATGTCAAGTGAGGAACATGAACTGATGACATAGAAACAAAGCTTGATCAAAGTTCTGACTGAAGCCAGGTTGTTTTGGACAGCTGCAGAGGATGTTTAACCCCCCCAACTCTGTTATTTGGGTGGGTCCATCTGACTTTATTTTATATGATAACATGAAAAATGTCCTGCTCACATACACTTTAAAGTGAGATTGTACAGTATGTTGTTTGGGAAAAAAGATATAACATTCTAACGTGTTTTAGCATGACATTTAGACTCTTTAGGAACAAAATGGACATGCATTCAAGCTCTTTTTGTGCACTTCAAGTAAGTAATGCTCACTATATTGCCCCATTTTTCAGTTTGTTTGGGCTGTGGGGTCAGAGTTTCTAGGCCTTGCTGTCTAACAGAGTTGTCGGTACATTACTTTCATTGGACAATGCTACATTTTAAATTTTATCGTGGTAAACAAGACTCATTAAAATGTGTTAGTTAGTTATATAACTAAAAAAATATTTACCTCTAAAGGTCTTTTTGAGGAAAATAAATCTGTTTATGTGCACATTTAGTGAAAAATTCGTTCAGGAAAGCATGGAGCAAACTACAAACTTCATTTTTATTTACTGTCTCTGTGCAATCTGTCATCTGTGTCTATGTGAATGCAGAGCTCCAAGGCTCCAAAATCACATATATGTTGAATGCCATCATCTTCACATACATGAACAACCCCATGCCCCTTCAGCATTTATGCAAAAACATGCGTTTGCTTATTCTGAGACAAACAAGCAGAACATGGTGGCTCATCCAATCCATTTCATGGTGAATTGTGCTAGCTGTGTAAGCAGAGTGTTTCCATGTTTGCACGTACTTTATACACATTTGTTTGGTCCTTGGAGCTAGTGTGTGTGCGTGAACCTACTGGGTGTATTTATGTGTGGATTCTCAGTGTGTATATGCATATCATATACAGCTGCCTCCATGACCCAACTCAACTCTGTGTGATCCAACCAGAGCTTCAGAGATTTAATCTCTGTGTGTTTTCGTGGGCAGCCAGAAGACCCCACCAAAGCTAGAATGAGATCTCCATGGTGGGTGGATATGTTGTTTGGATAGAGCAGAACCAACCCCATGCATGCATGCTGTATGCATGGGTGTGTGTTTGCCATGACGGGCAAGAATCAATGCCAATATAAAAAGTGTGAGGAGCCAAGATTTACATAGAAATGTAATCTTTTGTCTATTTGTTCTGTCTTTCACATTTGCCAGGAAAAGGAAAGCAGGGAAGATATAGTGGAGATAAAAAGAAAGATCACCCCTGCGAAAAAACTATTTGGTTTGTCTCTGGGCTTTCTTTGACATTGCATTTCACCTTATTTTAGCTCCTCCACTGTTATCTCTTCACTAATGCTTTTATCGCAGCATCGCACTTTGCTCTTTCAAACACATCTGCACCACACACACAAACACGCCGAACAGCGATCCTTTCCTTGGCCCCTGCAAGACCACAGACCTCTGTGCTGGGAGATAACGAGTTCCCCTAGAAGTCTGAGCAAGACAGGTCAGGTGTGAGATGCAGAGAGATGAGACCATCAATGTAGTGGAGAAAAATAACACTCAACGCTGCATGACTCCCAATGTCTTCCCGTGACTAACAATGTGAGTGATCCTAAAGGTTGCTGGATATATTTTCCCTTGAGTTTGTTTTACCTCCCGCCCCCCGGAGGATATAGATCCTGCTTTGACCTTGATATTGGTTATAATTCACGCTTCACATTACAAAATAAATTCAGAACATCTGGCCAGTCAGCTGTCAAGAGTTGATGATGACACCTTGGACATCCCAAAGCTGATCTCACAGTATAAACACAGAGATGATAGTATTGATTATTTTATTTTTATATAACGCCTTGTCAGAGTTGAATGTTTTGGGTTAAACTACTTATGTATATATTTTTAAATTATTTTTATGAGTGACTCCACTACTGGGAAAATACCAGTTGGATGATCTGAGATTCATGCTCTACCTACAATGGTCTGGTGGAGATAATTTTAGACTAAAAGTGAGACTTACTTACTTACAGCCATACTAAACAACATATTACTACTGATTCTTAATGGCAGATCCTCTTTAAATCAAAAAGTCACAATCATGGATGTTTGTAGTCTCCTAAAGTGGTGAATTCCTTTTAAATCCTAATAGACCAGATTTTTCTTGCCATGGTTCTAGAACATACGGCCCAAAGGGTAAACTCAAGGTTTGAGGAAGAGAACAACTGCCACTAGTGCATCCATCTAAGACACCAGTACTTAAAACGATCTGACAATCAACTCTCCTTTTTGTTTGTTTGTTTAGCAACATAAGAAGTTGGGTCAACCTCAGCTTTGATTATGGGTTCACTAAGTCCATATAGCTCAGCAACAAGAGCTCTCCAACACATGCTGCCAGATAAAAGATCAAGTTTGTTGTACTGTATGGCTGTATGCAACTCTATCTGGGTCCATTTTTTGTTTATTGTGATCATTTTAGTTTCCTAAAACACTAAAACTTTACTTGTTTTTTTAACTGGCAGTCTGGGGAAAATAGCTGTCCGAGAACACGTGTCAACCCCCCCCCCCACACACACACCTACGGCATCACCAACACTAGAATGAAAACCAATAAATTAAAGAGCGCCAAAGCCTAACCAAGGTCATCGTTCCTCTTTCAATAAAAGAGCACCAATGCTGACATTCCAAATGTTACATCGAACCATTTGGGGCTTTGGGAGAGAGTCAAAGTTAAAAATTCCTTGAGGCATGACACCACTAACTTTATGTTTGGGATCTGTATGTGGGCAAATAACTAATGGTATTTGTTCTATATTTTCCTCACATACTTCTCATTCTGAGTTCTAAAACACACTACTTTCGTATAGTTCAACTTTGTGTCCTGTAGATCAACCGTAGCATCACCTGGGAACTTGCTGCTCTGCAAGAACCTCTGGTAATGATATTCCTGCATTAAGCTCACTTACTGCATCTAAATTAAATTTGGGGAGTGCGGAGGAGTGCGGGAAACTAAGAATATAAACAGTTTACAGAGCTCTGAGCGGTGTATGTAGTTTTTCACAGTATTTCTTCAAGCAATCACTCATTTTAATTGGCTGAATATGCAGCTTTAATGAGCTTTAATGTTGTGAATGGCTCTGCTGGCTCCAACATTTCTCGGCTGTCACGCTAGCAGGGGAGACATTTATCTCCTCCATCAAACTGTTTATGTCACCTTCAGAGTGCATATATTCATACTTTCATTGTACAATGCCCTTAAAGGGTAAAGGGCATCATGCACAGTGAAATGCTGCTGTCTGATCCCGTCTTGAAATAATGAATCATTTCAAGTCTCACAGGAACACCCGTCATGTGGAGAGATGTGGCCAGAGGTGAAAATCAAAATAGTGTCAATTTACATTTTCTGTGATAACTGAGAAAGAAATAATCTCTGTGCCAGTTAGCAGCAAATATTGTGTATTAACTGCTCTCCTGTAACACTTCTACGGGTGAAGATAATGTACCTGATGAAAACTGGCTTTTCTATATTTCCTCAATTGTGGCACAGATTGGTGCTCTAATGTGTTTCTTTATAAACTGTCACACACTAGTGATTCTTTAACTTAAATTGGTGGCCCTCTCGATTTCAGCTCTTGCTGATAAGCTATCTTCAGTATCCAAGATATTGCTTTCTTATTGGTCTGTCTTGTGGGTGCCATTACCTGCAGACATTCAGATGTCTGTAGTTATTCCTGAATCGAATGCTGTTTAAATGTCGCAAAAGTTCTTTAATGTGAACAGCAATGGGTCGGATCATTGTCGAGTAGATTAGACGGCATATTGGTTTTACCATATATGTTGAAGGGTCAAGTAAACAACGGCAGTTGGTGGTGATTACAATGTGGAAAGAGGTGGATAATTCAGGGTAATTGTACCCTTGTTTCTGTTTACCTACGTGTGATTTAAGCTTTTAACACATGTGAGTACAAATTTAAGAAGAAAGGCATCAGTCAGTGTGGTTCTATGATATATTTTTTTTGCATTGCTTCATTTTCCTCATCTGTGTCCTTGATGGGTGTTGTGCAGCCCCAAACTAAGAATGGTGCTGTTTATAAAGGAGGAAGTACTATAGCACAGGCCTTTGATACGGGCTGAAGGCAGCTCCCTCTCCTGGGCAAGGCATCAATAATGTAACAGAAGAGCTGAGTGGAGAAGCTGCGATTGCACCTTACTTTGAGAATTGAGATCTTTGCTTGGGCTGCCTACTGTAAACTAACAGTAGTCACTGTCACCAACCTGTCCAGGCCAGTCTTTCCTTGATAACAATGTAAACATATGTCTCCATCTAGTCCTCCAATTTGACCAAGAGAGAAACTGAGACTTTGTTTGAAAATACTCATACTTCACCGGTCAAATCAGCATCTAGCACAGTTGGTTGTTTTATTAAGTTAAACAAGGATCTACAAAATTAGAAAGTCTGAGGTCTCAGAATTGTCGCAACCACCCTGAAATGTAGAATTCATGTAACAGGCCTGCCAGTCTGCTGCACCCCACAGTTCATGCATTTGAAATCAAAGGCACTTGCACTATTTTATTGTTATTCTTTGAAAAAAAGTTAGGATAGTTTACTTTTTGATTAACTATAGTTGGAGAGGTATGTAGGTGATGTACACTGCCAAAAATAATATTTGTGATGATATAGTTATTTTATGTTGCATTTTGACTTTTTCTTCATCTTCAAACTTCTTTTATTTTCTTGTCAGTACAAAAATAGCAGTTGAATCACAGTAGACAAACCAAAAGTTGGAAACATGTCAGACACCAGGTTAGGGTCTAATCCTTAAGTTTGGATGCTTTTCATCTGTGAGCATTCAGGCAAAGTGTTCCTCGCGTTCGATATGGGCGCATGCAAATTGTCACGTTGTACTACAGCAGCTGCGTGGCATAGGCTCTTTCCATATGCCTGTCACGGATGAGATATTCACAGACTTCAAAGTGTGTGAAAGTAGCTCAGTATTAGGCAGCCAGGTTCAGGTTTACCTGACAAGACCCCTAAACATTTAATCCTGTTAATTCACAATGTAAGTCTGTTTTTGGTGGTTTTCCTCCACAAGTAAGAGCTCAGCACATACTGAGTTTGTCTGAGTCAGGTTAAGCTGGAATGTCTTGACAAGGAACATTTCTACTTCTGTATATGTATAAATGTGCCTATGAGAAAATGGTGATAATGATTGAACGCTTTGTACTGTATTCAGAATTTGTTCTTTCATTCTGAAGATGACTGAAGGTAAATTGTGATCTGAACAATATGTCGTTTCTATGAATAGTTTACCATCTCTCTCATCTCCACAGTAACACAAAAATAGAAACAATTATTAGACATTGGACGCTACCAAGGAAATAAACTGTATTTGGTATTGCTGTGTTCTCCTTATCATTAAATGAAAGGGAATAACACAATACCATGAAATTTCTGCTTTCAGTTACTTCCTCAGGGTTAGCGTAAGCACCTGGTCAGTCAAACAACTCTTACATTTGTGGGTGTTTCTTCCTCAGATATGA
Source organism: Lagocephalus sceleratus (assembly GCA_911728415.1). Taxonomy (NCBI): domain Eukaryota; kingdom Metazoa; phylum Chordata; class Actinopteri; order Tetraodontiformes; family Tetraodontidae; genus Lagocephalus; species Lagocephalus sceleratus. Next base: position 4,945,024 of record CAJVRN010000087.1, on the reverse strand, counting down.
GGTAGCTGATTTAGGGAAGCCATTGAGAGGGGATAATGCAGGTCACTGCTTGTGTTTTCTTTCCTCACTTCCAGCCCAGATGTAGCCCACCTCTCTGAACCATGGATATTTCTTAACGGTATCACAGCCGCCCCTGCCATGAGTTATGGTGTGCCGTGATTCATTGAGCGACTCTGATGAGGTTATGAGCGAGCCAAGGACAAAGTTATCTCTCCCCTGCCCAACAGAGACACCGAGTTTATTAGCCTTCTATGGAATAGCCCTATTTTTTTCTATCTAATACTGCCTTCTACCACATCGTGTTGCCACTTCATACGCTGCATGCATTGTTTGGCAGAATGCACAACGCTGCGGTGAGACGGGGAAAAATGTAAAGAGGGAAAATCCATTACATCAGCCCTCAGAGTCGGAAGGCCTTTATGGCGTAATTCATCCTGAAGCTTGTTCAACTTGAAATGGCCTTATATACAGAGTTCCATTACAACAATGAGAAGGGCGAGAGTGAGAGAGAGAGAGCATGAAGGTGATGTGTAAAGAAACTGTGTATTTAGGATTCATGGGAAATCACATCCTCGGCTTGTAATTGAATGACTGCATTGGTGTAATCCTCCATATTCAATTATCCCACCTGAAGGAGAAACGTACAAAAAAAAATACAGGTATCCGTAATTTCTTCTTTCATAATTAACAGTATCAAAGAATACAAGTTTCCTTTACATACTCTTACTACAATCCATGAAGTTCATTTGTATATTTTTGCAGTTCAGAGATGTGCCAATATAATTCGCTGGAATTTCTGGCACCATGCTGGTCCAGCTGCATTTATAAATGGATTTGGCCACACACAAGGACAAAAGTGACTTTTTATGTTCAACATATGGTTGAATAATTGTGTTAAATACCAAGTAGCCAAAAATAAATAAATTAAGTAGCAGGAAGGCATGTGGAGAAGGTGATCTTCCACAGTATAAACTGCTTTCCCCTTTGTGGTCTAAAATTCATATCTCCCACTCTAATCCTCACAACACTTTATCTCATTTTGTGAAGGGTTTCTTTCTCTATTGTGTATTCATGCTGTTCCACTTCTCTGCAAAGCCCAACTGTGGAGCATGAAGTGAGCTTGTAGTCCAATTTTGAGTTGACATATTTGAGCACAGATAGTTCCAACAGCATCATCGAGGCTGTTAGTCCATTCTAATTTTCCCATGCTCTATCCAAGTGCCATGTGTATGCAGATTAAAATGGAAACATGAACTCTGAGCTGGAGGTGAAATAAACATTAGCTGGTGACATGCATGTTGATAACTGCTGCGTTTTCTGCATCACACCCACTGCTTTTGCCTCGAGAAAGCAACTGTCCTCCACTGTCTGTTTATGAAGTCATCTATCTGCTGTAGACAGTTTGGAGATGAGGACATTTACAACATGTCGTGGTATGGTCAGGTATGCTCCGTGATTAATCTGCTGTCTAATTTGCCCTCGACTCTCCCTGCGCATCCAAGCATCTTAAGCAGCCATTTCTCCATGTATAAAACGGTCTGCCACAATAATCAACAGCTTCATTTATAACCTTTGAAGTCCTAAAAAAAAGTCTTTGCAGATTGACACAAACAACATAGTTGGACCGTAAGAACCACGCTGTGGAGAGGCAAGTGAGTTGTAGCTGAAGATAATAAATATAATCCATCAACTATACACTGATATAAATAAATGAAGAGGCAAACAAACCTGAAGTGCTTGTTGCATGAACAAGCGCATTAATTGGAGGAACTCAGGGGCCGTCGCACCAGTGCGACTCCAGACACACAAACCTCCACTTTTCACCCTGATGCGAGCCTGGGATCAATAATGCATCAGCCAACAGATGAGTGAGTTTCCCTCCTATCATTTTTCCCCTCAGCTCGTCTCTTCCGCAGCCCAAGTATTTGAAAACAAATTGAAAGAGGATGATGGAGACAGCAATGAGAGAAAGACAGAAGAGGTGAGTAACAATGGGAAAAGAATATCAGGCTTGAATCAAAGTTAGAATTTGTTTATTCAGTGTCTGACTGGACAACTTTCTACAAGTCTTCAAATATCCAACTTGACTCAAAAATAAAGTTTTACACAGACTTACCAGAACCAGCTAAGCCCACCTGTGCTTCTGACCCTCCCTATTCTTTATATATGCCATATCAAGGTTGTCTATGTGTAGAGACTGAATTCCACGTTGAATAGTGTTAGTCACGCTACAACAGGTTTCATTATTTGACAATGTACTAGGAAAATGGTTTTGTGCAAACTGGGCTTCTGTACATGCAAAGGAGGTAATGTTGATGATGCTCTTTTTTGCTACTCAGACTTCCCACCAAGCTGTTGAAGAGGTTCATGTTGATTGAGTTGGGTCTGCTGATAAAATAGTGTTGGAATGGAACCCACAATTGATCAAATGCCATTGAAACCTTCATAATCCATAATCAGACAGCAATTTTACCTTGATGAAACATGTCAATGGAGCTGGGTCCAGGTTAAAAATAAATCTGTATTTCCTTTCTGGCTTCAAAAATGTATATATTCGGATCAGGGACGAGCTCAAGCACTACTTCACTGACAGATTTTTTTTTTCCCAACCTTATGCCAACAAGTAAATGGCATTTCAGGTTCTACCAAAAATTAAATGAAAATTGCTCTGTGATGTGGAGCAGGTTTTTCTTGACAATAAGACTACTCAATGCAACATTTCTTTTATACTTCCAACCATCCCTCGGGAAATCATTCCAGATCCTCAAATATCCCTGTTATCCTTGCTACAGCAGGTGGTCCCCATTGCAATAACATAGGAGGCCTTAAAAGACATATGAAGGTTTGCGTCAAACCCAAGTTTTAGCCAGAAATGTACAGGAAGTTGTTTTAAGGATTGTTGCTGGCTATAAAGATGGACTGTCTGAAATTACTGACGGCAGAGTGACTTTTTTTGACAGTGTTTTGGGATTTACTAAAAAATAAATGCTGCTGACTAACACCGGAGCTCAGACTTGGCTTACACTGAATTTCATTTTTCAGAAAACCTTCAACTGTTGAAAATCTCAAATTTTCTTTGGAATTACACACAAAACATCAGTGATTAATCTTTTCTGGCCTTGCAGACTTTAGATGTCTTCACAGTTCTGTCAAAAGTGTAACTCTTTCATTGAAACTTTAAAAATAAAATTGTCTTTGTGTCACCGGCACTGAATTTTTAGTCAACACCAAAGCCGTACAAACTGATTTAAAAATGTGAAAATGGCATCAATGTGTATAAATATTTAAAAAAATATATCAGTCTTGTAAACATGAATAACCTTATAAGGTGAATTACATTAAACATATAAGCATAACCACAACCACACTGATTTAGATTAATCACTGTTAATTTAAATTCCTTATCAACCGTGTTTCACTTAGGTGATACTAATTAACATGGACTTTAACATGGACTTTATTTAAACTATAAAACATATGAAATCTTCACATGGTAAAAAAAAATTAATTAAAAAAAAGCATAGTTATAAATTAGGATCATGAAATGGGACTTGTTAGACCTCTGTAAAGCCCTGTCGTTGATGATTTTAATTGGCCTGCGGTTTTTATGTGATCCACTTAGTAACTGTGTCAGTCAGTTGGTCAGACGAAGACCTACTCAGGTCCTGAGGCTACAGGAGGGTGCTTTGGCACAAGCCAGGCATCACTGATGTTCTTGTAAAAAAAAATCCCAGACTAATGTTTGCTTGATGTTGATGTGGTACTTTGGTGAAATGAAAAACTCTCTTTTCTCTTCTGCAGAGTGTGCAAATTACTTAACGTCCTTCGGCTGTTCTATTGTGGGTTTTTTTTTACTCAAACTTCTCATCAAAGGGCCAATAATTTGCTTAAATCAGCCTATCTTGATTCTACTGATAAATATCTTTAGAACACCAGTTCTCACCAGTCCGTTGAATTGTGGGATTTCAAGTCAATTGCGTCAACTTCGTAAATTAACGTTGTCTTTTGCATGAAGATAAGAAATGTTCAGCCAGAACATTTTCCTTAAAATGTCGGTTTCTGCAAATTTACAAAAAGCAGGCACAAATCTGATGATTGGGGGGAAAAAGAAAAGTTTGAAAATATGGGATAACCACAAATTTATGAGGTGCGGGGATCGTGCTGATTGAATTTTCGATATATGCTCCTGGCAGCTGCTGACTTAATTTTCTGCCCTGACATGGTGGGCATACAATATTTATGGCCATCCAAGCTGAGACATCACATGAATTAATGCAAATTAGAGTTCCACCATATTGGAAAATGCTGACATGCCGTGCTTGATAACTAACTGAATTATTCCTCGTGGCCGATACAGATGATTAAACCAATAATTTAAAGATTTAGGATTAAAATTCAATCTGCAATCTACTTAATGTGCCTCCACAAGAAGCCTAGTTGCCATCACCAGACACAGTATAGGTGTGTCCGTGTCAGATTGCAGTAAAAGTACAAAAAAATCTGTGTGTCCAGCTTGATGATGATTAGTCAGGGAAGACTTGAAGGTCAGCTTCAGCATCAATCAGGAAAACAGTTAGAACCATGTAGTGAGTTCACACATTTTCATGATTCAGGGGCAGGAGATCTCTGGCCTCCACAAGTATAATGACTGCAGTCTGGTCTATAGTTGAGGCAGATAGTCTTGGATAAGTGGATAAATATTCAATTTGTTCTTCCCAGAACCATTTTAGAACATGCATTTCAAATAAAATTCATAATCCAGGTTTCTCACTGTTAGCAGAGCTGTTGTGAACTGCTGGGGCAGATTACACCATATTTTAGCCAAAGTTTGATCTCATCTTCATCTACATTCCCACCTGGTTTGAGTTCTTCTACAGTGCAGTCCACAGGAAATCAGCAGCCAATTCGATGCATCTCGCTGGATACGCCGGTGGCAAGGTCGCTCAGGAGTGGCCCTGAAAGAGTGTGTGTCATGTGGAGCTCCCCTGTAGTCTCTCCCTCTCTCATCCATTTCTCTCCGTGGGGGGGGGTTGCACAGACTTGCACTATTTTACCTGTTCAACTCCTCCATCGTTCCCCTTCCAACTCTCCTTGTTAATCTTACTGGAAGGTAGGACATGTGCGGTTCAGATTCCACTGCCAGTTGGCGTCTCCGATGTATTTAACATATCAAACATGCTGTGCAGGAAGAAAGCTGCTCATTATTTTATCTGCCTACATCAAGAAACTGTAAGTCTGTAAATCACAGGGGTTAGAATGCTGCGGCTGGTGCGGGGACAGGGGGGTAATAATATTAAGTATGCTATTTTTAAACTATGACTTATCACCTTTTACCACCTGGAGGCTAACATGTTCATTATCAGACTCATGGCAACTCCTTTCCCCCTGATTACCGTTCCAGAATGTTCTCTGTGTACATTTGTAACTGTCTTCTTCTTGTTGACTGGTTTACTTCTCTTATCTCTTCGCCCACATCTTTCAGTGGCTTAAAACGCTGCTTGAACTTGTGTTTTTCTCACTTTTTATCCCCAGCTGCCTTTTTGCTTTGTGTGTGTGTGTGTGTGTGTGTGTGTGTGTGTGTGTGTGTGTGTGTGTGTGTGTGCGTGTGTGTGCGTGTGTGTGCGTGCATGTGTGTGTGTGTGTTTGGGTCGTGATTCATTAGCTGTGTTTGGTCACAGTTTTGAGACTCTTTTTTTTCTTTTTTTTCTTCTCAATCTTTAAAAGATGTGAAATAAAGTCTGAAATGTTCTCAGATCAATATTGGTCCTCAAGGCAAAGGGATTAAAGACACAGAAATGGTCTAAAAGTGATCATTAGCTCAGATGATTCAAAATTGTTAACACCTTGACAGAAGGTTAAGGTGTTACCTTAATCTTCTGAAGTCTAACTCGTTTACTTTGTCTTATTTACTTCATAAATATGCTTGCTATCGGGTGTAGAAACATAAATCACAACAATTAATTAGAAATTCACATCACAGTATGTACCAAACCATTGTTGTCCTCAGAGACCACCTGTTCAATGAGTAAAACATGTGCCCTTAAAAAATATGCCCAAAGTGTGTGTTGACGTGACAGGATCCCAATTAGATGGCAAGTTTAGCATGTTTTTTTCACCCCTCTCTATCTGACCCCTGCTTGGAAAGAAATTGCAATATTGCGGCTCTGGTAAGGCGAGAAAGAAAACCTAAGGATACAGATGACAGATAATGCAACAACATCCCTAAATGAGAGGGGGATCGAGGGACAGCAAAAGACAAGTGGTTGGATTAAATGTAGCTGTTTATCATATAAATGAAGGGCTTCATTCAGCTGAGCCAGAGGACAACAATCAATCGCGGAGAAAGCTGATCCGTCTCTGTTTCCTCGCCAGTTCCGACCATCTGCATAATTCCAGACGTCACACATCTGCTGTGGTTTTGCAGCGATAATGCTCCGGTTTTCCTGTCAACACATTGGACGTTTTCTTTTTTTTGGGGTTTCATCAGTGTTCATTTCTTTTCGTCACCTGGTGTGTGGAAACCAGGGTGGATTGATACTTTGAGAACATTCCCAGTAGTTTCAGTCAGTGGGAACGTTGTTAACGCAGAGCGCAGTGCTTTTACTTTGACCTCAATAAAATTAATTTCTTCTGCGCCTGATGTATTGCACTGGGGAATGAACAAGTCACACGATCCATTTTCCACCTCTGTCACTTTGGTTTGCAAGAAGTATGAGAAGTGGGGGGACCCTTAACTCTGCTTTCTGTCAGCTCTTCACACCAGATGAGAGACGTCACAAGGACACAAAATGCAACATTGCACATTGTTTTAAGTCAGGATTATAATTTTTATTTATTTTCTTAGCTTTTCCTTCATGTGTTGAAATTACAAATATTCTTTGTGGTCATTTGAAGGCTTATGCTTATGTAGCTCAGCTCACTTTTTTTCCCCACATGAACCCAACCATGATGCAAACAGACACACGCTGGTATGTCTAGCTATTCATCATTCCAGGGCTTGGCAGGCAGAAACAAAGTTGGGTGGAATAAGTTTCATTGTTTGCACATAGGCCTGGCATAACACTCCGCAGGATGCGCATCATCAAATATCCGTGTATGAATAAAATACAGTGTGTTGCTTTTCCCTGCTCGGGGAACCAGCTCCTGAACTGACAGAACTCTTCGTTTTGTATTCACTACTCCACTCATTTGCAGCAAACATCATCCTCCCCGCTACTTATCCTTTTCATGTCGTTAGTCTTTTGTCTGCCTGAACTGCTTCAACAAGCCTTTTGTCCGAGCCTGCGCGCTGCGCCACATTACTTCAGAGGCTTACCAATTACAAATCATCTTCAAAGTGCCATAAAGGGGATTTTATTGAAGATAAATGAAAGTGGGCGGCTTTAGTGGGTACTTTAAACCCCACTAAGGCATGGATAGAGAGATTAGCAACAAGGGTCGCTAATGACGCATGGTAGGGAAGCCCCTCTATTGTGTTATGTGACCCGTGCTGCACTTGATTATGAGCTAGATTTTATTAACCCCGTTCCTTAGCATGAATTCAACTTATTAAAAAAGTCACTCCTGCAGCATTCATTGAATAAATTTAGAATGTCAGCTTTGCCTCTGTAACCTCCAGAAGACCCCGTCTACTTTCCAACCCCTTCTCATGCAGCTCTCAAATCCCAAGGAAGTTATTTTTTCGTGACTCTGCTGTCCGCAGAATACGAAGTGAAGTGATTAGATGATGGTAGACCTCCCACTGCAAACCATTGCTTCTGTAACTCAACTCTGGCACGGAGGTTTGGCACCAGCGCTGCCCCCTCCCACCCATCCCATGTTGTCATTTGCATACAGACCGTGTCTCGCTGCCTGCCAACCTTTAGGCAGAGATTCCATCTTGTGATACGCAGTGAGGGAGGGCAGTAAAACTTTTATGCTGCCAAGCTCTGATGGCGGCAGAAATGTGAGAGGGCCATGAAAGGAACAAAAAAAATTACAACCCGCTTGGCACAATGTCAAATCAAAAATGTGACTGGACTAAAGAGGTTGACTCCTCCTTCTTTTCCTTCTATGGGTCCTTTTGTTGGACATTATTGATGTAACTGAGGACAAGGGGAAGATCTATAGTGGGAAAAGAGTTTCTTTTTCTCCAAAATGAAGACACCAGTGAGGGCAGCCGAGTTGTCCACATGTGTTGTAAGGTCAACCTATTGATTGTAAGTCAAGAGTAATTGAAACGGAGCAGAACACAGAACAGATAAGAGACAAGCTCCTTTGGTTTGAGTCAGAGTTGTCTTCCTGCACTTGATTCATGTCCATTTCCCCCTCCTCTCTCAGTTTTAAGGTGTTTTTACCCTCTAATCCAGATTTTCTTTTCTTTTTTTTTTTTTTAAACTGCTGGACAATATCAAGAAACTGGTTCCCATAAATCTGTATGTGAGGTACTTAACCCTGCTGGAGGACAAATCATGTTTCTTTCCAAAAAAAAAAAAAAAAAAACATTTTCCAGGTGGAAAATCCTTGATCATCAAGCAGTGCTTTCATCATGCATCACTTTAAATGCACTAATTACACAACTGTGTGTTGGGAAAAAAAAAAAAAAAAAACAAATCTATGAGGATTCAGGCAGCCCCTGAACTTTCCACCAGCGACTTTTATCTCGAACAATTTGCATAATTTTGCATCTTTAAGATGCCTTAACCTTCAGAAGTCATTAAGCAAAATGCAAAACAAAAACTCTTCTGGAGCACTTCCACTGTTTGATATAAGGAAAGAAGGCTTTGCAGGCCGTTCAAATGTTTAACAATATGTTTCGACCTTTCTAGCCTCTAAACTCAAAGTAATATTCATACATTTTTCTGTTTTGTTTGCATCCTTTTGCAAAGGAAAACAAGTTGAGCAACATTTGCAGTTTGTTTGCCATTGTGAATAACAGTATGAATCCACTTTTGAGATTTATTTAAACTGCAGTTCTGCAAACCCTTTTTTTATTTATTTATTTATTTTTTTTAATTTCCTGACTGTCTGTATTCTGATGAAGCTTATTTTAACCGTTACAGTTTTGCTTTTAACAATGCAACAGGTTCTCTCCAGCCTTGAAGGCTACCTTGCAAGAAGCATTCAGAGATAATCTGCTGTCAAACTACAGCCGCCACAAGAAGACAAAAAAAAAATTAGATGCCTGCTGATCTTTACTCATTTTGTCTCCTGTTTTATGTACCGTCATCCTGATACTTTTGGTGGAGTTAGAAGTGTGCACATCTATTTCACTTATCTCTTTATTCTGAGTTTGTTAACTTGGATATTCAAAATTCTAAATATTGCTAATCAGAAAAAAAATATATATGAAATAACATGGGAGGATGAATCTGTCATCCTGCCAACGACATCTCGGGCCATGCATCTAATATTAAAATGAAGAGTACTTCAGCACATATGCTTGGACTTGGAGTCTGCATGACCTTCTGCAAAATTTCTATTTTTTGCACAACTTCTTGTCAATACCTTGATTTTCATAGCCAGATAGTGGCATTTGATTGGCAGCATATATAGTACCAATGTGGACTCACACCCATACACTTCACTAACCATCTACCACTGCTACCTTGCATGTATATTCCCACCTAGCAGATGTTTTGAAGCTGTGACACATTTGCATTAAAGGTCTAACACAGTCACCCTTTGAAGAGCTTCTCAAGTTCTAAATCAACTGCTGGGGCATTCTGTGGTTTTAACAACCGATGAGGATGTGGGACATTCAATTTAAACTCTTTTGAAACCTCTTTTTATCCAAACTGTAGGTATTTGTGCTTTCAAAACTTTTTTTTAATTTACCCTTTTATCTCAGGGTTCTCTTATTGTGAGTTTTTGGTTTAAGGGTACTTCAACATCAGAGCTCACTCCAGCTGGCCTTAAAGTTCTGCAAAAAATCCAGACACAGAGAGGTTAATTTGTTCCTAGAGGTTTGTTTTCACCTGTTCCCAAAGACACAGAGGGAAGTTTTTCATGGATCGCCGACCGAACCTTATTTGTCTTTGAGAAAAATGCCCATATTTGTCACTGTGGCCACCAAGGTTGCTTCAGACAGATGGGTCATTGAGCAGCACCCGTTTCCCCCTATCAATTTCCAAAAGAACCCTAAAAATACATTAAACCTGCAAAAAAAAATGTCCCAGTCATCCTCTGTGTATGGACTCACTGGTGTCAAGTGGAGGGTGCTGAGTCAAAGAAAAAACCCCCAGAGGACTGGAAAATGTGGAAAACTTGTTTTTTATTTCATTGCCATAGTTTAGATTTACCCTTTCACATACCTCCCAAAAGATTCCGTCGTGAGTGATTAAAGAAGGAGTGAATCATCCTTATCGTGTTTGTTCACCCACTTGACTGTTATTAACCAGCACTGTAGGGAATTTGCTGACGAGGTCCACCACTTCCTGGAAAAAAGAGAGCCCAATTATGACAGAACCCCCCAAGCCCCAATGATTGCCCCATCCCACCCTCACTTCTGTCAAATGACAAAGCTGTCGAATACACCAGCTAATCAGCTAATAACAGCAACAATTGGTAATTAGGCATCCCTAGAGTAAGCAATTAATTATCTGTTCACAACTTGCCTTCACCCCGTTAATAGTTTGGAAAAAAAAAAGAAAAAAGGCAGCCCGCTCGATGTTATGTTTAATAGTCATAAACTTTTATTGCCTCTCAAACACAAGGAGTCAATTACGTAGGCGAGTGAAGATGGCTGCTGCAGGCCCTGCCGGGGAGAGAGGTTGATTAAGGGTGTTAAAGGCCCTGCAGCTTGAAAGGGAAGAACGAAGAGTAAATAAACTGAGAGATAATTAAGGGCTGGCAGAAAGCAAGGTTTATGTTCCTTTTTAGGCTTCCTTCTCACCATCATCTCATCCTTAATTATTATTTGTTTCCAGATATTTCTGGAGCCACTGTGATTCAAAAACCTCATGATTATTATGTTCCATTTCTTCAGCAGTTGAGGGCAGAAGGTTTTCCAATACCTGGTTATTTCGATGATTGTTTTTGCGTTAGAGGTCATCTGTAATGAAATGTCATCAACAAGTAAAGAACATTCTCCTGACGCTGATATCAGGTGCTGACTGAATTTGGGTAAAGGGTTGTACAAATCCTCCAAAGTGGGGATCAAGTGAGCAGTTGCCCTCTTTAAGCTGGATGAATCTGTTTTTGCTGAAGTACAACGTACACAGCCAAAACTGCAGATACGCTTTATTGATCAACACTGATGGAAGGTAATGTGCTTGCAAGGTCACCGATGTTTTGTTGGAAATAATAAATTGTATAAGTGCGCATATTTACTTTCCAGGGATTGATTAAATGACCTGAGCTGGTGGGTGTAAATGACGGCAGTCAAATTGTTTCCCTGTTATTTATTGCTGTTGTAGTTCAGGTGTGTTTGTTGTTTAGAGGCTTGATGCAGAAAAGTGAAACTACCATATATCCAAAATGGGATGAAAGAGAAGAAAAGTTTAAGTGATGTGAGAGATGAAAAAGCTAAGCTGATTTATCAGCTTAGCTGAACTTTGAAGTGGTCTTCCATGGTTGTCCTTCTCTACTTCATGAATGCAAGTACCTTCTGGACTATCATCTTAGCTGGAGTTGCCAAACCTAGACAAGAATTGCACAAGATTGGTCATGATGGCTATTTCGGGATGGAATATTTGGGATGGACCTTTTATTTATACAGTCTCTGGAACCCTGTAGTACTATGACATGATTTTACAAATGTATGCATAAAATGATGTTTTGCAGCATTTTACAAAGCCTATGTTGAAAACAAATGCTTTAGTACACACATGTGGAATGTCTTTGTTGACCAGGGAGAATACATCAGACCTGCCTGTATTATGGGTGATTGTCCCTGCCTGCCACTTGCTCTCAGGCCTGAAGCAGGTGAAAATGTTGAAGAAGGGGGGATGTAGACAGTGCTGCTGCAGTATTTGGCACCATTAGTGTCTGAGCTGTGACTCTCTCTCACTCGTAGTCAAGTATCACCTCCACCATTGCCCCATCCTAGCAGCCTGCTGTTGTGCTCTGAGCTACCTGGAGATGAATCCCCTTGTAAACACCACAATTACAAGACTGAAATTAAAGTTAAAGAAAGTAGATGTGTTTGTTGCTACAACCTGATGAAATTGTTCTATAAAGCATTATATACAAGCTAAACAAATTCAAGCGCTTGCGATTGTCTGTTTCCATCATTGTAGTCTAAAATGCCCAGGAAGAATATATCAGCTGATTAGAATTAGAGCAAAATTGACAAGCATGGTTTCAAATGTACAGAAAAGGTTGTGGTGCAAAAAGACTGAAAATTACCGTCTGCAGGATAAAAGTTATAGAGTATGAACTATTTGAGCTGCTATCATTGCATTTAAATATGTTACTGTCTAAACACCCTAGACATTTGTTATGTACACAAGCTAGGATCATTATTTTGGTGGACAATCTCATTCTTACGTCAGTAGTCTCATTGTGTTTCTCATTGCAACAAGGTGTTATTTTGCATTTGTATTTCTTGCTGGGTATTACTTTTGGTAATAAATCAAAGTTCATCCTAGTTGATGTCGCAATTTCCTCTGGAGCTGCTGGTCAATTATTGCGAAGATGGTTCTGCGAAACTCTAAACACGAGAAAGGAAATGAGTCAAGACGGATTTGCCCAAAAGCACACTGTGGGAGAAGGGAAGAAATGATGAGACAAAGGAAGAAATTGGGTTGGAAGGATGAGAGAGAGCAGAAATTGAGGTGGAGAAAAAGAACGGCAAAGGCAGGTGAGCTGGGAGAATGTGGACCATCACCCCTTCGCTGATGGAACGCAATAAACCCAGCAGCCCCTGCCTCCCTCCGGTCAGTTCAGAATGCCAGTCCATCAGCTGTGACATTAACATGTCAGAACAAATAGCTGAAACAAACAAACAAACAAACAAACAAAAAAACCCAAACTGAGAGAATGGATGTATCACTGTGAGCAGGATGGCTCTGCACTGAAAAATGTACTGCTGAGTACTGTGGATCTGTCGTCTGTCATTCCCTTTCGTCTGCAACCTTGATGCACCGGCATTTCTGTACCTTCTAATGAAGGTTTAGATTTAGAAAAAAAATGCAACACCAAAATAAGCTAAATTTCAGAGTTTCAGAACCAGTTCTATTTGTGCTTTGACACTTTGGGCTCACGAGTTGCGGAAGACGACCGGGGGAGGAAGCTGGGCTCAGGTGACTGGCCCTTTGCTTGGTTCAAAATCCTGTATTCATGTCTGTGTTTTGACTTTTAATCTTGTCAAGTTGTTTATAGAACACAGCTGTCGGTACACCAAACCTGTGGGGTGGCTGATCTAATACACCAAGCTCTTCATGCTTTGCCATCTTCACCCACCTCTGTAGAACAGACAGATCTACAGTGGCTCCTGGTGGAGCTCTGTAGTACTGTGCACCATGAGCAGGGATCCAGAGGATGTGGGAAACCATTGACCTAGTTCTATGTTCTTGTCTGCGTCACATGACTCTTGTTAATGAAATCAATGTTAAGGGAAACTGGTAGACATTTGTATAAATATCCAATAAAAGCAAAGACCAGAGTAGCCTCCTCGTTTTTTGTAAGATCAGCCCAGATCTATTGATTTCAAATGGGAGGAAATGGCAGAAAGCTGGCACCAAGCACAGCAACTTTTACAGATTTTGGCAAAAGGGGGAGGATTACATCATTGGTGAAAGTCTTGAATAGATTCAGAAACATGACTTCTACAGAATCAATTTTTTATTTTCTACTTCCTGGCTGGCCTGTATGACATCCTTGCATTTAGTTACAAAAGGCAAACTGTCATGGGTGTAATGTTCACATGCAGTAATGGTAAATTCTGCGAGATTTACTCACATGCCATTACTGCATGGAAAGAAGTCCTCCAAAGACTCAAAAACTCACTCATTTGTTTTAGGTGGTCTGAGGAATTTCATGCTACCATCTGGAAAAAGTCCCCATAGCATCGAAAAAAAAATAAAAATATCATTTTTGTTATTGTCCCTCGTCCTTGACCTTGTCCTGTCTGTTACACTGAATCAACATTGTATTCTTTCCTCCTCCTTTCTGCCTTTTACTGAACTTGCACAGTTTCATTTTGTCCTGTCACCCACTTAAAGAAATGGAAGTATACAAACCTCAATGCCTTCTGCTAAGGTCCAAACACATAACACATGCTTGTCTTGTCATTCTAACTAAATTAGATCAAACTAATTTAGATTTAGAGGTGCCTTTAGATGAGGTGGGTGTTAAGGTAGTATTAAACTTATCTACTGCCTCTAGGCAGAAAATGGATGAGCTGATCTACAAAACTTACTAATGTGCTTCGATAAACCAACGTTATTATGATAAGTTATTTAAAACAATAGTTTTGCTAATTCCTGCACTTACAACGTCTCTACAAATGTGCATGTAAGATGGGCATTGATATGCTTCCAGAGCAAGAGAATACATGTCAATCTACTGACCAGAATTGGCTTGTTTATCTGCAGTCAGTGTTTATGGCAAAATATTGGAAATGTGCAAAATGTATAAATCCAGAAACTAAAAAAGTCAAATTTATTAAGATCTTACACATTATTCCAGCATTCTAAATATGGCACACCCTCATGGTATGTGGCACTAGATTGACCCTGCCCTCTGCCACAAATGGTAGGGAGGTTGATGAAGAGCCTGCTGCTTCTGACAACTTATTTTTGGAGGGTTTATCCGTCAACCAAGTTGATTCCATTAGCCGAGACCTGACAGCAAGTGGCAGTGCTCCAACCTATATCAGTCTCGCATCAGCGGCAGGAAGGAAAGAGAGATGGAGAAATGCGGAGAAAGAGATGGAGTGAGGTAAATAATGGCTGGTCCTTTCAATGCAAGAGTCACTCTCTATAAAACTCCACCACAGTATCGCACACCATGATGGAATTTAACAATGTGCATAAACAGTCAAGATTAATGTGAGCTTAATAAACTCAGGGCAGGATTTCACTCATTAATGTGATGGCAGCAACAGCAAGAATAAAGCTGGAGAGGACTGCAACTATTATGGCAGCATTAGAGACCAGCAGTGTTAGTCCGGCACTGCTTGAAGTGGGTCAAAGCCCTAATGCCTTCTTTGTGAATGTGACAAAGTGTAAAGCGACTGCCGCTGCCGCCTTGTTATACCCCATTCCCACGCACAGTCACATAAATTGCCTCCTCATTTGCTGCTCAACGAGTAAAAATTCAATTCCCCAGGAACTGCTTCCAAAAGACACTCCGCATCCAGCAAGCTATCGGTTTAAGCAGTGCCCGTCAATATTTAGGCCGTGCTAAATGAGATCAGGGAAAAGGGAAAAGGGTGGCTGGAGGACAACTTTGGTATTTAAATTGGAGCTTATATTTTTGTTTGTCTTCTTACCTCCTTGCTGTGTTTGTGGAGGCTCAAATTCCTTTCCTCTTGTGTTGCTGCCCTCTCCTGTTCTCAGGTCCTAGACTTGTTAAGACAGTTTACTCTGATGTGCCAGGCTAAGCTGGGTCTTCTGTTCTGTTGAAGAAAGTCTTATCTAAACATGTCGCCAGTCCTGACACGGGCAGAAGGGCAGCCTATGCTTGGGAAAATGAAGAAATTGACAATGAAAACTAAATGAACCCATTACCCCAACACTCACTTGGCGGGGTAATGGGTTTGAATGTGATTAATTTTTTTTTTTTTTTTTTTTTCAGCGCGTACCCAAACAACCCGAGCTGGCAAAAACTGGCTCAAAGTCAGGGTTTGACAGAACAATTTGTATGATGCCCGAGAAGTCATTAGCTTGAGAAAGCTAATTAAAGCTTTCTGAATGGTTCCCTGACCTGTGAAATCTGCAGGCCAGGCATCTGTAAGAGGAGACCGAACAAAGTAGAAATCTTGATTAAAAGTCAATGAGAGCTCACGACTGGAATTGATTGTTAGAGCTCAGTTCAAGTCAAGGGGGTTATTTATTCAGTAAATTTACATGCATTAGGGGAAAAGAATCAATTTATTCTGTTAGTCTGGCTGAAACCAGGTCTTAAATGACATGTAAACTTGTTAGTCTTCATAAAATCATACTATTAAAAAAAAAAAACACCATGCTAAATTGTTTGTATGACCTGGTCTCTACTGCAGGAACCTAAATAATCACAAAAGACATTACTAACTAATTTTAGTTATTAGCTGTTTGTTGTCAATGTCAGATATGGTACTTTTCTGTCTAATCGACCTTACCTTTTGTTTAAACCATGGCTCGGCTATCTCTGTTTCTCTCCCCTGTGAATGCCCATCCTTGTTTTTTAAGATATTTCAAGTTGCTGAAAGGCTGAGTCACCGTTTGAGTAAACATTCCAAGCAAAATCCACATTGGAACAAGAATGTTTTATTCACAAACCTTCAGCTCTGCTTTTTTTTTTTTTTTAACAAACAGTAGCACATGGGGATTCATAAAGCATAAATGATCCTACCCAGGATATCCATATTTTCTACTTTACTATGTATATATTTAAGATATTGACTGCAACAGGCAAGAGAAAAACCCTTGGAAAATGCCCTTGACCCTTGCTTAAAAAAGGAATGAAAGAGGCCCAAAGAAGCATAAAGTAAAGAGATTTTATTATTATTATTCCAAGTATTGATTCCAACAGGTGTTTCTCACCTCTGCCCCCTGCCAAATTGAAAGAAACTGGACTCACCTCATCTGCCTGTCTGTAGGAAATTAAAGCTGGAAACCACATACAGACATACAGACAGAGAAAGGAGGTTAGTGCCCTCTATGAATCACAGCCGTTGTTCCACTGACTGGGTGCTGCTGCTGATGCAGCCATTCAATCGCCATTTACTGGGAAAAAAAAAAAAAAAAACAAAAAAACATCACAATCCTTGTGAAGTCTGAGCCGCAGCACCACACTGTCATTCTAATTACACATCAACAGGGAAATTTAATTTGTAATTGAACATCTCTAGTTATTTTGTGTTTAACCATTAAAAAAGCATCCAGGTTCATTGCAAATTAAACCACAATCATTTTCTCAGTTCTATTCCCAGTCCTTTACCATACCTATGTCTCTATTGAGAGAAGCCCTGCAGTAACTTTAACTGTAAGCTGTGCTGGAGAACTGCAGGAGAGCAGTTTGTCTGTTTCAATTGCAGCCTGTAAATATACTGAGTGAAGGATCTATAGAGACCCAGAGAAATTTCAGCCTGGGGGCTGAGGGGATTGTGATCGTGAATGTGATTCTATTTTTTTTTTTTTTTTTTTTTTGCACACTCAGCCATCTTTATTTGATATCTCACCCTTTTATTATATAATTTCCTATCATATTTATGCAGTTTTTTACTCTCTCTCCCACTGTGCTTCACACACACATATATACTCATAATGTGACAAGTTCAACATGATCAGTCATTCAGGCCAGCGGCTAAGCTTTCTTTGGCTCTGGACTCCTGATTTCTCCTGAGTTCCCTTTAAATTAGTTTTCCTGTTATGCTCCTCTCTGTCCACTGCAAGTCCGCTCGCTCACTGCTGTGTTTCTTTGTGTGAATAATAACCTTTCAAGAGGGAGGTTCACTATCGGTACAACTGTGTGAAGGTTACCGTGGAGGTCTGTTTTGTTTGGTTGCCCAAATTACATATATTTCTGTCTACTGTTCAATATCCCCCAAAAAGTAATTTAGTGACTTAAGCCTAAATATTAATCTCCTACTAAATGACTTGATCAATTTTATCATTAATCTACTTTCTAAACCAATTTCTTTCATTTCCTGCTGCTCATTATCATTTTTACAGTTGTGCAGCTGATCCCCAATGCTGCATAGATTAGCTCAGGATTGGTCACATGGTTTTTTTAATAACTACTTTAAAGGATCATCTTGCAAGAAGGCTTAACTAAACCTGAGCACAGGGGAAGGTACCACATCTTTGCCCTTGTCCTGTCCCAGCTTCCCCTGTCATTTTCCCATCCTGTCCTGTTTATTCCAAGGTGTGCCTCAGCAGATCATTAAATATGTTCCCAAACAGTAGTAAACTCTATAAGGCTTTGAACGATGATGCTGGAAAGCTTGCCAGCATGACAAATATCGTGCATGAGGGCAGATCATCTGTACACCAGCAGGCTGTTTCACAAATCTAACTCTTAATGCTGAAGTGTGACGATATGCATCATAATAGATACATTTCAAGTCTGTAAGCTTAAAATTGGCAACATTCTCGATGATGGTTATCATCTTATGATTCCACTTGCTGTATTGTATTTGTTATTACATGATCACGGGCAGTGTGACACATGCAGAATGAATAAGTGGAGGGAGAAGAGAATGCTGACTAGTGTGTGTCTGTGTATGCTGTGTTGGTGTGAGAGAGCATACCAGAAGAGTAAAAAAGATATGCCAAATGTTGAATAATGGTTTGGCATGTGTGAAAATGAACACTGTGATTGGGATTAATGACCTTATGGGAGCCTAAAGCAGGCATAATGAGCTGGAAAAGGCATATTGTAGATAGACTCCACTGGAACGGTAATAGAACAAACTGCTGGACTTGGAATCCGATGTTGAGAGATCCTGATGGTAGATTTCAACCTGATATATTTCATTCCTGCATGCTGTTGTTGGTTTATAAATCACCCCCCACCCAAATAAATGTTGATAGTTGTCATGGAGTTTCCCAAACTAAATTCTCTAAACAAATTTAAAAAAAAAGGAGTACTTGCAAATGATGTATGTCCAGATAACTCTAAGATCTAACCCATTTCATTGGTTTTCTTGCACAAAAGAGTGGATTTTTCATATGTCGTTCAATTTAGTTAAATTTTATTTATTTATATAGCACCAATAACAATTTAAGAGAACCAGCTTGAAACCTCTAGAGAAAGCCTCAGGGTAATGGTGGCAACAAGAGGTAACCTTGACCAGAACCCAGCTCATATGGAGAGACCCATCTGCTGAAGGCCAGCCAGGTAGAAACAGAGGAGAGAGAGAGACAAACAGCAGGAGAGACATGATAAACTAACATCTGTCAGACATACATATGGAAATGAAGGAAAAATGTAGAAACTAATTATACAAGATACAACTGATGATTTTATGTAACAGCTTGAGACTATAAGAAAATCATTGGCATTTTGGAGCATTGTGGATGATTGCAGGAGGCCATGAAGATTGGACAGGTTGACGAGACCAGGACAGCAGATGTAGTTTATGGATGCATTTGTTACAATGTGATGCCCTGTAATTTTTGGCACAGCATCGCATTGCAGTCAATTATTCACAGAATGCATTAATGTATCTAACACAGAATATATTAGGAACAAATATATTGGGGGATTGTTGATGACTGTCAGTCTGACTTAATCACATATTAAAAAATACCATTCTAATGCTTAGTCATCATCTCACATTTGTTGCAATGTTCTTGTTGTCCGACTGCATCAGTTGAGGTATTAGTCTTTGTCAGTTTGTCTGATCTATCCAATAGCTCATTGACATATCTCTGTATTTATCCTATGGCCTTTCTGAAATGTCTCTCTTTCTGGGGATTGCCACTGTAATGGGACTCCGCCTCTACCAACAACTCAAATTCATCAGCCCAAACAGCCTTTCCTTATCTGCAGTCCAAAGCGATGCTGTCTGGAATCTCATACTGGAGATTCATCCTGCTGCTGACACTCTCATTTTCCAATATGACCTCCTTTAATGCACACTGTACATTAACTTCATTCAGATGTGCTTTGGAAATGGGATGTGACAACATAAAACCCGAAAACTGGAGTTTGTCGTCTACTTGAATGTTGGCACTAGCTGGCTCCATCGTTGTGCACAAGCTATCACTGAGCTATAAATCACAGCTTTCAGTAGCCATGGTGGGAGTCCTGCTAAGCCTCTGAATGAAGTTAAATGCTTTTCGACACTAATAGGTTGTGTGGGGTTCATTGATTGTAAAATGAGGTAGATTTAGTTGGGTGTAGGTCCACCAGTCCAGGGTGATTTTAACTTCAATGTAGTTTCCACACTCGGCAGCATGCTGTACAATGTTGTCAAAGTTGATTGATGACAAAGATTTGAAAAAAGTCTTCTTGAGTAGCTTCCCCTCGGCTTTTTTCTTTTTTTCTTTCTTTACCGTTTCTTATCGTTCGAACCACCCTTTGCGGCCTCCCCCTCGGTTTGCGCTTCCAGCTCTTGGGACAGATGTCTGGAGTTGTCACTCATGACGTGATATCTGTGGGGGTTTCACACAACAGGAACACGAAGCACAGGGAGGAAGTGATGGGTGTAAAACCGGCCCTCTGCGGGGGGGGGTCACCTGTTCTGAATCAATCGGTTTGCAACTGGAGAGGAGAATAGCTAACGATGGATGGTTGGAGGATAGGAGGGGTGTAATGAACCAAGAGAGAAGTTTTCAGTGAACATGTGTCATGGACAGCTGTCGACTTGTGCCTGTTGGTGAGGCTTTAAGGCTTTTGGCCTCATATCCAAGTGGCAGATTGAGTGACAGTGGAATGTTAATGAATAATAAAAAAGAAATAACCATCAATTAAAAAAATTAAATCAAATTTACTGTCAAACAGGCTCACCATCCTTTCACAAGCCTTTCCTCACATTGTGAAGCTTATGAACACCTTCCACTGGTCCCATCTGAATAGTAGTGCATGGTAACTAACTCTTAAGGGGTTCATCATCAGTAGAGGTCCGCAGAGACCTGGCCAGTGAATTTATGGTGCTGGGTTATCATGTGGTGAAATAGATGACGCTGGGAGTTAGTGGAATCCTATTTGAGTAAGGCTTCGGTCCCTCCCCCAAAGGTCTTTTTTCCTTCATCACACTTAACCCCCTGGGATTATGAATTAGTCTGTTGCTCCCATGTTCCCGTCACACGCTCATCATGTCACAGAGAAGGATATGAACCTCGATGCAGAGAGCACATGTGAAAACACGCACTTTTAACCTGCACAGTTGCACTGCTTATATGTAATTTTCCTTGACATTTGGGTCTGCTGCCATCAGTCACGAGGTTGTGCAATACAAGTAAACATCACAAGTGTTTGTGTATGTGTGCGCACATTGAAGCAAAGAGTGTTTATGTGCCATATGTCTTACACTGTTAGTAAATGGTCCCTGGCTCTCCAGGGCCTCGTTCAGCTCTGACAGTAAAACGACCATCCTGACCGTGATAACCAATAGTCTTTACAGATGGATGTCTGCAGTGAAAGGATGCCGCTACCTTCATCTAAACCAACAGCAAAATCCAAGGTGGGGAGGTCAACAATATATGGAAGAGCTTTTTTCCTCATCACACAGCCCTGGTCAAAAAAAAATATAGCTGCAACCCCAGCATACCTTGAATTTATTTCCTTTTGCGTGTTCCCTTTGGGATGTTTTTAGTTGACTTTCATGTGGCATAATTTTTCAGCATTTGTTTTGAACATGCATACATCGAGGTAGACAAATCAGATCTGACAAATTTGACATCGTAATCTCGAGATTGCCCCCAAAAGGGTGTGTCTATTTGATATGCCTGTCTACGCAATATGGTATCACAGTCCATATTGGTGTAATAACAGAGTCATGTGGACAAAAGAACTGCTGCAGAGCTCAGAGACTAAAAAAACAAACACACAAGAAAACAAAACCTCCAGTGAAGGTTCTCAAGAGCACAGCAGCCTCCATTAGTCAGAAATTGAAGAAGTGAAACAAGGACTCTTCCCAGTGCTGGTCGTAGCCATCCACCAACATCCCCTAACAGAGCCTGAGAGGATCTGCAAAAATGACAGAATATCCCCGAATCAATTGTTTGTGAGTGTGTGAGCGAAAGAGCAGGAGAGAGTTGGTGTATCTCCATTGACCCACTTTTACACACTGAGAGGTAGAGCCTCCCATATTCCTCTGCCTCCATATCGTTCTGCCCTGGCAGTATGCAACGGTGTCTATGGCAACACTGCAGTATTGAGTCAAGAAGAGTGGACTTTTATCTTTTACATCTTTTTTATCCTTCCTGTCTTCACATTTTCCAGTGTGTATGTGCCTGTGTCTGTGCATGCACGCGTATATGGGTTTATGCAACTTGATATTGTGTCGGATAACATCTCTAGCTTCTAAGTTAGCAGTCTTACTTTGTCATTCACGACCGAGCTTGATTGGATTATATTTTTTGACAAACACTCCTCAACATCAAGGCGTTGAGGATAATTGTGTACACATATATTAATCTATGGAAAAAAAAAAAAAAAGACTATTGCATCACCTAAATTTTAAGAATCAGTGTAATGGCTGTTATTCTGCTTTTGACCCCACTTTCAGTGATAAATATTCCTTATCACCTGGCACAGTTTATCGTTGCACATTATTTTGTGTGTTTTCCTACCATCCCTTTGGCTCTCTCCCACCGCCCCTGCCCAGCAGTTTGAGGCCGAGGGCTCCTGGCAAACACAGAAGGGCTTTTGGGACATGCAACCATATGAATTTTTCATTCACTCGCCTCTGCCAGCTTTTGCGTACTCTCTCGAGCTCGCCATTCTCTCCCTCTGTCACTGACGAGCATTGTCTCCTGGTTACACCACGCAAGCACACCTGCTCCTCGTTTAAACGGAGGGGGCAAACAGAGGAGTGTGTGCACGGTAATAGACACACATTCACACTTGCTCAAACACAACATATTGCTTCCAGACAGAGTAAACAGCTACTTCTCTACTGTGCTTGGAATTCTATTTTTCAGTTCTTGTCTTTTTTTCCCTCCATTTCTATTCTTTTTTGGGGGTCTTTGAGCCTGATCCTATGCTACAGCATAGCAACCCTCCATTGTTTTTAGAGCACAGCCTTTTGAAGCACACAATAGAGGTACATACATATGTGACACAGGAAAAAAAAAAACACTGCAGCAATTAGTGCTGCTTCGCCATCAATATACCTGAGTAGAAAAAAACAAAACCTCAAAAGACCAACTGTAAACTGCAGCAAAAGAATCAGGAGATGATGCCAACATATCCAGTCTTGTAAGCAGATGACACAATAGGAATGTCATACCACCCGAAAGGGAAAGCATTTGGGCAGAAGTCGCCCCCCTTGCATACAAATCAATCAAAACTAAATGATAGGTGACAGAGGAGGGTTGCAGGCGGTGCACAGGACAGCACAGTCACCTCATGTTAAGAGGGTTCTGGGTTTGATTCCAGCTTTTTAATTTGGACGTTTCCAAATTAAAGCTCTGGTTTCTTCCCACAGTCCAAAGAGATGCTAAACTCTCTCATTGGCATGAATGAATATTGTGTATGCCCCAGGATGGACTGGTTTTGTTTATATGTTAAGGTAAAATAAATAATAAAGCTGTCAGTTGGTGATAGCACAGCCCCATCACTGCAACCTGACTGATATTTGTCAAAAGGATTTGTCTACAAGAAAGAAACCTGAGCCCTGGGCCATGATATTTTGGACCCAGCTCTTGAGACATTCAAAATCTCACCGGGAGATGCGTTACCTTGCTCTGTTGTTTGGAGCTTGGATGTACATGACTTGGCAGGTCCTAGAGCTTCAGGTAATGTCAGGCATGTATGGACACTTCTGATTCTGTTGCAGAGCGAGTTTAGATCAGGTGATTACTCACCTCAACAACATCCTCTCGCTCTGGCCAGTTGGTCTAAAGTAGTGATAAAACTGTAAAAAAACAATGTGTGATGGTTTGATAGTCCAGTGTGTGGTGTCTTTTTGTGGGTAAGCTATAGAAAAAGAAATGGCAGGGTCCAAATAAAACACACAGCAGGGTCCAAATAAAATGCTATACAATAGAAAGGGTAGGATATAGATATGTAGAGATAACACAAGTGAGATAAGTGGTTTGGTTTGATTTGATTAATTCTTATTGATCCTCTAGTTTATGAGGTGATTACCTGGTGTAAAGAAACATTAAAACAAAGTGTAAAGTGCTTACATTGTCTTGTATAAAAAAATGAATGTCCCTAACGACATGTAAAAAAATACATTACCTTTTTATGTACTGTGTGAAATTAAACACTAAAATTTAATTGGCTACATCCATTTTGTCCATCATCTTGGTGTTTGTGCTGAGTTTGTGAAATCCGTCCTGTTGTAATTGAACATCACAGACACTGGTTTGGGTTTTGATGACGGCGCGATTCTTCAGTGAGCGTCTGAGGTGTGCGGAGCTTCTGTATTGTCCCACGTATCATATATCAGCACCAGTAACTGTCACCGCTCTTTGTTTCTGTTTTTTGTGTTTACCTGAAGCCAGATGCTGATACAGCAGCGACCTTTTCACATGACTCAGGAATCCTAAATAGAAGCTTTATCAGCCAGAAATGTAAATAAAAAACCTTGTTTCTTACACAATACTGTATCGATGTTGAATAAGCACCAGTAAGAGTTGGTGTCATCAGTCCCAAGTCTGATCTGAGAATCCTAGATCAAGTGAGATACCCCAGAGGGGGGTTTATCACATGAAGGGTGAAAGAAGTGATGAAATCAGTTTTTTGTCCACCACTTTCTTGTACAATGCTTGCCATAAAAAGCCTTTCAATCTGACAATATAGCATTCACATTGATGGTGATGCTCAGAAGGGACTTTTTGACCTTCAGGCCCAGATTGGAGGGATTTGGTGTCATGTTGTTCTGCTTTACTTGGGTGGAGGTGTGCCTGGCTGTTTTGGAAACCCTCTGACCTCCCTTGACCAAAAGACGTCTGATGGCTGTATGGCTTCCTCTGGTGTTCTCACACCAGCCTGTATTGAATATTTAACAACTCTGGAGGTGTAAAAGGTTGTTTCCCAATGTTCTTTAAAGGCATACTCACCCTAGCTTTCCTCTCTGATTTGTGGGATTCTGTCCTCAGGGCTTTTGCGCTGGGTTGTGGGTTGAGACACCCACAACAGCATCTTCACCGTCAGAAAGGATATATGTTTATGAGCTTTAAGATGACCTGTGTATCATGGAAAATAGATGTTTGAGTACATGGACTGAATTAATGCATGACCAAAGAGAGAACAAAACTCATGGACAGAAACAAATATATCTGTTGCTACATTTGCGAACGATCTGGGTAGAGCACCTTCAGCATATACAAATACAAACCAAATACAAATCTAGACAGAAAAAAATATATATGTACTTTCCTTTTCAGAAACTCTTATTCCAGAGTTGGGTAAAGAGCAGAGGCTGCTGTCTGTGACCTCGGCCAGTAGTCCACTCTGTGTCACCTTTGGAGACCTCAATAGGAGGAATGAAAGGTTACAATACTTATTTATTCACCGATCAGCAGCTCTCTGAGGTTTCCATTCTTGTCCCAGGTCATCCATAATAACAGCCATCTGCAGGTGACCCTCGTCACCCACCCGACACCTCACTGGTCAGCTTAAATCGACTCGACCCAGAAAGGATCTTTCCATGATTGACCCATGGTGCATTGTTTAACCTGAGGTCAGCATGCATTCCTCTAAAAGATTCATTAAAAAATCCATTAATGTGTCATTTACATGAGTCAATATATAGACAGCATTTTTCCTCTCAAAAAACATTTTAATGTGCGTTCCTCTCCCTAATCTATTCTGTTAGCCTTTGTCAACAATCTGCTGCTGAGCGAACACATGGTGAGGGATGTGTTAATGAATGCGTAGTTATATAACAACAACCTGTGGTGAAAGGAGAGGCGAGCCGGATCCTTTGCTGCAAGTGGAAAATGGAAGGCTTGAGTCTTTGTGCCACTAGTGCCCCCAAGTGGCCTGAGGTGGCAAAACCCCCCTCTCCTGTCCACACCTTTTCAAACCTGCCATGACAACTGCTGCCTCCTCTTCCCTATATATAAAGAAAAAACCTCCAGAGAGGTGGGAGCTGATGGATCACATGTGACAGGCTCGTGTATGGATGGTATCGCTTTTTCGATGACCACTGTTAAATGGGAAGCCTGCTGACACAGTAAACGACAAAGGACGGCAAATACAAATCAGTTCTCCCTCCTCCCTTGTTTCCACCCCCTGTCACAATGCTATAACCGGCCCTTACCCTGGCATGCCATCATCCCTGTTATGAATCAAGGACACTGGAGCAAGAGCGAGAGACAAGAACTTGGCTCTGTACTCTATTTTTTGTCCCCTCTCTGCTGCATTTGCTACCTTTTTTAAATACTGTTCTGAATTTCTGTGTCTGGCTGTTGGGGTCCTGTATTGACAGAGCTAATTACATGTTTGCAAAACCTTTTTAGGCCTTGATGGTGCATTCGAATCCCCAGTTTGCAAAATTAGCAATGCTGCTTTAAAATCAGCTAGAACCAATAGCAGACTTGCAAACACGAACACTGCATTTGTGACATGTATTTATGCAATTAGCAAAAATGACTTATTATTTTTCTTTAATTTCATTATTTTCTTCTATTTTATTTGACAACCAACCCAGTTGTTAGCAAAATTTGTATTTTTAAATAGTGCTCCTTTTAATCTTATTGAGTAATAAAATGTAGATCCAAACAACTAAACATCAAATGTAAAAATACTCATGGTAAGAATCCCCTTTTGTTTTAATGGTGTCAGATTCCTCCCGTGAGTAAATTATTTAAGTGCACCCATTTCCACTATTGTAAGAAATGGCCTGAACTAAATAATTCATAAAGCAACTGTCCAATTTTCTGTATAACTTTGTGTCTGCAAAATAACTTTAATAAGCTGGCACTGTGACATGTGTAGAAGCAACGTGGTCCAAAGTCTGGTCTGCTCCACTGGACCTGAACACAACCCATTCCATCTGTTGGGCCAGCAGGCCAAATCAAGTGGTCTTTATTAAAGTCGTTTTGATGGATTCACCCCTGGCCTCGCCTGCCGTGATCTATTGCCTGTCCAGCCCTTGGAGGTCGTAATAAACGTGTTTACCAGTGGGGTAAGTTTATGCAAGCAGAGCTTGTTTGTGTGGGTGTGTGGGGTGTGTGTGTGTGTTTACACCTGGCACATTGTACCCAGCACACTATGTATGTTCTGTACATTTAAGATGATACCACTGATGCTCTACATTTCAGTGGTTTTCCTCGCATTCAAGCTTTCTTAAGAGCAGTTGAAGGAACTTCATGAATCAGAAACAGTCTTTTATGTGTTGGAGCATCTGCCTAAACACTATCCTCAGAGCTGGATGAATGGATCATAAGTTCATAAATGAGGTAAAACAGTTAGCAAACATCGAACTGGCCCATCTATCATACATTTAGCAGCTCCTGCCTTCCTCATCCATTTGTCTTAGGTGTTCAGAGAATCATGTGTATTTCATCATAATATTAGTGATGGAGTTTAATTATAGGTCCCAGATTTTCTAGTGATATGTGATATCTTCTTGGAGGTGGTCAATCTGAATTGTAAGATGTATTTTCTTTGCAAACTCCCTCATAAAATGGCTTTATGAGAGGTGTACGTGGAAAGATTTGGGCGCATTTCATCTAGTAAAGATGTCTGATGATAATTTCTGTTTTTGTTGCCCCTCTTTTCCCTGTTGTTCTAACAGTAAACCACTGAAGTGCCTTTAGGGTATTAATCTGTTTTATTGTGCATTTATTAGTCAACACTAGAAAGTGGCTGTTCAATGAAAGTACATCTTAAATACCCTAACTCCTTTGCTACTTTAATTCGCTTTAATAATTTAATCTAAGATTTCAGTCGAGGCTTGTGAAACATGCAGCCTTTATTCCCTATCTCCTCTTGCCCCCTTTACTTAGTTGTCCATCAAAAGGAGGGTCCCCCATCTGAGCCTGCTCCTGAGCTGCTTAGAGAAAATACTGACTCAGAATCAGAACAGCTGCTGTGTAAATAAAGACGAATTGAATGAAATGAATTGTCATACTTTATTATAAAATTGGGAGACACATGGTAGCGTCCCATTTTTATGAATTCATGTTGGCTTAAGAACATCCTACGAATTGATGACTTTAATTTTATTTCTCACTGAAAAGAAATATAGTTCACAAATACATTTATATGAATATGAATCAATATTGTGAGAGAAATATCTCATTTTGGTGCTTGTCCACAGACTTCTGAAGCCTCCAAGATGTCCAAAGAATATTCTTCCAAAATATACAGTTTTTTTTATCTGGGGTGACAATGCTTCATCTGATATCACGCGGCTTGAAATTGACCGGGCGCACCATCATGGTCGTCATCGTCGCCATCAGATTGGGACCCTTCCAGTAGTACCACTTAATGCCATTGTAACGAACCCCGTTGGTCGAGCTGGGGTAGTATATGCCGTTCAGGTTGGAGGGGCCGCACGCCTCGAACCACCAGCCTGCAGAACAAACACATAAGAGAGTTGACGGGAAAAGACTGAATTAAATCCAAGATCATGAAACACCGCGACGAAGCAAAGGAACAGCTGTAGGTCAGCAGAAACTTTATACCGGCATGGAGGGAAAATCGACTGCCTTTATGAGGGGAGGGAAGGGATGTTTAACAACATTTGGCAGCGTACCTCCAGTGGCGAGCTGGGCGCACCTGCAGGTGCAGCGGTCGTTGTCTCTGTCCTTGGTGCTGAACTGGGTGCCGGAGTGGGCGAGGCTGCTCATCCGGCCGGCCGTGCCACTAAAGTTCTCAGCGTGAAGACTGCATTAAATATGTGCAAAAAGAAGAACTTCAACTTGTGTCCAACACTTGTTTCAAACAGGCTACTGGAAAAATTTCTGTTTTTACCCAACTTGCAGGAAAGACAAAAAAAAAAGAATTTAAACAAACCAGGACTCCGATAATGTTAAATGTTTGAGCATATTTGTATGTCAACAACTTTTTCAGTGAGAACTGGAGCGTGTGTAGCTCCGTGATATCCGTCTTGCCTTAGGTGGCTGAGAGTTTAATCTTATCTGAAGAATGAAAACATGGTTGTGCTCATCAACAATCCAGTCACTTATTGTATAATACCCGAGGATAAAAAGGGATATGGGAGGTGAAACAGCACCTAATGTGGTGAGAATAACTTTGTTTCACAGAAGCTGTTTAGGAGACAGTTTATAGCTTACCTTTTTGCAACTTTTTGCTCTTGTCTGATCTACCTCTGGGTATAACCAAATGGAATTTTGCTGAGGTAACAATGGAGAGCATCTTAAGTAGGGTATAATACCGCCTACCTTTTTGTTCTGGCTCTATTGTCATTTAGAGTTTGTGGAGATAGTTGATAAAACAACTGCCACAAGACACACGGCAATGCCACAATATTTCCTTTGTTATGAAAGATTGATATGACAATGCACCTAAAGAATGCACTATTATTTCCCTCCATGCTGTGCTCCCTCAGGAAGTATCCACGTTAAATGAATTTGCTCAGCTGTTATCGTGTCATTACTGCCCAGAAAGGGTCTGTCCGCAGTTGTGTCAGTCCTCGCTTCTGCAGTGTGAGCGAAGGAGGCTGACCCCCTCCACTGACTTATGTGACCCCCCCCCCCCCAACATGCACACACACAAACACACACACACACTCACACATTCTCCCTGGTATGCTGTCAGTAATGACTAAGTGAAAGGCCCTCCTCTTGAATTTTCAGGAGTTCATGGGGCAGAGGGGTCACAAGAGGAGAGCAGGAAAAGACACAGCTGGAGGAAGGACGAGTAATGATGCTCAAGATGAGAGGATGGGGGTTTGGGGAAGGGCTGGTGATAAATCCACCCAGATCATCTTGTACATTTTGATTAAATTATGTGATAGAAGGCTTTACTTAGTATTTTTAATTCTTACATCTTGTAGTTCAAACAACAGATTTGTTAATGAACAGTTTTGGATTTATTAATATATTTTAGGTTTGGCACTGCTTTGGCACTACTTTTACACAAAACTTCTTAAAATGGTAATGACTCCTACTGTGTTGGTAGCACAGATCAGATTGTGTAATGTTTTTCCCTATAATGGCGTTTTTGGCTGTACCCAAGTCGCTCTGTCACGCTGATGATTAATGCATGAATAACTGGGCTGAGTTTTAGCTGAAGTCCTGCTCTGGGAATGCAGCTGATGGTGAGGACTTGTTTGGGCTGGCCGACTGTAGCGCACCGCAGTTCCAACATGGGAGTCGTAACTTAAACCCACAGATGAAGCAACGTCTTCGGCTGGTACGGGGTGAACTTGATGCATAGAATATGTCAGGGGGAGCCCAGTTGATCCTGCACATTTAGCCCACAGCAAGGTTGTGAGATGTCACTTCCATCACTGTAACTGCATGGAATGACCTCAGACAGGCACAATTTGCTGCACTGTTACAGATGGTTTTTTTTTTGTTATTTTTTTTCTGTTTCAAAGACCTGCAGTTTGATTTGACATGTGTCTGAGCTGCCATCTCCATTCATTTAAAATAAGTTATTCAAGAGCTGGGATTAAAACACATATTTGACACCACATGCAATCGACATCTCCTGTGGATGTCAGTCCTTTCCAAGGGGCTTCAGTGGCACTGATGGGAAAATCTAAAATGGGGTCTAATAAAAACTGCTCCCCTGCTGAGCTCAACTTTTTAAATTGACGGACTCAAAATGGTCCATGTGGTTCTGCAGTTGCAGCCCACAAGGTTAAAAGAGGTTAGATGTGAGAAAAATGGCACCGGAATTGGGCCTAATGGTGCCTAAGATGAGAGATGAGAGTCTCTTACATTAAACATTTATAAAATCCTTCAAAGTAAAGAGGTTCTTGTTGCTTAACTTCTGACCAAAACTTTTGACTCAATTATAAATTACTGATTGAATTAGTCAAACATGAGTTTTGAATAGATAAAATATATATTATTGTAAAAATAAACAACTTCACCTGTAGTTGTTTTCTTCTCCGTCTATGTAGAAGCGGTCATAATGTGAGAAAGCCTCATTTCCCTCTCTGTCCTTGAGCTGGATATGCAGGCTGTATTCCTTTGAGGTGGTCAGTTTGTGAACAATATCATTCCCAAGCCAGTGTTCCCCAGACAGCTCACCAAAACCCTGCATTTAACAAAAAAATAAATAAAAAAAATTTGATTTGTTTGGTTCATACATCTCTCTGTTTAGACCAAATATTGAAATAACTAGTTTTGCTAAATAAAATATTATTTTCTTCTGTATATGCATCATTATGTTGTATATATGCTAGCAGTGTTAGTCAAGTCACTTTTATTTTCTTTAATAATTTAACTCAAAATCACAAATACAGTATGGCTTCACATTCTGTATGGAGAATAAAATCCACTGTGTTTAGATCATCTCATAAATTGAAAAACTTCCAAAAATAAATAAATAAATATAGCTAAAATAAACATTGGCAAAACCTCGCCTAGTTACTAAAGGGGGAAAAAAATGCCAAAAAGGTGGACTACTTTGTAATAGGTGCATCATTTATGTGTTTTAAAAGCTTAACAGCTAATTAGAACAGCATCATTTGTTACACACTGTTGTCCATGTTTATCTCTGCATTCCTGTCAATTGGACCTTTATGGAGCTGTCAGACATTGTTATTGGTCTTAAGTGAGAATGATTTCACACTGAGCACTTTAGAGCATTTATCAGGATTGGATGCAACGGTTGATCAACACTGGACATGCTGGGAATATGGAGTATGGACCAGGGGCAAAGAAGCACTTAGTTCATATGTTATCTGCCATCTCTGGGATCCCTGTGCTCCCCCACACAGACTGGAGCCATATATTTTATCACTCAGTTGTAAAAATGTTGTTCCAGAATGGCATTTTTAAAAATGTTTTTTCACATTTTTTCTTTGTTTGTTTGTGTGGTGTTTTCAGTTGTGCAGTGTTTTCAAGCTAGCAAAAATTGATGGTTTTCAGAGATTCTTTTTCTCTGTTGTGAAGAGAGAATATTGATTTTTGTGTAAAAAAGCATCATGTTGTCATTAAAGAAAGAAAAATAGACCTGTTTTGTGGCATCACTTTATATCCAGTTCCATTAATCACCTCTAATTTCCAACTACAGGAAACCTTTGGGATCTTAAAGGTAGATGTTTTGCAGGTCCCCTGTGTTTGTGTGCATGTCAGTGGAGTGCGGGGGAGAACAAAAGCAATGAGCAGGTGCAAAAACATGGTTGGTGGTGGAGAACACAAGTGCAGCCAAGTACAACAACGGCCGGTCACCAGGGATCGCAGGGTATCCAGTATCCCACGGTTTTCTCTGCCAAACCACCCACGGGTCATTATTGAAACCTCCTGTCCAGTCCTGCAGAGCTGATACGTTTACTACCTGCGCTGATACTGACACGCCCGTCTCACCATTTTATAGTCCCTCCACCCACGGTGAAAGTCGACTGAGCCATTTCTCCGATGCTGCAGCACCGTCCAGCCACCACCTCCAGTCTTCATATCACAGAATACCTGTGCAAAGAGGAGAATAGTTAAGCAGGAACATCCCGTGGACATCTAAATAAGAGAATACAGTGGTGTATGGATGTGTCACAGCATACCAAAGCCACATCAAACCCCTTTCAGTTGTTTTTGATCAGATTGTAAATCAAACATGGAAAATTTATGGTTGTGATTTACAAGTGGAAAGAATTACATGAGCGATTTGTCTGTGGAGGTCCTCAGTGTCCGCAGGAAGTAACTGGGTGTGGCAGAATCATGTCGAGTGTGCAATACACTGATGCAAACCAGGTGGGAAAAGAATCGGCATGTTGTCTCATCCCATTTTGTCTGTGTCTGTCTTGATCAGAGCATTTACCACCCCTTTTTAATTTTAAAGGCCACACAGTTTGCTCTCTCTGAAAGCAATTATTGAAATAATAGTGGCATTAATGCATCGCACAGCTTTCACAGCTCTGCCTCTATTTGTAGTTGTTTTTGAGCCCCAGTGGGAAGAACCCAGGTGTTCTAATTCAGAAAACTGCAGCGTTCTGGCATTACACTTTGCTTGTCCTCCGGCACAGTTAACAATGCTCTGGCCTCAAGGCGTAAATATAACAACTCAGACTTTAAATAGAATCTCTGTTTGCCTCATTTGCCAAATGTGGCTGTTGCTCTATATCAGCCCAGATCATGTTTGCAAGTCTAAATCCATTTTCATCACTATTAGGCAGCACGTTGGTGCCAACACCAATCAGAATAATATCCAAATCAAACATGTTTAAGTAAAATAAAAATCTCTTCCGAGCCTACATGTTATCATTAGAGACATGGCGTGAAGTATTAGACAGAGGTAATACACATACAGGTGTACATTTATGGTTTTTGTATTCCATCCAACATGCTGGCTGCTTCCAAAATAGAACATTTTATATCAGACCCACTTGTATTCCACCACCCAGATCGTCAGCCCCGCTAGAAATAGATGGCACAGATTGAAAGCAGCAGAGCACCGACTTCCACCAGCGGGAGACTACGCTGGGCCTGGCTGGCAGGAAACACATGGCAACAATGCCTAACACCTGGCTGCCTTGCCCACAGGAAATGAGGGAGTAGAAGCAGAGAAAGCGGGGCTGAGAGGAGATGGTGCCAACCACAGAAGTCGATTGAAAATAATGAATAACAGCTTATGTTTTTTTTATTCCATGGGATTCTCTGGGAAGGAATATCAAGGATGGAACTGAACTGGTTGCCTGGTGACCGCTGCTTCAGGTCAACGGAGGTCCCTCCTGAACTTTCTCGGTGCTCAAAACCTGCAAGTCGGAACATTCTGTTGCTAATTAGTTTACCTCCCAGTGACCCAGCATGGCATTTCCTCTTTACCAGAAACCCCCCCTGCAGGTTGCCGTTACGTCACACTAGTTTGCCCTCATTGTGTTTTCTGATGCTCCCCAAAAAAATGATTATAAATGTCACCAGGAGGTGTTTATTTGTGCGAGCAGGGCACAGAGGTTGGGTGAAGTGGAATATACCAGTGAATGTATTTAGTGTCACAGTCAGTTAGATGATCTTTGCAAGAAAAGGTCAGTAACCTTTAGAGTGCTGCTACTACCTTGACAGTTTGGGTGGAGTTGGGGAGGCGTATGGCATATACGCCGTTGTCTGTCACTCCGGATTGCAGGAGCTCTGCGCAGTCCCTGAAAGTGAGCAGGTCTCCAATAGGAACACTGGAGATATCTGGCATAAAAAAAAGCATTTATTTACAGACAACATAGGAATGGTGACATTTTGATTGTAGTGTACTCATGACTAAGATCAAATAGAATGTGTAGCACACAAGTGTGTTTGCAGTTTTTTTTTACTTTGGGCTTTAAATGTGTTGGATAATATGATTGTCACTCCAGCTGATACTGACAATCTTACCTTTGCAGTTGTTCACCATGGCGAGCAGCTGCTGAACGGTATCCATGAGTACAGCCTGCTGCCTCTGCACTAAGGTGCTGTTGTGCATGGAGCTGCCTACTTCAGCCTGAAGCTGCCTGACCGTCTGACTCTGCCTCTCCACAAGCTCTTGGAGCTGCTCTTTTTCACTCTCCAATCCCTGCAGCTCCCTTCCATACCGAGCCTCCAGCGCTATCAACCTCTGCTCCAGAAAGCTAGTAGAGACCAGAGGGTTAAAGAAAGAATGAGCGATGTGTATCTTCCATAATTAGGCACTGTAAATAAGGCATGTAGACTGAATTACTGCTTTTTTATACTGGTTGCTTTTGTGTATAAGGATTGAGGTGTTGTGGTGCAGCCCAGCTGATTACAGATACCGCAAATGCATTTCATTCTTGGGGTTGGCTTTTGCTCCTCCTTGTGGTTTTCTGTGCAAACCAGCAGAAAGCCCACCACAAACATCATTCTGATGTTTTTGATACTGTTTTCCTTGCATATGGGACAGGTGGATAATTGCGGCTCAAAGTTTTCCATCAAAGCCCATTGACATTTGGAAACCATCCTAAAATGAGTCGTTTAGCCTAATGTAGTCATTGGAGTTGAAGAAAATGTGTTACACATTAGGAGTATCTTACATTTGACTGAAAATCCAAAGGAGAAAGAAACTCTTGGTCTCCAGTGCATGAGAGAAGTTGTACAAAGTCCAAATTTACATAATGAAGACTATTTGTCAAAGAGAGGTTATTTCATTAGCAATAACACTTGCACAGAAAAAGTGCT
Source organism: Lagocephalus sceleratus (assembly GCA_911728415.1). NCBI lineage: Eukaryota > Metazoa > Chordata > Actinopteri > Tetraodontiformes > Tetraodontidae > Lagocephalus > Lagocephalus sceleratus. Next base: position 4,910,030 of record CAJVRN010000087.1, on the reverse strand, counting down.
CTCAGATGAGCCCGCATGCTTAGCTTTTCAGTCACAGCCATGAGGCCACAATCTCACACTCCCGCCTCTAAATGAAGGTCATAAATCTCACCTGTCTGATTTTTATGGCTTTGACTAAAGACTGTGCAGCAGTTATTTATTGGAACAATACTGCACACAAATTGAACAAGCTGCTTTCAGCCTCTGTGAAAAGGCACCTACAGTACAGCTCTAAATGTGAATCCCCGCTTTAGTCGTGAACTCAATGTGTAGCCTGGAAGGGAAGCTGTTTCAATTCAAATCATTTTTCATTTCATATTAGAGTTGTGTAATGCGCTCTCACAAACAAGTTGCTCTCCATCATACAGCAGAGTAATAGCACAGAGAGCAGCGGTTAAACCACCAGAGCTGTTAAAGTCATTAGAATCACTGACAAAGATAAACATTAAACTGTTGTGCTTTTCCTTATCCTTGCAGTATAATATTGTTACGCTGCCTGGGAACTCCGACATGTTCCACTTCCTGCCTACAGTATTTTAGATGTAATGTTTATGAAAACAAGCATACCTCTGTGCTCTTTTACAGTTGGGTGCACTTCAGAAACTGGCTGAATGCCCTCAGGGAACAACAGCAGTGGGCCACCCCCCCACCCCAACAACTGCAATGCATTTTCTTTTTAACTTTTATCCAACAGCTGCTCAGCTGCGAATCCGCTAAGACCTTTTCCAATTCCAGGCATCCTTCCTATTATAGACATATACATTTATTTTCACAACAGAGCCAAATTAATTTCTTTTAGGACAGGGGCCAAAGGGCAGAGCAGGGGCCTCATGTGTGACAAGTTGTCCGGAGGGGCGACACATTCCCGTGCTCGCAGATGATACTGGTGGATGTGTAAAGAATGTGTGTTCTGAAATGCCTGCACCCACTTGTGAGCCCTTTGGACTAGCAGGATGTGTGAGAAGACATTTTTGGGGGTGGAGCAGAGATGTTCTATGGTGTTCTCTTCAATGGAGATTCCAAACAGCTAAATGAAGGAACCATCTCAGGAGAACGTTGAAGCTTGTGCTCTTGTTCTTCTGTAGCTCTGATATGAAGTAGACATGACCCACAGCTGGGTATACTGTATGTGCCCATTCTTTCTCTTAAATAAATGTAATAAATGTTTGATTAATATTTATCTTTGTCCTTTCAAAACAGACTAACATGACATATGGCAGTGGTAAACAACCAGATGCATTAAGTCCCCCCTCACCCACCTGCACACACACACACAGACACAGACACAGACAAACACACACACATACTCACTGTATGGCACCCTGTCTGTAACCTCGGCTGGCCTTGATATGACCTCATGCTCCTAAAGAGGAGAACAGGAAACCCCTCCTAAAGTGCACTGCCCAGTAACAGGCGTCTACACACTTATCTGACACAATACATATTGTAAAGCACCCAGAACCATTGGATTCTTTCATCTATTTAACATTCTGAAAAGAAGCCATTTCAAATCACTCTATTGAAGCCCATGCTTTGCCACCTAGTTTCAAGTAGTGTTTTCCTGAAGAAAACAGACTTTCGTACGCAGGAAGCGGGGCATTTCCTACAACAGTCCCATGTTTATTCTGAAAACAGCGCCCTCCAATTTTGCTGTCGTCACTGTATTGAAGCACATTAAACAAATGACAAATAGATGAGTGCGCTGCAGACTCTTAAATCAGTCTTGGAAAGGACAGAAAATCATATCTGAAAATGATCCTTTACAGACAGTTATGCTCCGCAGGAATTTTAGTCAAATGTAAATGTGAATAAGTCAAATGTAAAGAAGTAATCTTTTTTTGGTGGTGTTGTTGTTGTTTACCTGTTTTTATCACCGAGATGTGAAATCTCCTGAGTCTGCAGGAGGATGTGCTTCTCCAGCCGGTTGGTGAGGAGTGAGTACTCCAGCAGCTGGATCTCCAGGCGACTCGTCTGGTTCAACACCTACAGAGTGAACAGGCGGATCGAGCGCATCACAGCTGCTGTAGGTTTGAGGAATGGTTATCGGTGAATCATACTCAGAATCCATTAGATTAAGATATCACAGGGGACAAATGCTCTGTTTCGGATGTTGCTGTGAATAACTTAGCAACGGCAATTACTGTGACCCCACAACGAAATGGCTCTGATGTTTGTACAGGTTGGAGTTTTATATCAGTTCTGATGAGAGAATAACAGCACAAGCGCATAAAAGCCTGATCTGTAAAAACAGCTTTGTGCCCACAGCTAAGAAACATCCGTATTGTGCCGCTCAGTTTTATATTTTAATTGGCTTATTGTCAGACGCTCTACTCATTGTGTCGATCACAGCCCGCAGATCCAACTGTTACAAACATTTCCTGCTGCCTTTGGACTTCTCGACAGGTTGCATCTGATTTACATTCAATTATCTCTCCCTTTTGCGATCTCTGCCCCCCAACTCACCTGGGTCTCCACGTCTGTCAGTTTGCGGGTCTGTTCTGCTGATTGGCTGAGGAGATTGGTTCCCATCTCCAACATGGCAGCTGTCTGGGTGTGCACCGCGCTTCTCTTCATTTCTTCCATCCCCGAGCGCACGTTCTCCTGGATGAAGTTCTCCAGCTGCACAGAGCAGAAGCAGGCTGTGAATATTGTCAGTTATGGTAATCGGACCTCCCCCGTTGTCTCCACTCCGTTCGTTGTGAAATCCATGGGCGAGCGACACCGTGGAACTTCTGTCATGTGTGCCTGAATGTGTAGCCATTCCACCATTCAGTGCATGTAGAGCCCAACAGTATGGTCCCACAGAAACATGTTTTTTTTTCTATTTCTAAGCATAAATAAGTAATGCATTGTACAGCAACACATTTTAAAAACTGACCTGAAAAAATACATAGGAAATCATTACATGTTGCAGCAGTGACATAAAATTAATGTCTGGAGAGAAATTAGTTTTTCACCAACATAAGGACAGTTGTGTGTGTGTGTGTGTGTGAGTGTGTGTGCGCGTGTGTGTGTGCGCGTGTGTGTGTGTGTCTGTGTGTGTGTGTGTCTGTGTCGTTTAGAGGGTTTTAGCTCGTGGATTGCAAGAGTATCAGGCATTTCCACAGAGAGATCAGACTTATTAAACCCCACAAACACGAAATGAAGCCTCTGAGGAGAAAGCATTCAAACCAATTCGACTAATGAGTGGCAATTCACAAAAATCGAAGAGTCTTCAAATGAGACTACAATTATGGTTTTCCCCACTGCAGCTGCACATTTCAGTGATGAATGAGATTATGGTAATATGTTGCCACAGGAGAGGGTTTTTCTGCAATAGTAAAAAAAGAAAATATTGATCCAAGTGGACAAATAGAGAGGAATTATCGAATAAATTGTTTGCCTGTTTATAATTGGTCTCTCTCTCTCTCGTAATCTCTTTGTAATCTATCCTTTGTTCTTCCTCTGTAATTTAAACTTTACTCCAAAAGTCAGACAAAACAAAGATTGACATAAACAACAAGCGTGTGTGCTGTAAAAAGTTTTATGTGTTCTCACATCAAGGGAAGTAACACAATATATACAAATGGTGATTCCCCATCATAACCCATCAATCCAACAAGAACAGTCGGTAAATGAAATGGGTGAAAACTTGTGTAACACCTTTGAGACCCCCAGAATCTTTAACTGTACATAATTAGTGGTGTTTTATGTAATTGCCCTCACTTCAGTGATGAAATCTGTATGTCTCTCTGGAAGACTAAACTTGAGACTGAGAGAATCTTTCACCTTCAAGATTTTATATGAAGGTCTTTTTTAGGAAAGGTTTTTCAAATATCTGAAGTATAGATTCTACAACTTCAGAAGGTTCTCCCCCATTGAGAGAAGTATTTGATGTATTAATTTTCCCATATTTCTCGTATTTTTAGTGAGAATATGAGATGCTTTTGAAACACTGAGTTGTATGCTTTGACCCTAATTAATAAAAGCAAAGGTATGCATTCTTTAATGAAATGTTAATGGTCAAGAAAAGTTGCATAACCAGTTTCTCCAACAAACAGATGCTGGTGTCCCTTTCGGCAACCCCTGCAGCAGAGGGCAAATTGAATTGCATGTGGGGTGGGGGGTGGGTGGGGGTGGGGGCTGCAGGGAGGGGGGACAAAAGAAAACAGACCACTGGTTTCTTCTCGGAAAGACCAAAGAAGGAATCTGAAAACATCAGTAATGTTGCACAGTACATGCGAATCCTCTGTGGAACCCATGGGATTAGCGTGCATGCTGCTGCACATGAATGCGTGGGTGTGTGTTTTCTTTCAGAGGCTTTAGGTGGTGGGCTCACAGGAGAAGTCACGCCATCCTACAGGAGCTTTGAGTGAAATTGTGTAAAATTTCACAGACATGCCAAAACACCCGCTCGCTATAATCTCGCCTGGATGTGCATCAGTACATTCTCACAGAGTTTATGCAGAAATAGACTTTATGTTCTCCATCAGGTGCTGATAGGTCAGTATTCCCTCACACTTGTTTCTTTAGGGTTGTACTATGTGGAAACCTGTATGGAATGTCATGGGATTCCTTTATTTAAATTTCAGTTGATGGATTTACAATAAACATATTGGTTTTCCCAGTCAAGAAAGATCTCACTTGTATTTAAGAAAGATGGGGTTTTTTTGTGTTTTTTAAATACAATGCACAATTTCTGTGACACTTTCTCAGGCGTACCTGAGTTTTTCTTGTGTCTTCTTGTGCAGGGCTGAATGACATCACTATCACGTTCTCTACCTCATGCATCCTATGTGGTCTCATGGGATGTTTCCCATGGAAGCTAGGCCTCTGATTCATAGACTGAGCATCAGACAGGGCTTACACTGGGGAGTTTTGTGTGTGTGTGTGTGTGTTTGTGTGTGTGTGTGTGTGTTTTTGTACACGGCATTCTGAATGGTGCAGAGGAAGCCTGAGCAAGAGCGACAAAGAGTCTGAGATGTGACGGTTGAGGTGTGAGAGTCAAGTCAAGGTGTGAGACGAGGCACATTCGTCATCCCCGAGGTGTCATGCAGTCCAAGGAAGAGGAGATGGATGGAGTGGAATGGAATGGCAGAAGAAAGCTTAATCTTTCAGAAAAATGTGGGCAACATTGTGTTGAGCGAGAGCAAAGGTTGGAAGGCAGTGACTGGAGAGCAGCTTTTGTATTCATGAAGCATCATTTTCAAATGCTGTAATGTAACCAACATGTTGCTCTCAAACAGCCAATGTAAACACTTGTCCCAAACTTTGTGAACTGCTCTGAGGATTTAGTGTACTCTAAATATTCTCTGATGTAGACTTGAGTGATGGCATATCAGAACCCTTTCAACCACTTGGCATTGGACCGTTTTCGATTGACCTTTTGGATCAACTATTAGACAGATGATTTAGCTAGCAGCAAACTGGTATTATGATTGGTTGTTAAGGACTCTTGCTCACGTGTACATGCACAAGTACATCCTGATGATTATACCTGATCACTTTTTTACAAAGATGTCCTGTTTTAGTCAGACCAGTGCACTAACCTAACTAACAAAGTAGCTTGTATACACTAAGAGTCAGGATGGTCTAGGCAGGGGTCCAAACACTGATTTTTAGGCCTGCCCTGAGCAGAGAAAACTAAATTGTGAGGTTAGCTGTAAATAACATCATTCATTCTCGATGACCTGCGGGGATAACACATATAGCAACGTCAATGTTTGATTTGAGAAAACTTATTTCATCTTGTCTTTCCCCCCTTACACGCAACTGGGAGTTCTGCCATCCCACTACTCTGAAATAGAAACACATTCATACATGAGCCAGCAAAGTCCTGGAGCCAGATATAACAAGCATCCAGGAAATCCCAGCTAGAGTGTATCAATGATAAAAGATGGTAAACAGATGTTATTGGGTTGAATTTGATTGTTTTCACTCATTTTTTGGGAATCTCTGTGGAACTGATTGACTGACAAAATTGATATTTCTGTTCTACAATTCCGCCTCCTTACCTTCTGTAACCACTGGGTGTTATTCTCCATGGCACTTTCCAGACTCTCCAGCTTCTGCTCCTGCCAGGAAGGCCTCTCCTTTTGGGTCCTGTCCGCCGTTGATCGACTCGCGTCAGTTGATGCCTCTGGAGGCGAGTCCCTCTGGAGGGTGTTGCTGACCTGGAAGTCGTTTGAGCGTCGGCAATGGTCCACCTCTGGAAGGATGAATGTGTAGCTGCAGGGGCCATGTTGCACGTGATGCTGCTGGCGCTCTGAGCCAATGACGGTAGACAGCAGGTAGGCCAGGTAGGCAACGTTCAGGGTCAGCATGCGGAACATGTCAGAGGAGGCAGAGAATAAAAGGGCAGGAGGGAAGAGATTACTCCTCCAGGCAGAGCAGAGACGTGTGAGTTTTGCCTCTTATTAAAGTGCTCTTAAAGTCCTTGGACTTCCTACAATCTTATTGGTTTATCTCCTCTTGCTGCTGCCTCCTATTTTCTTCTTTGAAGTCTACTCCTTCTCTTTGTTGGATCCATGAGTGTTCTGTATCCCAGTTGATTCTCCCTCTCCTCTCATTGAAAACTGACAGAAAAACAGGCACAACAAAAGAAGATGGTAGATGTTGTACCTCCAGCTCTCACATCAGTCCAGGAAACCATCAGCAGACTTTGTTCCAACCATTTACTCCAAATCTACAAAGGTTCTCTGACTCCTCTCAAAGCTGCTGGAGTCCATGCAATGGTCCAGAGGAGAGGGAAGGGGCGGGTTTGGAGTGGAGAGGAGAGGAGACCGGCCCGTTTGAGGATGTCAGCTGGAGTGGTAGAGCTCTTCAAGTAGAGAAAGTGAGGGAGGGAGAGAGAGGGGGAGGCGGTGAACCTCTTGACTCACACATCTCGAAGCAGTCGCCCACCCTTCCTTCTTTCATTCTCTGCCTCATTCTCGCAGCACTCTTGCAGAAGTTACAAGAAGAAGCTGGGAAACACACGACAACATTTTAGTCTATGTTTTGAGAAATGTTAAGCTTCTTGTTCACAGGAACGTTGAGGGACAAATTAAATTCAGCTTTGCATTATGTTCAAGTTTTGTATTTAATAGTTTGGACAAGAGTGTGACTTGAATTCAAACCAGTGCTAAAACACTGTGAGAGCCAAATGTTGTCTTATATGTGAGAAATGTGTTATTTTCACATTTCATTTGTTCTTGGAGCTGAATTCTTAGTATTGAAGATTTATTTAATTGAAGACTTTGCGGTCAGAGCTCCCCTGCAGCCGTGCTGATTCATGTGTCAGTCATTGTGGGTGAAATCGTAGCTGGTGTTGTGATTGGCATACGAGGGGATTTTTATTCTTGACACAGAGAATTAAAGCAAATGTCAGGAGTTAGGATGAGTACCTTTGAAGAGAAACTTGTTGCTTTGTTTCGGATGCTAATTAAAAGTGTGAAATAGCCTACTTCAGCGGACATGTGTGCCTGTGGAGTCGTTCTCATTCACGCTTACACATGTATTTAGCAAATCTGGTTTTCCACTTTGTTCCACTTCCTGTATTTTTGTTAGATTTCGCCAGCATATCTACGGGTTTATGACAGATCATAAATGCCTTCCTTATCTCCTGCTGTGCTCCAAAACAGTCACACAACAGAACGGATTCTCTCTTGCACTCTTTTTTTTTTTTTTTCTTCGCGGTACCCTCCTGTGTCCATGACCACGTATTACAGGCCAGAACCAGCTAAAATCTGAAACCCTCTACTAGTGGCAAGAGACATGCAGGCTGTGATCAATCATCCTTCAGAATATTTCCTCATTTCTCTCCATATTCATGTTGCATAAGACAGCAATTGTTAATATATATGACTTTCATGTAGGCTTAACCTTCATCACAACAGCACATACACATTCCAGAACACCACTGTTGTGTGGACACTTAATGACCAGGCCTTTAAAAGCAGTGTGTGGGCCCCATCACTCAGCATAGCAATGAGCTATAGAGATATCCATTAGGGGACCCTGCATACATGTGTGCAATGGTTGGTCATTTACATTGGTTAATTTAATGTATGTGTACATTGTGTATGTATGAAGGAAGCAAAGCTGGAAAACTGGAATACTGGATTGGTTTTAAAGTCATGTGTGTTTATTTCCATGTCCACCTATTTTAATTAAATAAATATGCTATTTAGATTAGATATCACCTCTGTTTAATAATCTTTTCGCAGAGGATGTTAGGCACCGAGGCTGTATTTTATACCACGGTATAAAAGGGAGCACAATAACAAAACATTTCCAAGTATTGATCTTCTGCAAACTCACTGACACTGTAATATCTTTGTGGGAAAAACATGCATTGTTGCTCACCCCTTGGCCTTTCCTAGAGTATAAGAACAGCACTTCCTATCCCCTCTTTATTGCACTTTCTCTGTCAAATTACAAAGTAAGGCAGACAAGGTGCTTTAGAGCTTTTTTGACAGAGGATGGGCTGCAGTCAAATGAAAACAAGTAGCAATTAAGATGAGTCAGGGAATATTTATGAGTGATGGCTCGCTCAAACTGTCTAAACTCCATTGCATTGCCAAACACAGACTGTAAGACTTGCCAATGTTCAGATGCCGGTTTTCTGTTCAGTGATGCAACCAAAGGTGAAAAGTAGCTGCTGTGCTGTCTGACCTCAGATCAGCATTCTTTCATGAAAAAAAAAAAAATCTGCTCCTAAATCCCCTTTTCAAAACACGTTGCACGAACACTCCAGGTTTACACATGGACTGGTTTTACCGTGATCCTCCCAGTTTTTTCAGAAATGCCAGCAGAAGGCAAAACTAGGGGAAGATACATCTCACTTCAATAGCAGAGTGTGACCCCCAACTCAAGTCACATAGGCAGCATATCTGAATAGATACGAGGTAAACTGTCAACTGTGGACACTTAAATGGGTGCATGATTTTATTAAATGAATAAAATCAGTGAAACCACTGAGACGGACTCTCACACTGCCACCCCATCCAGCCTTGGTCTTGTTTTTGTCATACCGGCTGTTGCGTTTACTGTCTCCTGTCAGACTGAGGTATTTCCAGTTGATCCCCTGTGGGTCTGGGCCAGTCAGGCAAAGAGATTTCAAGGTGACACCCACCCTCCCCTCCCTTTGGTTTGGGAGTATCGGGCTGGGTTTCATCCTAAACTCCATCACCCAATTCAGACCCTTGAGAAAAGCAAAAAGAGAGAGAAGGCCACATTTGTGTCAAGCAAGAAATGGAATAGAAAGAAAGGTCATTATTTTCTCTTAGATTAGACATTGAGCTTCTGTGGTGTGAAACAGACCAGAGGGACTCATCACTCAACAAAGCAATCAAAGGTTTCCTCCTGGGAATTTTGGGAAGACTGGAGAGACCTTGATTTTCTTCAGGAAAGTCTTCCTCAAAGGGCTTCTGAACACTTAAGAGCCCATTTCTATGTCTTCTACGCTGACTGTCACTCACACATGAACTTCTGTGTAAAATCTATTTGTTCACGTCGCCAAATCAAAGAAAGATGAGAAGTACCTGACTCAGACTGGCCCGAGTCCATCCGCGGTTTAATAATGAGCACGATCACAACGATGATGAGGTTTGTCGACTCGGTCCTCTCGTGTTGTTTCTGGGAGAAGAGGCATCTGAGGCAATGGAGAACCCCGGGGGAATCGCAAAGAAAACAAAAATCTGCGTGACGTGAAATTTAATGAAGCCCGTCTGACAGACCAAAGAGCGAGTCGACTTCTGTTATGGACAATGTTCATTAAAGGCATGTGGGACAACTATCACAGCACAAATCACTTGAGGAAACGTGCGTGCCGGTGACACAGTCAGAGCACCGATGGGCAGTGGAGAAGACTGTTTTAACTCAAGTGTCACGGAGAGCAACTCACTCACAGAGCCTTTTGTTATTGCGCACACGATCACACTCATTTCTATGGAGACTAAACAAACAGAAAAGCAGTGTGTTCCTCATTCCTGACACTGCTTTGCTTTGCCTCTTCTGACCTGCCTATAAAAAAAAAAAACTCTCCAGAGAGAAATTCCTGCTTTTAAAGGAAGGGGGGGGGAGTCTATCATTTGCTTTAAAATCTAACCAAGAACAAAGATGCAGACGAATGGGCACTGGGGAAATAACAGAATTCATCTCGACCATTCAGAGTAATTGCAGGAAGGTGCTTTCAGACTCAGCCAACCACTCTGCATAGACAATGTAACATCCCCAATAAAGCAAGAACCTTCAAGAAGAAGTTCTGATATGTGTCTTTTTTTCCCTGCTTGATGACAAGTCTAGTTTGAAGGGGGAGCATTTTGATTTCTTTTTCAATATTTCACAATCTGAATTGTTTTTGCTAACTTTCTTTCGTGGTCTGTTACATGAGAGCTTCCTCTTATGCTGCCCAGAGACTGTTAGTGATAGCAAGTTTCTTGTAAAGCAATGTTTGCGCCTGGGTGCAATTAATAGGCAAAATAGGTAAATAAACACTGATGTGATGTAAAAAGTTTAATAGTTTACGGTGGATTGATTTTCTCCATTGTTTTATAACCACGCCAGGATCTGTAGGTTCTGTAAAAACTCCTAATGTGCTTCATATGTGGTTTTTGCTCTCTCTGCCATGAGTCTCTGCCTTTCTTGTTTTGTAGTGGGATTAGGTAATACAACAGATTTTATGGATGAAATGCATATTGGAAGCAGCTGGCGCGCCCCTGCTGTTTTCACGTCACCTCTGTTATTTACAGATGATCAGGAAGTTAGCCATGATATCCAGCAGTTGATACTGTCCAACCTAATGAAACACATGTATGCATCCACGATCAAACCTCTTTCAGTGAACACAATTTTAAAAGTCCTGTGGAGAGACCATGTTGTTACAGTGTCGGACTACAGCATCCAGACACAAATGTTAATGCTTCGTGAGGTGCTATTAATGTCACAAACATTCAAGGAGAAGCAGGGAAACTTGTAGGCAGCTTTTACAAACATGGAATATGTGTACGCTCACATCATGTGGACCATATGCAGCTAGCATGGCTTTTGACCCCTCATATGTTCTCATACATACTCTTTCTTTAACCAGCACCTGGGTGCAGTTTACCACTCTGCTGTTTTTAACCCTCGGGGTGTTATTGCATGTTCTACATGTGCCCAATCATTTGTTTCATGTTGTCCGATTCATTTTTTCTTATCTTTGCCCCACTTTTAATCGTGAGGGTGAAGTCATTAGTGTTAACATAGAATGACAAATTCACATTAGGTTAGCTGAAGATAGGAATAAATTGATACTGTCAAGGTTAGGGGTTGGGCTTGGGTTACAAGTTCATAGGACTTAATGTAAAGTGCTTTTATGCTGTGTCCTGTTTTTTTTTATCCGTGTACAGACTTTTAGTTAATATGAGCAGGATAATTTTTTGTTTTTGTTTTATCTTTTGACAGTGTGTCAATATGATGTAATTTCACTTTCAATATGGGATGTAAGCATTCCTGGAAACGATGGAGTAGAGAAAGCGGCTTGGAAATTTTTGGCAGACTGTACATAGAACTAATGCCTAATGCATAGCGGGTCAGTAATGACTGGGATGGGAGGCAATTTAGATGGTTTTGCAGCATATAAAACAATAAAGTGGCTGGACTCCAACCAAGTGAGTGGCACATAATGGTGATGAATTTGACATGTTGATGAGGCATAAATTCTAGTGGATCTTGAGCAGACATGAGAGTTTATTGCACGTGGGTCACTGCCAGAAAACACAGGTCCAAATTAGGTTTTTGCAGGTCCATTAAAATGTGCAGTATGAGTGTTAGACGATGTGCTGTCAGGTCAAATTCCTTAATATTAACATTTTTCAGGTAGCCAATATAAATTTCGCATAAAGAGTTGTCAGCAAAACAATGACTTTCTCTTGAAGATCAGAATTGATATTCAATCAAGATTATTAAATATCATCAGTGACAGAATGAAGAAGAGCGAAAGCCTTATCAAGGATGAAGCCTGGTATATAAAAAAGCATCATCAATCAAGAAAAGGGCGTTCAAGTAGCATAAAGGACAATTTACATAATTTATGTAAAATCTAAAATCAACAGTGTGCAGACAAAGGGACACCCGTTATTTCATCAGTTTGGCATATCTAACTTGCCTCTTGCATACCTGACACTGCTACTGGCATTCCTCCATGGAAACACAAGCTTGGTCAAAATGCAATTTTCTAAACCCAACAGAACTTTTTAGCATGATCACAGCTATGGATAATTTATCCTAGACACGGGACACAAACACACAGGAAAATCTTGAGTCTCTTGTGTCTTTGTGAATTACCACTCCAATGCATTAGTCATGGCACCATGCAGCAGAATGAAATTTGCTTGTCACAATTTAATGTCACAGAACAGTTTCAGAGAGACACTGGCAATATTACAACAGAGCTTCACCTTTTTTGGTGTACTTTTTGTGCACTCCCTCCTCCCAAATGCCCAATATTTGCACACTGACCCATTGACCAGATTTTGTTTTGCATCTTCAGTATAACAAATATATCTCCATCGTTCTCCATGTTTCTTTCTGTCCTCCCCTGCCCTCTCTGCCCTTCTTCTCCTCCTTCACTCAGCCAACCAGCAGGAGGGCCCCTCCATACAAGCCTGGTCCTGCTCAAGGTTTTTGCCTATTAAAAAAATAAATTAATTAAATAAAAGATATGAAAAAAAAATATATATATATATATATATATGCTGCAACAGGAATTTAAGAAATTCAGAAACCAATCATGAATTTTTGTCTATTATAGCAAGTTCTGTGATTAAATATGAGTAAGTATAAGCACAAATCACTGACCCAGAAAACATTTGGATTTTCATAAATCACACTGTTCATGTATCTATGCAGAGAAAGTATCAGTTCACTGATTACAGTAATATGATGCTGGTCCCCACAGACGGCTCCCATCATGCATTATGGATGGAAAAAATTTCTGCAAAATGTCAATAACAAATATGGAGTGCATCAGATCCATAAAATGGAAGCTTACAAAAATAATGGTAACAGAAAAAAGAAGAAAAAAATAGGGTATAATGAGGCCAAGTCAGAGCACTGGGCATTTAAGGTGTGCAACTAACCTTGTTCTTGTAATCTAGGATCAACACGGGGATTGTACGAGTTGGGCAATTTTCCTGGTACTCCTATCATTTTTGCAAGAAGAAAAGCAGCAAAATTCATCAACAAAACTTATTTTTAATTAATACCGTACTTTTCTTACATATTACACCCTCATGATCATGTTTTAGGTGTTATTGCCTGGTGGAAAGTCAAGAGCGGAATCAAATTACTGTTTGATGTTGAGCTGCAGCATTTGTGTCACGCAGGGCCTTTGAGCAATGTGTGTTGTTTGGGGACTGTTGCTTTTCTCCATCTCTTTTAACACTTTAAAAACAGCATCTTAAAAACTGGGTCAACTCACCGAAACAGAAACAAAATGATGTGTTTGGTGTTTTTGAGCCTGATGGTTTCCAACTGCGACCTATTTGTCTGCCGTTGCTTTATAACTTCCATTATAAAGTAATCACTTGCAATTTAAAAGTTGGATTGGACACCCCAGATTTGTGGCAGGCCCAAGCAGCTAAACCTGCAGTTCCTGTTATTCCTCTGACGGGTTTTTCAACCAGCTGTGATGTTCTTGCAACATTGATTTGCCATTTGGTCAGAAGGTGAAACTTCAGATGTTCACAGCTGGAATTGAGATCAGCAGTTATGCTGATCAGCGCATACTTTTTTATTGTGTAAATGAATGTGCAATTGTGAAGTTTGTTCAAAAAAAGCATATAAGTGTGTGTGTGTGTGTGTCTGTGTGTGAGTGAAGAGAGGTGAAGAGAAATGTTTGAATTTTGTTTCGGTGAGGGCTAGGGTGAGGCATTTCATTGTGATGTTTTGAGTCAGGGGCTGGGAAATCTAGGATGTCAGAGAGAGTCCTTAAAATGATAGATGTGTGTTTGTATTAAATAACACTATTGCAATTTTTTAAACGATTATTATTATTGTAATTATTGCTAACCCTTCCATTGCTCTCAAGCTAAGAAGGACACACTTATGGAAATTGTGTAAGTATGGAGTAGTTCTGTCGGAAGATACTATTGTTTTCTAAATATAGCCAAAGCACACAAAATAAGGACTGCAGTCTTGCTATAACACTCTTATCTTCTCACATCCAGGGTTTCTGTTCCACCAGAGGTTTGTTTGGGAGCATATCCATGTGTAAGGTAGTAGACTGTAATTTTCTTAAAATAATACACATCAACATTGTGTAAGTTTGAAAGGTGAACTTGATGGTCTTATTGAAGTGGAATTGTTGCTATGGTGAGAAATAATGTTAAAAGACTTCTGACAAGCTGCTGTTCTACACTTCATGAAAAAGGATGACCCATAATCATCACTATAGAAACCATTCGGAATTTTGTCTTGTTGTCTGTGTATTTGTGGTGTTTTCATTTGTATTTGTTTGCTTTATAAACATATTTATCAAAATGTTCTGCACATACTTTAAGATGATAATATACTGTATGTTTTCTTAAATTGTTCTGCATGTTGTTTATTGTGCATTTTTGTTGTCAAATCGGTGTTGGCTTATTGTCCTCTTTACCTCTATTTCCAACCCCCACATGTGTAAACAGAGCCAATGGACAGTAAACCAACTACATTGCATCTCCTTGGCGGTTTTTGCATCAACCACAGGTTACATTCCTGGACAGCTTGAAGCCATTTTTGTTGCTCTGGCTTCATTGGGTGTGTATTTTATGACGCAACACTGGTCAAAACTCTTTATTATACATACAGATATAATCAATGCAAGTGGAGAGCTGCTATGTGGCAGGCAGGCTCACAATTTTACACAATTATAAAGAGGCAGGTACTGCAGCTGAAGTCCACCCTGACATATTGTTCTTGGAGGAATGTAAAAGAAATAATTGTTGATGGCACACTGCCTGCATTTAGTGGTGCATTTTATTATATAGGTTTTTAACGAGGAATGAAAAATTTCTCATAACACGGTAGCACGCTAGGCTCGAAAGAATAGGCCTCATTGTGCTGTGATATATTGAGTTAATTTTCTAAAATTTTGTTCAACAGGTAATTCAAGCCTTTTGTGGTGGTGAACATTTAAAAGGGTCCTTTATAGGCATCTCTCTTTGTGGTTGAACTAAGCCAGTAAGTAGACAATAATTTTCTAAAATAAGATAAATGGAACTCTCGTGTCTTACTTATGATGCAACCAGGATACCACTTGTTTCAATTGTTGCATGCTCACGGAATAGTGAAACTCAACATTTTAGTCAAGAACTGTCCCTCATTTCCAATGTAGCTGGTCTATTTTTCTTTTCTTTTTCTGTTGTTTATTTTTCATGTTTGGAATTTGCAGCCTTGGAGCTCAGAGAGGATTTAGAGAGCTCAGTTTAATACTGCGTCATCTTCACAGGCCAGAACTCTTCGCTGCCGGAAAAGTTAAATCACTTTCAGAGAACGAAGCTCGGGATACAGCCGCAGAGCCACGCTTTCTTGTCAGCTAATGAGATCATCTCAAATATTAGCCAATCCAAACACACTCGCGTAAACATTCCTTCCTGCGCTCCTCTTTTCTCCTGGAGTTTTTGGTGCGTTGATTTCGACCTGCTCCTCTGAGCCGGTTCTCTCTCGGCGCAGGTAGCGTGGAACTTGCAGCATCAGGAACTCATTAAGGATCTAAGCCGTTGAGATAAATGAAGGAATGACAATGAAACACATTGGGTGACCACACACACACCCCCATACACCCACCCACACACACACACACACACACCATAAATATCTCCAACTCCTGAATCCCCTCAACAATTTTGAGCATCCAACCCAGAGTGTTTTTCACAGGAATGAAGGAACCACAAAACTCCCTAATGAATATGTGTCATGCCAGATGGACTAACAATGTCTGCCTGGCTGTATATGAGGCCTGTTCTATTGAAGTCATGACACGGCGTGTGTCCTGGGGGAGAGAGGGGGTGGTCAACCACCACTGGATTTCTAATGACCTGCTCTGTTCTCACCTCACTGCTACTCCTTACACCTGCACTCAAGAATAATATTTACCCTGTCCTCATCCTTATAAGGTGTGTGTGTGTGCTTGTGTGTGTGTGTGTTCTGGCAGTATTGATGATTTCCAGCCCCCCACCAGGTGTCTTACAACGGTAGAAGTGGACACATGAAAACTCTTTCTCAAGAAAGAATGGGGTCGGACAACTGCATCACTTTTATATTTTCAATTACATCTGAATTTATTTTGCAACTTCATGTAGTGACAAACCAGTGTGTGTTTGTTTGCATGCACTCGCACACACCTTCTGTTTACCCTCCTGGTTTGTGCAGAAGCCAGATCATAACCAGGTGCATGATCCGGGGGTTCGCGGCCGCGGCACGTAGGTTGATTTTCGGCCTCATGCATCGGTCACCAAGTTCCAGTTGGTAAACAAAACACGGACGGTTTTCAGCGTGAATAAATAGAAGCTGGGTCATATTTCCCTGCAAATTCAAACATGAGCGGGCAGAGACAGGCAGAGAGGGAACGATCCAGAGGAGCCGAGCGGACGGGGGAAGGGGGAGGCTGGTGTTTTTCCTTGTGCTGTTTCTGACATCTGACGGAGGCTGGGGATTCATTTATAACGAGAAAGACAACAACTGGATCATGACTCTCTTCAAATTTCACCCACGAGAAGATCCGAACAATAGGAGTTTGGATGCAGGCGAGCTTTTGTGCATTTGAAATTTGATGTCTTCTCACAGAGGGTTTGACAGTTTGGTGTGTGAGAGCTGGGTGTGGAAAAAGCTCAATAAAATATGCACTGTAGATTTTTTTTTTTTTTTTTGTAAGAATAACATTACTGTCAGGTCAGTGATGTTTATCAGACAGTTGGCTGAATAACTTTCTTCAGTCAATCTGGTCCACTGAAACAAATTGTATCCAGCAGTCAGGTACCAGATGGCAGCCCTCTTGCCTCGTCGGCGCTATGGCAACCACATGACAGTTCTTAGTTCAGTAAGTATACACCAGTAAATGGAATAAAATGGGATTCACCCGCCGACCACAAAATTGATAGCACACAGAGTTTCTCGGCTTCTTATAACTCTCTGCCAGGATTAGCTTAGCATTCAGGAAAACAGCACTTAGGGGTTGGAAGGTAGTCAATTTCCATCCATTAAAATTGGTGCATCGGCTCCTTTTCCTCGCCTCCATGTGCCACTTAGATCAATTACACACCGCCCCAAAGGGTTAATGAGATCTAAACCAAGTTCTCCCTGGATGTGACACTTTTCAGAAGCTCAAAGGAAGTGACTCACGCAGATTACCGGCCAGGGCTTCATCATCTGGATGTGCCCGATCTCGCTGATGCTCTCACTTTTCAAACATGGCTGCAGAGGAGGTGGCACCGAGGCGAGCGCTTCACGCTTCACGCTCCACTGGGACGTGATGAATTAGCGGTGCCATCAACCGACAGGCCCACTCGGCCTGATATCCTAAACATAGGGACACTTTTAATAAAAGATAAATGTGGGATCTGTTTAGGAGATGATTCCGACTGTTTGCACGTTCCGCTTAACTGGAATGCCAACACAACAACGGGGATGTGATCCACAGTCACACACACACGCACAAACACACATCTGCTGCTCAAATCCCTCATTACCAACACAGTCCATAACGCATACTTTCACTGGGGTCGGATTCTCGGAAATGTGATCTCTCAACAGTTTCAGTTTGAAGCTCTCAGAAGGAAAGAACAGCATCACGACACCCACCTGGGGTTCTGTCGTCTGTAGAAGTTGACTCAGGTTTGCTTTCATAATTTTCGAGCGTGTGACAACTCGGGGAAATATAATCCCTTGCTGGAATACAGTGTCTTTGAGCCAATCTGTTACTCGGAATTTCTTCCCCCTCCCTGCGTTCACAGGAACCACTTTCCTTTCCCAGATAACGTTTAAAATTTCCCTTTCTTTTGTGGCTGTGGGATGTTATCCTGTAATAAGAAACACTTATTCCTCCGATGGTCTGACTTCTGTTGGAATGTTTTTAATCACCGCTGGTGTCTGTGTTTTTGCTATAGCATTTTTTTTAATTTGAATAACCAGTTATCCAGTTTATGTGTTTGCTTAGCTGTCCTTGGTGTTCACTAGTGAATTAATATTTAATGTGCTTATGAAAAATGCAATGAGTTTTTTTTTTTTTTTGAAGATGGTGTGGTAAAATGCTGACATTTCTCAAAGTAAAAAGCCAGTTTTTTACAGTATATTGTGGTAAGAGGAGATTTTGAAAGGCATGAAATCTCAGGTTACTGATATTGATTCCTTTTAACAGCACGTTGACGCATGGAGCACAAGCTCCATCTTTTCATTCTCGTTTGCTTCCATCTAGTGGCAATAGGTGTAATGGTTGCTGTAATGCGACGTCTGGACAGCAAGGGGCAGTAAAACTCACAGGTCCCTCTTTTGCACACGTGAAAACCGCTTGAACGGATGTGAAATCTGCAGTCACCAAAATCATCACTAGATGCCAGTAAACGCTCAACTTGACTTTCTCTCTCCCGTCACCCCTGTCCTCAGGTCATTTAGGCGACCTGGAGGACCTCGACTAAAGGCTTAACCAAAATTGCAGAGTGACAGTAGAGAATCCAGGAGATCTGGTGGCTTTGCACCCACATGTCACACAGCTTTGAAATGAGCCTGATTACTGTTTAAATGAGCAAAATTTGCAGATATCCATGTCTGGGGCTTGTTTTGTTTTGTTTTTTTCCACAAAATTATGATTCCATTTGTTATTGGACATGAGGGGATCCCTATTTGAAGACAGCCTGGACCAGGGCCAGTGAGCACTCTCCCTGGGGAGTTTGATTGATGCAATTATAGAAATAAAATCATGACCATATTATACTGGGAATAATCAGTGGGGCAGGACCCAACCTCACTCTGCCTCCTCTCAGTCCACCCCTCATCATCCACCCCCACTAACCCCCCCACACACACACACACACACACACACACACACACACACCACTCAAGGCCCTCTCCTTCCTCCTGTGTGAAATTCTTGCGGGGCAGTGCACACCGGCGCTCTTCACCACCATCGCAGCCACCCAACACCCCCCCCTCCCCTCCCTCCTTGCTCTCAGGCAGCTTTGCCCCTCCAGTTCCGTGCTGTGCCGGCCTGGAGAGGAGTAAAGGAGCGGAAAGAGGAGAGAGAAGAGAGGATTTGGTGAACCGAGGAGCGAGGGACCATGGCTGCTCTCCCTGCCTTGCTGAAGACCTGGGTAATCCTGCAGACCTTCTGTCTGGCTCTGGCCCAAGTGGTGAGTGAACAGGGGGGGACGCTGAGACCTGCTTTATTCTGGAGCTGAGTGGGGATAAAGGCCCCTGAAGGGCTGATGGGCAAAGGATGTCTTTAGGTGATGTTACAGGTCTGTGTTCAAGGTGAGCTAAATGTTGAACCAGTTGAAGGAGCCCAGGTGCTTGAAGGAGAAAGGTGAGCCTGAGATCGGTGTTCTACAATGGAGACACGGTAAAAGTGGATAATCTTCTGTGGATCATCATCCTTGTCACCTTTGGACTTAAACTGAAGATTTAACTCTGGAGTTACCTTTAAAGCTTGGATTTCTCCTCACCTGGGTTTTTGTTTTTTTGGGGGGTGTTGTGCTGGGGGGTTGATCAAGAAGATTTTTTATCAAAGAGTGAAAAAAAGGTTGTGGCACAGCTGGACCTGGCACCTGAAAGGTGTCATCTCATGGGCGTCGACTGGATAACACTTCCATGGATGTGTCTTGTTTTCGTGTTTTTCACACTTGTACCAATCACACACACACACAAAAAAAAATCCTGAAAATAGGATTCATGTCCTTGGTGCTGGATTGAGTGACCCACTGAGAGGATATTCAAGGCAGGCTCAGCCAAACCTGGGACGTAAAGACAGGGGTGAGGTGGAGGGGGGCAAACAGTGCCAGTCTCGCGGCCCCCTCCGGCAACATTCCTCCTTTCCTGTTTGTTTTTTTTCCACCTTTCCTCATGCATTCTGATTATTTTACTTGTTTTTCCTGATTTCCATGGATGGCAGTTAAACATAAATGAATTGATGCGGGTCCACCTGACACATGAGTGTGTCGCACATCTCATCATCATCTTTGTTCTAAAAAATGTGCTGTGATGAACTCATTGTCTGTGTATTACAGACAGTTGATGTTTGTCATCACCTGACTGTGAATGTGTTTGCTTGTTGTTTTTCAGAGGGGTCCACCCGGACCTCAAGGCCCGCCCGGCCCACCAGGCCCCTCTGGCACCCCTGGGTCAGACGGAATCGATGTGAGTACCCGCTCAGGTTTACCTTGCACATATTTTTGCCACAAAGACAATCATTGTGCTGGAGAGATGGCCAATCTCTCGCTGCTTGTGCACTAAGCACAGCCTTCCCGGCAGGGGGCACTGCAAAGGAAAACACACCCACACAAAAAGAGCTCTGTTCCCAGCAGAGAGAGGGGTCTTTGAGAAGGGTCCCTCGCATGAGTACTCAGTTTGTGTCGCAGTAATGTGATACATTTGAGTTATTCTCAGGGTTAACTACACACATGTGCTGTAAACGGAGGCTGCCGAGGGAGAACTTTGAGTTTGTTTCATCATATGAATCGATTGGATTAGTTACCAGTACAATATTATTATTATTTGTTGTTGTTGTTGTTTTTACAATTTTTTGGACTAGAAAACCATAATTCAGTCTTCAGAAGTATCTTTATATTAATGACCAAAAAGGGGAATGTTTGTCAAGTAAATTAGGAAAACAATGCAAAATATTAAAAATAAAAAAATGCTGTAAATGTCACATCTCTGTGTCTGTAGGGAGACAAAGGACCCCCTGGCCCCCCTGGTCCACCAGTGAGTTTCAAATAATTTTTATTATAGAAATGTGTTTGATGTCTGTGACAGACGTGAATTTGGAATATCATTTCCTTTATTTTTAAGGGACAAAAGGGAGAGCCAGGAGAGCCAGGTCCTGATGGACCACCAGGAGAGAACGGTATTGATGTAAGTAAATGTGATTATAGGGGAGACATTTGGGGGTTCATTCTGTTGGGTTTGTTTAAACTAGTAAAACGAAATGCATCAAAATGAACTGTGGCAGGAAAGAAGTCTGAAAATAGAATAAAAGCACTTTATTTTTTGAGCTCTGAAGATATTTGTTCACAGAAAAATGTGGAGTTGGTTCATGGCAGAAAACGTATTAAAAATCATGTCAAAGTTTTTTCTACATTAAAATGTTTTGGTCAGCCCCCAGCCTTGAACTCCTCACTACATAATGTTTGTGTCACAGCATTTAATCATTTTATTTAAATGCACAGTAAATCAAACTTATTATCAAGTGCGTAATAGCTTTTAGCTGTGAACTGGTAAATATTAATAATGGGGAAATGTGTTCTGGACCGATATTAAGTCCCCTTTGGTCACATGCTAACACACAAACACACACTTTGATACATTCCTCAGAGATTTAGTTCTTAATCCTCCCTGGAATCTCAGCCTAATTACAAGAGCTGTGCCAG
This sequence comes from Lagocephalus sceleratus, assembly GCA_911728415.1. Taxonomy (NCBI): domain Eukaryota; kingdom Metazoa; phylum Chordata; class Actinopteri; order Tetraodontiformes; family Tetraodontidae; genus Lagocephalus; species Lagocephalus sceleratus. Next base: position 4,888,488 of record CAJVRN010000087.1, on the reverse strand, counting down.
TTTCAATTAAATATGGTACTATTAGACTTTTTGTTTTCTGTTTCTGGATTACTAATTCATGCTCTGTGGAAAGGATGATGTTCGTATCCTCTTCCATGCATGTCTGGTGTACCTGCTGACATCCGTGTGTCCGTGTGTCTTCAGGGTTTGATCGGAGCAAAGGGTGACCGAGGTCCTATTGGGAACCCTGGCCCAAAGGTGAGTGTCTGAAACCCCACTCAAACACATCACTTAAGCAAGTTAATTGTTTTTTCTTTTGTTTTTCCAGGGTCAACCTGGACCAAGTGGTGAACCAGGACCTCCCGTGAGTCGAAGTTGTGTTTTGCCTCCTCAGCTTTTTGTCAATAAGGATAAGGATAAGATTACACACATATGGTGGTTCATTTCACATAAAATCTGAGGGTGCCACTTCCTGTTGGATCCACAAAGCCCCTGACTAAGTCAGCCAGCACTGAGGAATGAGTAAAAAATCTCTGTTTCCCTTTTAATGGACCAATGCAAATTATTATTTTAACTTCATGGAACTGTACCAGAATTGAGAGGGTAACACATGAACTACAAATCCTTCTCAAATATGGATAATTGCTTTATCTACTTCAGTGTTTTTGTCTAATTACTACAGGCGACACAGGCGGGTACTTATTAAAATGAGTTGTGACAGGTTGAAGTAAGCATGGTTTGGAACACGCTCGGTTTCTAGGCAAGCATATTTTCCACACAGCTGGTGTCATAAGAAGACCTCCCGAGTCTCCCTTGTTTCACGCCTGAATGCCTGACCAGCTGTGTCCCCTTTCAGGATCCAGATGTGGCATATGTTGTCCACAGCTGAGAAGAAGCATGAGATGCATAATCCACGTCTGATACGCGTGTTACCCTAAAATTCAACCTGCCCCTTGATGAGTGCTAAACACAGGGTTGCAGCGCACTCAGTGCTGCAGCATAATGCTGTCGGGACAGCACATAGCCACTGGATGGCGGTATTTGCCTACATTTTAGGAATTATCAACTACAGCGTATTCATACATTTCATTTCATGGCATCCAGTGTCATCCCTGAATAACACACCATCACTTAAATCTGTTGTTTTGCATGAGCGGGGGCTGTATTTGTACACCAAGCTGCCATGCGTTACTGGAGACCTCAGCCCGTGGGCCACTCTTCCTTCAACAAGGCTTATACACTCAATTACCTTGGTTATAATTAAATCTATGTGAAAGACACAGTAAACACACTGATGGTGCTCTTTGCCTTTGTTCTTTTGCACTGTTTGCTCTGATGCTGCACATGAGTATGACTAAATTACTACCGCCATGATTAATTAGCCTCCACAAACATTAATTGATACTTTGACGGATGGGATCCACTTGCTATGCAGTAGGTTAACAACCCACTCTCTTCTGTCTACACAGGGACTCGGCCTTCCAGGACTGCCTGTGAGTAGCTTGTATGCTTTCTTCAAATGCTGCCTGGATCAATTAGCAGCTATTCTTTGATGTGTTTCTTTGATGTGTTGTGTTCATGCTGGTTTCTCTGTTTAGGGCACACCAGGGCCCATTGGTCTTCCAGGTGAAATTGGACCACCAGGATCAAAGGTAGAGAACAAACCATGAACAAATTAATGTTGAATTTGCTTCTTTAATGTTTTTTGTTTGTTTGTTTACTTCATTTAGGGTGTATTGGGCTCTCCTGGACCTCCAGGACTTCCCGGACCTCCTGGCAAACCTGTAAGTGTGTGGACAGGAATACTGAGGCACAACTTATAATCAATATTCCTGGAATTAGTTATTGTCAGGAGGAGACTGAAAAATATTTTTATGAAAAACTAATTTCATGGAATCTTTTAGACAATATTCAAAGGTTGTGGTGTCAAAGCCCCAAGTACAACGATGTTTACTAGCTATATAATTATTATTTCTTATTTATTTATGTCTGCTACTGTTGCTCCAGCAATTTCCCAAGCAGTCAGAGGGAATTACAAATACATTTGCAGTTGAAATCTTGAGGGAAAATAAATGAAAAAAGGTTATTACACTGATGAAGCAGAATAATGATTGTTATTAAAGCTCTTATCTCATTCATTGGTACAACCTCAAAACAAATATTGCCTAAAAAATCAATTTAAATAGCTTTTTGTTGATTTAAAGATCAGCTTAGCCCATGGGACTGACATAATATGTCACATGACCAACTGCAGTTAATTTTGCCTTTTAGTAAACTGTTGATTGATACTCTAAGTAAAGTAAAGTAAAGTCAAAGTAAAAGTAAACCTACACGATATCCTGGGCTTGGTGTAGCCGATGAGTGTCTTATGACATGTGGTCAGTTTTTTGAGGACGGACTGAACGTCTGCGTCTGTGTGCCTTTGAGTGGGTCTGAGATGTGGGAGGTGTCATCATAGAGAGTTGTTTCCAGCCAAGGGGAGGGTGCCTGTTTAGCTTTAGTGCTGTCCTCAGGTGAAACGTCTCATCCTACTGTTGCATGAATACATCATTCATGGCAGAGATACTTGACTTTCTCAACTCAATCTATAAACGGGGCGAAGGAAAGATGGAGGGAGAGGTAGATACACTGAGATAAAGTGCTAGTGCTGGCTCAGCTCCTCCTCATCTTCTCTGTCATTCTGCCCATCTATCCGTCAATCCAGGGTCCTCCAGGGAAGTTTATTGGCCTGGAAGAAGGAAGTGCAGACTTCCAGGTACGAGCTAATGGAATTCCCTTTCTTAAAAAATCAATTATGACATCAATTTTGTAATCCACATGTCCTTTTCTCGAAAACAGTGTCCTCTTAACTGTCCAGCAGGACCTAAAGGCCCCCAAGGACTGCAGGGAGTCAAGGTGAGTTATCAAAATGTTTTCTTTTTTACCATCATTGATCACAATTCTTTACAATGGCCAAACGATACAACTTTACAACTTAATGATTGTTGCCCTATAGGGACACAAAGGGCGTTCTGGTGTCCTGGGAGACGCTGGCAGCATAGGAAAAATGGTGAGTTACTCCAACATGGCTGGATTGGATGCACTTAACTTCAACACCAATACGTATAAACCTCTGCACACCCAAGCACCTCCAACTAGGAGAAGCAAGGATTAGCTCTAATGAAGCCTCCTGAGGCAGATGACTGGCACTAATCTGGCCGCGATTAGTCAGGCCTGGCCCCAGCCCCACGGTCAGCATGCAGCGGGCCAGATGAAAGCAGAAGTGGAAGAGTCAGGTACATGAAGAAAAGGATGAGACAGTCTGGGTCCACACATCCCTGTAACCTCGACGTATTAAGCTGAGCTAATGAGCACATGGCAGGCTCCAAGGGAGCAGCCAGCTAGGCCGCAGGAATTAGCCTCTGATCTTCCCACACAAGAGGCCTCCGATGCGCAAAACACTCAGCAGTCAGCTACCTCGTCTGGTAGGCCAGGAGTCCAGTCCTGCCCTGATATTCGCTCAGTTGCTCTTCTTTATCCTGTCAATTGCAGTAGCCCAAACAACAAACTGAAAATGTTACATACAAGACAATGGCTCCTGGCAAGTAAGGATACAAGAAGAGTTTAACCAGGAACCAACAACCATCATGTGACTGCTAGGGGCCGTAGATGTATCAGATGTATCTCCTCCAGCTTTAGGCACTTTCAAGAGTTAAAGGGTTTTAGCTGCTCAACAGAGATCAAAGTTCTCTTTTGTTTCACTACAACAGGGTCTCAAAGGAGAAATTGGCATCTCTGGGGAACAAGGTATCCCAGGACCTCCGGTATGCTGTGAATTCAACAGTTTGATTTTCCTGCCAAAGTTTTCACGTGCTAAAAGTGTCTTATCAGCATGATTGAACAGATGAAAGGTTTTTCTCATTTGATTTTATTCTTCAATTCAACCTCAGGGGCCCATGGGGCTGCGGGGCTACCCAGGAATGATGGGTCCTAAAGGGGAAGCAGTAAGTAAAGCCCCTTGAATGGTTTTATGTTAGTTCTGTCATTTCATTTTCTTTGTTTTTTGTACTGTTCTGAATCTTTTTGGACATAAGACTGTTCTCATTCTTCAAGGAGACACAGCCTGGCCTGTCCCCACTGTACAAATATCATCCATTACCAGCAATGGGGACATATGGAAATGATGCTAGCAAAAATCTCTCTCCGCTTCCTCTAATGAGCTGCTCTTGTCTGGTCTAGGGTGCCTCCTGATCCTCTCTTGTGATCAGTCTCACTATTAACTTTAGCCATGTTAGGGCCCTAAAACGGTATCGGCTGGCTATCGGTGTACGTCCTATTAGTGAAGCAAGTTAAATGCTATTTAACCCTTTATCATGAAGAATAGTAGGCCACTATATGGACTAAGCATCCATCTTTGTCTTAAGCAATTGATTTCTTCTCGTTTGCCCTCAGGGACCTCGTGGATACAAGGGGATCCAGGGACCTGTAGGAATACCTGGGCCTCCTGTAAGAGCACTTCTGCACACCATATTACTCACTAAAACAAATATCTGTCGCACACCAAAGAGATCCCAAGCTTTTCTGCCTCGCTTGCAGGGTGAAGAGGGGCCTCAGGGGCCACTGGGAGAATCAGGAGACAAGGGAGACAAGGTATGGTGGATCTCCTGGTGTTTTTCACTTCAGGTTTATTGGCAAAAGCAGTGGTGCAGAAAAAAAAAAGATGAAATATTTCTCAGATCTGCAATTGGGACCACTGTCTTGATGTGCATTGCAAATGTTCTGAGAGTGTGTTTCTTCTGCAGGGCAGCAGAGGTATCCAGGGCCCACAGGGAGCCGTTGGCAAAAAGGGAGAGAACGTGAGTGAACGTGCGCAGTTGGTGGTCGGGAAAGGTGCCAGATGAAGGCAGCGTCTTCATCTATTTACTTTTTCTTTTTTCAGGGCTTACCAGGTATTGATGGAAAAGATGGCACTCCCGGCATTCCTGGAATAAAGGTAAGGGGTAACCAGCCGTGATGATGCTGATATGGAGATTCAAACTCAGCCAGGATTTCAGTCAGGGCCTCTACTTTATGTGTCCTGCAGGGTGCTCCTGGCCAGGCCGGGATGCCTGGTCCTCCCGGTCCTCAAGGAGCGGCGGTGAGTGATTACTTTGAGATCGGGTCCGATAATACCGGCCAAAGCACATGCAAATAGGTCCGTCCGTACAGGCTTGTTGTTCCTCAGACCACGTCGAGGGTCAATTTGTTCTCATTCCAACAAGAACACAGATGAGGCGGGGGGGGGGGCGGAGGTGTGACGTCGTCTGTAAATCTTGCTTTATTTTGTTTTCTGGGCACCCTTCCAGGTTAACAGTGACCCTGTGGCCCACACTGTTTTAGAATTTAAACCACCTTGAAATACCGTTCTCCCTCCCACCGTGCGCCATTTATCACAATCAGACTGGCGAGCAGCTTGTACCCCAGCGTGCGTGTGGCAATGTTTGTGTGCACGTCGTTCTGACTGAGGAGTAATTGAGCGTGAGATTCACACTTTGCTGTGTGGTCACTGCAGGGACGCCAACACTGATGCAGTCCCAAGTATCCTAACACAGGATGCTTAATTTTATGAGCTTCTAATATACAGATCTGCACATGAGCCTGTTGTGAAGTATATGCTGTTTAAATAATTTTAAACTTTTAGGATTATAGTTGATTGCATAGCCAATGTATACTTTGGTTTAATAGATGTAACTTGCTCTATATATTCCAGACATGTAAGAAAGGCTGCCACTTTTCCTTTAGACTTTTGTAGCACAGACTATAATAAAAATGAAAACACATACAGCGAAAGAGATTGGCCTGCAAATAACTTATTTAAATCGAACCAACATGGGGTGTTTCAGTTACATAATGTGCATCGTGAAATTCAGCTTTTGATTTGCTTTTATCTACTGGTGAATTTTGCAGGGGTTGCCTGGCAGTCCTGGTGCAAAGGGAGGGCCTGGAGATAAGGTAGGCTTTTCTAAGAGCCATGTCTGTTTCTTCTTTTCATCTTTTTTTTCTTTTTCTTTTTTTTTTTAACCTTTTGTGTTGTTTTGTCAGGGTGAACCTGGACCTAGAGGCCCAGTTGGAATGTCAGGTGCTCCTGGACCACTGGTAAGGCAGTAATGATAGATGAAGAAAAGATTACCTCTCGCTTCTGTGAACTCTTTTGAAAAATGCACGACACCCACATTTGCTAGGGTGAACCTGGTCTTCCTGGTGAGGCTGGGATGGAAGGAGTTCCTGGACCAAAGGTAGGAGTCCAGAATTAGATCATAAAAAAAGACCCCGACTTTGAAACATACTGACTTCAGCTGCTTTTCACAGGGAGACAGAGGACAGCGTGGAGAATCGGGGCCACAGGGAATCGTTGGCAAGCCGGTAGGTCGCTGCTTTGAAATACCTGCTCAGTTCTTTCAGCAGTTGCTGCACTTTTACTTCGTGAATTCTAATATCTTTTAACAGGGAGGTAAAGGAGAGAGAGGACCCATCGGTGTTCCAGGTGCCCAGGGTCTCAGCGGAACCAAGGGAGATAAGGTCTGTGTGTGCAGCAACAAATGCTGTGAGCATCACTTAGGCTGACGGATATTACCCACACATGGACACAGGGGGCAGTGTTTACCCACGGATTAAAGGCTAAAATGCACAATAAACCACCAAAGGAGATGCAGCAATATAAATGATAATCTAAGCATCCTCATTCTCTATGTTTCAGAGATGAAACATCCTTACATTCTGATCTGTGGTGTCACTGGTTGAAATCAATATTTCCTTCTTCTTATTATTTATTTTTTGAATATTATATTTAAAATTTGATTCAATTTAAATGCACACTATCCATTTTTCTTTCCAGGGCTTCCAAGGGAAAGTTGGGTCAAAGGGAGACGTTGTGAGTATTTTAACTTCAACTTCAGCTCAGTGCTGACAAATATTCTCTCCAATCACTGGTTGCTCACCCCCCCCGTTTTCATCCTTCTGTCGCTTAGGGAGACCCTGGTGTTGAGGGATTGGCTGGCGAAAAAGGTGAAAAGGTAAAAATAATTGCTGCGGTACCTAAATCTGTCTCCAAAATTTCCTTTCAGACATAAAAGTTTTAACAGGTGGCTCTGAAGACGTCACAGGTAGCAGGGAAAAACAGCCTTCCATCATCTGGAAGTTGAAAAGATGTGGTTTGTTTTTCAAGTTGCATGCAAATCAGCGTAATAATCCAGATGGCAAATCAGCTATTTACATGGCAGCGAAGCGCTGATGCATGTTGGTTCCTTCGAGCAGCAGGCTTCGGTGTTCATTTTTAAATTATTGCTTGACGAGTGTCTCGGGATGATGGACAGAGGTGATGAATGCAAAAGTGACTGGGTGTTCATGTCTGCTGTGACAGGGTTTGTCTGGTGAACCAGGACCCAAAGGACAGGTGAGGGTTTGAAAAGCATTCTCCCTGATTGTTCAGTTTTCTGAGTTTTGAACCTTTTGAAGATCAGTCGTGATTGTCCTCTTTGTTTCCCCCTTTCACATCCTTGCAGCAAGGAATACGGGGTGATCCTGGACACAACGGTCCAACTGGAGACCCCGGTAAACCTGGAGACCCGGGACCACCAGGATTGCCTGGTCCAAGGGGACTCAACGGAGAGCGTGGAGTACCTGGAATGCCTGGCATTCAGGGTCCATCAGTGAGTTAGTTTAGAACGGATCTCATGGATGTTGGCTGTTTTGATGGCTGCTCATTTTTCTCTTCTCTGCAGGGACGTGATGCATCTGACCAACATATCGTGGAAGTGGTCCTGAAGATGTTGCAGGGTGAGTGTCTGAGCCTCAATCCTGTGTTGGTGGAGAAACTGTCATCTTCCCTCCCAATGAAACATCATCCGATGATTTGTATGAAATCATGACTGTATTTTTTTATGACAGAGAGGCTAGCAGCGGTGGCAGTGAGTGCCAAGAGGGCTGTCCTCGGTGGGGCAGGTGTGATGGGTCCTCCTGGGCCTCCCGGACCTCCTGGAGCAGCCGGCCCGCAGGGACCACATGGTTTACCTGGTCCTCGTGGCATCCCTGGTATTATTGGAGGACCGGGACAGATCGGAAACACAGGACTTAAAGGTAGAGTACAATCAGGACAGGTAACAGGCCTCTCACTGCTGCTGGTTCAGAGCGTTTCTACTAATAGGATTAAGTTGCTGATTTGACTTTAGAAACCTAGTGGAATGCTTTTTTGGAATGTTTTGAGTGTATCCGTCAGCACTATAAATGCTGCATGTTTCTGTTAGCAAAGAGTTTAGATCTCCGTCACATCATATAAACACGTGGGGCAGTTCCATATGTCACACTTGACCCTGTGAAACAGGAGACATCTTTCTGCTCTCAAGCTAAATATTAGCACTGACCAGTGTTGTACAGTGAAAGCTTTTCTGAGGGATGAACCCCGTTGTAGTTTGTTTTACTTCAGGATTATTTGGTGATGTGTATTTATTTATTTTTTCTTGTCAAGGAAAAAGAGGGCCAAAGGGAGAGAGAGGAGATCCTGGGAAAGCCCACCCAGGACCGCCTGGACTTCCAGGGATACAGGGTAACAAATCTCAATAGATACTACTTTTTCAAAGAAAAAAATCATCCCTGAATAATTAGCATGCACACATTCAGAGCAAGGGACTAAAGTGGCTACAAACAGGCTTTACAAAGGATTAAGTAGGGGTTCTCATCGTGATTAAAACTTCATCTTTGGCTGAACTGTTTCTTTAAGAAGAGCGTGTGAGTACAATAAGAAACTCACAGACTTGGCATTAAAGCTCTTACCATAGGAGAGGATGCTCAAAAGCATTTTTAAAGCATCATTACCTCCAGTCATTTAACAGATGCTCCTCAATAAGAACACGGTAGGATTGCATTGGCACATGCTAATTGCAACAGAGGAAAACAGACGCTCCTCTGCATACACAAGTCAGCTCCGGCGCATGTGACACACACACACACACACACACACACACACACACACACCTGTAATTTCAAACAAAGACCTCTGTTCAGATTTCTGTCCAAATGTGTCATGTGACCTCCTGTGTTCCCTCCACAGGTCCTCCCGGTGTTGATGGTGTGGCTCGGGACGGCAGGCCCGGTGAGAGAGGACCTCAGGGGACACCGGGAGAGGCCGGTCACCCCGGGAAGGCTGGTCCTGCTGGTCTCCCAGGGTATTGTGAGGCGGCCATGTGCCTGGCTGCATCAGCATACACCTCCCCAAGGCTACAGGAGGCAGGAACAATTAAAGGACCCAATTTTTAGGAGTGCCAAATTTCCATCAGCCGCTCTAAAAACCAGGAAGAGAAGAGAGAGAGAGACCACTCTTCTTAGCAGGACAAGATCCAGAGCAATAAATGGGGGAAACTAATAGTGACTGTGCCCCCTTCTACATCAGTTTTTTTTTTTTTTAATAAGTGGGACACACCCTTATCATAACCCATCTTACATCACCATGACAACAACTCACATCCACCTCCTTTCCTCTGAGTCCTATAATGTTTTGATTTTCTTCTTCTTATTGAACCTATCGTTCACAGTCAAACGTCCCAGTCCAGTTCCAGAGAGGCAAGGAAAGGCACGAGAGCATGTCCAGGGCAAAAGGCGCTCTTTTCTCATGCCGTGGTTACTTTAAAGTCTTAGCATACTGTATGCAAGATTTACTCTGAGATGCGTTCGGAAGTTTCGATGCAATGTTTCTTTCAAGGGATTGAACAGGAATCGCCAGGAAATGATTGAAGTCTGAAGTTGCGTTCGGTACTGAACTGAAACAGTGTTTTTCACATCTGTAATCTTGAGTGAAATCCCAGAATTACCTCATGTGTACATTGCCCGCCTCCCTTTTCCCAACCCAGCTTTCTACCCAAGTCTCATTTTAGAAACTAACGACCAGCTTTATCTCTTTCTCTTGTTGCCTGGCAACGCCATATCCCAAAAGGCACTCCCATCTCCCACAATGCAGTGCTGTAAATCTTTGTAAATGTGTGTTGATTATTATGTAGAGAAAAAGAAATGGGTTACGATACGCAAAACTAAAAAGGAAAAAAAAAGAAGAATCCTGTGTTAATGAATTCAGTAATAAAAAAGTTGGCTGCAGTTTAAACAAGTTTCCTCCAGACAAATCAGTCCGAACGTGTTCCTGTGCCACTGTCAACTTTTCACAGGGTGTCAGAGACCTAATGTCTGATTTATTTTCAACCAGAGATTTTATTTATTGTTCTTTATACATAATATAATCATTTGTAAAGAGGGTTTTTATCTGGCTGTTCAGCTCAACCCAAACCAATAAAGAGGAACCTTTTCTAAAGTGTAATTGTTCTACTATTTCATATTGCGAATGAAAATACGCCAATAACAAACCCATGTTTGTATGTTTTATTTAATCTCTGATATAAATGAGCTGCTGCATATGAATCGACTACCTGACATCTGAATCTGGAGATCATCTTTCATCTAGAACATCACAGCTGATCTGCAATAATGATCACATGCACAGATCTTTGTGTTTCCTGCAATTAAAAACATTCCAAGTGTATGTTTTTTTTTGTCTCATCCATCTCATAATACAACAGGCAAATGATGGATACAAACAGATGCAAGCTGTTTGGAAATAAACTGCAACAAATCAAATAAAAAATATAGAGACACAAGGAAACTTCAGTGGCTGCACACAAATGACTACAGGTAAATGGCAGCCACACAAATTATGAATGATTGAATGAAAAATGTGCTGCAACATGCAGGAAAACTATATAAAGTGGGAAAAAAAAATCTATTTAAAAAATCTGTAGCTTTGCAGCACCAGCAACAAAGCTACAAACACATTTTGTAGCTTTGTTGCCGGTGTTTGTAGCTTTGTATCTTTGTAGCGGCAGCAACAAAGATACAAATTTCGTTTTTTGTAGCTTTGCTGCTTTGTATCCTAGCTACAGCCATTTGTAGCCTAGCTACAAAGATACAAATGCATTTTGTAGCTTTGTGACGGCAGCCACAAAACCTTATAACACCTTTATAACAAAAACCTTAATAGCATTGTAACAGCTTTGTAACAAAGCTAACAGCTTTGCAATAGACCTAAAGACATTGTAATAGTGTTGTAACAAATCTAATACTATTGTAATAGTTTTGTAACAAACCTACAGACACATAACTATTTAGAGACAAAATTTAGTTGATACTCCAAAACCCCCTCACCCTATAAATCCATAATTGTATTTGAGCCTTTTACACACTCAGATGCATCTAATAATTATCGTATTTACTTAGCACTCTAAATGATGACACAAAAGATGACACAAATCATCATTGAAAAGCAGTTTTATTAAACATTTCCCATGGTTTGGAGTGTGACAAACATGATAAACAACGGCTCATGGTTCAGACGTGGCAACAGGTGGTGGTAACCTCCAACTCCGAAAGAAAAAAAAACAAAAAAAAAAACACCCCAAAATACAGTAACATTTAATATTACAAACCAGCTTGGGAAGTGCTTTTATCAATATTTTCTTTGTCATGATGCAATTGCAAGGGCTCATTAAATCAGTTTCAGAGGTGAACACGGATAAATGCTGCTCATTTGTAGCCAATTCTGTCGAATACTTAATGAAATTTTAAACTTTGCTGCTATGAGATTTTTTTGTCAAAAAATACACCATTTTTACCAACTTGAAATGAACTTTCTATAGCTTATACAACTTAGAAAAATTAATGGACATGGACAATGATAAACAGTGGCTAGGGATGGATTCTCATATCAGATCTATTAAAAATGTATAAAAAGCCATGATATATAAATAGAAATATATACAAAAATGTTAGTCCATCAAGGAGAACATGAATTGTTCAACTTATATTTCAACAAATCTGAAGTAGATTTTTAATGGATATTCTATCAAAAGTAAATTTAAAAAATGTATCAGACCAAAGAAACAGAATATTAGAAATGTAGGGGGTGCACAAAAAAAAAAAAAAACATATGAAAGGTGGAAGCAGAGTGCTGCAATTATTGTGTGTGTATTCTCCTCTGATCATTTTAGGTAAGAAAGAATTAAAGGGAAAAGAAAGTTGTGATTCTTGTCAACTCTGGAGGGTTGTTGAAAATGCACAAAAGAGGCGAGAGAAAAATTAGAGGCAGTAATAAAAGAATGAACTAACGTTCAAAAAAAGGAGTGATGCATTAAAAAAGAGCCTGGTGCATCTTTGCAAACCACATTCCACATGGATTTGAAGTTCTCACAAAATAAAGTGGGTTTTTATTCAGAACTATTGGTGAAACTGCAGCTGCACTCGTGGAGTTGGGTTAAAAATCTTCAGGTCTTTGGGTTCATGTCTTGTCTGTAGTCTCTTTGTCTCAGACCCCCCAGGGACCCTTGACGGATGGGCCCTTTGGGCTGTACTCTACTTGATGGCTCATACAGTCTCCAGGATTGCAGCGCCCATCACGTCCCTTGGACCCAGGATGTCCTGGAGGTCCTGGCAGCCCGGGAACACCTTGCTGACCAACAGGTCCTGGAGGTCCCATCTTCCCATAACCGGGGGCTCCTGGGACACCTGGGATAAATTAAAAAAACTCTTATTTCCAGTGCTTTAGAGGGTAGTTTTCTATCCCAATGACTGCCACTTGTCGGTTACCTGGTGCACCTGGAGGTCCATTGTCTCCCATTTCTCCAATACCCTTATCTCCTTTATCTCCCTTTGGTCCTTGGGGCCCTATAGACACATAATAAGTCCAAGTTTATAATAAAATAATATTTGTGGATTTATTTATTAGACTGAACTGAGTGAAACACTCACCTGGCATTCCTTGGTTTCCGGGAAGACCTTGTCTACCAATATGTCCAGGCCGTCCGGGTGTACCAGGGAGCCCAGGAGAACCTGGTGATCCGTCTTTTCCCGGAGGTCCGGGACGACCTGGGGATGCTGCCATCTCTACTGGCATCTGTATGCGAGACATGTAGTAGGCCATCCTCTCTGTGGAGAGAAGCGGTAAATCAAAACCATTCCACAGCAACAAGAAGAGAAACAAAACCATGTTTGAAAATGAGCTACCCAACAGAAGGCAGAGTTTTACACAAAAATATATTGGTCTTTATTTTTAGAAAACAGGATGTTCTCACCATCGAAAACTTTAATGACCTGCTGGCGGATGAAGTTCTTGATTTCATCATAATTCACCACAGCCTGTTTAAAAATACAAAAATTAGGAGGCAACATACATCAATCAACATACATAATTGGGAAAATTCATTATTTAATGGAACAGATGGGCCGAGGAAGTGCCTGTGGCCTCTCTACTGTTTGTCATCCACTAATTTTACAACCTAGACAGATATTAATTTGTTTGGTGCCGATTTCAAATTGCTCACATCATTTCCAGGTGGCCCTGGAAGTCCAGGTGACCCTGGGATACCCTCTGCTCCAGGGCTTCCCCTCTCTCCTCTTGGCCCGGCTGGGCCGATCATCGGCTGTGCATCCTTGGAGTGGTAACCTCCCCCACCAGGGGGACCTGGTCTCCCTCTCTCTCCTTGAGAGCCCTTCTGGCCTGGTTCTCCAGGTTCACCCTGATAAGCAATAAAGGCAGATACATTTAGTGTTATGTTATTTTGGCCCCAAAGGAAGGAAAATGAAATCTAAAGCACCTAAAAAGGTTTTTTTTTTCTTTTTTAATAATTTTAAAACACGAACCCTCTTCTCAGCCCAGTCCCCTACAGACTGATGCTACAATCTTCTCCAATGCTCGGGTACTATTGTGATTTTCGCTCTTGGTTGCTACTTTTGAGAAGCGTATTAGGATCATTATCATGCACATTTTAAAGCCTAAAAAGCAGCAAAGGCACTTAAGAGCATTTTTGGCCGAGTTTCTATCTCTTTCTGCCAACAGCGCCCACCGTTCCAGTGGTTTGAGGAAACTTTGCCGCATTAGCGACAGTGATTTATTAAGGACAAAGAAGCAGATAATGGGCATCTAATGTTTACACGTCACAGACAGGCAGGCTGCACTTGAAAAAGAGAGGAGGTAACAGAGCAGAGGAGTCTGTTCTTGTCTTTATCCTCTGTTGTGTGCCGCTAAAACCTGACAATGCTATTCTGTCAGTGTGACAAATAGCCTCATCTACTGTGCCCCTCATGCTTAATAGCATTATCCCACAGGCCTGAAATAACTTTATCACTTTATCCACCTCTGTCGCCGCAAGCCGTGTCTTAGAACACGTCCAGTGGGCAAGGAGAGGGTTAGCGGAGGGGCTAGCCGCAGAGAGGTGAGCCGAGGGTAGGGGAATGTTCGCGGATGGGTCGAAGAGTTACCGAATGGATGGATGTGCTTAGCGCAGGTGCTGAGAGGGCAGAAATGCAGAGAGCGTGGTTAGCAGTGTAGCGGTGTATTGGACAGATAAGGAATTTAGGCTGTCTGCAGCTGTAATGGATGACTGATGCGCCGGTTGACGACACACTGAATAATATAGTGAATCATCCTGAGTCAACACTTACTTTTTGACCCGGTGAGCCCCGGTCCCCTGGGAGCCCTGCCACACCCTGTCAGAGCACAGGGAAAAAGAAAAAAAAAAAACAAAAAAGAAAATTCACACCTTTACACAAACAGAAGCACATCTCCTTCCCCATAATGCAACACTCACATCTTTTCCAGCTGCACCGTCACTTCCTGGTTCTCCCTAAATGTGGAAAAAAAAATCAAGTTAGAGTTAAGAATATGTTCTTAAATGGACTCTGGTAAGAGGTACTAACGATCTGTCCTGGGTGCCCTGGAGGTCCTGGGGCTCCGGACATGCCTGGAAGACCCCTCTCCCCATTCTGGCCCTTATCCCCTTTAATACCCTGAAGAGATAAAAGAACATGAACATTTTCCTCTTTGTTTTCGCAGCACAATGTTATTAAATACTGTCTTGTTATGCATCTTCTCTAATTTCCATGCAGCAATGCATAATGGATCGTGTTAACGTTTCCTTAATGGGAATTTGTTTTAAGTCTTGTACATATTGACTTCCAATGTATTGTCATCAGACTTTGTGTGGTTTGCGCTCTGCGCTATGCTTTTTTCTCACCACATGGTTAAGATTTAGCCTTGATGTGAATGAATGCATCTCTTACCATTCCAGGTGGACCAGCAGGTCCCGGTGGTCCGGCTGAACCCGGAGGACCCTAATGAAAATGGTAAATGCACAGGTTCAGATCTAACACAACAACAACATGCTTCAATTATGGCAAGACAATGGACTTACAAGGTGGCCTGGGGGTCCAGGTCGTCCGATAGCTCCTGGGACTCCGGGGTCACCCTGAAAAGGTCACAAATTAACCTTAGATTTGACTTTGTACTTGTCACCTTGGGGTTTCATGCTGTTTGTAGGTCTACTCTCCTATATTTAGTAATTTTTACAGTATCAGTTGTTGGAACACTCACATCATGTCCTGGCCTGCCTTGTTTTCCAGGAGGACCAGAGGGGCCAACTTCACCCTGAATGTATGTGAGAATTAGTGACGACCACAATGTAGCTTCAAGAGCTCTTTTTCAAAATCAGCAGCTTTCTTCTCAGGATTTTGATGCCATACTTTGATTTGTAAATATGAAGAGGGAGGCAGAAAGTGTGCTGGTGAAGTGTTGCTGGCTTACCTTCTGTCCAGGGAGGCCAGCATGGCCGGGTTTCCCTTTGAATCCCTGAGGAGTAACATGAAAGACGATCAGGCTGATACAGTGTCAACATTCACAAAGTCCAGGCTGCCAAACAACAGCCAGACAGGTCTTTGAAATCCTGAACACCTGCTCTTAGGGAGGGTGCAAACTCAACCAAACACACACACACACACACACACACACACACACACACACACACACACACACACACACACACACACACACACACACACACACACACACACACACACACACACACTCTATCTGTGGGGATTTTCATAGATAAATTCTAACCTTGACCTTAAAACCAAGCCTTAGTCCTCAAACATTCCTTTGAAGTTTGACAGTTTGGTACTCAGTATGGAGTAAATGTGAGCGCGCGGACACACACACACACAAATATAACCATAGTGTCATAATGTCAATCATAATGATTTGTACATTTACAGGGACCCAGAAGATGATGGCAGTCCTGCGGGGGCTTCAGAGCCTTCACAAATGAATACTTGGTCCATATTAATATTTAATGGATGCTAAGCAACGCAGTATCTGCTTGAATGATGGGACCTAAATTTCTAGGCAGAACACCGCATTGTAATTAGATGTTGATTGTTATTCACTGCACTTGGCGATGGCGTTAATGTTGTGTTACACACACACGTGCAGTCTCTCTCTCTTTCTCTCTCGACATTAAAATACATCAGTATAGTCCTTTCTTGTCAATAACAGTTGTATATAATGTAGAGAACATTTATGCAAAAATTACACAATGAGATAAAGAAGAGGAGCAAGAGAAAGAAAGACCAGAAAGGAAAATATTAATCTCTGGGTAATACTATGGGAATAGGAAACATTTTCCAGCCATCATTAATGCCCATCTATCCAATACAGTGGATGCTGAGATCATGTTAAATTGGATAAGTTAAAAACTGTTTCTGGCTGCGGAGCGGTAAAGACCTCCTGAGACACTGAATCATGAACCAAAGCAAATATTTGTGGTGCCTTTTGAAACTAGTCCTCTCACTTTCTCATCCTTTGTGAAAAGAAAAAAGAGCCAGTACAGCAGCTAAAAACATTTGTTATGAATTTCTGTTAAAATCTGAGTGGAGGCAGGTGCTGAAGAACTGATCATGGTTGTAAAATACATTTCCACAATATTAAACATCAAAGAGGTAAAAAATAGTCAGGTTTTAAAAAAAATTCTGATCTAATTTAGCATTTACTTCTTATGCTTTATTCATGTGTTCTTTTTTTTTTTCCTTGGATGGGTCAAGCATTAAATCGGGTCAGGCCCATGTCAGAGGTGATACTCACTGGGATTCCTCGGGGTCCGATTGGCCCTGGTACACCCGGTTCTCCCTGATAGCGAAACAATAGCAATAGTCAAAGGTCAAATATTTCTTTCGCACTCAAGTATTGAATACCAGCACTGATGCGTAGGCAGGCCCATCTTTTGTAACATGTGACTCACCCTCAACCCTGGCTTCCCGTCTTTCCCATCCAAGCCCTCGATACCAGGCGGACCCTTTCATTGAGCAGAGAACCCACCAGTTCATACATGTGTGGGAACAGGTCAAACAGAGAGAACATGAAGAGATGTGCCTGTACCATCAGTCCGGGTGACCCTGGTGAGCCCGGTGGTCCTGTCGGTCCCTGAGAGCCTTGAGATCCATCATTGCCCTTTAAAAGAAGCCAATTTCAATAGAAAGGCATGTTCAAAAATTGCAATTAGCGTGATTTGTACTCACTTTTTCGCCTTTCAGCCCCGGGGGACCCTCTCTTCCAGACTTGCCAGTAATACCAGGTTGACCCTAAAAACACAACAGCTTTAGTAATGCCACGGATACCCCATGAGATGCATTCGAAAAATTATCTACAGACCAGTGGTCCTGGAAATCCTGGTGGTCCTGGGAAACCCTTGAAAAATAAAAGAACTATGATTATTTTTCTTTGTTTTTGAGAGTTATCAAGATATGCACCTTCCGTTTCACCCAGGTAAAAATATTTGCAGTCATGAGATAAGAAAGGAGAGGGTGGGTGGGGGTACGACTCATGTTCTGGCCTTGCAGCTCTCATGTTGTCCAAATCTACACCTACAATTTTACCTGATCCCCTTTGGCACCAGTGGGTCCTGCTGGTCCTGTGTCACCTTTCACACCCTGCAAAAATACAACTGTTCACACTTTTCCTGCCTTACACTTCCATGAAGTTCTTTTTTGGCTTATAATGAAACACTGACCACTGAGCCAGGCTGTCCCGGGTACCCGGCACTTCCGGAAGCACCCTGGCAGGATGGAGAGAAAAGTCAGTCAGGGACAAATGGCACTCTGCTGCTGGTGTGCAGGGAGGACTTACTGATTCTCCTTTCTGACCACTGTTCCCTGGACTCCCACGATCACCCTTCAGACCCTGACACACATGTAGACAGCTGATTAGTGCACATATTGATGGAGGGGCCTGTCTATCTAGTAACTGTGTCAGACTGCTCAGAGTCCCACATTTCCTTTACTAATGAGGCTCTAAGAGGAACATACAGGCAATCCAGGTGGTCCCATGGCTCCTGGGTACCCACTGGTCCCTGAAGGACCCTGAGGACAAGAAAAATCCATCAAACAGAAAATGCTTTTATTTCCCTTACGAGACGTAATTCCGAGGACTTTGATTGGCAGCCAATTACCTGCTCACCCTTTATCCCGGCGAGGCCAGGTGACCCTCGCTCACCCTGCTGGCCCTGAGGAGGAGGGCAGTAAGGAACGATCAGGACATGATGGAGGAGGTTGTGATATGTATGTCAGAGAGAGAGGTTCCCATGGTGGAAATGAGCGAAGGACAAGCCAAGTCAATATCACTAACCAGTGTACACCCCCCCCCCCCCAGGCCCACCTACAGTACATTTGATTTCTGTCCTTGCGTCTTGTACTTCTGAGACACATGGCGAGGATGTTTCAGTTGTTACTTCTTAGAGGCCCGAACCCACATAAACACATAGGGTCCAGTCCTTCTGATGCACTCCGACTCAAAATCTTTCAATCTGCAGCCTCTGATTTGAGAGCCGAACTGTGCTTTGACACAAATATTAATATGCATGTGTGAACGTGGTGTGTTGCCTAGCAACTGTAAGCATAAGACAAATGAGGAGGAGGAGAGAGGGGAGAGTTTCTTATACATGAAAATGTCAATCCATACTGGGCACTGGCAGAAGTCGCCATTAAAAGAGATAATTTGCGATCAACCTGTTTTGTCATGTAATTTGGCCCCTCCTGGATTTAAATGAAAAACAAATGATATTGGGGGGGGGGAAAATGGGAAGAATTAGTGAGATAAATTTTGAGGAAACACTCATCGTTGGAATAATTAGAGAAGGCTGCAATTTGGAAGAAAGCAATCGCTAATTGGTCATACTGAGGAGAAGCTAATTAGCCGCTGATCATCTTCCCCACAAATGAATACAGCTAATTTATTCAGCAGCACGAGTCTGTCCCTCACAGCCGGCGCAAACCTAAACACAGGAGCGGCGCCCAGCAGCAACTCTGACACCTGCCATAGCGGCGCTTTGCCATTTAGCGTCTCTATTCTCCTGAAACAATAAAGTGGCACTGGAAGAGGAGGAGGGCAGGTGTGTCAGCGGAGCGGACCCTCTCTCCATCACTCAGACAGATTGGGGAGGGGGGGTAAACAACAGAAGGAAAAGATGGTGAAACTATTTCCTCCTTCAAAATAACTTTCAATACAGATCCAGAGAGGGAAGAGGGAAACACAGCTGAAAATAGGCTAAACAAATGAGTGTTGTTCTGTCTTAAAAGCTGGAAACCGTTGATGAAAATGTGGATAATTGTGATGTATATATTGCATTACCGTGTGATCTTGCTTAATTTATGCGTTGACGCATTTAAAATAATGAATAATGATGCTGCATTTACTGCTCTATGGTGTCTCACATTTCTGAAGGTGGGGAAAAGAGAATAGTACATAGAAGTACAAGAAAAAAACGAAACTTACAGGGGTGCCAGGTGGGCCTTGAGGACCTGGAAAACCTGGAGGTCCCTGTGGAGAGAAAGACAGTGAAGGGAACACTTCAGAGCACCTGAGACAAGAAAAGTCACCCTTTTGCTGCAATTAAAACAACATTGCAGACTCTGTGTGTGTGTGTGTGTGTGTGTGTGTGTGTGTGTGTGTGTGTGTGTGTGTGTGTGTGTGTGTACAAAACAGAGGACTGTGTGCCCAGCAACAGCTTGCATCATTTTTCACTGGGACCGGCAGGGTGTGCTGTGAGATTATGGAAGGTGTCAATCATGATGTCCTCACAAGTCGCTTCAAATATAGATCACCCCATGCTTTGACAGAGAAGCCCAACAGTTCTGTCCTAAAAACAATAATGGTAAATGCTTGTTGACTGATTAGGTCTTTTTTTTGTTTGTTGTTTTTGCATTTTTGTGACACAGAATAAATCAATGTTGGCTAATGCTGAAATGAGTGTTTGCCTTTTGAGTGTGAGCCCTCAGAATAAGTCAGTTTTACAAAAAACTTCATGAAGAGGAAAGTTAACACTATATAATAAAGATTCAAAACAAAGACTTACAATACTTCCTGGTATTCCAGAATGGCCTCTGTCGCCGGGAGAACCCTGCAGAAGAACAAAGAAAGGAAAGGTCGGACTGCCATCTGAAATTTACAACTTCAATTCATTATCCACCGATTCCTCCCATAAACCCTGCCGTAAACCCTTCTCGCTGTGGGGCAACAATGATCAACCACTGCGATGTACGTACCGGTTCCCCTTGCTGTCCCGGAGATCCAGGTGTTCCAGGCATTCCAGGAGTCCCTGTGCAGGTTTGACAGTCCTGCGGAGGTAAAGACACAAAAGCCAGGAAGTGCGCACATGTAATTTACATATGAGCACCCGTAAACTTTCACACCGATGTGGACTGACCGCAGGTTGTGTTGCCTGCAGTTTCTCCAAACACTGGAAAACAAAAAAGAAAATAGGAGTCAAGTCTCACCGTTGCTATGGTATCACGTCAGGGTGACAGCTCCTTCAATAAAGCCATGCAAACATGAATGCGACGCAAAGCACCAGGCCCCCATTTTGCATTCATCCGAGCACAGTGACGGTGCCATAAAGTCAAGGGTCACATGATTCGGGTTGGGAAGTTTCATAAAGGGATGCTGAAAATGTTTCTCCCAGTCCCTCGAGGTCTCACCATGTCACAGCTGTCCAGAGGGGTTACCCCAGGCTTGCCCGTGTCTCCACTCTCTGCCTTGGCACCGGCCATGCCTGGCACCCCCGGCAACCCTTGGGTACAGCCCTCACCGCAGCCCCCCTGAAGGAACACGCAACAGGTTTCATGTCCGAGAAATTGACATGGCAAAAAAAAAAAAAAAAAAATAGTCACTGGGTTAAATGTAATGTGACCCCACTTCCCCGAATTTCATTTGTCGCTCTGAACTTACATCACCATCCCCTTCAGCAGAGTCTTGGAGTAGCTGCTGGAGTCCACTGGGGTTCTGCAGGAAGGGGCAGGGGGTTACATGTGATATTTTATATCTCTTTTCTTCCATAAGCAAATTTATATTATATATATATGTTATATATATGTATAATATATATGTTGTAAGGTGAGCTCTTATATCAGTTAATAAGAGGGATTTAAGTTAATTATATTAGAATGTATGATACAGAAATTACCCTTAAGACCAGTTGGAAAACTTCAAATTGACCTGTTTTTAGCATCAAGTTGTGAAATTCTGGACACTTTGGATAATTTAGGTCTGAGAAATCAATTCAGTTTGGAGAATTACATCAATTTGGTCTTCAACTAGCTTTTTTTTTTAATTTGCAAATAAATCTGTATTTTAGCACATCAATAAAAAAACAAAAAGAAACAGGAAAAACAAAAAGAACAACCACAACTGATCTTCAGAAATGCAGAGAACTGTGCACTGCCTTAACAACAAAAAGATGTACCTAAATCTGTAAAACTATCACGTCCTATATCCCTGCAGACCACAAAACACGTTGTTCCAAATCAAAGAGCAGAACACACCCACAAAAAAAAAGAGACAAATGCCACACTGGTCCCTGCTGTAGCCGCCTCGTGCTCCCCGTGGAAGGTTCTGCGCTCACTGTGGATGCAGTGACCCCTACCAGCGTCAGAGCCCATCGATAGCACCTGGCCTGGTTTCAAAGTCATTACGGGACAATTTGACAGTGTTCAAACCAGAGCCATTAGCCGGAAAAGCCTTTTTTTTTTTTGGCCGCACACTATTGGCTGTTATTGACCTTGCTTTGAAGAACGGGGCTCTAATTACATGTCAGCACACCATGTTTGCCAGCGCCACCACTGAACTCGCAGACTTTTTGATTCTGAAGCGGTGAGCTGGTATTTTAAATGACAAAGGCCCATGTGTGTCTTTCATTTTATCATTAAAAAAAAACAAAACAATACATCACCATGAATGTTAAAAACAAGCATGATCGTTCAACACCTCGACACAACACATTCTATATTCTTTCAAAAAATTATATTCCCATTACCAAACTTCAATGTTGACAGTCATTGATTTGCACCAATTTCTTGTTGGAGTTTAAAGAAACACTCCGATAATGTCAGACCACAGTTCTTCCCTTGATTAAAATAGTCAGGAACCCGAGGCAAGCTGACCCTGAACCACTCCTCAGGCCAAATACACAAGCTAAAACTCTGAATATGCATTATTTTTCCTTTCTGCATAACTTTTCCTCAAAGCCTTCCCAGTTGAAAATGCAAGAATATGCATGAGACACATCCAGTCATCCGTAATAGAATTCAGGAAATAAATGTATGTTTATGGGTTTTGAGTGTCCGATTTTGACAGGAAAAAAAACCAAAAAAGACTGAATTTGCTCGCATGTACCAAGAAGTGTATGAAGGTTAAAGCATTTCCACATACAATTCCTTCCTCTCCATCATTTATCTCTATTTTACTTACGATGTGTGCAGGCAAACCAGGGTTCCCCGGTAACCCGTCGTTTCCAGGGATACCCTGAAAGAAGGAACTGAGGTTGAACCAGGTTGTTGCCAACCGAGGACTAACAACTCCCATCTTGAACGGAGTCAGAAGCTCCAGGTGATCAAATCTGGTCTCCCTTCTGCCATGAAAGTTCTAAATTCATAAAACATGACTGCTGGTCTAAAATAACCAGTTTGGTTCATTGGTTCAATTTTTTTTTTTGGTGCCAATACCCCCTCCAGTCTAAAACCATGACCTCTCCCATCGTCACCTCTCATGTTTATCACAACATTTTGAAGTTCTCTTCAAATTCAGAGCTGATGTTTGAAAATCAGAACCGGGTCCATCAAATAATCGTTACTTGAGAGGAAAATCCCAAAGCTTGCCGCGTAGCTTCACACGTGGGTCCAAGCTCATAGCACCAGTTGAACCAGTTTAGCCCCCTTAACTTACAACGGCACATGCATTTCCTGAACTTTATGAGCCATAAAGTTGCAGAGCAGATCGAAAGCGGCTCCTAACCAAAGCGCCCCCAAAGACCCAAGCTGACAGCCAGCGTGGCTTCAGTCCAGCCGCGTCACTCTCTTTACCTGTGGTCCTTGGGTTCCAGTGACGCCGCGAGGCCCAGGGGGGCCAGGCGGCCCAGGAGGTCCTGGTGGACCCTGCAGCACACAAGCACAAGGTCACAGAGGGCATGATACTCGGGATACTTGAGGTTTTTTAAACTGATAAACACAGATATTGTCTAAACTCTTAATTTTCTATATCAACTGATATGGATAGATGTGTCCCCCCGAAAAAAGGCATTATGGGTAACTGACATAAAATCTCCATGTTTTGACATTTTGAGTGAAAGGAGAAACTGCTGAAGACTTTGATGTATAATATCTGCATGTTGTGTAAATGTTGTGTCATTAAAAAGCTAAAAACTGAGATTCATCGTATACTTCAATGCTAATATCGGGAGACCGAAAATATCGAACATTTCAACATGACGTAATTTACTTTTTTTTTTCTTTTTTTTTTAAAGACTTTTTTTGAAGCTTGAGAAATTCTCCAAAAAGTAAGTGTCAACGTAGCGGCGGTGGCTGACGGATCAGACCTGAGGGCCAGGCTGCCACGTGTTTACAGGGGTTCCTGGAGCTCCCTGGAATGCAAAAGCAGTTTCCATCAGAGAAGAAGCAGAGCTTAAACCCAGACGCACTTTAAGAATCCATTTTAATCAGCACAGCAAACTTGTTTTTGTACTCACAGGTCCGCCGACGCCCGTGTGCAGCGGGAACATGCAGTTGCACTCTCCAGGTTCCCCCTAAAACGTGCAACAAAAGCGTATAAATGGCTTAAGTGAAAACCTTTGCAGAGTTTCTGCTTGCAAATCGTCGTCGTTCGGCATCAGGAGTGCTGCAGTCGGAACACTTTGAGGTTTAAACACTCCTCTGAACTCTCAGATGCTCTTCATGCTTCTTCTGCATCAGCTTGTGAAGTTTAAGTGTAACAAGGACTCCCCCACCCCCCCCCAGCTGTAGTGCAGTGCATGACAGTATAGGAATTGAATGCAAAGGAAGAATGTGCCGCAGCACTCATATGTAGGAGCACGAGTCTCAGCGACGTATCGCCATTACACACCTGCTCTCACTACTTAGCTCAGGTTTTTACAATATTTATGAGCCCTCAAAGACAGCGGAAGAATATGCCTAGTGACTGTTTTTTTTTTTTTTTTTTTTTTAGAGCTGGAGGCTCCTGGCCCTTTTTCTTCTTCTTCTCTCCTTCCCTGTCACTGAAAGTTTGAAGCGGGGAGCGAGCTTGGATGAAAACAGTAATTAATAGTCCCTCACCCTCCTTTCTCTCAGAGCCCCAGCAACTCCTTCAGTCTGGCAGCGGCGCTACACTCGTCACCTCTGATGTTCCTCCCCGTGTGCCTGGCGGCAGGTGTGTGCGTGTGTCTCGCACGCTGATGCTCTTGTGTGTGTGTGTGTGTGTGTGTGTGGGAGGCTGTGAGGGTTGTGGGACTCAAAACAATCTCTTGCGATTACCATCTGTTCCTCCCCCTTATATCCGAACCCCCTCCGGATCCCATCAACCAAACAAAACGGTAGACTTACCTTGTCCCCTTTAGCTCCATCAAACCCCTGCAAGTGAAGCAGACAACGCGAATGCAAATGCACACACACACACACACATACACACACACACACAACACACACACACACACACAAAACAGTTAGTCTGGCTTTGTTGTTCTTGGATAAAGCTGAAGGTGGGGTTGGGGGTTGGGAGGTTGAGCAGAGCAGGGTTCGGGGGACAGAGGATGAGATGGGAGCTGACGTAGCCTCCGTTTTGGATCGCGGCGCACAAACTCTGTTACAGATGACGCCTAAATCAAGGGCGAATCCCAAAGATGCTCCAAAGAAAGTTTCGACACTAATCTGAAGTCAGATTAACATGTGTTCTAGTTGTAGATTTATTAATACTTGGAAATGTGAGACGCCGTTTAAAGAAAACAAAAAAGTTAAACAAAACAAAAGGGGACTCACGGGTCTCCCGTCGACTCCTGGCAGGCCTTGAGAGCCGGGGGCCCCGTCCTTGCCCTGCGGAGGAAAGCGCAAATATTCGACAGTGTTTTAATGAGGAAGCAAGGCGACACTCTGCCCACGCAGCTGCATTGACGACTTACTGGGGGGCCTGCTGCTGCGATGCCTACGGGCCCCGGTGGTCCTGTGGGCCCAGCCTCGCCTCTGGAGCCCTGCAGTCAGGAAGACCTTGACATGAGGCATGTTTAACTCCGACAATAACACTCTGCCTCTGTTCCACGCTACCTTCTCTCCTGCAGGGCCAATGGGTCCGGGTAATCCTCTGGCACCGGGAGACCCCTGCACGGAGCGCACAGATTAGAAAGGCTTCGTGTTTACATTAAAGGCATCTATTGAAAGGTCATTTGAACTTACGACAAGTCCCGGTAGGCCTCTGGGTCCCTCTTCACCCTACAGCAGAAAGACCACGGGTGAGCAGGGGTGATGTCATGAGTGAGCAAGTGTGTCTGGGTATCAGATTAGTTCTCCTGTTTTATTTGGAGTTCATCAAAGAGCAAAAATACTCCTGCAAAGTTGAAACTAATAAAGTCGAGGAGGCGCTTTCTTTTCCAGATGTGTACATCTGATGGCAATCTTTCTTGGTGAAGGAGCCTCATTTTTCCTGTCTCGGCTTTGCTTGTTACAGTCTGACTTCTCTCCTGTTGTTTGTTAAACTTCACTGAACTTTCTCCTGTGCCTCACTTCCTGCCAATTCCAACAAAGAACATTCCACAAAGGACGTGGGAACAGCTCACGATCCGTCTTAGTTAGTAAACTGTGCTGTAGGTTGCTATGGGGACAGTCCTCATCCCGGTAGAGGTTATCACGAACATTTAACATGGAATCATGAACTGTAACGTCTTCTGCTCTGAATCCAAAGAAATGCTACATTTTAAGCTGATTTCTGGGATTCCTCCCAGACTCCTCCCCTGGTGACAACACTAATGCTCCTGAATGTGGATGTTAAAGTTCATCAGCCTTACTTGTGGTCCTGGAAGGCTATATCCTGGAAGCCCAGCATCCCCCTACAGGGAGCAGATGACAGTACAGATGATAAAATAGAAGTGACACAATATAAAATTATCTGAAATGCATCTGAATTTATTCCTACCTTGCTCCCTTTGGCACCTGCCGGACCTTGTGGACCCGCCAGACCAGGTTTACCCTGCAAAAATGCAAGCCAATCATCAGACGTTTTCATAAGACGCAGAAGGAAATACATAAAAAATGAACAAATACACTGTTTCGTCACATTTCTGCCAGGTTTTCCTTCCCCTGGAGGACCGGTGTCTCCTCTCTCTCCTTTAGGTCCAGGCACGGCTACGCCATCTCCCACAGCCGCGGTCAGAGGGGGACAGCTCGTGCAAGCATCACCCTGATGAACAAATAAATAAATAAATGCTGAAGAAGTAACGTCTGATGCGAACTGAAGTGCAGCCAAGGCGATCTGCACCTTCTCTCCCTTCACGCCCATGGATCCATCCCGACCAGGCTCTCCATGCAATCCTGGGGTTCCGGGAACACCAGTCATTCCCTGTTCTCCACGTTCACCTTGTTCGCCCTGGAAAACAATTACAACCTGATGACAAATCAGCCATGGCAGACGACTGTTTAGACCGTCACGGTTCCTCCCTTCATGGTTAAAGGTGATTGGTGAGTAGCTACGGCCTGGGGATCCGGTCTGGATCTACTCTGAAATCTAAACATCGTAACTGGGATGGAGTGGAATTAGAAGCAGGTCAGTTCTTCTGACAGATTTATTCTATTCTCGTTTTAGGGCAAACTGTTATGAGCCTCTGCAACCAAAACCTAACCAGAATGACCGTGCTCTTGTGAAATCCCACCCAGGGACTGAGTGAGCACATGCCCTTGATCTCTCTAAAGTCAAATTTAGTAGATGGAGTCTGACTCCAGAGGACAGAAGAGGCTCCAGGGACAGGACACTCCTGGATGGAGCTCCAAAGCTAATGAATGCAGCCTGTTTTTTTTGCATTTCCTAGCCAACACATGACGGGATCTTCACGAAGGGATATGCACCTTTACTCCAGTTGCACCAGGAAGACCTGGAGGACCCTGTGAGGAGAGACAGAAGGGAATTCTGTAAATGATGCTGACACATGATGCAACTCCAATAATCAGTTTTCCCCGTGCAAATCAATCTATCAAAACAAGCTGAAAGAGTTTTCATTTAATGTTGGAAAAGTGTGACATCCAACACTGTAAAAAGTCGAATCGCCACATAATTTGGTTGAGCAATAAACATCTAATGCTCTTTGTGAGTAGAAATTATTTAGTGCTTCATATTTTCTACCATCTAGAAGCTGCCTAATTGGTTTCACCATGACAACCAATATTTTGTGGGGAAAAACAAGGACAGTGATTCTTGACAGCAGAGCCATAACCCATAAAACCTTCTGGGTTCGACAAAAAATTGTCGAACAGAGTGTATTTTCCTTGGAAAAATGGTGCCCACACCTGCAATTGAGTCACTGTGGACTTTAAATATTATTTAATGTCACTTCTAGACAATTTCGGCAATCTCACCTGCCTGCCATCAGCTCCCAGTCCCGGAGGCCCGGGAGGGCCTGGAGGGCCTGGTTCGCCTTGATGGCCTCCTTCTGGCATTTTGTAGTTGGCCGGTCCACTCCCGACCTCGGCCGGCTGGCACAGACCGCACTCGCCCTGCGGAGGGGAGGGTTGAGTCAGGAAGGTGAATTTGTGTGATAGAATCAAACTGAAGGGTGCAAAATAAATTATGTGATATTTACCTTCTCACCCTTTAGGCCTGGAACACCCACGCCGGGCATCCCTGGCTCTCCCTGTCAGAAGCAAAAACAAGATCAAATATTTAATATGTTTCCTGCGACAGCCCTTCCTCAAACCTGACTGACTCTAAATGCTGCTGTTTCCTAATGCAATCTCTAAAATGAAGTCAGCTGCGATGTTGCAAACATTCAGATGGAATTAACGTTAAATTTAATTAATTATGCTTGTGTGAGCCTGCAGTCAGACTTCCTGCTGATCATATGAGACACACACACACACTCCTTGTACTTCTATCTTTGTGAGGACTTTCATAGACTAATGTGTTACCCAGCTTTCTCTAACCAACCCAACAAACCCCCTGACCCTGACCTACACCCAATTGTAACCCCAAACTTAAAAACAGGTTTTGCCCCTCAAACAGTCCTGTGGATATGTGACCAGCCAAACTGATAGTAGGATGCCGATTTTGGTCCTCAATATGTAGCAAATACAAGAACACATAAATGCAAAAGCTATTTTTCACTGGAATAAACTAGACTGTTCTCAGCTTTAAACTACATTAAAAACAAGAATCACATGTTAACAACCCAATTTCTGCCTCAAAAGCTGAAAACACAGTGGTAGAAGCCAATGCTACCCTTACTACACAGTGTGTGAGCAACAAGAGAAACCATTTGGTCCATATTTGGGGCAAGAATCACAACAAATCGCTTGATTCAAAACATTTTTCCCGCTGCCTTCACTTGCCTTCAGGCCTCTCTGTCCATCCTTGCCGGCTTGGCCCCTTGGTCCAGGTTTCCCCTGTTTAAAAGACAAAACAAAAGAAGGAGCCTCCCTCAGATGTGAGCGGGTGAAGACAAAGCTTCTGTTTCAGACCGAAACTCACCGGCTTGCCCTCGGCTCCACTGCTGCCTGGGTGTCCCTGCAGACAAAAAAGATGAAATGACCAGAATTTCATTGAAATAGATTTTTTTTTTCAAAAAAAAAAAAAAAAGAAGGATGACTCTTTTCAATTGGAAATGTATTTTTCATAGTAATGAGCACCTCCACCAACGGCCACGTCAATGATTCTGGTTTTCTCCACCACCTAAGTTTTCGACTAATAAGGTCCCTGCTGAGTGAAATCCCTATGGCAGACAGTTTGGACCCTGAAATTAGCATACTGCTGCAATGATGTTCCTCGTAGGTCTATTAAGAGAACCTTTTCAGCAACCCACTGAACAAGCTCTCCTTCTGTGGGTCTAGTTTCTATTGAGGTCACCCTTCTTTTTTTGCGTTGCCTACCTTTTCTCCTCGAAGACCGCGTTCCCCCTACAGAAAAGAAGAAAAGCAAACAAGTCATCAGATTTTCCTACTTCAGATTTCTGCAAAATCGGAATATTTTAAACTTTTATCCATAAAGGGAACAGGCTCGGGGGCTGGCGTTGTGTTTATTTTTAGAACGCACTCACTTGCTCGCCTTTCTGTCCAATCCCAGCCTCGCCTTTCTCGCCCTTCAGAGTTTGGGTCGTCACCCCCGGGAGCAGGTTAGTAGTGGGACAGGCCGAACACGGCTCTCCCTGGACAAATCACAGCAACAATCGGTCTCAGGATCGTCCGGGGCATTTTCATTAGAATAGATGGCGCAATAAAACAGGGACACGTGTAATTAAGCGACCTAACGGTTAGTACATTCAAGGTTGATAGTAAAGCAACACAAAACAGACGGCTGACCTTTTCTCCTTTGGTGCCAGGGGATCCTGCATCTCCCTGCAGAGTGAACAATGAAAAAAGAATGAAATAAATATAAAGCTAACTGCAGATAAATAAAACTAAAGCTGTGCGGTGGCTTTAAGTCCAAACTGAGCTCCAACGCAGATGCAGGGAGGGATGAAAACGCTTACTTTTGTGGCATCAATGAAAAAGAAGTTTACTGCATGGATGCGAAACACTAGGCACGAGCAGATAAGGGCGTTCTAAAGGTGTATTAACGGAGCTGGCGTGTGCGTGCACGCGTGCGAGTTGTCTTCCATTCAGCTCTCTGGCGGCTAACGCTGACGCGAGCATATCCATGGGCCTGCGCGGATTCCGACAGGTCACGCTTCCGCGCAATTGGAATCAGCCCGAATAAGCTGCATACGAGAGGGAAAAAAAACAAAAAAACAACAACAACAAGAGCCCCGCACCTT
The DNA here is from genome assembly GCA_911728415.1 of Lagocephalus sceleratus. Lineage (NCBI taxonomy): Eukaryota > Metazoa > Chordata > Actinopteri > Tetraodontiformes > Tetraodontidae > Lagocephalus > Lagocephalus sceleratus. The sequence continues at coordinate 4,858,405 of CAJVRN010000087.1, read as the reverse complement.
CTGTCCCGCTTCGCCGTCTTCGCCTCGAGGCCCCTGGAAGACAGAGAAAAGAGTCCGGTCAAATCTCCGGCGTCGGTCTGCCCGTCACGCGCGCTGACGGCGTGCTGAGACGCAGCCGTTATTGGAAATCGTTGCACAGACAAACTCAGGAGGCTTCAAATTTATATCCTTTGGCCCGAACGAACCCATCTCGAGTTCACCTGCTGCTGTGGGAGTGAACAGACAGAAGCAGAGATGCTTTAAGATTATATATATATATATTTTTCCAAAATGACTTTCCTGCAAGAATAAACTTTTGACAGTATATCAGGCGTTTTCCTTGAACTGCTTCGGCAAAAAAAAAAAAAAAAAAAAAGAAGAAACACAAACACAACCCCCGAGGTAAACAGAAATCGCTTCTTCCCTCGGAGTGATAAGAAATAAAACGTGTGTGCCGGATTATCAAACGGCGACGATCTCGAGCGGCCAACTCACAGGCGGGCTGCTCCCGCCGACCCCCGGGGATCCGGGCTCGCCTTTGGGGCCGCGTTTGCCCGGCAGAGCCACCGTGTTGGCCAGGTCGGCAGGCAGGGAGGGGCACGCCTCACACGGCTCACCCTGCGGAGTAAACACAAGAGAGCCGTGTCATCCAAACAACAAAGTCAACATAAAATCAATTCTGACATGTCTTAATCCCACATTTTCATTCATCTGGAGAATCAATGTTTATTTATTCCACTTGGAACAACTTCATACCTCCTACATAATCCTGTAGTATGCCAGATGTTATATTCATTTCCATATACAGGATAGTTACAACATATATAGTGTATTTAACAACATTTATCAGTTATTTTAGGATTTCTGATACAATAGCATTTGATAAAGTAGAACTGGAGAATTTTCCAACAGTGGATATGAGAGAATAAACAGAAGCACTCGAAGAAATGATGAATATGTTTTCTGGATACCTTCTCTCCTTTAAACCCCGATGGTCCTCTCGGACCCTATTGAAGAAGCACAATTGTGGTCAAATAGCGACGAGTCAGCAGAGTTCTGATGCTGCACGGGAACTTCTGCACCCGTGACTGAATATTAATCAGTGTTTAACAGGGTCTCTCACTGGATCTCCAGAGGCTCCATCCCGTCCTGCAGGTCCAGCATCTCCCTGTTCGCATCAGTGTAAATACAGATTCATGGTTAACTGATTTGAAACTTCACTAAAAGGTAAAATACAGCAAAAGTAAGGTTTTCACGAGGATCTGAGAGTTAAACTGGATGCAAATGTTATTTAAAGTTTTAGAATGAATGTCTATCTATCACATGACACAACCTTTTCAAATTAATAGTTTCCTATCTGTTCATTTAAATTGAATTTAATTCAATTACTGTCATTAAGTAAATGCCTCCAGCTTTCATCACTGCCAAAGAGGGAACATACCTTTTCTCCATCTGCACCCGGTTCACCAGGAAGGCCCTAATAGGAAAACAAAAACATCAAAAAGATTTTTTTTCCGCTCTGTCATTAATTTTCCCCATTGTGGACAAGAACAACAACAAAAACAAAGAAATGCAGCCTTGAAAGTCTGAGAGCATCTAATAAAAGCACTCGCTGGTCAAATCTGAACCATCTGCACGAGGTTTTTAAAGGCATGAATGTGATCTGGAACATGTTTTAAGGGGAAACAAACTTACTGGTGGGCCTGGCTTTCCTGCACCAGGTGGACCTGGAAACCCAGGCTTCCCTGGCTCCCCGGCCAAGCCTTCGGGACCCACCAGACCTGGGACGCCCTAAAATAAACACCGGTTTAGGAAAGAGCCCATTCACACTTGAACTTGACTGACAGGTCCATTTAAAGCAGGCAGACCTTCTGTCCCTTGGGGCCGACCACGCAGATGGACCCAGCTCGACCCTGGAAGACGGTTAAAACAAGAGAGGGAAGGCACGATCAGAGGAGCTCGGCAGAAAATCGCAACCGAAACAGAACCTGTTGATCCCCCCAAGCACAATGAACGGAGGAGTTCTGGAGCCTTTAAACGTCAGAGCTCCAAGACGATCTATCCAGGAAGCATTTAGCCCACTCGACAGTGACATGAGAGACCGCCTCAAACCCGACCCACGCGCTGGAAAGCGTCTCTCAAAACTTCTTACGGGGATCACGTCTCTAAACAGGGAAGATTATTGGGTTTAAGTCTTCCTGAATAGACCCCCCGCCTGCGCGAGAGACGAATGGATCAGTCAATGAGGCGGCATTGATTGCGCGAGCTGTGTTGCTCTAGCCTAATCTAACAGGCATTAAGCGCTGCTGGAGAGAGAAGCGGAGAGAACAGATAACAATTGGGAGAGCCAGCTTAAAGAATAATGCCCCCGTAGGTTGGCTGAATATCCCGACTGGCCCGACAAAAACGGCGGTTTGAGAGGACGGGCGTGTGCAGAGGTGCGTGTGGCGACTGGGTTGCGTTGAGAATGATAACAGCTCGGATTCAGTGGCATAATGTATTCATGATGAAAAAAGCAAAAAAAAAAAAAAAAAAAAAAAAAAATTCCAATTCAAAGAATCAAGCCAAAGACTTACATCCTTTCCTGGGATGCCTGCAAAACCTTGCAGGCCAATTTCTCCTTTCTGGCCCTTTTCTCCCTGAATGCAGAGGAAATTAGAAGTTGTTGTAAAAGAAATTGATGGTATGATCCGCGAGCAGGGACTTTGTTATTTATTGTTTAAATTTTCTTGAAGCACTCACCTTGTACACAACGGCTTCGCCCCAGTTGGTTGGCAGCCCCTGAGGACACAAGTGACGGCGTAGATCAATAAAGTGACTGTGTACACACACACACACATGCACAAGCACGCGCACACGCACACTTCTATCTATGTGAAGACTCTCACCGTTATACTTCATCCACCAGCGAGCACTCTAACCATTATAATTTCCTAAAGTTAACCTTAAACTAAACCACATTCCAACATCGATATTAAAACCAAGTCGAAATTTAAACTCTCAAAAACCCCAGACCAGAATCTATCCTCATTTTTCCTGGTCCTCACTAAGTAGCACACACACAACCACCGACTGAAAGACAAAAGAATCGAAGCCTCCACTTGAGTTTTCAGTACCCCATGCAATGATCAGATAAAAGTTCAAATTTCTCTGTTCAACAACTGAGACCTCGATGATTTGGTGCGAAATTCAAACTTGGGTGTGACTCTGATGCGAAACTGATTTATGATTTTTATTTTTTTTTATTTTATTTTTTTTATGTGCATGAAACATTACTTCAGGACCAGAGGAGGGAAAAATAAGGGCCAAACTAATAGGGTTAGAAAGGTCATGATGCAGTGGGCTGTGACTTCATAACTTGTGTATATAAAAAAATAAATAAATAAAAAAGCTTTGGCACTCACCGGCTCACCTCTCTCTCCCTTTTCGCCCTTGGGTCCTTGTGTGCACTGAGGTTAGAAACACTCAGTTGGTGTGTTTTATGGGCAAACTACAACGTGCTGCATGCCAAACAAGGAGAGCTGCTTTTTCAGTGAATAAAAGAGACTTACAGGACCAGAGGGGGAACCAGAGCAGCTGTCACCCTAAGATGGAGAGAGAAGAAAGCAAGGTGAGCACTAAGGAAAGGGGCGAACGTGTCTAGTGGCACTGACGTGTGTGTGTAATTCAAAAGTGTGCATGTCTGGGCTCATGAGATGATCTCACACATTCCACTGATATTGATATACGACACACACAGGTTTTCACTCACCGCGTCTCCTTTCTCTCCCTTCAAGCCGGAATCCCGGGCGAGACTTAAAACCTGCAAAACACAATTTCAGCTGATCTGTTTTCACATTAAAATGCTGAAGCAAACTCGGTGATCCTCGCATCTTCTCCCCTATTCATATTTACACAGTTTATGTTTGGACTGTAAATGCACTGCAGTGCCCGCTATCGCCGGGTGGTGGCACTGTTACACAAAATTAAACCGAGCTGACCCCCCCCCCCCAGTGCTTTGCTGCACTGGGAAGTTCAAAAAGGAGGAGAGGGTGGGCATCCTGTGGACACACACACACACACATACACACCTATTCCCGTGAGAGCCAGAGATCAATAGGAATGTCTGATTCCCACAGCACTGCACACCAGCTGCTCCTTGCGGGGGGCATGCACGCTTGCACGTTTACAAGCGCCAAATAAGGACAATCCTTATAAATAACTGAGGAACTTTTAGAGGAAGCTGGTAATTAAAGTCGTCACCCGGTGTTCCGCGGATGCTGTGAAGTCTGGAGAGGCTGCGAGCTTGCCGAGATAACAAAAGGGATCCCTCATAACGGCACTAAGGCAGCGTGTGATCACCCCCCCCCCACCTCACCGACTGTACGCGCCCCTAACCGTCCAGATCCAGTCAGGGCTCAGTCAGTGTTTCCAGGCTGGTTGTCTGGCTGTGAGCTTAGTCAAGTCTTCACACAGCTCCACTTAAAACACCACACTGTAGTTTATTCTTTACTGTACGTTGGTCTTTGAAATGGAAAAGTCAGTTCACTTTGAAAAAAAAAAGAAAAAAGGAGGGGGGGTGTTACCACAGACTGTGAATTTAGAAATGGAGCTGAAGTGTGGACATAACTGAGCCCACTTTGCTGTCATCTTGTCAGATTAATTAACTGATAGCCGAATGGAGAATCTCTTAACATCAAACGACTGCGCTCTGTTTAAAGAAAAAAGAAAAAAAAAAAAGTCATTTCTTTGGGGCTTTCTTTCTTTAAAGCTCTTCGGTGAGACTTCTTTCCTGGCACCTCGTTCCAGAGGTTTTAGAATCCTCCCCTCGGGGGTCAGAGAGTCCTTTAATTGCCTGGACCAATGCCCTAGAATTGTGATGCTCTGTGATTCATCTTTTGACGCCAAAATGTTTGATATTCTCCCCTGAACCTTATGTTTTGAGATGTTCCCATACACTCCGCGTCACCTGTCTTACTATACTTCTAAGGACTTCCAGGTAAAAGAACCATATGGACAAATGTTCAATTACTTTCTCTCGTTCCTCGTTTAGTGGTGAAAAGGTGCAGGGATGACATTATTACCTGCAGCCTATTTTTGCTCTGACTTTGTTTCCATGGAAAAGTCGACTAATAAAATTCAGAGATGATACCAGAGGCTGCTTTTGTTTCTCTTGTTGTTCTCGGAGCGTGTGCCCCCGGTGGCCGGGCAGAGCGGCACGCCTCAGCCCAGGTAATAACCTACATAGAGGAAGTCAGGGGAGGCGACCGGCTGCATTAGTAAGCACACACAGGAGCGACATAATGAAGCATCTGGAGTTCTGTATTCTATTTGTGAACAGAACACGACTGTTGTAGGTGAATGACAAAATTAATAGGCAGCAGCAACTCCCCACTGAGGCGCCGTGCGTAACGAGGTGTAAATCATTCCACAGGCAGCCAGCAAGGGAGCAAGGAGGGGAAGGACGAGGATGTGCACATCCCGTTATCCTCAGTGGAAGTTTGCGCGCGTGTACGGCCTCTATGATATCGTTAGGACTTCTGCAGCGGGTGCCGCGCTCCTGGCCTCCTCGTCTTCAGGTTGTGGGAGGTGGAAACTTCCTCTGCGGCGGCCGTCATGAGCGACCGCGGCGTCCCAAGAGTAAATCCGATACAGCTCTGCAGCGTGTGTGTGTGTGTGTGTGTGCGTGTGGGTGTTGAATGTGTGCTTACTTTCTCTGCCAGATCCTTGGATGTGAAAATCTCCTGGAAAGACAGAAATGACAGAAATAAATCCTTTAAAGATCCCGATCCGTTCCCAGGAAGGAAAGAAATCGACATTCACGGCGACATCAGCATGATGGGGGATCTTTCGGAAAGATAGGCCATGGTTTATCTGGTGCACGTAGATCCTTTTAAAGCTTTTAAACTATTTTTTGGGAAAAAAAAAAAATTGCACTTAATTGCATCAGTTTCACAATGGGAGGGCAATCCAGGTTTTATGCAGTGGTCATAAACAGCAAATCTGTATTCGGGGTGAGAAAAATGAAAAAAAAAAAAAAAAAAGATAAAAGGGAATTAGAAGCGAGAGGCGGAGAAGAATCCCACCTCTTGTGGCCAGAGGCAACGGTGGAGATGGACCCTTGCTGCACCCACAAGATTCATGAGAGGGGGAAAAAATAAGCTTGGAATGCAATGGAAGGGAAACAATTAGCTAAAGAAGGTAGATCTTCAGCAATAGCAGCATAGTCTGCCGTTACTATGGCTTTAATTTACGTCTGTTTAATACAAAATTGCAATCGTGAGTCTCTAGTCAAGTCTTCAGGAAGTTTTGTGACCACAAGAAAAAGGGTCAAAGGACCTCAGCAGGAAAAGTTATTACAAGGTGCACAGAAGGTAGGAGACAGCAGGAGCATGTGACACTTTGATATGTTTCTTGCTTCTTCCAAACATTTTCAAACCCCTCACTCATCATCCTGACTGGTGACAGACTCCAGTGTGACAACTTGAGGTCATTTGCAGTTTTCTCAGAGGCCAAAATCAGCTGTATTCTCTGCGGGACTGGCAAGAGATTTCAAAAAGTAAGAGGACGTTTCCCCTTAAAGGGCGCTTAAGGGGAAGAGGAAGGGTGGGGGATGTAGCCTAGATGCATCCTGAAGTCTATCAGATTTTAGCCAAAATGGATAATTGTTGATTAAAGAGAGTAATGGTCTTTTTTTTTTTATTTCTAAATTCCACTCCAATGTTTGATATGCTGTACAAACTGATGCAACTCTGTTGCAACGAAAACATGGCGGGAAAACCGAGGGAAAAAAAAAAAACTGTTGTTGCCAAACATTGCATAAGTCTAGTATTTGGTACAGTTGTGATGGTGACCTCCGACGCTGCGAGGGGATGGCCGGCAAACTTCACTGAAACTTCAGCAGAGCGGAACATTTGTGCACTTCGCACAAAAAAAAAAAATCGTCCTACTGGGCAACGTTTCCCTGCCAGCAGGAACATGTCAGAGAGGGAAAATTACGAAAGTTTAACTGCATTTGGGGGCATGTCGGGCTGCATTCCGCTGGCTAAAGAGCACATAAACGCAGCTAAAAGCCAGCTGTGAGATGAGCAAAGAGGTTACATCTACATTCTAATGAAAATAATCCAAACAGTTCAAATTTTTTGGAGCGTGTTGGAGCCCTACATGTAATTCACTGAAATGAAAAGTCATAAACGGGCCAATTGGAGGTTGTTTTCAAGCCTGCAGGCATTCAGTTGAATACCTACAGATCATTAGGCTTAGATCATGACTCGGACTGTCTCTGGGAGTAGTTTGAAGTGAAATGTGTGGGGGTTTGTTTTTCTTGTTCGTTTTTGCTGTACAGTATGGAACAGTTACAGGTTTTAAAATGTCGGAGGCATCAAATTGGTAATCAACTTTGATTTACCTGATGAAAAGTGTTTTCCAACAGGTCGTTTTCGGCAGCACGGCGGCTCTTGGAAGCATCCGGTGGGCACTGGGAACACACATTCTCAAAGTTAGACCATAAGATGGTTATTTGGTGTGATTTCCATCTTTAAGTCTTCCTCCTAAAACAGTTCTGGAAAGACTGGTATGATATTCCAGAGTCACTAAACTCCCATGTTACAGAATTTTGAAGTGGCATACCGAGAGAAAATATACTCTACGTCAGACAAAGGCGAGGAAAAAAAACCACAACTGCAAGCTTTTGACGCTCTCGCTGGGGGATAACTGAAGAGGAAGAGTCGCAGCTTGTTCCCTTCGCATCCTTGAGCCATCCATCTTCTCATGTAAAACAGAGGGCTGAGACACCATTTGTTATAATTTGGTGCCTGATCTCAGGTACTGTTTTGACAACATGATGACAGTCAACATAAAATGACTTCATATAAGCTCGCTGACATGGAACACACCCAGTTTTTATGTTACATCATCATCATCTGCAGAAATCCCTTGTGTTGTGAAACAAACAAGCCTTTTTTGAAGTAAGGACAGCTCTATTTTAGCAGTCCTGGGTGCTAAAGCTGGCAGTGGAGGTTTATGGCTGGTTTTAATTCACTCACGCATAATAGAGTGATACAACAGGATTGCCCTGAGGAACACCAGTAATACAGATTCCATTCAGAAACTGCCAGAAGAATGAAAAAATATATATTTTAAATGGGTAAAACAGATGAAAACATATATTTACAACATATCAATCTGTTCCTGTTGCTCAGGCCACACTGTCAGAGATGACAGTTCTCTCCACTCCCTCTGTGGTTTAATAATGTACACCCTCTGTGTACAAGAGCATGCAGGAGAATGTCTGTCTGTGTACACAGGCTCATCCATTACTTCAACATCAAACACAAGGAGAGAGGCCTGCAGCAACGCACACGCCAACTGCAAAGAGGAGGCTTAGATCTAGATCAAGTCAGCCATCCAGGACCCATCTAAGTGTGCTTCCTGCTCAATTTGTTTTCTAATCTGTATTTAAAAAAAACCTCTCTTACAAAACACTTAGTCCTATCTAGGACTAATGAATCTAATGCGATAAGGCTTTTATCTGGACTTAACTCTTGGTGTGCCGGGGTAATAATTTCAGTCTCAGATGCCCCTAGCCAAAGTACAACAAGCCATGTGGCCACCCTTGGCTCTGACTCAAAGCATCTGATACCTGAAACACATCAAACGTGACCCTCTTGCCTATTGCAGCTTCTCTTATGCACCAAACCTAAATAAAATCATCATAGATGTGCCTTCAGGAAATGCTGTTTGCAAAAAAGAAAATGTTTTTCTTGAAGCTGCAGCTTATCCTTCCTGCAAACAATGATGGTTCTCATTATCGGGGGCCTGTGATCAGGGAAGAGGTTTAGCTCCGGGGCAGGTTTATTTTGAATTTTTAAACTGGCCAAAGAAATAATCTAAACTTGACTGTGAGTGTGTTACGGATCTGGTGGGAAAGCTTCAATGACAGAGCAACCTGATAGCTTAGAGAAAAATATGTTAGGCAAAAACCCAACATCTTTCTGCCAAAAACTTGAAAAATGTCAATTCTGGACAAATATATACTCATATTAGGAAACTAATGAGCCTTTCCTGGCTGTCAACAGGTAGTTATTCTACCTCGCCAACTAGCCAGCATGCTTTTAACTTTGCTGCAAATCGTCCGTATCACAAATTGCAGTCGCATTGCCCTGACACTGAGCTCTGCGCAGAAGTCGCCATTAAACTATAACACTGACAGCATCTCAGCACTGAGCCCGACATGCTACACAACGATGGCGTATGAATTATTCATGCCACACAAGAAATTCCAACTGGTATATCACCGCACCGACCGACAAATTACTGTTTTACATTGTGCTCTGGATGTACAGAGCTGGGCGGCGTTGTCAGACGAGTCGCAAAGAAGTGACAAATCTTCTGCGCGAAATCAAGCAAAAGCAGAGGGAGACATTTATTATACCTCGCAAATAAGGGGGTTTTGTCCTTTTGCTGAGCAACAGTCAAGTTTCAGGGCTTAAAAAAGGCCCAAAAGAAAGAGAGACATCAATCTTAAGTGTTGAAATTAAAATGTTCGTAAAGTTGAGAAAGGATTACCAGCGCGGCTCTAAGTAGCCCTTAGCGCCACACTAATTTCGTTTCTGCTGTTAATTAAGATTGAGTGGGCAGGAGAGGGTCGCCCGTCTCACCTTTGCTCCAGGTATCTCGCAGCACGTCTCCAAAGCGGCGAGCGTGGGGTCGCAGTAGAGCGCCACCTGCTGCACGTCAATCTGGAGGCAGGGAAAGACCGACACGGGTTTAGAGCGCCGGGCTCGTCCGGGGCGTTCGTTTAATAAAGTTTGAATGAGACAGTAAACAAGGTTAAGAGCCAATTAATTTTTCATTTCGCTCGCACAAGGAGCGCCATTGTCAGGAGGTTTGCGCACGTGCGCGGGCACCTGGAGGCGCCTCCTTCCTCTGCCTCCGTGCACGAAACACCCCAGCCGCCTTCTGACTGAGCCCTTTAATTGATCATCAAATTAAGTGCCTGGATTACCAGATCTATTCTTCGCTAATGGCCCCTGTTCGTTACAGATCCATACACGCTGCTCGTCTGCTGAAATCCGATGCGGACTGCGGGTGAACAGCACACCCCTCATACCTGCGCAGACCCGGCATCCGAGGCCCGAATGCCCAAAAGCGTGTGTCCGTCAGTGGGGGTGACCCCGCGGGGCTCCAGGGCTTTGGTCTCCACGGGGTTGCAGTCCACGAGGAGGGAGGCGGCTCGCCGCTGAACGCTGAGGGCCACCTTGTGCCAGCGCATGTCCATCAGAGATTCCACAGCCTCCCCCGAGAACACGCAACCCGCCGGGTCGGCCTCCGGGTCGGCGGGCCCGGTGCGCAGGGCCAGGGTGCCGTCGGGGCCGCTGAAGTCCAGCGAGAGCTGGGTGGAGGTAGACGAAGACGTGCTAATTAAACACCAGGTGATGTGTTTAAGGTGTCATCACGCGAGAAAGGCGGAGCCGTGGAAGAGAAATCTACACATGTTGGGGCTGTAGGACACAGCGACAGAGATGCAGGAAGCAGGAAGACATATTAATTACACACACAAGCACTACAGAAAATCAATCACTCCTAATGAGGTGACGTGGCCTCCATCCATCATACACATTGAGTATTTAAATCTGCCCTCAGACTCTGGGTGATTATGGGGACTCTCTGGGACTCCAGCGCTTCATCATTGAAGGCGCATGAATAACAATGAAGGTGAATGAAAGAGGAGAGCCGAAGATGATCGAGGGAAGAGCACAAAAGGCGCTGCGCAAAAGATGGGGAATTGAAAAGGTGTCAGGGGAGAAAATAAATGGAGGGTGAAAATGGACATGTATGCAAAGGAAAGACAGACACGGGATCAAACTAAAGGGAAGGAGCGGGGGGGGCGTTCAGCAGCACCTGTGGGTATCCCTGCTGATCGGATATCTGCAGGAGGTAGACGGTGTCCCTCAGGGCGGACTTCTTTAATGCCAGGGTGAAGACCAGGGTGAACTCCTCAGGCAGGCCATGAGGAAACACCTGACTGGGAGGCAGAAAAACATATTAAACATCTCTTCATGTGTTTTTGAGAAGCAGCATGTTGCAAAGGAAATAAGGAATAAGGAAATAATATTGTCATAGAGATGTCGTAGAGGTTACCGGACAATAGTGGCATTAAAATGGTAAAATGGAAATGATCATGATCATTTTTTTTACAGCTTTTCCACAACATGAACATATTATACGTAGAACTCTTCAGCTACTTCTCTCACTCAAAGCGTCAAAATATCAGAGATGTGATGTTAGTTACCCAAGATGATTTTGTGTTTTTGAGGGGACCCCCGCATATATCAGCATTGGAAATCAAGAGTTAGATAATATCTGTTTATTGAAAAAAAAACCAACCCAATATCCCAAACATCACTTCAATCATTTTTCATTTCCACTTTTATATTTCGGTGGATATTTCTTGCCTCTGATTTACTCGCCTGATTTAAATTTCCATCACTGTGCACGACCAAGTTGAGGAGGTCCAGACTCCAGGTTCTGTCAAGCCTCCCGAGTAAATGAGCACTAATTGAAGCACGTCAATCAAAACTATTATTTCAGACTAATTAAGACAGTTTTATGTGTGGTCCCCTGCGGGAGTATATTTTTTATTCCGTGCATGTTCTTGTTTTTCTCGCCACCTTTCCTCCGTCTTGCCCCCTCCCCCAATGCCGCGTGGCTGAGGCTGGCGGTAAAATGCAGAGCCTGCCGTGTGTAACCCTGTGACATTAATTTTCATAGCAGATACAGTCCAGCAAGCCTCATCCGTCAGTTTTGGTCAAGGGCATCTGAGCGCACAAATACATAAACACACATATTCACTGCTGAGATGAAGGCTTCACAAACCAGCCAGCTGAGATGCAGACTCACTGAGATGGTGAACACTTTGAAATATTCACTCTTGCACCCCCCCCCCAACAACGCACACACTTTTACATTCTCTCCCTTTTTCACTCCGCACAGGCAGAATTGTTGACGCTGGCAGCTGGTTTCCTACTCCTGAAAGTGGGGTGACAGTGATTTATGACTGAGGGAAGATCCAAGGGAAAACAGCCCACTACAGGATGTCAAAACAAAGGGAGGATGAGCAGGGGGGAGAAAACCTGAAGCAAAGAAAGCGTTGAAGGAGAGAGGTAAAGAATCTAGGTACCTGAGGTGTTTTATGAAGAACTAATCTGCAAGTGTGGAAGACCAGCAGTTGCACTAGAACACACTGCTGCTCGCCATTGATGCGCAGGAGGGCTCCTACACGCAGGCGAGGCTCTTTAAAAGATTAACGCCGACCAAAATGACGCAAATTAGCCCCTAGAAGATGACAAAGGCGGCGACAATCTGATCTTTCAACTACTGTCATTTGGAGTAACAGCTTTAGTTCCAGCGCACGCTGAGCTTGAACAACTTAGCAACAACAGCAGCGAGCGACTTTGTAATGAGAACGGGAGAAGAAAACATCAGATATGACGTCCCTGATAAGGGCACCCTACCAGGACTGAAACCATTCACTGAGAAACTCCGGGAGTAAAAAGTAACAAATTATCATAATAATCCAGCACCGTTAAATACATTTCTAGCTCCATCTCTGCCATGTGGTTCCCATTTCATCTGTATATTTCACTGATAGATAACACAGATGAATAACTAATGAAAGTATAATAAATTGTGAGACAAGAAATGACACCTTGAAAATAAAAAATGCCACTCTGTGATCATCAAATGCTCCCATGTGAGATCATGCATTTCTGCAAACTCAGAGAACCATGTAGGTTGGTGTAATTAAACTAACAATCATAAATTACACGCAGTTTAATAAAAACACGAATCAATCATTGGCACTAATATCGTCTGTGGTTCCGAGGTGATTTTGTTGCTTTTTACATTTATTTTCATTTAAACTAGGTCCCTCAGAGTCAGGGTGGTGTTCGAGATGTAAATATCATCTGGAAGATGAATTATGTCAGTTCCATCTCATCCGAGTCACGTCCAAAAGAAAAATCTCAAATGTTGTTTTAAGCAAAAGAACGTCATTTTTCTCCCCCCCCCCATTCTCTGCTCTGCTAAATCTGTTTTTGCAACTTCAGGAAGAAAAATTGAAGCGGGAATTCATAAAACCTGCCCTCTAGAGAACTGTAGTAAAAAGAAGACAACCCCAGAGTGATGTGAATATTTCTCCACTTGTGCTGTCAGCTTGATGGAAATGCCAAACCATTGAAACATCCTCATGTAACTAAGCATGTTAGCCATGTTTGCATCTGGCAATTATTTAAACACAAGCTGGAGAAAATGACAGCGGTATCATTCTTTTTCTTTTTAATTATTCGTCTTAAACCCCAACTCATACATCATCCTGAGGGGAATGTGTCAAGTTTAACGTCAAGCCGGGATCAAAGAGGAGGAGGAAGAACCAGTAAACTGATCAAAGTCTCAACCCAGTAACGTTTATGAAAATATGACTGCCACAGCCAGACCAGACCGCCATCACCACTCCGCCTGCAGATACAACCTGAGCTGACAACACCTTCACCTCACTGACTCATCTCTTTATATGGCTTCTTGTTTTCCGTCTAAAAATACAAGCCCGGCTCGACTCTTTAGCTGTTCTTTTCTCAACCTCCCACATTTGAACCAAAGCCTTCACTCCTGTATAGCTTATCTCTGCATTACAGCCCAGAAATCCATTCAAAAGCTATGCTTATAGAGAGGGGAGGGGAAAAAAAGGAAAAAAAAATGTAATTAGTATTTATTAGTCTTAAGTGTCACATTCAATTCTTTATCGTTGCGTTGACAGAAACACTCTTGCGCCACCACCCCACACATGCCACAATATCACAGAGTGGCTCGCTGGCAGGGCTGGAATCACGCTTCTGTGAGATTAAAATCCACGCGAGCACGTGGTCGGTGCCCATTTCACTGTCAGCTAAATACAACAGAGAGACAAGTGGCTTCATCTGGCTGTCATTCATCCGTGTAGGCTTGGATTAGCTGATCGGCTTAGCCTCCGATTCAAAGAAAAAAGAAAAAAAAAAAACACTGCTTATTCCGATGACAGTGAAAATGGGCAAACTAGGGGGTCTCGCACTTCAATCAACCTCACCAGCCACACATTAACAGGCTGCTGAGTGACAGGGAGCCTGTGGAATAAATGCACTGCTTCATCTGGGACTGGAAAAAGAAGACACGGAGGAAAGAGTCGCTCGCTTTCAAACGTGTGGAGAAGACACGTTTGCGCCAAAAGAAGATCCAGAAAACATGCCGTGATGGTTTGTTCGGATGCTTATGTTGCTGCCTGGATTTAGACCTTTCACCCTACTGTTCCCTCACCACTACATCTCACAGCCACCCATCTGTTTTACGCCTCCACTTTTACTTTTATAAAAGTGACAGCTCGTGACAGCTTTGAATAACATGATTTGCATGGACCATTAAAAGAGATGAATATTAGGACTGAATTAGTCAATGCTGGCTATTTAGCTGATTTTAAAAGGAAAAAAAAAAAAGATATAAACGGGGTGAGGGGAGGGCGCCAGCAAAACTTTTCCTCTGGTTCAGTCACTCTGAGAAGCTGGACCGGGAAAGAGGGAGCTCTTGTGTGTGGGGAAAATGGCAAAGTAAACGTCATCCGTAAAGGCGAACCTGGCGTGCAAACATTGATTATTCTGTCTTAAGTTGAATGGAAGTCACGCAGGTAGCATTCTTCACTGAATAAACTGTCAGCTTCACTCTCAATGCCATCAAACTTTCAATAAACGCTCCTCCATAAGAAAAATCCCACACCGGTGGGAGGAGAGAGGTAGATGGTTGCGTTCCGCTCCGCCCTCTGGATGGTTCGAGGCAAAACAAACACGTCTCGGATTTACCTCTTTAGATCCAAAGATGTTGATTTTCTGAGAAGTGACAGTCTTTCGCAGCCCCGTTTTCACCGGGACGACAACTCTCCGTGACGAGCAGTGTACGTGACACTTTTGGAACAGGACGTCTAGCTGCTGAAAAAGGCTGTTTTATAGACTGATTTATCGGGCCGGGGAGCGAAGTTGAGCTTATACTGCTGGACAGAGTGATAAAATACTCTAGGCTGACCCAATTGGCATCTTCTGAAAAAAAATAGCTTGACTGCAGAGTGGAAGGAAGCATGGTTGACAGAGAAGTCGGCCTAAAAACCCAGAACCGGCCGGTGCACAACCCTTCATAAGCGTTAGTGACGCAATAGGAAATAGAATCAACGCCCAGCCGAGTATAACTGGATCAAAAATCTAATAAAGTGCGGCCCTAAACCTGGAGCTACCAAAACCGGGAGGAAGCAGAGCCCGGTTGGATTTATGACTGCAGGTGCACCAACACGAGTTTGGAAACGGGCTCCCGCAGTCAAACACGGCAATTAAACTGGCGCTGCTTTGCCGCGCCTTCATCATGTCATCTAATTAAGACATCAGTCATATGGCCCGACGGCAACGAGCCACATACAAACTGCATCTGCAGCGGGAAAATACTGCAGCGGCAGCCTGTTTTCCACGAGGCGACGTGACCACGGGACAAGGGTGGTGGTGGTGGGGGGGGTTCTGGGAGGGTTGTCAGGACGTGACCGCTCGATGGGTTTACCACTCTCCCCGCTGGGTGAACGTGAAGAGCCAACCAACCACAAACGTGTGGTTGTTCGTGGGCTGACGTCGGGTGCTTACGTACTCAGTGGGGCGCAGGAGCGCGGTCTTGCCAAGGCGGAGGATGACGGGTCCTCGGGGGTTGCGGATCTTTTTGACGTCTGCACTCTTGAGCAGCGAGAATCGCCTCACCAGATTAAAACCTAAAGCAAAGGCCGCATTTATGAATAAACGTGGGTGAAGGGGGCGCGGCCGTGTTCAGAGTCGGGCTCGGCTGTTTACCGGTGATGTTGTGCCGGACTGATTGAGGTAATCTCCAGTCTTCCACCTGCAAAGAAGGGCACCGTTCATCTGAGGAGACAAGAGAGGGAAGCGCGTCAACACCGAGTAATCCACTTATCCACAAACAAGAAAAAGTTTAAAAACAAAAAGAATCAGCGTGATGTCGACAACGGGATGAACTGAGGACAAGATGTGCACAGAGAGGTCTGACAGGTTGTCTAGCACCAAGCGTCTCTGCCGCGGTAGCCAGTGTTTGATGGATATGTTCTCAACCTGTCAGGGGAGGTTACCAGGAAAGTGTTGCCTGTCAGACTGGGGGAAGGATGGGTGGGGAGACGCGTAGCACAGGTAGACAGAGACCCTGTGAATCACTGTGATCCACAGTTAATTGATCTCTTTGGGGCCAAGGACCTTGGCTGAGACAGATGTATCACGAAGCATGGCTTTCAGGAAAAAAAAAAAAAAAAACAGACCGTTTTTCACATCGACTGGAAGTGTGTCTTATGGACAGCCAAAATGTTTTAAAAAGATTTTTTTTTTCTCCCAAATCCGTGCTGATGCTGTTAGCATTTAACATCCGTGGGCGATGAGAAGACAATATAAGAAAGATATGGTTCAGAAAGACCTTTGATGTACATTAGACTCTCTTTGATGTGCTTTGTTTTGGGAAAAAAAAAGGTCTGTTGGAAAGATCAGGAAGTGGGTGAGAGGATTGACAGGCCTGCCCACCAGGCAACTTGCTCACCCAGAGCACAGTCAACCCAGCAGGTTAGCAGTTTGGCAGTATCACGTGGTGGAAGAAAAAAGTAAAGGATCGCAATTTGCAATACATAAAAACCAAACAAAGTCACAAAGAATCCGCAAACAAAATGCTCAGTACATCAAACCTCATTCACCATTTACGAAACCACCACCTGCCGTGTATGCACCATTTGAAGCCAGCAATCACGCTAAGGTTAAGACTAGTGGGAGCAATGAGCCAGCCATTAATGCTTATGAGCAGCGAACAGTGAAAAGAGCAAAGCTACTGCAATGTAACCTGTGGTGTCAGTTTTTTTTATTTGTTGTTAAAATGTGAAAAATGAAAGACTAGAGGAACTGATATAATTTAACAGTATTCGTCTAAACGTGTCATTTATATTTGGGAGAACAACCTCGTGTACAGTTAAAACTACAACTTTGTATTGTTTCATGGGCATTGCTCACCGTTTTTCAATAAAATAAGTTTGGAACATTGAGTGTACCCACTGTCAGTTATAAAGAAAAATCAGTATCAGCTAAAATTGGTATCAGCAGGTCAGGCTTTTTAAAGATCGGCGACTGGCCAGAAAATTGCAGTAACTTCACCCCTAGTTTTCATTCTGCTAGAAATGTTGTAATGAATGCAGCTTTTAAGATTTGGCATCTGTGTGAAGGATTTTTTTTTTTTTAACAGGACGAAAAAGCCAAAAGTAGGTGTATTATTTAGGTGTTAAACTGTGAAGAGTCAGAACAACTGGGTGGCGAGTTCTTCACGACTGGATCCAGGCTATGAGTGAAATCAAAAGGAAAGGAACCATCTATAACGACTCAAATAATGACATCAACTGACTTTAATTAAGAGTTGCAAATTTAATTTCACGGAAGCAGGCTCAAGATAGAATGAAATTGCATTTAGCGCTTCATCACCTATTATCAAGTTCATCATTGACACCCTGCAGCTTCTGCAGAGCTCCCTTTTAGAAAAGCAAAACAAACCGTGTTTCACATCGCAGGGTCCTACTGGTTACCGATGGAGTGTGAGAACAGTAAGGAAACTCATCAGGGAGGCCAAGAGAAGGAAGTCTAGCCATCAAGAGTCAATCCGGATGCATTAATGCTGCAGTTGCGATGGTCTTTCAGGCCGAGCGTTGTTGTGATTAAACTGAAGAAGGCTCGTGTCTGGCAAAATGTTGCCATATCGCAGCAAAGACTCAATGCAATCTGAAAGAATGGATTTTTGTATTGATTTGTTTGGTCTCGGTCACCTTCAGTCTGTCTCGGAGCAACGTTGTACATTTTCAGAAGCTTAATTTGAGTTGTTAATAGAGTTTGGACAGAAAGAAAAGATAAACGGGCTGATTGCACCAGCCAGCCACAACATTAAAGCTACTAATACTAATAATGACCATCTTTTTTTATGTCACTACCTCCCACAATGCAATGCAGTTTGCAAAATGTTACTGCGCCTCCTGTAGCCATAACTGGGACAGTTCAGTTCTATGTGTAGCCTCATGTTTCTGACTCTTAATCGCAGCTTTAATGTTATTTGAAAAGGTTAAACTTATCCAATAATGCCGATGAATATTGTAAGAGTGTCGTATTATCATGGTGTTTGGCCAAACTTTCCACATATAGGCTGTGACTGCCATCTGTACCTTACTATTCAAATGTTTGCCGCTGCTTGTAAATCGGGGTTACCAACAGTTAAATTGTCTTTTGAAGTTATGTCACTTTTTAAGGCAGAGACTCCCCAGTCAGCCATCTGGCACAGACCCACTCTGACCTGAATGGACCAGTTACCTAATCAGTGTAAGAACATTGCAAAGGCTTGGACAGCCATGCTCATACTTTTGTGGTTTTAAAATTGCAAATAGCAAAAACACAATAATAGTAGCATCCATGGCTGAATTGGATGCATTTGCAATTGTCACGGGGAGTTACGGAGATGTGAATAGTCTTTAACAAGCTTCAATGCGGAAAGGATTTATGTGAATTTTTTCTTTGGAGAAAGACAGAGGAGATAAGTGAAGGACTGTGGGTATGTGCTCTGTATCATCACTTTATATTTCTGGATATAAGGTATAAAAACAGTGGACAGAAGAGAGAACTCCTGTTAAAAAGTCATTCATGTCAGTGGGATTTAAGCCCAGAGGCCTTTGGCTGCATGCAACATTTAGATTTGCAGCCAGATGACTGCTCAGCATTTGTGGCTGCTGGCGATGAGAGCTTACATTAACCACTTCTGCATCCTGCCATTTATTTGACAGGGTTGACCCACTTCATTGATTTGTCTATGTTAGAAAAAAAAGTGCTTAGTCATCATATCTACTCGCCAAAATGTAGAAAAAGAGTGAAAGCCCACTTTGTAAACCCCTCACAGAAGAACTCATCCCAGCACAGAAAACAAATATCCGACAGGCCCACGCTGAGATTTATCTGAGAAGGATTCAAACTTCACCATGTGCCGACACACCTCACCGCTAAATCTTGTGTGTTTGCCGCATCCAGAGTCTACGTTCGCGTGAGCTGGTGGGTGTGCATCTAAATGTGGACCTTGAAGAGGGAAATGAGGGAGCTGGCGTCTGCAAAGAGGGACATTTTTTAAGCATTCCCCCCTCCTCTGTTCTGCAACTTTATCTCTGGAAAACCACCAGGAATGTTCATTCCATGTCTGCTTCATTTGGCCAAGAAGGCAAATGAGACACACATGCCTCAAACTGCTTTTTTACCCTCTGCTTCCCACATCTTGTTAACTTTTTTCTCACCAAAGCAACATTTTTTTATGTTGTCTGAATAAAAATGAATGAAATAAAATTGTCAAAATCAGGGTCAAATATAAACAGCTACATTTATATAATGACTACTTATAAGAATTTCTGCAAGTCTTTAAAAGTGTTACTTTCATATTTACTAACTTGGTAACTAATTTAATTAAAGTGAGTGCAATGTGACACTATCAAGTGGTGAGCGCACTAACTGCACAGAGCGTAACTAACTAACTGCCCAAGCGTAGCTGCTGAAGGACAAAAAAGATTTTCCATGTGCGTGAGATGTTTTTCCAGAGATATAAGGGATTATAGTGGAAAAGTAATATGAAGAAATGCTGAGGCTCAAGACTGACTCGGAGAAGCCGGTAGATCGACATCTTGGCGCCCATGGAGTTGCACAAAGATCAGGATTTGCATTTGCCAACTTTACCTGGTTCACTAGAGTTATTGTGCATTATATGACATTTAAAACGTCATGTATCTTATAGTATGTATCAAATTCAATTTAGTGTCTTGCTGCTCCAAAGACATATTTTTGAAAAGAGTCCGACCTGGGGGAACACTCTCAGCAGTTAGCCGCTCGACTGCAAGCGTGGCATCTTCACCTGCTTTGGCCGGATTTAAGCACAACCCATCAAAGAGGAAGCGGGCCAGCCAAGAGTGCTGGATCTCTTTAAGGGTACATCAAGCTACTAGCGGGATTCTGGAGAGGCACTCATACGATGCGCTAATTAACTTGTCAACATGCAAACGCTCCGCTTGGATCCCAACTCAAAGGGAAATGGGGTTCAAGCTCCACACTGGGTCCTTCTGCCAAACTGTAAAGTGCCCAAAAATACCCCAAAGTCCACTAAAATATCATCTATCTACCGATTATGGAGGAAAAGCTAGGTCCCCCCGTGAACCCTGTTAAAATTCTGATGAAGTAAATATGACATTTGATGAGATTAACAGCTTTGAAAGCAGCAATAAGTGGTCTCTAGAAATAAATGATCATTAACTGAAGGTGAATGCATGAATAAATGAAGTTTTTGGGTTGAGAGAGTTAGTCAGTTGGACAGAATGCAGTCCCTGCAGTGTTGTTATAGTTACGAGACACTGATACAGTACAAGAGGAAAATAAATTACCAGCCTTGCTCATAATCATCTGGAGAAAGTAAAGGTTGGGGAAGATTCAGACCGCCTTCTTGGTACAAGGTTGCAAATACTGTAATTTCCCAGTCTTCATAGAAAGTACAAAATCCGGCCATGAGATTTTACAGTTAAGGTGAACCGCCTCCTTCGCATCTCCCTCCACTCACCTTTGTTCATTGTTCCATCTTGTTCTTTTTATTCCTGACTTTTCATTTAATTGCCCTTCAGCCACGTTTAAAATCTCTTTGACTTCAAAAAACTTGCCATGGAGAGTGCAGTACATATAACGCGTGTGTGGGTGTGTGTTCTTGTACTTGCTACAAAATGACTACCAATATACCTATTTTAACAAAGTCAGGAGATTTGTGGGAAGTGTGGACATTTTGGTTTGTTCTCACAACTTCAAAGGACTGTTTGAAGTTCAAGGTGTGGTTTGGGGGTTTAGATTAGAACTGGGTTTAGGTTAGGTTTGGGGTTGGGGTTAGTTGAGATGGTTAGAGTACGGTTAGGGTACACTGCAGGGTAATGCATTGTGCTCATGAAAGTCCTCACACAGACAGAAGTACAATGATGTGTGTCTATGCAAGGACATGGTATTTAAAGGACCTGTGTGCAGCTGCATTCGATTTTGTGCTGAATTAGCAAATACAGCAAACGTGTGTGGTGCTTGCTGTGACAAAACGTTACAGCTAAACTCATGAAAGCACTTTCTTGCAAGTGCAAGGGGGGGAGGACTCAAGGGAGCAGCAAGCTGACTCAGTCTCATCTGGAAGGCTCCGGCTGGGTCCCCAGGAGGAAACTCTTTCCTTCACAAAGCTTCCTTCAGAGCTCCACAGGCTACAGAGAATTGTTTGGCCCCTTGAGTGGCAGCATAGTTCTGGCCCTAGGGAGCACCCTGGCAGCGTGATTAGTGTGTCAGTTTTCTACAGACAAGAAATAAAACAAGACAACAAATGAGCCTGCCGCGTAAGCCATATTTACACGTGGACTACAGTCACGGCTCTTATTTATTTTTAAAAAATGGTTGTCAGTTAATGTGAAGTGTAGAACTAACATTCAGATTAGAAGTTTGTAGGTCACGCTACAGATAACAAAACATCTCTGTCCCTGAAATAAATGTATACTTGAAAGGGTGAGGGAGGGGAAATGTCAATGTTGAGGGAAGTTTCCAGCTAATCCAGATGCTTTCCACAAAAGATGCTCTTGTTCTCGCGCTGGAAACACGGCGACATGTGTCCTCAAACCAGCCATAGGGCTGACAAAGGGAAGACTCTTCTGGGTCGTATTAGGTGGGAAAAAAAAAAAAAAAAAGAAAAAAAAACGTGTGGTTGTTTTAACTGCAGGAGTTTTTTTTTTTCCAATGAGACGTTCGACGGTGGGAAAATGGAGAGGAAACCCACCGTGCTCTGATGTCTGCGAGTCACAAGGTCCCGAGCAGAGGGCCAACAGCACGAGAGCCGTGCAGAGACGCCACATGGTTTCACCTCCCCTCGCTTCACCTCGGCCACCAACTGAAGGACAGAAGAGAAAAAAAAAAAAAAACACAAAGTCACAAAAAAGTCACATCTGAAACACATTTTGACAAACACGCCACCCAGTTTGCTGACATTCCAGGCAGCTGCCCATTACATGTCACTCCTCTGTAAATGTTGATGTATATTCATGAGTCAGTCACGGATGATGTCTTAATTGTGCGGTACGCGCCCGTCATTGTTGGTGGTGTATGAAACAACGAACACCCGTCTCATTGTGGAATGTCAGTCTATAAAGTCTGATCACGGTCATTATCCTTTCCATCTGGTTGGCCTTTGACTGAGCAGGCGCGACACACGGGAGCAAAAACAGACACAACTATGGATTTTGTCGCATCAAGCCTGGAAAATATCCCCACACAAAAAAGAAGAAGGGAGGCTACAAACAAAGCTCTAATCTACAATAGGCAAGAGAGAAAAGCAAAACATCTGGAGCACCAGATGCTTCCACGTGGCCCAACAACAAGCACACCCTTTAGTTCCTTGTAGCACAGCAAGGTTTGGAATGATGCGCACTGATCTTAGCCGCAGAGATAGCGTTAGTCTGGCTGGCTACCTTCAGTAAGCCTGACATCATAGTGTGCGTTAAAATCCAATATAAAGCACATGACAGCGGAGAAAAGCTGGCACATTCCAGGTGGTGATTATCGCAAGAATAAAAAAAAAAAAGAGGGAAGTAAAGTTGTGCTGATTGCGTGAACAGAGGTGATCAACTTCCAGCAGAAGTTTGAGAAAGAAAGAGGGAAAAGCAGGGTTATTCTGGCACCCATCCAAACTTCTGAAACGTGGATAAATGCGCTGCGCTGCATTCAATGCCCAAATCCATTTCTTGTTCTCAGCAGAAAATAGTTTCTCTCATGTTTCCATTTCTCACCTCTTCATGTAAGCCGCAAAAGAGCCGGGAGAAGAAACAGCAAATGTATATACATCAGCAAGAGTAAATACTGTCGATGCACTCCAGAAAGATAATTTAGTCCCTACCTCGGCTGATCCAGTAAGCTGCAGAAAAAAAAAAAAAAAATCCAGGCGCAGAAGCACATCGCCATGCCTCCCACGCCAACTCGCATAAACACGCCCCTGCTAACCTGGGCTTGACCTCAGCATGTGCGAGCGGTGCAAATGTCTGCAGTGTTTACACGTACAGCAAGGCCCCCCAAGGGAAACGGGTCAGCGGGCCCGGTCTGTGTACACACACCTGACCAGCCTACCTGCATAAATGACCTCTCCCACCCGCCCACCCACCCCGTGGGGGGTACACGACTGGAATACCGCATTGGCCGCGGTCACGATGTGAGTGCCGCCGACCCGGGAGGAGACGGTATGGAGGAAGCGTACGCCGCCGCCGCCGCCCGGCGTCTGAAATAGCCGCGGGCGACAGAGGTGAGGCGAACGGGCTGGAAATAAGTCGGCCGCGGTTGGACAGGCGAAAGGTCACTCAAAGACCGCGCTGGCTGCGTTGAGGCGCTGCAGCTGCAGCCATTATTACACAATAAAAGGGTGAGCGTGGTACATGATGCATAATGCATCAGAGTCCAGAGAACGCACACTGGAGGGAGAAGTTCCGGCTCGTTGCTATTATTTTCTGGTCATAACCCAGAACAATTTAATAGGCTTCCTAATGTGGGCTGTTTTTTTTTTTCTTTTTTTAGTGGATTTCTTTGTCTGGCTGGATAAAGACAGAGCATTAGACTACTGAGATGGACATTAAAAGGGTAAGCGGGGCTGTGAGTGACACATCTGAACTCGGGCCAACGCTGCAGCCTGTGATTTCAGATCAAAACATGATGTAACACGGTTCAAACCACAAGTTTGCACTGGGCATCAACATATGCAGCCGCTCGGTTGATCCCACAGCGCGATGCAGCATCAGACTGGAGCAACGCATGCAGGCTCCTCACTGTCTGGGCAGCAAAACCAGGAGGAGAGGGGGTTGGTAATGAACGAAGAAAAAGAAACAGCCTACAGCCGCCTCAGAAATCAACAAGGCTTTTTACATGTTTGTGCACGGCCTTGTTGTTCTTGGCCTCCATTGTCTCATTTACGCTGCAGATCCCGATTGCTTTTTTTTTTTTTTTTATAACGATTTGGGCGCATCGCACAAAGGCAGAACTGATACTGTCATATATTACAGCGGAGGTAATTTGTGTTTAGCACTGGGCAATTTTGTTGTCACGCATCTCATCATCGGCGGCGCTTTCGGATGAAACAAGAAGGCCCCAACACCCGCTTGTTTAGAGGAACGCGCTCTGACAGAGTTAAATGAGACGCGTCCCCTCTGTGGCTTGACAAGGGAGCCGCTTATTAGCCAAGCAGACACGGATGATTAAACAACGGTGGATCTGCCCGCTGCATCGCCGCCTCTGCATCAGTTTAAACAGGACAGCCCGCCATAAATGTGTCACGGGTGTGTTACTGGAGGCTCCGCTGCCCGCGCAGCTGTCTCGGCGCGCTGCAGCGAGGAGACTGATGGACAGCTGGTGATGCGCGGTGCAGAGCGGGTCCGCTCCCTATTCACCCCGACGCAACTCTCCGTCTCCCTCCCTCTCTCTCACACACTCACACACACACACACACACACACACACACACACACACACACACACACACACACACACACACACACACACACACACACACACACACACGCGGGCAAGTGTGTTTTTGAAGTCTGCACTGTGCAAACAAACCCTCCTGATCCGTCTGAGAGGTCGCAGAGGCCGAATCCTTCAGGGAATGCGCTCTCCGTCTCCGGAGGGCGCGCGGCACCTCTTGACCTGATCGCAGCCGTCTAAACCTGAGCACGCCGACGTCAGCCAACATTAATCGCTCGCCGAGCAAAGGGAAAGGGTATGGGTGGGGGTGGAGGGTGGGGGTGGAGGGGGGGGTGCAGACGTGTTGCGCACGCCGCCAGGCAGCCAGAACACGAAGGCTGTCGCGGCGGGAGAAGTTAACGCAGCACTGACACGCGGAACAAGATGTTTCCAGACCTCACACAGAGACAGACAGACAGACAGACAGACAGACACATACACACACACACACGTCGGTGTCCTGATGAACTTTGAACTGGTAGCCAAAGGCAGCAGTTACTTCCATGCACATAACTGGGACATAAGAACCCGTGCACGATTGCACGGGAATCGTCTCCAACTCAGGCCGACGCGCACGGCCCCCCGTGCATGTGCGAACCTGCTCCCACTGTCCTGTCGGACAAGCTGCGCCGGGTTGTCTGCAGCTGATTAGCCAAATCAATGCCCCCCTGCACGTGTCCACATGTGTTACTTAAAGATTAAAATGCAACAATATACGATTGTCTCTCGTAGGAGAGCGGGAGAGCGCCTTGATTCCTGACTCCTGCAGCTAAGGGAGCCACTGAAAGTGAATTAAAGTAGCTAATGATGCCCCGAGGCACTGACCGACACGCCTGGTATCTGCCGAGTGGAAGCGATGGAAGCGGCGTGTACGCCGGAGACCCGGACAAGTCCTCACTAGTCTCAACATTCTGGGCAGTGTTCAATGCCGTTCCCTGAGTCTTTGCGGAGAGGGAGGCCAGCGAAGTTCCAGACTGTCGATAGGAAACACTGGAAGCCCGGCCTTCCCTCTGCCTACGTGGTCGGTTTCTACGACAACGAAGAGGCGATCTCAACTGACGCGCGCTGCGCACGGTGGTACCGCGGCCTCGAGCGCTCGCCTCATCGAGTCGCTCTCTGCCGCGAAGGTGACCGACCCCCTCTCTCCATCTTTAACACAGCTCTGCTTTTATACAACCGCAGCTCTGCTTATAGAGAAGAGCAACAAGGGGGGGGGGTCAAGCGGGTGAAGCGCCTCGCTGCAGGCCCGCAGCGAGCGCCAAAATTTAAGAGCAGCGGGCCAAACGGATCCTCCAAACAGATCCCACTGACCCCCCCAAAACTAACCCCGCATGTTCCGCCCGCAGCAGGTGAAGTGAGAAGGTAGATGACGTGCAGATGTGCATATTCCAGCTGCTGAAGTCTGGATCCGCACGACGACGTCACTTTTGCCCTCGTAATGAGTCGAGCATATGCATCTGGGGCAAACCTCTGACCCCCCCGCACAGACAGGATACAAAAACCAGCACTCGTGGGATGTCTGAGTCATGAGGAAAGCAGATGTGCCTTCCAGACCCCCCCCCCCCCCCACCCCCTCTTTTTTGACCCCAGGTTAGAGAGATTTGATTTGTAGAGCTTCGGTTGAATCTCCTCCTGAAGGATGTGCAAGAAGAGATGACCCCGCAGGATCCCCCCCCACCAGAAGGAGACAAGGCTGGGGGGGGGCTCTGGCTGCAATCCACAGCAACAAGCCAGACCATAATGTTTGGTATTAATCCAGGGGAGAATCACCCCCCCCTCCTGCTACACCAACCCAGTAAAGAAATAAAGCTGCGCCGGTGTCAACGCTGGTAATCCGCCTGCTCAAACTTTCCAAAACTCTTAACTCTGAAATCGTTCTCGTCAATCGTCACCGCGTTAATCCCGCCGGGTTCTGCAACAGTCAGGTTGAGATTAGAGCGATCTTTTTGCGCCATCAGCTGACTGCAGCGTCCAACAATTACAGCAGCTGCCGAAAAGAAAGGAGAAAGTTCTTCTCCTGCGCTCCCACCCACGCCAGGAAAGTTCACCGAGAGATCCATACCTTCTGCTGATGGTTAATCCACTAATTTAGGAGCGCATTAATCCGTAAACACACGCGAGGCGGGGGGTCCAGGGGACCGACGGCGCAGGAGAAACGCAAACGCGACTAGAATCCAACGTGGAGGGCTTCTCTCTCTCCCTGTCTCTCTCTTTTCTCCCCTCCTCGCCTTGTATTTTCTTGGGGCTTCCTCCAGAAGGGACAAGGAGAGAAGAAAAAAGTTGCAGCCTGATTGTCGGCGTCTAACTTTTCCCCTCCCCTGCTCTTTCCTTCAGTCTCCCCCTCCCCTCTCCTGACTTTCTTCCATTTCTCTTCCTGTCCCCCCCCAACCCCGCTCCCTCCTTCCCAAACGTGGAATGACGCCGCTTTGTCCACACGGGCTGCAGAAGGAGCCCAGGGCATTCCTTTAATCAGTGCCACGCTTTCACCTCTGCCCTCCCACTATCACCCCCCCCTCCTGATTCATACCCTGCTGGAGGGTGCAGAGGGAACCATATTATGACAAGAAATGGAGGTAACGGCAGCAGGGTTATAGAGAAGAATTCGCTCTATTAAAATTAATGAACTTGGTCTCTCCCACACTTATCTGGTGATTGACGGCC
This sequence comes from Lagocephalus sceleratus, assembly GCA_911728415.1. NCBI lineage: Eukaryota > Metazoa > Chordata > Actinopteri > Tetraodontiformes > Tetraodontidae > Lagocephalus > Lagocephalus sceleratus. Next base: position 4,831,116 of record CAJVRN010000087.1, on the reverse strand, counting down.
GAGACCACCGCCTCCATATTGTTTTACCTCTGGCTTTTATTGAATCTAATCCATAAAGTGGCCCCTGGCCGTAGCCCCCCGACCGCTCCGAAGAGCTCGGTTTAAGAGCCACATAAATTCTCCCTTTATTGTCAGTAAGTAAACAGTCTGGGAGGCGCATAAATAACAATTTGGATTTATTCGGACCTCGCTCGAGCTGATCGCGCCGAGGGGTTCTTCTCCCGTTCCGAGTCCTCCGCTCGGTCCGGGCCGTCATCCGTCTCTTTCCCATTGCCTGTCACCTAAACCGGGGAGAGAGGAAGAAAGTTTGACAGCTACACAGCGGGGGGGAGGGGGGTGATGCTGTTGAACTACATGTTCACCCGGATGTGACCTCCTGACACCAACAAATTAACGCGTCGCCCTGATGTCCTCGGGTCACCAGGACGAGCGGCGGATCGCTATAAATCAAAAGCTCTTCATCAAACAGTAAAAACTGGCGCAGACTCAAAGGTCACATGACCAGTGGCGTTTATTTGCCCATCAATACAGCAGTTGTCACAATATGTTTTTTCCTTATTCCCCTTGAAATCCAATTAAACACCCAGAATGAAAGATTTGACAGCAATTTGAGGTTTAAAAGATGCAGTTTGAAAGAACTGAATATTTGTGTTTTCTCACATCAAGACAGATGAAGGACCTACAGCAGCCACCAGGGTCCAAAGGTAGGTTTTCAGCAGCCAATATTTTCAATCTAGAGGCTTAAAATAGAAATGTAGACAGATATATGCTGTAAAAGTCCTGTTGTAACTTATTGCTGGCGGAGATTCACATTTAACTCCAACTGTCCATTCCAGGCTTCCATAGAAACATGGCAGGTAAACCAGGAAAATCCCTGCTGTTTTATGTGTGTGTGTGTTTCCGTGTCTGTGTGTGTGAGTGTGTTCCTCAGATTTCCTCCACGCACCCTGGGGAGCAGCATTGGACTAAATGGAGATCAGGAGGATCTTTGCGGCGGTCTGAAACGTTTCTGGATTCATTTAAGTCCTGAAATCTTTCATCTGACCTGCGCGCTGTGCGATCACAGAGGAGGACAGATTTTCTGTTCTGCCACGTGTCTGAAGGTGGTTGCACCTATTGGGAAGCCCTCTAGGGGGTCCTCCAGGACCAGCAGTCCTCACAGGTCAGGGAACGAGGAGAGGACAGGGTTCCTGGTGTTTGACCCTTGAGCATTATCCAACTCTCCATCTTCATTCTGCCTCACTCATGCATCTCCTGCATCCTGTCATCCACCATCTCCTCCAGACCGATCGGAGATGGACTCCTCTCCTTCTTACTCTCCCTGGCTCTCCTCTCTAACAGGCCCGCCACTTTTTTCTCTCCCCCAGTAACACCGTGAGGAGCGGGGAGGGATGGATCTTGGCAGCATCTTTATTGGTTCCGCTTTTTCCGCGGCATGCTCGCCTGCTCCCCTAAGAGGATGAGAGATGGAGGAGCATCAGAGCCCTGAAAGGGGGGAGTGGACAAAGAAAGAAAGGGAGGGGGAGTAATGTTCTCTCATTTCTTTGCATTTACCTCTGAGTTGAAATTGGCAAAGTTTCGTCACGCACGCGCTGGCGAAGAGAGAACACTGCAGTCAGAATTCTGGATTCTATTTCAAGCATGAGTGCTGATAGAAATCAGTCGATCAATGAGGAAAGAGGGAGGCACTTACAGAGGGGCCACGGTGCCAATCACAGGCCAGCGCACATGGCTGACTTAGCGTGTGGGTCCCCTGTTTGGATAGGCATTGACAGCCTCCATAAACTGGCGCAGACCAGTAAATCGACTTAATGCCCAACACCGACACTTGCTGACCGATGACGGTGCCGAGCGCGGGCCTCAGCATGAGTTCGGGGCGTTTGCGATCGCGGGGATTCCACAGTTTGCTGCTCTGCATTATTGCTTCAATAAGCCGTGGAATGAAGTCCCACCGCCGAAGCAGGATCTGGCAAGAAGCAGCGTACCCCATTCCCCCGATTCATCTGGTGTGATGCAAAAAAAGAAAAAAGAAAGAGAAGAAAAGAAAAAAAATTATTAGGGGGCTGGAAAATCTCTTTAAGAAAAAGAGTGGAGGGAGTCGATTCATCCCGCACTGTGGTCGATTCATCCCGCACTGTGACTACAAGCATATGGAACCTACTTGGACAAATGACATGGAGTCGAACGGCAGCATTTTATTTTTCCAAGCCCTCTCAGTGTTTCCATTCAAAAGGGGGGTTGGGGAAGGGGGACTGGAATATGCTGACACAGGCTAATGAGAGAGTAGGGAAGAGAAGAAGTACAAAGAGACAAATAAGGAGAGGGAGCAGGAAAGTTGCGTAGAGCTGCAGAGGATGGACAATAGCTGCCACAGTATTTTTCCACTCCGGCCTGGAAGCGACTCCTGTTCTCCCCTCACTCGTGGGTGCTCACGTAACCAACAGTTATGAGAGTTTCCCCCTTCCAAGACAGAGATTTCCTGTGCTGAGTAGGCTTAATATGGTGTGCAGGACAACATTAGATGGAACACAGACAACTTTTCTTGTTGGGATGATTGCCTTCATGGGCGCTCTGCTTTCCCCCTCACTCCTAATACATCCTGCTCTCTTTTTTGTTTCTCTGCAAAAAGGTGGATGTGGACATTAGTTTTACCCTTTTGTAACCAAGGAACTGCCACCTACCAGACTTTCTACACTTATCGGTGCACAGAATTGAAAAATGTATTGTTTGTTTAATGTGATTCATTTAATTTGAAACATGGACAACATTTTGCAGGATTTTTGAGAAATTTCTTTCCACAAATTCGCTGCTACCTGGCAGTCTTTGCCTTAATGATGAGTTATGTGTATTTGTTTGCTCCATCTCCCCCAAAACAAGTCCACGATGAGCCAGTACAGAAATAGAAATCAACAGAAGGCAGACAATGAGCCGGCGAACTACAGCAGCTTTTGGGGGTGGTCCTCAATGCACCACATGGTGACATTTCCAGGGACGTGATTATCCAAAAAAGAAAAATAAAAAATAGAAACTGAACACTTTCTCCATGTATGACGATGTTGTGATGTGTGTGATTTGGCCACAAAAGCTTAATGATTGTAAGCACGATGACTTTGGATGGCTTTTTAGACTTAATAAGGATAAGCCTTCCAATAAATAAAAAAGAAACACTTAAAACAAGAAGGTCATTAAGATTGATTTTCCTGGAGGCAATTATGTAGAAGGTGGTGGACCAAGTTAGAGACACCGTCATATCCAAACGCATTACTGAAGATGAATGTTGGCCTGTTTGTTTTTGGCCTGCAAGGCAAAATAATATTAATTAGCACGGAAACAAGGGAATGTAAATTTGTCAGCTGATTAGATATTTCTATCAAACTTCCCCTTTCCCCTTTGGCGTCCCTTTGTACAGCATCCAAGAGAAAGTTGGGATACAACGTAAACAGATTTGTTACTTTGGGGATCATTAATGTGTCTTTCGAGGGGGCAATCAGTTCCCTCTGAGAATGTGGCTTTCCATGAGTGCTGGAAGTTAATGAATTTAAAATCTGAGGGAGGCCTGAAGTTCCTCCAAAATGAGACCTTTTCACTTCAGTGTCTCCAAGGACTCCAGAAGTGATGGTGCTAAGGGGCGTTGTGACTAAAGGTTGACACCAACTTTCCTATTTTACAGGCAAGCGGTGTGCCTTCTTCCGCAACCCGACACGCCTGGAATATATATTACCTTTTAGCATCACCGAGGACTCCAACCTCTACTTATCAGCTTTGATAGCTCATCCTTTCAATCCCAAGTGTGCGCACATTCCAAACACACTTGGCTGCTATAATAACATGTCGCGCAGGTAAACGCCTTGGTATGCAAGAGCGCACCCCAACTCGGACAAGCGGGAGAAAAACTGCTCGACAATGAAGAGGAGTTTTATGAGCTTATACGTAAACAGGAATCAGAGGCAGCTGCGTGTCCTCCTGCAGCTCCGATGCTAATTACAGGAAGTCATAAAAAGACACAGCCAGTGTCTCAATCAATCAGTATTAACATGCTTCCATAATCTACGTGTGGAGATTTGGACTAACAGAAACAAAGTAAAGTTCCACAAAGTTGTATTTGCCATGTTTGTGTGTGTGAGGTTGGTTACATTTGAATCTTTTTTTTTCAGGAACTGATTTGAGAACATTTTAATCCACATGTACAGATCCTAAAACAAACAGTGGAGATAGAAATTATCCCTGAGTCACAGGCTTTTAAACTAATTGAACTGTCCACCAGGTAAATGCAGCACAACAGGGCTTTAGGATGCTTCTGAGAGCCTGCGGTGGCAGGTTTAATGAATGCCTTGGCTCATTAACATATAGCTCCTGCAGTAGCCTTGCGCTGTCCCTGCAAGGCTTGTTATCTCAACGGCAACCCACAACATCCACAGCTAATTGGCCTCAGCATGCAATAAAGCTTCTATCTCTTCCAGAGATCATTAACAGGTTTGTTTTTGGGGGCCTTGCGAGCATCAGCAGGTCTGCTGATAGAAGGCATCAGATGTTCCTGGTTTCAACTATTATCGGCAGCCGAATGATAGATGTTGCAGACAGAGGGAACTCCAGGAAGAAGTTCTACCATCTTACGTCTGCACATGCTCTTCAAAGAAAAGTTCTCATTAGGGATGTTTGATGTCTTTACCAATATCTGATCCAACTCTTAATTTCTGATATTGATATCAATCGATATCGATATATGCAGGGTTTAATGTCAATATTGGCCAATAATATTGGTAAGCTGGTAATACTGGAAATCTCTAGTTGTAATGTATAAACTCAAGCCTATCTTTCCTTTCTGTTGGACTGATATCCACAGTAGAACACATTAGAACATTTGAACAGTGAAAGTGGATTGGAAATCTCCACTTTGTCATTTTTTTTATTAAAAAAGAAATAAGCACATAACAAAAATCTGCAGTTGTATAACGTAATTACTAAATCTGCGAAAGTACTGCCAAAGAGAGGCTGAAGAATAGAAAACTCATACTGTCTGTGCCCGAGGCTTTTAGAGGTGATTTTAATTAAGGTTGTGAACAGAAACACAAGCCCCCACACACACCCACAAACACACACGAAAACACACACAACCCCAGTCAGTCACACAGCGCAACATTATAAAGGATAATATTCAAAGTTAATACTGTACAACTTTAAATACCATTGTAGTATATCATTTAATGCCGGGTGCTTGTTTAGTGTCATTAAGGTAAATTTTCTTTCAACATTCACCCCACTTTTTTTTTTGAATTAGCTAGCCTGCTTCTTCTTCAACTGATGTTTTCAGGTGAGTCGATCAAACAGTTTTGGTACACGACTGCCACCTGTTGAACATTATTATTCATCATAACAACATGATATTTTTAGAACTTATGGTGGGGTGATGCTCTCAAAGACTCTCAAACTGGGCTGATACAACTGTGCTTCCACTCACTGGACTTTTTTTAATCACATTTCACCTTCATTATAACTAATGTGTCTGTTCTTCGGCCCTTTCTCCTCTGTCCTCCTTTACAGCTTTATAATACAGAGTTTAGGTTTTTCTTTTTTCCAATAACACCCCTGGTGTTATGCCATACCTTCAACATTTACTGTTTCCCCCCTCAATGTAAAAAGATTCCATTATTTCTCCATTCTGCTTAAATATGCTGAACACTGGAGAATGTGCGTTGAGTGTTTCTGTCCTTCATTACAGCCCAGACAGGAACCAGCAGCGGGAGATGGCCCATTTCATTAGCAACTGTCAGTGTGGAGTCTCTCACACACCCCATCTCGCTTTTACATGCATCACTGGGCCTTGCAATTACGCCAGATTAACTCGAACCTGTGGTGGAGGGGTGCCAGCACCATCTCCACCCTCTCAAGAAGTAAGGTCGACAGGTGATATTTACAGTTTGAAGTTTTTGGCAGTGAACAGAAGCCTGTATCTTTGCTTGGTGAAGGTCTGCGGCTTACCCATGAGTCTCCCAGGTTTGAGGGGTGAATCTATTCTTCTCCATTGTGCCTTGTCCCTCACCATGTCCCGGTAATTAGAAGTCTCCAGGGGTGGGGGTGGGGGGGGCGGTGTTGACCTCTTCACCCCTACAAAGAAGATATGCTATCGCTATCACCACCTGAAATCAATGATGGTGTGAGACGCCAAGCAGGGAGAGAGGGCCTACAGAGGGAGACAGACAGAGAAAGTGAGATATAGAACGAGACTGTTCCACATCAAGTCCTAAGCTGATCGATTCTCTTCTAACAGGGCCTAGTAGAATCGATCGTGGTGTAAGTAGCTGCCGTGCTGTGGCTTACACCGAAGCCCACACAGCACTGCTGCAATGCTCCGCTGATAAACAATGAAAGTTGGTGTATTATTCTTAACATTTCATGCTGGCTTGAGATTTTAAGATGTTTCATGAATGGTAGCACCTTGAAGCCCACTTTCCAAAAATTTACTCAGTGAATAATTCGTCATGTCGCACGGCGGGAGTCCAGCCCCCGCCGCTGGGGCTGATTATTTCCCAACAGGATCGTCATCTCAGGTTGTTTTATTTTCACCAAGGACCTAAATATGCTTCTGAACAAGTAAGTCCTCTGAGGCAAACACTTGAGAGGATTCTCTGAGTTTATGATCTCAGGACAAAAGGAAGAGGGAGAGGGATGGATATGGGAAAAAAAACAAACAGGGAGTCATATGAGATGAGTGAAGGATGAGGGAGGAGGAAGAAGATAAATAGAATACAGGTCAGGCCTCGAAAGATTACTGCATGAAGGTGGTCTGGGCAGCACGGCTAATTATCCATGACATCACTGAATAAGCTGTTCCGCTTGATACATTTTATTAAAATAGTAAGAGGCTGTGCGCCTTAATTCATTATCCATGGACTTGAATGGATATTTCACAGCAGAAAGTAGAGAACGTGCACAGTAATCTCAGATGTGGGTACCAGGAAATGTGGATTTGAAGGGAAAATAAAACCAAAACCAATTGTTTTGGTGGTCTCTTGACTCAATGTGTGCGACCCAAGGGGAGGAAATGACATTGTCTGTTGGTTTGAGGAAAAGTGCCGATGTGGCACTTATTGGTGCAATCTCGAGGCAGCTATTTCTGTATTTGTCTGACCACAGAGGCAATCCAGCTTTACAAATAACTATAAATGTTGAGCACGAGGTGGTCTCCCGAGCCAGTGCTCGGAGGAAACGGGGAAGAGGGTTTTGTTCGGTACAAGGCATTGACTCAGACCTCCAGCTGAGTGAGTTGTGATTCTAATCCGTTCATTTGTTCTCCTTCCGTCCCTGTGAGGCACTTGCCAAACATGCTAATCTACCCACATATGCCAACTTATGCTACAGTGCTCGATTTTCACGAGCAGAAGCGCACGGGCTTATTCCAAATTACTTCTAACACGAAAAGCTGTTTGCGCCAAACGCTGACACAAGCTGCGTCTCCATGCACCCATCAAATATCTAACACTTGTAAGAGCACATACAGGGCACGTGTGCACATATGAGGCGAAATCCCTCTGCAGGGGCCGAGCTCTGGGAGCAGCTGTTTTCCTACATCCCCGGGTTTGCCGGCGTGAATTAGAGAGAAGGCTGCTCTGCCTCCTTTAAATGTTTCATGATGTTTACCAGGCTGTTTGTTCAGAGAGGAGATCAAGGGCGAACCACTCCCACTCGCACCCTCCAACAGGGAGTCGGGGGGTGGGGCTGAGCAGAGGGAAGACGGGAACAGTGGAGGGGGGAGAGTTTCACTGGAGGTGGACTAAAAGATGATAGATAGATAGATAGATAGATAGATAGATAGATAGATAGATAGATATATAGATAGATAGATAGATAGATAGATAGATAGATAGATAGATAGATAGATAGATAGATTCTCTTCAGAGAGCAACCAAACATCTGATTGATTTGATCATCAATGATATGGTTCAACTATAAAAACCCTCACATGCAAAATTGACGTGAGTCATGCATAAAAAAACATGCAACATGGTAAACATGTAACATGCAGAAGGAAAGCCTGGCCTGGGAAGTGGGGCCTTGGCATTGACTCCAAATTTGGCCCCTTTCTGTAAAAATTATAACTATGTAGGCAGGTCCCATTGGTCATGTTGCGTAGGTTTTGGGGTACTTTCAATTTCTCCTCATGCTTTTATTAATTTAATTCAGTTCTGACTGTCCAGAAGTGATTTCACACTTGGAAACAATACGAATGCTTCGATTTTTGCAAAAACTAAATAAACAACTCTGTTTGAGTGCAAGTTGTTTTTCCAACTGCTGATCAACAGGGACCCACAAAGAATATTTGTATAATCCAGAAAAAAATAATAATAGGAAAAATGTAGCTGACACACAAAGCTGTGCTTGAACTTTTCCACTAAACAATTTTTAAAAAGTAAACACCTAAGACACATTTACAGTCAAGGATGAGTTCAGCACTGAAGAGAGCCCTGCTGATTTCACCTTATATTGGGCTGATGCAAGTGAAATTAAAAGCTGGGCAACCTTGGGGATTGGACTAGAATTTCCCATCTGCCAGTGGAATGACTTTCATTTCTCATGTAAATTTCAGCCTTCAAGAATAAAAATTTCCCAAGTTGGGGGATATTCCTTGAAGACAACCGACTCAAACGCTGATCAGCACAACATGATATCATGCGTGAACAAAACAGACAGAAAATGAAAAACACACGCTAGCCTCTCAAAATATAAACAAATAAAATATTAATTGTAAAAACAGAGAAACTTGTGATGGGGTAGGAGTGTTTGCCAGTCCCGTTAAAGCCTGCTTTAACTTTGTGAGTTGGAAAGGTTGCAAATTTTTCCAATTGTACTGTTGTACCAGGTTTTCTGCTCAGAAGCCCTAATTCTGTAAAACCACCTGGAATCAGTTCTTAGTTGGTTTTTAAGTCCTTTTTTGGTGACATGAGGGACACCACAAAGAATATTAGTCCCCATTAGAACTCTGCTGCTATAATACGACTACTTATTTATAAGATGGTATTTTAAAAAGAATACAAAGCCATTGTTTCTGTTGCACAATAACCTCCAATATTTCTGATACCTGCCACTTGGGGGCGACACAGTCGCATTCTTCCATGTATTATTTGCAGCTCCCGCCTTGCATGCAACAGCACGCACCACCCTCTCTGCGCTGCTGCATCATCCCCGTGGGCTCCCGCTTCCCTTTTCACTCTCCATCCCTCCTTTCATCCCCCTTTCCCCTCCCTGGCCAACTGCAACACAGCACTCCTTAAATCAGCTGCGGTAAAACAGATGCCGGACCGAAATGTCATAAGTGTATCTCAAACTGCCAGAGCATTAACCTGTTCACCCCTGGCGTCCCCTGGTGAGGGTCCAGGGGGGTGGGGGGGCTTGAAATAGGGCAGGCACAGATGGGGTTGGATCAAGGGAGGACATAGCAGCGACAGGGATGTAGGGTGAGTCAGGGGATTAGATGGCAGAGGGGTGAACCACCATTTATTCAGAGCTTTTGTGGGTTACAGAGAGCAGGCAGATATACAGGGGTGGGGGTGGGGGGGTTAGGAAGAGCAATAAAGCAAAGAGCTAAAGAGAGGCAAGAGAGAAGAGAGCTGGCTGGAGAGAGTGACAGAAATGAGGATAAAGAAGTGGGCATGAGAGCAGGTAAATAAAAATGGGATCATGTGGCGGCTGAAGTAACCATCAATCTGGAAAGAAAGTGAAAATAACAGAGAACAGAGAGTCCAGACCAGAGTAGTGACATGCTACATCTCAGTGAGGGGGGGATTCAGCTGACAATAGAGTGAAAAAAACACCGCCACTTCCCCCTGCCTGTTATAAATCTTTCATTGATATGCTCATATCCTTCTTTTTTTTTCCCATTTCCACTCGTACGGCCATTGCATCGCCCCTCAGCCATACAATACAGCTGCTGAAGTTGAAGAGGGCCACTGACGTGCTTTAAAATGAGCTCCATGCGGGGGGTGGGGGTTGAACAATGACGGCAAAGCCTGCCGCAGCCCAGAGTTTAGACGTGGTCTGATTGAATCAAGGACTGACCTTGAGATTTCCTCCCAATTCGTTTTTAGAAAAAAAATAATCGAGAAAAGATCCTTGACTTTCAGCTGCTGGACTAGCATTTAATAGTGCCCGATTCGAGGATTTGTGAGTGGTGGTTAGTGCGGTCGCCTCTGGCAGGATGCTTCCCAGTCCCGTTGTCCCGATGACCTGTCCAGTGCGTCTCCTTGCCACGCGCTTACTGACTCCGGCGAAAAGCCCCACCCCCCACACATCCCTGATGAGGAATAAGTGGCGGTTAACAGAAGACGGATGGATGAATGGGTGGAGGATTTATCAGCTCTCCGCTCTCATATTTCTCCATGCCTATCGTCTGAATGACTTCCCCCCTCCTCCTCTTTTCCTCGGCCTCCTCCTCGGGCCCATCTCTTCCATGTTTCGGTGCTTCCTCTAGCTTGACGCGACAATAAATCACGGCCGCCGAGGTTCTTGTTTGCATTGGGGGATAATTATATGTACCGTATGTAAGCTCTCAGGCCATGATGAATTAGCTGCCCTAAATAGGCCACTCCTGACTGACACAGATGGTGGCACCGGCGCCAGTTACACAGCGCCACCTGCAAACACACCGAGAAAGGTAAATATGCAGGAGAGCACAGGGGAACGGCTGAATGCCACATGGCATCGAAAGCACAGAAAAAAGAGTTCCGAACTCTAAAAATCCGGGCGGAATAGCGCAATTGACTATGTTTCAGGAAGACTGTGAAATTAATGTTTTGCTCACGTCTAATTTGATTTTAAGGTGAGACCCATATGCAGTTGCATCAGGACGATATGGACGAGTCTTTAAATGAGCTTTGAATATCAGCAATGGACACAGTACATTTGTGGGAGTATTATGTAACCGTATAGCCTTTGGTGTTGTTTATCATAAACATGGAAGTAAAATAGATAAGTGGTACAGGGTCGTCGAAAAGAGGTGACATGGCCTCTCGCAGGAGATATTCATAATTGAAAGTTTTTACCGATGTGAATTAATGAATGCGCAATATATTTCTGGATAGAAAGAGCAACATATACGTTCAGAGGAGACTGAAGCTTTGCAAGATGCAGAGTGTCAAGTATACAAAAGAGATGCTTTTAACAACCGTATGATGACATTTATCTTTGAAAGGCCTCCTTGCAACTTTTCCTGCATGCAGATTAATCGATAAATGGAGCTCATCTAAGAGGCTTTTAGAAGAATTTAATGCAGAGCAATACAGGCTGCATTTGTTGTCTTTTAATGGAGGAGGCTTGAGTGAATTAGCATCTTAGGCTTCTCGCAGGGAAAGACTCCAGACTCCCCCTAATGGGATTTAAACAAAGATGGAAGCGAGTTGAGGTGGAATGTCTCACGTCAGCGTCACCTCCTGCCAACCACTGTTGCCCCACGTTTGACAGGTGACGTCCCAAACGGCGTGACAGAGCGCTCTGGCGTTCGTTGGCGGCAGGAGAGGGAGCAGAAATAATGCGGGCAGATGGAGGGACAAGAAATTAGCAGGGAGGGAGGAGGGCTGAAAGTCAGGGCAGGGAATGAGGCAAGTGGAGAAAACACATTTATCTTCTGGCATACGAGTAATCTCTTTTGCCTACCCCCCCCTCCACACACACATACACATACACATACACACACACACACACACACACACACACACACACACACAAAACCATGCATAATGTTTTTCTTCATCACTCGCAAACTCGCTTCTGAACTAAGGATGGTGACAGGTCAATGCAAAGGAGTACACAACCACACACACACACAAGCACATCCTCACATTTCTGCCTTTGTGGGGACTTTCACAAACTCGAGCCATTACTGAGCTCCTTACCCCAACCATCCCAACAAACTCCCCATCCCTGACCCTGACCCAAAACCAGTTTAACCTTAAAACCAGCTCTTAACTCTTAAACAGACCTTTGCAAGTAGAATGATTATTTTGGGACTCAATATATAGTTAATGTGAGGACACACGCATACACACACAGAATGACACACCCATTGGTACACTGAGGTATTTTCATGGCTCTCCGTATAGTCACCATGACAATATGAAAGATGGCAGATTTTTTCTTCTCCTCACCCAGAGCTGCACACCTATAGGACTCACACAATCTGTCAGAGACACATATGCACAAACACACACACACATGCACACACACACACTGAATGTGACACTGAGGTCAGGATAATGGATTTGTCTGAGCAGCTATGTTGTGGCACGTGTGGGCGGCGCGTGTTAAATCTGTATCATCTTACCTTGAGGATGGATGTCTCCTTGGCTGTGGCACCGCCGTCCCTCACCATCACCCGTCACACCCCCCCCTCCTCCTCCCCCTCCTCCTCAGGTCTCTCCTTGTCTCCCTTGCACAGGCCTCATCTCTCAGCAGTGGTGGGCGCACATACAGCTTGCCCGTGTCACGCACCGCTGCTCTGTGCCGTTCGGCGACGGCGGCGGCGGCCAAGAGAGCATCTGGACACACGGGTGAAGCCCATCACACACTCCCAGAGACTTCCTGGAGACTCAGTATTCACCATTCCCCACATTACCATACCGCCTGTACCACAGATAGGGGTGTTGGTGATAATGTTGCAGGCGGTGGTGAGGGTGCGTGGGTGGGTGGGGGTTATGTGGTGTTGTTGTTTCACCCCGGAGCGCCATCCAAAGTGCTTTGGAACAGCTTCCACTGCGATGACACTGGCACATTTCCATTTCCATCAAACCAGAAAATGCCGCGGGATGAAAGGTTTAAGCCTGAACTCACAATTGCTGGATTAACGCCTAAACAGCCCATTGCGACACAACGGCGCCAATCGCAAGGACCCGGTAAACAAATCAATCTTAGTTACAAGCGTCAAGCCCCCCCGTTTATTTAAACCGTGGGACGATCAGCACACAGCACCTCCCGTCAAAAAGATGAGCGTGCGATTCGGAGACTTCTGCAGCTTTTAAATGGGAACGTTTCTCACACCCAGAATAAATTGCATCATCAATCTGAAGTGAGTCTGAATATCTGCAGGTTCGGGGCCGCCCGCTCGCTGTTCTTTGCCTTTCAAGGTTAGCGGCTGTTGGAGTGGGAGTACAGCAAAATAGTAGTGGCGTAGTTTAGCTGTGTTTCAGTGGTACGAGGCTGTTTCTTTCCATCAGACTTTCCGAACTCCATGTCGGCATCTGAACAAAGCCGGCTTCCATTTTAGTTTGTCTGGGTGACGCGCGGGCAAAACTGGGTGGAACTCGGGGTCGTTTTTTTTTTTTTCAGACCTCGCTGCTGCGCATTTCAGTCTGACTTGTCCTGAGGGGCGCAACACATATTTATGATTTATTTAAAAAATAAAAAGGACAAAAGGCAGGAAATATTCGGTCAGCAGAAAACAGAAGCCCGTTTGATCCATAAACCAATAACAGAAGAGAGTCAGAGCGTTGAGGATGGAGGCATGCTAATGAAATGATTAATTATTGCTCCAGATGAAACTCGATCGGCCTGTCAAAGTGTCACTTTAGCTGCACTTCATACTTGATTTCAACCTTTTTCTCATAGCTCTGGGTGCCATATTAACATGAGGTCATGGCCGGCAGGAAGATGAATTCTTAGCATCATTAGCGTGGCTGTGGTGGTAAATTAAAATGAGTCAATGAACATCCATAGTTCCTCATATATGCGCTGTTAACCGCAGCCATAATCGTTGCACACAAAGTTGTGTCAGGCACAGAGATGTTCTGTTATAGGCAGCTTCAACCGCATCAGCGGATCATTTTGCATGCAAATAAGGCTGTAGTTACAAACATCCATATGGCGCTCGTTTCTGGGGGGAGGTCAAGCTCACATTTGTGCACACAGATCTGAGTCATTGTCCATCTTAATGAGGTTCCCATCCAGGCCAAAATACAATTCATGAAAATCGCCTGGCCTTTCAGTGGTTTTGCTTAATTTTGTGCAGACAGCGTTCGGGTCAGGTTTTTCACATCTGGCACAGCAGACACGCTGCACTCCTCCTGGTTTTAATCAATACGGCTCAACAGGCTGCGGACCGATGCATGGATGGTTATGTGAACATGCATCTCACCCCTGCTTCTGCTACAATGGCAAATAAAATCAATAGAAATCATGTGGAAAAAGCTTGAAGCTGCTCCCATAATGTAGAAAACCAGTTAATAATCTGTACTAACAGTCGGCGCTAAGCCGGGCTGTTCATCTCCTCCCTTGTTGCTGAATGGCCTGATCTGGATGTGATCATCAAAAAGCCCCACCATGAAGAGTTAAATCAATTACACTGCTATTTCATCCCCAACTCAATCAGCATGTGAGTTCAAAGGATGAAAGCAGTCTGAGAAAATAATGCCCGCACCATCGATAGAGCTTTGAGGGATATAAAAGGCAATTTTATATGAAAAGATGTGTAAGAATTTTGGCTAAAGAAGAGAAACTCAAGGGAAAAGATTTTTTTTTTCCTTCCAAACCTCACACCTAATTAGAGTTGTCACCTGATCAGAAGGACAGCTCAGTGTGGTTTTGACTGAGGAGGTCTGGATTTGGAAGGCAGAAGCAGGGGAACTGGTTGAACTGGAGAGATGGGGCTGTCAGCTGGAGACAGACTGGTGGTACATTGGCTTTGGCAGGCCAGGATCACACGTGATGAGGTGCTCCGCAGAGTGTGATGGGCTGCGGGAGCTCCAGCTGATTGGTGCCCATACACTTGAATTCTATTATCCATAGTGAGGAAAAGTCCTTATTTGCATCAAACACAATAAAGTAAAACACAGGACAAATAAAGCAAATTCAAAATTTCAAATTCCCACTGTGAAGGCAGAGAAAGGCTGGAGTCCACCAGGAAATGACAGATGATTTCCCCCTTTTGACAGCTTCTCTCTTCTTCTGACAAACAGCTTCACACAGAATAATTATTCAGCCCACTCCTGACTGGAGAATAACCTCCAAACGATTAACTCCGTCTGGACCTTTAACACAGAGCGCACAGCTTTTGTTTTATGTGCAGATGATGAATCATTGACCAACTTCTCCTGAGCCCAAAGCCCTTTGCTTCCATATGTTGAAATGGAAATGCATGCACACATCTTCCTGCTCTGGTTGTCTCCCTGGCTGCACCCGTCTCGTGCATCCATAATTCCCATTGAAGTTCGGAGTCTTTAACGCCTGCGCTGCGGCAGGCGGGTCACTCGTGTCAGCGGGCGGGAAGTTTGTGAAGGCTCACTCCAGCTCCCGAAGACTCGGAAGGAAAAGTTTTGGGAGTTTCCGTATTGGAGCTGAAGAGTTGTCAGGCTCGGAGCTATGATGTTCCACAACAAACTAGTAGGAAGTTTCACTTGTTATTAAAAAAATATATATATGTACGTAGAAGAAGTCAAAAAAGGGTTGGAAAATTATTATTTTTATATAGTCTTTTGCTATTATTTGTAAGAAATAAGTGAATTCAGACAAGCTCAAAATGACATTATCAATACCATTTTACTGCTCTGGGAAATTATGACTCCTTCATTTTCTTTTTCATTAAAAGTAATTTGTAAAAAAAAAAAATCTATTCAGTGTTCCTGTGTGTGTGTGTGTGTGTGTGTGTGTGTGTGTGTGCAGTAATTTGATGCATTTAATTTTACTTTTCTCAAATTAAAATGTTTCAGTCTTTAAAGTCCTGCCAGTAAAAGTTTTCACTGATAAACTAAAAAAATGTAACTGCATAAATCTTCCATGCTGGGGAGAACCCATGGTTACCATGGTAACTTTAAGGCACATACTAAATTTGTAGTTCTAATCACATACCAAAATAAAAGTTTTGCAACTCTGGATTGTAGGATAAAACTTTGGTTCAGTTGCCGTCACACTCCTCTCACTTCCTCCCTTCTCGTCCTTCCCTCCGCTGAAGACAAAAAGCGATTGAGGCATCTTTCACTGGAAAGACCCTGTTGTGAAAACAAAAACACGACTTGGGCTTTTCCATTTCCTGCTGTCCTCGCTGACTCACTCCATGGCGCTGCAATGACTAAAAGACAATGATGGCTGTCCTCCTCCCTCCAATCTCACTCAGCTTCTCAAAAGTCCTTGTCTGCTGTTTCACGAACCATCACGGACAAATGGACTTGCTAGACAAATATCGGTTTCCCTCCTCTCTTACTGCATTGTCCTGAAAAGAGCTTCCATTTTCCAATTGTCTTTTATTCTATTTCCCTACATCTTTTTGTTTATCCCTTTATTCTCAGGTGTTTTTTTTTGCTTTAGCACACCCCCACACACACACACACACACACACACACACACACACACACCTCTCTCCCAGACCTCAGGGTGATGTATGGTCCCCGTCAGCACTGGGATCAATGGGACGCCAGTTGTTTTAATTTAGCTCCGGAGCCCAGCAGATCCAGATCCTGAGCATCACCGAAGAGCGATGGCACTGGCCTCTCCCCCCCCACTCCATGTACACCCCTTCCCCTCCTCCCCAACACTCCCCCGTGCTGCATTGATCAACACTTAGCTCCGGGTTAGAAAATAATTTGCGTGTGCTTGCACCATCTGGAGACCTCTGAGAGGAGGAGAGCTCACCTTCTGGAAAACTGAGGCCATGCTTCCAAACAGAAGAGGACACCACAGTTACCTGCTCCCCCACTCCAGTGGGTTCAAGTGCAGGTCAACTGATCTCATCCTGATCCAAATCATCCCAATAGACGGACAAACAATTATGGACAGTCTGGAAGCCTGGATCTCTGTCTCTACCGAGAGTCCCCCATCTCCACTCCCAGCATTCCTCAGAGGTCATGCAAAGCTCACATGGTGGGCTGAAGTAATTAAGATGAGACCAAAGGAGAGCTCTGGAGGAGGAGGAGGAGATGGGTTTCATCACAAAAGCTCTGATCAGCGGTGAGCTGCGGTGTGTTATTGTTTTTTTTTTTTTACCTGATGAGCATCATCAAAAGCCTGAAGAGGTTTGAGATTCAATATCAGTTCTGTAAATGAAAACTAGATAAATAATAATTTGAATCAGACTATTTACTGCATATCACTGGCAAAACAGGTCATGGTAGACACATTGATTTGACAGACACATGCTATGACATCAACATTACAACGAGCGGTAAGTAAAGAAACCCTCAAAAGCTCTGGTAATGAGCAGTCCAGCCAGCAAGGCATGTTAGCAATTGCCACTACCCCAAATAAGACCACAACATGTTGAGCTTTAGATCACCGTTTTTATCATTAGTGAGATTTCACGCCCTCCTCTTCAGATCCCCGGACAAGTTTATGAATTTAGAACATTTAAACCCAACAACCCAGCCGATGGGCCGTACAGAGCTAAATGAAGAATGAAGTAATCAGAGGGGTGAAGATGAAAGTTTGTGTGTGACGTGTTCTCACTTATGTGCTGCTCTTGGTGATGCAGCTGCACTGGTCCCACTCAAGGTTTCTTTGTGTTAGAAGGTTGGTTTTTCCATTCTTGATGGAGTGGGGAAACATCTGAAGTGTGTGAATAAAGTTGACTTGTTGGATTTCACAAATTCAGTAAAAAATGACCCTGACTTCAGCTGATCCTGAGGCAGGGTGAAAAAAAAAACAGAGAACAAAAGATGATGGCAGGTGCTGAGTGCAACATGAGTGAAAAGAAAAGTGGAGGGGTGGGGGGTTTGACGTTCGGGGGACGGCTCCGAGGTGACGGTGGCGTGGCGACGGAGAGCACCTGTGCTGCTCCCTGGTCTGCGGCACACTCCATTTAACACTACAGCGCTGTGAATTTGTCAAAGGGAGCGGGGCAGAAGAACCGCTAACTGTTATTTCAAGCTGTCAGCTCGGATCTGTGTCATGCACCGCCTCGTAGGGCCCCTCCGCTGACGACAAGAATAGCGGTGTGTAGGTGGAGCATGCGACTTACAGAGGAGGAAATGGAAAGGGGAAGGCGCTCGCAGCTGTTGCGGGCAGAAGCTAATAATCATTTCAGTCGAGACTAAACAATTAAAGGGGATGAAACGACAAGGACACACGAGCGTGTTCCTGTTTGCGATATAATGTAGTTATTTTAATTAATTTCCTGACAGGGAGGCCAAACATTTCAAAGGGATAATGTAGTAAAGGAAAGCGCGACAGATGCTCACAGCAGAACTGGGTTTGATATCTCAGAGTCCCCGATCGGAATGGATCCACGCTCGCTTCAGCATGGTGAAAGGGTGCTTTGGTTGAAAGCTCTAACATTTTCTTCTCAAGTGCGTCATCATCTCCGCGCTAAGCCAGCGGTCTTCCATCAGCACCGATGGCTTGATGTCCATTTTCAGGTATTTTACAGGGCGTTTGTTTTTCTTTTCTTTTTAAAATTAGAGCAATTAGGTGTAATTTCCCTGAATGGGTCAGGGGCTTTAGATGCTGCGTGGGCTGTTGAGTCACAATGCAAAAAAAAAAAACCAAAAAAACACACAAATGCTCAGCTTAGAGCATCAACGTGTTCTTAATTGGAGCTATGGAACATGTTTAATAGTTGTCTCTTATTCAACCTTCCTGATCTGATCCAGAAGAAAGCTGTTCAGTAATGGTTAAATAGTGGGTTTTGTAAGACTACCTGGGTGCCACCGTGCAGTGGTTACCACAGCTCTGGGTTTATTTCCTTATTGTTTCAGGCTTGGGTCTAATTTATGTATACAGTGGCCAAAAGAGAGAAAGCCCCCCCTAGGCTGTGATAAGAAGCAAAGGAACAAATGAGAGGGAACTTTTAGAGAGCGGAGCTACTGTTACGGAACTACCTGAATATCCCCTCCGCTGTTACCCTGGAGACGGATTCATACAGACCAACAGATGTGAGTGTGCACGTACATGCTCAGCCAAAAAGAGAGGGCAAAGGAAGGTATCGGGAGGCAGACATCTCCAGGTGAGCCATCTGTGAAAGTAGGAAATTTGGGGGGGGGTCAGGGAAATCAGTCAAAGTCAGACAGGAAGAAGGGAAGTGTAAATGAATGAGAACACCATTAGCTCACTCTGGGCATCTTCCTTGTTCTTCCTCCACACTCAGAAATAGGTTCACATATTTGTTAATGGGCAAGCAGCACGGACACACCATTTAACGTTAAATGACTTGATCAGCGGACGCAGACTTCACAAAGGTGGCAAATGGGATCCATTTGGCTTTACATGTTTTGCCCATTAAAGAGTCCCATAAGAGCTGCAAGGAGGAACATTGGTGTCCGGGGAGAAGGAAAAGTGGAAAAAGATGGTGGAGCGGCGGGTGCCAGAAAGGGGTCAGACGTGCAGTTTCACACATATTTACCCTCTGGGTAGCCAGAAATGTCAGGGGATGCATCACGCTGTCAGTCACAGCCTCATATGGGAACACCAGGAAAGGAAGGCTGTCGACGGGAGACATGCAGCCGACGGGATCCAGCGAGCAGCGGCACCCCTGCAGCTAGCAAACAGTCGCCGCAAACAGTGGCGGCGGGACACCAGTTCTCCTCCAACAGTCACCACAACACCGCGAGCCATGTCCCCTTCTCCCGCAGACATCATTAGTTTCTGAAAGGGCACGCGCTCCGTTCGGATGGGACAAAAGAGCCAGCTCGGACACGTTTCACTCTTTTTTAACGCCAAAAATATGCAGCTGTGATTTATTATAGGGGGACATTAAATCTTCAGTGTTTCAAACATTTAGAGAGGGAATGAGATTGCGCAACATGTCAGCCGTGGTTAAAGTTGTTTTTAAAGGACTGTGATAGAAGCAGCCGCCCGCGGCCTCATGCTGGCTCCGGAGCGGTGGCGGCGCTTTCCGTCTGTAAACGAGGTTAGTGTTTATGACGCAGTAAATCAAATGACTTTAATAAAAGAGGACCAGATTAACGGCAGGCGCAACAGGTGGCCGCCACGCCACCTCAACTAGCGGGTCATCGGGGTTGCCAGCAGTTATCAGGGCATTGGACTGGAACTCCAGGAATAAAGACCCTGGAACAGACGTGGGAAAGGAGCTGGGAACGTTCTTGCTGTGAACACTCATCTACTAATTACATTTGGTGGGCTGTCAGAGCGGTGATTTAGTTAACTAACGACCTGGCTTGACTGTTCCAGAACAACGATATGTGACACAAACTGGTGGGAGACCAACACTGTAACTGGATGACCTCCAGAGGAGCAACTGAACGTGCTACTATTAGGCCCCCGCATGCGTCTCCAACTGTTGCTGACTAAGATGGAAAACAATGAGCTACCTGCCAGACTGCTGCGACCAGCCGTCAATGATCCCTTAACTCATTGACGTCAATAACGAAGCGCTAAAGTCAACACTCCGTGTTTATTCCCGCATTCTGCCGTTACTCCATGAGTGATTGTTTTTTTAATTGCTACTGATTTTCCAATCATATTTCTCATTATTCAAATAGCAACAACGATTTGTGTGGCCTCACAGACAATAATTTAACGTAAATAAGAGAGGAAGCAAATCAATACGTCATAAGCACATTTCTTGTATTTCTTCTTGAATGTAACCATCATTTGGCATTAAATTAGTAAGGGTATGCATGTCAGATAGAAATAATTCAAAATGAATGCATACCCAAACATATATGAGGGGTTGCGGTAAAATGGAGTCCGCCTTGAACAATAAACAGGAAGTATTGATTTCATCTTGTGCTTCCCGACACGGTTTTATTCCACAATCACATTTCCCTCATCAAATAATCTCTTTCAGGCTCTAGGTGAATTTTTTAAATGAATTCAGAAGGTCTTCTGTGACAGAAAATTGTAGAAACAATCACAACTAAAGTTTTCGATACTCAGTGCCGAGTCCTGTAGTCCCAGGCCTAAATAATGGAGAGGTTTGTTTATCTGCTCTTTCTCCTCTTCCCCAGACTCCAAACGAGCAACCTGCAGGTTGCTAGGTTCAGGACGTGAGATGAATGCACCAAAATAAAACAACCGTTTATTTTTATCCTTGCTCACGTCTATAGCGACTGGATTCAATTGTGGAGTTAACACAAAATGCATGTTTTATATGGTCCAATAAACTGTCATTAGAGAAAGCTGACAACATTTCTTAGTCACATTACTATTACTTTACAACGTGAAGATCACAGAAGAAAATCAGAAGACTAAAATGATAGCAGATGTTATATCAACAAAAGCTTAAACTCTCGACCCACTGAGGCAAATTTTTTTGGGGGGCAAACATTTGTTTTTCTATGCAACATTCTATGCAAATGAGCTTTTTTTCCTCTCTGGCCAGCCCGCAGATGGATCCCTGTTTCCTGGCTGTGCTGCTTCAGACCTCGGGGTGATGTCCTAACTGGCTGGGCATCACTCCATATGACATGTCTATTTGGAAGACGCTCCCACCTGACTCACATAGAACCCCCCCAACCCCCGACTGTGGCTGGAGAAGACTTTTCTGATGGAAAAAGACTGAAAGAGCCTGATGCTCATTAAGACAAATTCAATCATGAAATCACTTCACTTTCAAGGTGAAATGAAATTTAACACCACCCATGTGACGTCAGAGCAGATGTAAAAATGGTCGGAATCTTCCTCTCGACCTTGCAGATATTACTTGACATCGGCGCACTATTTTATTTCATCTGACGGGTGTGTAATTTACAGCTGATATCTTGAGGAAAGTCCTTTTTAAGGGTCACAGGAACCTTGAACGAGAATTCTAATTTGGTTAGTTTGGTCATTTTTCCTCACAAAGATTAAATTCTTTAGGATGTGAAGTCACAGCGAGTTTGACCTCTGGGCGGGGTTGCCTGAGCGCTTCCTGGGATCAAACTGGGAGAATTTTTCATGCTTTGCAATTCACCAGAAGGGAAAGGAGGGATGGACGACTGGGGTGTCCAAGACGATAAATCTGGCATCCAATCTGCCTCCGCGCTCGGCTGGTGTTCCAAAGGGTTTACGGCTGAGGTGCTCAGGAACGCTCATGAGTTGCTCCAGCTCTGTGAAATGAGGGACAATTTCAACATTTATAGGCATCAGGAGAGGTGTGAGACACATCTGCAGCTTGTTTCTCCCCTCCGCTCGCTCGAAGGACTTAACAGAAAGCCGAGTCTGGATCAATTAAGAAACGTCTGGAGGAACAAATGGCTTTTCTTTAAATGTGTTTGAGCTTTATAGCATTCGGGGGTTTCGCCTTTCAGAAGTGAGAACATGTATCATGTTGTCAGTGTCATTCACCTGTCATTGAAGGCGTCATAAAGAGCAGCGTTCACTGATGCTCGCTAGGGCATTCAATTCCATTCCATGACTTATGACGGCCACACAAAGGACCCATAGATCACACATTATGAGGGCCTACGGGACAAGGTTATACAGTATGTGGTGGTCTTTGCTGCCCGTGCATGCTGATTACTTGGTGGTTACAGGCCAGTAAAAGGGGCAACTCTTCCCATATTAACCCACAGGACCACTCCTGCCTTGTTATTGACAACCCGCACCCCCTTGACATTTAGCTCTGTGAGCTTCTTGATTGTTCTTCTATACACTCATTTCTGATTGCCACCCATACCTGGAATTTTGACCTTGATGTCCACTTCTGGAAGTTTGTTGGATTTTGCTCCATTTTTTTACCATTTCCACCGAAATGCTGGCTGGAATATGTCGGATGAGCAGCAGCACGGAATACTCAGTGCTCCTCAGCACACAGTCTGGTCCCACAGGACTTCCAGGGAATCTGAAAAATCCTACAGCCCAGTTAGATTTTTCAGGGAAAGTTTGGGGTTGAAGGAAATTTTTTTTCCTGGTTAATTTCAGTGAAAATGCCCCGAGGATTTTCAAAATCCAGGTAAATAATAATAAAATAAAGTTCCTGTGGTGAAAAAGAGGCTTTTCAAGCTCAAATTCATGTTCAAAGTGCAGGCTGGGAAACTTTGGAACGTGCTCAGAGGAGAGGGAGTTTGGCTCAGACTGAAGGATAGAATGTCGACCTTTAACATAAAATGTCACACCGTGACCCTCTTTAGATGGAAAAAAGGAGCATGTAACTACTAGAACAGGAGGAGTAAATGGGCTAATGCAAAGCTTGGTACATTGACTAAATACAGAAAGAATTACATTATGTAATAAGTAATCAGAAATATTCTGTCTTTAGAATAAAGTTGCAAAATCTACAATTCAAGATTGAAGTTGCAGCTTATCTTCAAATCTCACTTTAGAACTTTTACCCCTGAGGGAGCTCACCTTGTCTGACAGAGTAACCTGCATTTGTGCAGCAAGACAATTCTATTATGTAAGCTCCTGCGACTTTTTTGTGGATCCAAAAATACACCTCTTGGGCGGTCTTCTCCTGCAGTTGAGTCATGCAATGGAACTGAACAGATTATACACTTCCAGTCGATGCCTAAAAAAAATTAAACCTGACTCAGAGCCGAGTCAAATCAAAAAGAGTCACGAGCGGCGATCACTGTCACGCAACATGGAAGGCGTCATCGTCTGTTAGAGTTATGCAATCATGCTGACACAAGACACTAGTATGTAAATTAGCGCTGAAATGCAGACCGAAGGGATTATCTTCAGTTTTGGAAGAGGAGCAGTGAGCGGTCCAGCCAACGCCGCTGTTCTCGCTGAGCAGCAGACAGGGGTTTTATGTTCCAGTATTACCCAGAAATTGCATCTGCAGTGTTTATTTCGGCTGTTTAAGCAGCAATTTTAAAAACAATGGGCGCCTGCGACGTTCCCGAGATGGGGGTAAAACTCCAGGAGGTGGAATCGCCGACAGAGAGAGCTAACTCTGCAACAAAGCGGGCCACCACTGGAATACATTTTGAAAAAAGGGTTATTTGTATTCAGTCAACCACCTTTGATCGCTTATTATGACGTTCAGCACTAAAGATAAGCAAAAAGCCACTATATACATTGAAATAAAATATTTTTTAGACAGGAATAGACCCTCACCAGTCCTTAATGTGCCTGTATTATCAAAACATTTGATGATAATTGGCATACTCTATGTATCAAATGTGTTTTGAAAGAGAACCACCTGACAGAGATGTTTGAAGGGTTGTTTCTTCACAGATGAGTCACCATCATGACATTCATGCAGAGGCTCATCTTTATTGGTTGCATTTTCCCAGTTACTGATTATCACTCTGATGGTATTTTTAACCTGTAGTACCTCTTTCATGTAGATAGAAGCACTGGGAGGACAAATAAAGACATCTGGGAGGTTATTATTCAAAGTATTGAAGTCTTGAATAAAGCTTAAATGGAGGGAGGCACATGGAGGACATGGTGCATATTTTTATCCATAGTTGATTCTGCACAAACTTCACAGCAAGGAGGTTCTGGCTGGTGGAGTCTAGATGTTCTTCCTGCAATCATTAAAACAGTCAAAAGTAACCTTAGAATTTGTTTGTTTTTATCCACATAGTGCTGCTTATTTAGCAGCTAACCTGGGTACATTCCAGGGTTGTTCTTTCTGCTATTGTGTAGCTAAACGCTAACACACCAGACACTTGTTAAGCCAGTTGTTCTGTGTGCTATTGGGTAGTTCAATCACTTGACATTCCAGATTAAATGTCTGTTCTTGATATTGGATTTTGTGAAATACATTTTTAAATAAATTAGACATAGTTCAGTGCAATCTATACAGGTTTTCCTTTCTCCATGACTGATACTCCATAGCGACTTATAGGTTTGAAAATACAGTTATCAGAAAAGTGACAAAATCTAGTAAATTTGAGTTCAGGTTTCATTCCAGTCCATTTTAGTGAATGCCTGCAGAGTTATTCTGTTAAATTTCAGAGAACTCTCGGCGAGGGTTCTTTTTCTTCCAGGACAATTATTTGAGTTTTCAAGAGGGTGCGCTTTGCACAACTCCTCAAAGATTAATGAAGTCTTTGGAACTAGTTTCTCTGGGTGAGGAAGTGGAATGTAATAGGAACATGTTTCTGCTCGTTATTAATTACGACATTAATCACATCTGTAAAAATGAAGGGCAGCATCGCTGTGACATTTTGCATTCGCTGGAGCTTCAGGTCCATACATTTGGCCAGTTACTCACCAAGCGAGACGAACTTTTGTTCATCTCCAAAGTCTTGTGTTTCCTCCCACATGTGAATGAAGACACACATGGGCTATGTTACTAGGCAACAATGTGAGCTGCTCCAACATGTCTTTGATATATTTTTGTGTGGATCCGATTTTCTGATCCATTTTCAGGCAGATGTGCGGTGTAAGCCAATGAATTTATGAGCAAAGAATAGCCAGGAGTGAGAGGATTATTCAGAATATAGAGCCATTACCATTCAACCCCTTAATCTTAGCTTGAATGAAATCACCCCCCCCCATACATTCTGTTAATTCCCAGTTCTTCCACTGACTACCCTCCTCAATCAATCCCATCAACATCCAGGACAGTGCTGTAAGGTTCATTTGTGACACCTTAGTGCTAACAGTAAACACAGCTCTTATCATCGCCACAGCTATGCTATGGGTATACATACATATGTGTTGCTTTGAGGTGCCTTTGGTGGCTTGAGTGATTGCCAGCCATGTGGCCCAGACTCAGACACGTTGTTCCAGGCTTCCCTGGCTTCACTTTTGTCTGTCTGCACACATCAAAGTTTTTAAATTAATCAGAAGCACAGCCAGTTTGTGCACGACTGAAGGCCTCAGATCACCAGCCGAGGGCTCACCGGGGCATTTGAATATTTAGCACTCCGCCAAAGCAGTTACCTCATGGCACCCGAGCGTGCCAGTCAGTAGGATGAGGGGAGGAGGGTGGGAATAAATCATTAAATTATGCTTTGTGTATGACGGTGAATGCATGTTGAATTCAACTATCCCTCATCTGTACTCAGAACTGTTATATTTATTCTCTTTTACATTACAGAATTCTTATACTTACTCCTCTTTTTTTACAGGCAAAAATGGTATTGTTGAAGTGCATGGATGTGTTTTTATAATATTTTTTTATATCCTTTAAATGTCCCTGTGCTGCTGTAACATTGTAACTTCGGTAGATCTTATGTTATCTTCCAGTTGTTTTGCAACAGAGGACACAAAAACAAGTCTATACCACCCCAGGTAGTCAAATTATCACCCACTGTTGCTGCCATCTTTTTACACCATCGTAATCCATGAGGGTCTGAACATAATTCCCTAGCCCAGACCCCAAATTTTGGGCCCATTCTCACCACAGATTGTCAAATATTGACACTTTTACCAGATGTTAATTCATTTTTGACATCCTAACCCAGAATGTTGTCAGTCGTCAGTCACTTGAAAGGCTCTGAAAAGATGCTGTGGGAGACTTTGGATGCCGAAAGCTCCCTAAAAGCAAGCTAAAGAGCAGGGAGTGTATGTTTGTCTCAGCATTGAAATATTACATTTCACTCTTTATCCTTGTTTCTTTCAAAAATTTTATGAAAGTTATCCGTCAGTTCCTCTAAATTAGCCTCAAACACTGTGGGCTTGTAAATGAATGGTTTGTTTACAGGCCAGATGACAGTTTTATCTCAAGCTATTTCTAATATATAAGAGAAATCATCACAAAAGAAAAATTCTCTTTTCCTCTTGAATGACAGACTGCTAATTACAACATTTGGATTAGCCAGTGGAATTGATTTATCACCTGAAACAGGGGAGATGGAATTGCCTTTAGAGATTTGAGAAAAGCCGATAACAAAAACAAGGTCAAAAAAGCGAATAAACTTTTCCTTCGTCTGGCAGCTGGTATCAAATGATATACAGCCATGGTGTCAAATGTGACTATAAGACCAAAGAGTGATCCACTGCGGACACGTCCACAGGATCCCTGTATCACTGATGAAGGCAACTCACACGCTCATAAGTGCACGGCAGCATGTGAGCAAATGGGGCAACCGGGCACTCACCAACACCAGCAAATTTTGGAAGTACAGCATCTCAAGGGTGTGATGCTGCTTTTATTTGATGGATATAAAGGGTGGAAATATTTAGTAAGAGGCCCTTTACTTTAATCTTAACAAATGAAGATGTGGTTTTAATGCATTTATGCAGTTCATCCCTGATGTAGGAAAGTGATGGACTGCATGAAGGGGAGTGGGGAAGAAAATATATAAAGACCTTCTTGCCCACTGTGCGGGTTCAAGTACAAGAAGACCAGAGGGAACTGGTTGGTGCAAACTGCAGGAAGGACATTTGGTTCCAGCAGAGCTATGTGACCTTGAAGCTCCATCTCAACACTCTGCATGTGCTAATTAGCACTTCAAGTTCTGGTGGAAGCCTTGGGTAAACATATATGCCTTTATGTCCATTTATCTTTCCATTCCCATGATTTTCATATTAATTCTAACCCCCTGGTGTCAGTGTTAGGACATGAACAAAAGCATCAATGAACATCAATGAAAAGAAAAATTCCAGGTGATGGATCTGGAGAAGAGGCTCAAACAAATACCACAGGGGTTAAGGTGGGAGAAATGGCTTCATGATTCAGATCATGCTGGTCTAAGCTGAACTCTAAATTATGCCAGAGTTTCCAGAACTCCTTGGCTGAGTGGAGAGGTAATTCATTCTGAACAAATGCAGGTTGCCACCACATGTGGAGTGCTTCGTGGAGATAGCTGCGTCCAGCCAAATGCAGCTTGAATGAGTCCTTTACCCCAGCACAGTGAATAACCAAGTGGCAGCTCAGTAACATGGGATTTATCAATCCGGGGATGGCCACATCTAGAGCGGGGAAGAATGAGAGCAGGGGCACTTCATGCAGACAGCCATCTGATGCCAGTGTCAGGAGGAAAGCCTGGTCTGTCTGTGAGCTGGCATCAAAGAAGGGGCCAAAGTGAAATTCTGGCATCAGAAACCTTTCTGGGATGTGATCCATAAATGGATAAATGTTTGGTCAAGCATCAGAAAAATGGTGGCAGAGTTTAAAAGGCTCATAATGGCTTTAGATGTCTTTGTTTTTTTTTTTTCCGTGATTTCTCATTTTGCAATATATCCTCAAGAGGAAAACTTGTTTGAAGGAGTTTAATTTATCCTTTTCATCTGGACTCCTGTCCATTATTTTACCTTGTTCTCTCAACCCTCCCCTCTAATCATTCAGTCCACTCCGGAGCCCATGAGGAGCGACGGGGACAGCCTACAACCATTAGAACGATGGGTTTTTACTGTTCTGCTCCCGCCTCAGGACCCTCATCTTAAAATCCCAAGCACTTTACCTCAAGTGTGGTGTTAAAGTGTCCCTTCGCTATTCCCTCGTCAGGTTTGTCCAAGTGCTATTATTTGTCTTTTCTCCCTCCGACAGCTTTACGCATTTTACTTTCCATTCCTCCCTTTAGAACTTTACAACAAATCTAGAAACCTCAAAATAACTCATCTCAAGTCACTAAAATTAATGAAGACTCTTCTGCAGGCACCTTCTTTAAAAAATATAGTCCCTCATCTGTCTCCCTCTTGATACACAGGGATTCTGGGGGTTGTATAAAGTATGTGGCCCATTGTCTTCACCTACAGTGTATTGACCCATGAATGTAAAATACAGGTCAAAGGTATTTGACATCTGGTAAATGGAGGTGGCTCCATGATTCTGCTGTGAGGATGAAGTCGCAGCTTCTGAGTTACCAGCCAATTTATTTTATTCAATTCACCTGAGATCCTGGTTAAAAGTGGCTGAAGTAAACATCCTCGACAGGGTTGCTGCGCTACGCCTGGGGATTGGGTGAAATACTCATCTGGGGAGGTGTGGGGGGATCTCTGAGGGAAGCAGCTGCCCCTCTGCAATGAAAGGAAACAGTTGTCGTGGCATCGCTGATTGTGATGTCTCCTGGGTGTCCTCCTCTGGGGGGATTTTGGATTATCCTCTTTAACCTGCTGCAAGAACGAGTCAGCTTCAAAAGAAAGCTGTGAAACTGAAGGCGGGATTCTCTCGGCTTTCTGCTGCAGCTTTAGATTCCATCTTCGTGTCCCGGGGCCAGTATTTGAGCGGGAAACGTTCCCGCTAAGGCGGCCGCGCAACACGCAGCTCACAAGGTCAAAGGGAATGTTGTGGATGATGTGTCCACGGTGGGATTTCGCACATCTCGTGTAGCACGGCAGAGAAAGACGTGCTCATTGGTTGACAGTAACATGCAGTAACATGCCGCCTTTAATATCAAGCGAAAGGCAACATTAACGAGAAGATTGTCTCCAGCTGAGAACAAACGTGTTCTCTGTTATAGCAACCCCATGTTTTTCACCTTTGCTACCACTGTTATGTGACAGAATGGCCTTCAATTACCAGGTAATTGGTGAAACCTCAATACTGCAACATAATCACCCAGAATCCTCTGGGAAAAAATAACCAATAGACACGCTAATGACTGATTCCACAGCCACAGGCAATGAAGAGGCAACGCTTTTTCCGTGTCACCATTTCATCCTCGGGGCTGGCTTCTTGATTTTTCTTCCTCCTCTGACCTCTCTCTCATCCCGTCTCGCCCCCCCCCGAGAAAGCTTCAGTCGGTGGCCTTTCTCCAGGGTGAGCCACGGCTGCTCCGTGGACAGACTCATCCACACCTAATTACCCACAAGCCTCTTGGAGGGCAAATGCAGAGTGACTGAGGCAGACTGGCATCCACTGATGCGCCTCCAGCAAAGCTCCGCAGACAGAACCACTACACCAGTCACTGCAAACCATTTATCCACATCCCTGAAAAACCGGTTCCAGACAGAAGAGTGAGGTCTCTGATTGGTCAATTTGAAAATTTATTTTCATATAAAAAGACACTATGAAAACATTAGATGACTACTTTATACAGTCTTATGTATAAAAAGAACATAAATGAGGGAGTGAAAGGAAGGATTAGCAGTCATAATCACGAGAAGATGTGATGGCTGCAGGAATGAAGCATCGAAGGCAGAAGTTGGAGGTAAATGTGAGCAGGTGTTGAAGCAAAGCTGCACTGTGGGTGTTTTTAGATCAGTGGGCCCGTCCACACACGACAGAAAACACTAACACGAATAATCTGAGGATCGTCTTCATGTGCATTTTCACCATTCATCAAAGGCAAAAACCAGAGATGCACGATAAGGAGTTTGTTTTACGTCACATTTTTGGATGAAAAAAATATTTTTTTGTGTACCCAAGTAAAAAATACTGCAAAAGATGATCCTATTGGCTTATTGATGACAATAAAAGAGCTGTTTCAGTCAAATGACATCTTACTTACCCTTGCTGGAGTTGGAAACTTAAAAAAAATGACACAATTTAGGGTCACTAAGCAAAATATGGGAGCGAATCTCACAAAAATCAACACATTTATTTTCAATAAATCAAATCCAGACTTGCAAACATACACAGATGTGAGTGCTGAGGCAGTTTCAGGGTAAAGCCCACCTCATTTTCTCAACGGGGGTTTGTAGATCTTGAAAGGTTACAGGGGTTGTGGGTTCATCTTACCATCTGTGCTGCGCTGCTCCGCAACCACACGAGGGGTCTTTAAACAGATGGTTTGAGGACTGCTCTGGAAAATGTCAGGACAAATCACCATCTCTGGATAATTCCACTGTTCTACACAACCCCATGTGCATCTCTGCCTTCCATACATTCCCTAAACCGACTCTTCTGATGGTTCCATCAGTGAGGTCTCCCTGATTATCAGTCAGTGAGAGCTGTAGGTATTCAGACCGTCTAGTGAACCATTCCATCTCCCGCCTTGGGCGAGAGGGCTGAAGCGGGGAGGAGGAATCTGCTTTACTGTGAGCCAGACTTCCTATTGGTTTTTAACACGATGATCTGTGTGCAGAAGGAGCAACAGAGGTGCAGTGACGGCAAGACTGTATTTGAACCCATGACTGAAGTCTGCATAAAGGAATTCAGTTTAGCTTCACGTAACACTGCCGGAAGGCTAACGATAACTGCTGTGTCATTGCGGGAGACCTAGCTGACGATAAACAGGAAGCTGATAAACAAAGCTTGGGTTCCATTCAGGTGGAAAATGACTCAAGTTATAACCTTTTTGAAGTATTACTGGTAACTGCAGGGATGGATTCAGATGTAGAAATCACTAAAAGTTTCACAGTTATAGCAGAAAAGAGGGAAAATAAGGAGGAAAATATCTTCCACTTTTCCCTCACATAGATAAAATGTGGCACAAACCATCTGAAAAAGCTAGCTCGTGTTAATACTCTGTATGTTTCCTTTCTTTTTTATACAGTCTGCATGGATTAAATCTCACAGGAAATTAATAAAAAAAAATATATAAGAAGAAAAGAAGGCCGTGCGAGCGCAAACGGAACCGTTTTAAAAAGACGAAAATTCTTCTCGAATAGTTAGACCACTGAACACCACTCAGTTTCTTTTCCAGCTGTATTATTTTTTCATTAAAAGTTTCAAACCTCGGGGAGTTTCAAACTAAAACAGGGAAAATGCACAAAAAGGAAAAGCACAACGTTGCCACAGAGAATGTGAGAGGGATGAGGGGGGCCATTGAGCTGAAAGAAAACTTAAAAAAAAAAAAAAAAAAAAGCAGAGAGGATGGCACATATCATTGAGCAGCATTCCCTCCCATCCCTTTCCATCCTACACGATGAAAAAGAAACAATGAAAAAGAAAAGATAAGGTGAGACTGAGACATAGAAAGCTTTCGTCATCCATTACAAAGGAAATAACGGATGCAGAGTGCCGTGGGGGGGTCTACTAGTATGAGAAATCTCAGTGACATTTTCTTCTCTTTGCTATAAAAAGAAATGAACGGTGCAGAAATATGCATCTCAACCCACCCCTCCCAAATCAAACAGTTTTAAACAATATTCTTCTTTTTTTTTTCTGCAGAATAAAATCAAGACTTTTTTTTTTTTTTTTTCCGGAAACTGAGTCTATCATAGCTTTGTTTTTTCTTCTTTTAAAGTTCATTTAAAAATCAGTCACAGACGTGTTGAGCCCCTGTTCTTACTTTTCAATAGTCTTTTTGCGAAAATATATGGTAGAACAGTCTCCCTTCACCGTGTCTGCCCGCTGCGGCGGTAAACAAATACAATATCGGATCCGACGGAACACCTCGGTGGAGACGGGGACCGGCGCGTGCGAAACCTTTGCAGAAATTCACTTATTTATAGCCGTTGAGGAGGTCCTCATCGCCATGTGCCTCGGTGTGAGCGAGCGCGTGTCGGTGAGCGGCTGTACGTCTGTGCGTCCTCACACCTCAGTCTGAAAGTCGCCCTCGGATGAGTCGGGTGTGTTGGCCGAGGAGGAGTCCCAGTTCTTATTGTGCAGTTCCATCCGATCCTTCTGCTCCCCAGGCACGATGGACAGCTCGGGGGTCATGTTCTTGAAGCTGTCCCAGGAGCTCTGGTCCTCTGGGTTTGACTTGTCCTTGATGGAGAAGGAGGGAAAGGGAGACGGCCTTGTAAGATGCAATATCTGCAAATGAGGACTGTGACACAAATCCTCCATAAGGGGGGGGCTGTTTCCTATGAGTCTCTAGACCAGGGGTGTTGGAACACAGTGCTCGAGGGCCCCCATCCAGCTGGGTTTTCTGTCCTCTGTCACCAAAGCAAGTGGGACCCGGGGGGAAAGAGTTATCTACCTGGTAGGTCAGAACCCCCCCGTGGCCCTCAGGGACAGGGTTTTGACACCCTGGCTCTAGATTATTAAGCCTGTGTGCCACATCTGCCACATAAAGCAAAACCACAAGCGTGTATATTTATATAAACACAAATATTCAAGACCGAAACAAATGACTGCTAAGGCTCAAACTAAAATATTCCAACTAGTATAGTTCATTTTGGAGGCCTGTCTCTCCCAGGGAAGGCCAGTGAGACTCTAAGAGCCTGCAGTTTGTAAACTGTAGTTTACATGAGCTAATCTGCATATGCAGGCATGAAAATTATTATTTAGTTATTTTGGTGGAGTATGGACATCTTCTTCAGTCAGAAAACACAGGCTACTATGGATTTTTGGCTCATGGGGCCTCAAGCTACAACAGAATGTGCAGCTTTTGCTTCTCGGCATCATTAGTCTACCAGATCTGCGCTCCGTTTGACATGTTTAAGTGGCCAAACTGATTTTATTTCAAGTTCACGCTGACATGCTGGACCACAGTGCATTCATTAGCATCAAAAGTCATTCAGATGGAAGCTAGCCGTCAATGTTTCCTTCAGGCCTGAGGCAACAGGGTCCCTTGATATGACCTCGTGCCTCAATGTTGACCTCCTGCAGATCACAGATATTTTAAATTCAGTTTTTTTTTGTTTTTTTGTTTTTTTTTTAAATAAAGATGGTACCAGTCCCTTGATTCAGGCTGATAGTGCTGCAATACTGTTAACATATTTTGTGGTGTTATGCTCACTACTGTTCATTTTTAACACCTTGACACGCAAGTTCCGATTTCAGCCTGTAAACACATTGCCAAAGCATGTTTTGGCAAGTACATGTTTCACAATAAACTCCCACACAGTTCCTGACCATGTTTGCATGTTTTTGGAATCATCGACACACAAACCACTTGGAATTCGGTCAGCATTGCGCTAATTTGCAAACACCGAAAAATAAACATACATTACCTTCATTACAGCGCTTTATCATCATTATCAAACTCTCACCCTACCTGAGATGAAACCGTTTATATAACACATTTCCCGAACAATACAGACTTTATGATAAAAACATTAAATCGTCTCGGCTTTGTGTCAGTGACCAGCGCACGTGCTCTGCGGTTCTGCCCAGCATGCAAGCAAAAGACAAGCTGGGGAGGATTTGGCTAAAAACAGAAATAAAGAGTTAGCATTATTCATCAGATAAGGGACATTATTCAAATCAGAGTCATTATCGGGCAGAGATAATGACTTCACACATATGAGCTCAGAAAGACGCTAGGCCTCGATATCCCAGACGACCGGAGGAGGAAAAAAGTGTACTTGCGATGCTTTTGGCAGCCATTATGGACCCTGCTGCAGCAGAGCCTACCGGCTACTGCGGGGCTAAATATTTGATACTTTTATAGGAGGTTGATGAGCATCTCTTTGAGGATTAAATGTCGCAAGATTTTTAATGCAAGAAGAGTGGGGTGTCCCTGAAGTTATATATCAGCACAGTAGCAGTAAAGAGGCCCTGCTAGAGGCTGCAGATACCAAACTACCACGAACAACTAAAGAGAGGCATGACGGGAAAACAGCAGTGACCGCAAGTCTGTATGGATCAGAAGTAGTACTTTGCAATCAGCGGCAGAATCAAAGAGTCCTTGATGTTTCTTGCAGTGGACGACGTCATATTCCGTTGGCATAGCAACTCCTAAATCACAATTTTCTATTGGTCTTCGTGAAGTTAGCTGCCAATTGCCACGAGCCACTTCAAAACTCCCAGGCGTTGGGCTTCGCCGAGTTCTCGTGCAAAGTCAGGGTGTCCCTGCCAACAGACGGTGGATTCGGAGCTTGGGGGACCCCGTATCTCTCTTCATCATGCTGATAAGTAACACCTCCTAGACACTCTATTGATCCGCAGAAGCCAAGCACATCCTGCATCCTTCTGTGATGTCATGAGCACTACGGGGGCAATATTTTACAATCATTCTCTCTACGAGACAGCACGATCGTTGGAATCATATCAGAATCCTATATCGGAACTAAGCTACATGCTAAATGCTGGTGAAGGAGCATTTTGTGATGTATGGGGGTGGGTAATGCAGTAGTTGAGCTCAATGATATCCCTAGGAGACCAGGTGATGCGATTGTGCTGTCACTGCATGTTTACTCCTGCCTTCCTCCCTTGCTTGATCCAAAGCCTCATCTCTTCTCTCACGTTATCTGCCAGACATCCCTCGACTTCCACTCAGTCTTTTCACCTCTGGGAGACAAAATGCATTGTTGCCCTTTGCCACTGTGCTCATGAGAAAGGAGTCAAAGGGCCGGAAGGGGTGGGGGTTAGAAGAGTCTGCCCCCAAAACAACAGCACTCTTTTCTCACCTCAGTCAGGTGAAGAGGAAAGATGGCTTTGAGCTTTCACACCATAGACCTTTCCTTTTTTTAAAAATTCTCTCTCTAAACCCCGCCTTGCTGCCCTGTCACACAATACTTGCACACACACTCGTGGTGTCAGCAGGGGTGCGAATGCATCATCAATGTGGGAGTACTTTTAACATCCCGAGTTGTTAAAACTATGGGGGAAGCTGATGAAGCGAGAACATGATGACTGATGGGAAGTACAGCTGCAATCAGAACAGCATGTGGGCGAAAAAGTAGTCCCACTGAAAAAGCCGCAAGAGCAAGCATGCACCGCCACGCGAGAGGCATTACAACTTATGTATTGTAAATAATGTTGATAGAGGATAACTAATGTGCTTATTAGTGCATGAAAATGCTATCCACACTGTCTGCATTATTGATTTGATGCTGGTACGAGTATCTGGAAATAGTATGATGTAAAGTATATGCTGCCCAGTAGGTATGTTCTGCCTCTAGCTGAAAAACCTCCTACCATTAGAGAACTGCTGCTAAAGTAAGTGAGTGCAACAAGACCAGAGAAAAACAAGAAAATAAACTTAAAAGAAAACAAAAAAAACTTAACTCAAAAATACTCAAATTGTTTTCTTTTCAAATTAAAATTATTCTCCATCTGACCCCAAACTTCTTCCCTACTGAGGGTTTAAGGCCTTAGCTAACACTGTTTTTCTTTTGGTAGTGAGAGTTATTCTAAAAGGTTGTGTGGCAAATGGTGGCTCCGTCTGGGTGCTCAAGTGGGTTGGGAAACAAAGCTAAAAAAAGAAAAGATGAGCAGTTTGGAGTACCTGTAAAATGTGATGGTAGAAGAGAGGTTAAAAGTTTGGATTACAAGTTTCCTCTTGAAAGATATAAAATATACCGCAGAGATGTTGATGTCAATGAAAATTTAAGGGACTTCTTCAAAGGAGTTTTTTTTAATCAAATGGACTTCAAAGCATTTTTGTTGCTTTGATGTCATCAAATTTCTTTCATCCATTTGATTGCATATTTCTTGTGTTTCTGATTGTAAAAATCAATAAATGCTTAAATCAAACAGCTGCCAGTGAAATGATTGTCAAATTTAGACTCATTCAAATCAACAAGAGGCTGAATAACAACATGAGGAGCTCACACATCAGCCATAATTGCAATAGAAGCTGAATTTCCATCAATGGTTAAACAAAGAAAGTGAGAGCAGATACATGTTTATCCACTTCAGTCTGAGGAAAGATACTTCTGTCGGGACTGGAACACCATTACTGGCTAACATTTGACAATTCAGACAAAAACGTTTGGTAAGGTTAATAAAGTGTTACATTTTACTCGTCTGGTCCAGGTTGAGGCCATTTAGAGTCATGGAAGTGTGAGAGAGGTGTGTGTTAGTCTGTCTTTCTGAGATGAAGGGGTGATGAAGCGTGATTGTGGGTGAGTGGGTTGAACTTTACCTTTGTTGAACTGGATGCCCATGGTTCTGTTGACTGTCTGGCTATATTCAAACTGGGACATGACAACAAGCATGCAACACAAGGCCCAGTCAGCCAACAAAGGACGCCAGGACAGGAAACAAAAAAAAAAAGGAGAAATCAATAAAAAAATGTGGCAGCATGACACAAGAAAAGACACTGAGTGAGTGAGTGAAGCAAAATTAAATCACTTTCACAGATGAAATCACAACAAATGCGGAGGGCGTGGATACCAGAAAATGTTTTTTGTTTTGTTCATAATTGGGTTGTTTAAAGCTTTCCATTTGTGGTGACCTGCAATCGTAATCAAGACAGATTCATGGGAACTGGCAATGATGTCCCAGGGCAGCCAAAAAGAGACTATCAGGGCATTGCTGCCTGTATCGTTATTTACCACTTGACTGGAAAGGAAGCCGTGTCGCAAATAATAAGGTCCTTCAAAAGAGCTGGATCAGAGTAATACAGGCCTAATCAATTTCATTAGTGCAGCACATCGAAGCAAATGAGCAATCAGATACACACCCATGCTTCCAGGGGCCAGCAATGCCACCAATATCTGCTTATGGTAAACCCAGCAAGAGACTCTTGCCTTTCCATTTCCTATAATTTTCCATTAAATAAGCTAAATTAGCATTGTGCTTGTCTGTGCACGAAGCCAGCCTTAGCCTCATTCCGCCTGGGCTGACCATCGGCTCATTAGGAGCCTCTGATGGAACCAGTATGCTAACGCCACACTCTGCCGGAGCTCAGCTTTAACGGGCAATTTGTACGGATGGGTGAAAACAGTTGATGAGTTTATGTTTGGTGGGGGGGTGAGGGGGGCAAGGAAATAATTAAAAACAAGCTAATGAGAGTAATTCATTACTCAATTAATGCCATGTGAAGAGAGGGCAGAATTTAGAGGGAGAAATGGAGAAATAAGGGTCGCTGGCATGAATGAAAATGTCAGGCCGTGAAGATGAATAGAAGAGAGAATGAGATCTAATGATGAAACGGAGAGGAGGATTTGGTTTATTGCCGGGATCTGAGATTGAGGCCTGCTACTTTAATACCAGCAAATTGACTATCAAGAACAATTGGGGTCCCAAGTGCTAGCAAATAGCTCCCCCTAATTTAAAAAAAACCCAAAACTATAAGACAGTAAATTGGGACATCCTTCCTAGAATCCCATCAAGTTAACAAAACATAGAAAACAGGTCAGACTCCCTTAGAGGGCAGCTTGTAGAAGCCCTCTCAGGAAGTGCCACATGTGTGGCTGCTTCCATTCTTATATTATTCACCAAACATACATTTACAGACACACACCTACAGATACACACCTACAGATACACACCTACAGACTGAATTGAATTGCAAATACAGCTTAGCTAACACTGTTTGCACTTCCTTCTCTGATCTGTTATGAGAGAAATCTAAACTCTGCAGTTCTCCTTTACTTTTTATTTTTGTCCGTCCTGCAGTATCCAGCACGTTTCCTCGTGGCCGAGCTAGAGGGTTGCAAACCAGCCACGCTACATTTCATCTAGAACACAGATGAAGGGATGGGAACATATCCCATCTGAGAAGTAATGCATAAGCCGGCCCATTACGCGGCATGAACTCTCTTTCTGCGCTCCTCTCTCGTCAAGACGTGCATGCACGCGGTCCCATTCCACACGCCGCACAGCATCACTGGGCATCGCATGCAAATGTGTGTTACGACCTTCTGAACCCTGTGGAGAGGATTGAAAATGATGGGCTGACTCGACAGCAGCGGAGGCCAGGACATGATTTCAAATCTAAACATTAGCAGAGGCAGTAATGCTGATCCATGCTGTGTTACACCCCCCCCCCAGAATCCATTTGTATGCGGCCATCATTAGAACAGGCAAATGAAAATGGTCTCTCACCCCTCCTGCTAGCCTTTGGGCTCCTACCAAGACATCTACTGTACTTAAAGCAGTCAGATTTAAATTAGCTTTCACCATTAACATTCATGCAAATTACTGCTTTTTATTCATCTAAACAACACACACCATTAGCCTTCATGTAAATGTCCACTTTCCATTCACTTAAACGACAGATCCCATCCCAAGACTTGATTTAAGGTCACTAGCCGCTGTTGAGATGCCAACAATAACAAAGGCTAACGATCTATGGTCAATCAGTGACGCCCCCTGCAAATCCTATCGCCACTCTCCTGAATGCAAAACAGCCGCTACGCGTGGACAGTGCGGCGGGACGTCTAAAGCCAGCAGAATTATGCGTCTGTGACACAGTTTGCGGATGACCTTTGTTGGTTTATCAGTGAGCCGTTTTTATGAAGTGGATGTTTAAAGGTCACGCGGATGTTGTGCAAAAATAGAAGTGGGATAAGTAACAGAGGGCAGGACTTCCAGCACGAGGGAATAGCTGCAGCCAAAAGTGATTTTTCCAAATGGTGAATACGGTGATACATCACAGCCCCCCTTCCCTCTTTTGCACACCCTGTGCATAACTTACAGCTGCTTGCTGCAATGAGAAGGATTATCAGTTCCTGGGCAAAGCAGGCAGATAGCAGTGTGAGGAGGTGGAATGGACTGATTGTGAGACTCCATGCAAGATGACTTTAAGCCCACCACTGTAGGAAAGTTAATTCAGATGGGAAAGAACTGCGGGTTGGTGTGTGTGACATTTTCTGGTATCCACTCATCCTTTTAACACAGCCAAAGCAGAGATCCTACCTGCTCAGAGAAGTGAAACGGATGAGGCCTCCTCTGACCCAATGGACCTCGGGGACATTTCCTATCCGTCATCAGCACCCATACAAAGTGCTTCCTATCTGGCCCATTTTAGTGCCAATGAACTAGTTTACGAGCACTCTATGAAAGTTTATGGGGTGGTTATAAATCGATCTGGGTGGTTCATTGTATTTATGAACTGATTTATCACTTTGTTATGTTGTTTAGCCCATAAGGTTTAATTCAGGCACTGAAATGGGTGCATTGAGTGTAGGACTGCCATGGCAGACACAACAGCACTAGATCGGCCACGGGTGAAATATCCAGTCCTTCATCAGACCTTCTTACTAGTCCATCGGACAATACTACAGATTGTAAAATTCAGAATGGACTTGTACAGAACGTGATGAAGGAAGGGGGAAGCTGAAGTTTTACACCACCAGACCACTAGGGGGCTGTCTAGCAGCTGGTCTGAAGAAAGATTCCACATTACTCATGTCACTACCACAAAATGAGCGTGTGAAACCATAGTTTGACACTGTTTCTGTGACTGCAGTTGAGTTGCTGATCGGTTTGAGTTTTGTTGTCCAGAAACACAGCAAACTATGAATGACATCAACACGGTGGGATTTAGAGTGAGTTATGGGGAGTTTACTGCACGGGGTTTATGTGACTTTAGTATCTTACTTTGGCTTTCTTTGTAAACGAGGGATGTCCGGCGCACTAGTAGTGGCTCGGTGTTTTGCCTTGGCGGCGGGGGAGGGGGCACCTGTGCACGGGGCCGAGGCTGTTAGATACCGTTACCGATTGTTTAGAATCGGGGTTACATACTGTTTTGGGAGCATTAGTGGAGAAATGGCCTGCGACAATCGAGGAGGTTAATGAATTTTTCCAGACTATCGTCACCCGAGGAGATGACTCAACATCACATTAGCCGAGTGAGGGGGCGGGGAGGACATTTACTGGTTTTGTCTGGATCATTAACAGATGAAATGCATAGCAGGGCCACTCAGAAAGCTGATCAAATGAAATACATTACGATTGCATATTCTGCTGAAGAGCAGCAGTCATGAAAAAGAAACAGGATCAGCTGCTCCATATACACAGAGCACAGAGAGGTTATGATATAATTATCAAGCAGTTATGATATGACATGCACAACAATTGCGCCCTGAACAAATTGGAGCAGTGCAAAACACTGATCTGACAGTGAAAACGCACACCACAAACAGAAAGGCACAAGAGGACACTCACACACGCGTAACGTAAACGCACAAACACTCTCATCTCCATAATTACAGCAGAGTCAGCACGTCTGCGTTCGGGGTGACTGTTGACAAGCGAGGAGCGAGGATCAAAGCTGGCTCCTGTCAAAGGCCTGACACTGATGGTATTATCCACGCCATCATTCACAGTTAAGTGAACGACTCACTTACTCTGCAAATAATAGATTTAGATGATCGGGCATCATCTGCGGCGCTCTACGCTCACTGGATTAACGTTGTTACCCCGACCGCTTTTAACTCCGATTATTGGACTGGGGTTTCGACTTGAATGCATCTGTTTTTCGCTGCTTGCCATTTAATTATTTCTACATTTGGGGATTCTATCTCTGCATCTGAACTCATTAGTATGCTGCAGGACACCCGCTGAGGACCGCAGATGGCTAAAATATCGCCCTACTATTTTTCTTCCTGTCTATAAAATTATTTGCTCGGTGTTAACAGACAGGAAGCTGGCCAGCGCGAGTGAAGACTATCATTCAAAACATTGAGCAAACGAGGAGTGAAGGAAAAGGGCACGCATTTAGGTGGTGGTGAATGGGTTAGAGTCATGTCTGGGTGTGCGTGCACCACTTTATGGTTTGGGAAAGAAACCTCTGTTCCTCCACTGGCGGTGTAAATTAGATGTGAACTAGCATGCATCCAGTGCCAAGACAGAGTGCATCTATCAAGGCTGACTAAATCTTCCTGCCTCTACGCACCAAAGCTTCCCAGATGAGGGGAGCGGCGAGCACGCGTGCGTTTAAATCTTAATGAAACTAGCCCTCTGAAGGTCAGCGCCGAGCGAGCTGGGACTCTTTCGTCTGCTGCTAATGGTGTATTAATGATTCAAAGGAGTCATATGCTCACAGGTGCCCACCCATGCTCCCCGTTGACACACACACACACACACACACACACACACACACACACACACGTACAGCACACACACCAAACCACCCACACAGACACGTGAAAAAAAACAAGTACAGTGCACTGACAAATAATCCAATTAATCGGACAGATTAACCAGCGCGATGCAGGCACAGAAAGCGTTTGTGCGTTCAGGCAGGTGTGTTGTTTTTCATCAACAGTGCATTAAAGTGACACGATTTGCTGATGAGAAGTGAGAAATAGTGTAACTGATCCTAATTGTATTAAATTAACTCTACATTTGATAATATCGTTTTGTTTTTTTCTGATGTTAATCAAGTCAGTCAGTGCAAAGTCAAGACAAATTTATGTTGACTTACGGTTCAAGTAAGTTAATTTATGAGTGCATATTAGGGAGGCAGAGGATAAATAATGTTTAAGTCGGAACAAGCATCAGTTTCTCCTCATAAGGCTTCTTTAGTTGTCTTTATTTTGTAGGTTTTTTTTTTAGACATGTTTTTTTAGAAATGTGTTAAAGCTGTTGTGACAAATATCCCTGGCCTGCATTTCCACTAATCAGAACACTTTGGGAGCGTTGCCTTGGCAGCAGGTGCCTGAGATGGTGCTGAACTTTAACCCAACAGTCGTGCTCAGTAGAAATGCAGCTCTTTGCTGCTGGCACTTCCTGTTTCAATGGATGCACCTTACAATAACAAAGTGGGGGGAGGGGGGGTTGGTGGTTGTGCGGGAAGGGGGTGGGGGGGTGCAAAGTTTACAGCAGTTATCCCAAATCCCGCACGTGGCAATGGTCTTACCTTGAATGTGGGCATGGCTGGGTCCCTGCTATACCTGTCTATGGTGTGGAACTTGGACGAGTGGTTGAGCTCATGGTACAGCTCAGAATGTCTTTTGCGAGTGTGCATCACTTTCTGGAAGGGAAGAGAGGAAGGGACAGCAAAAAAAATGAACCAAACAGAAAAAAAAAAAAAAAAGAAAAAAAAAGAAAAAGTAAGTAGGGGCCCAATTAGGGACAGGCAGGGGGATGACAATGGGTTAAAAGATGAGGGTCTGTAATGATGGCAGCCATGAAGAGGGGTTAGAAAGGGATGCCAACAGATCGATCAGCTGCTGGCTCATGCTGGTATATCGGCCGTTCCCTGGGTTTCTAACAATCTGGCAACTCTGAAAGCTGCAGAAGAGCCGCGTTGCATGAAAACTCAGTGAAAATGACTGACAGAGCCGGGCCCGCTGGCTGGCCATCCTGCTAAATTGAGGATTTTGTGTAACTCATTAAATGTCTCACAGATGGTCTGGAATTGATCGATGGAAACTGCCTTCCCTGTGTTCTGAATATGTCCATCTCAAAAAGAGCTTAATTCAGAGCTTTAATTTTCTGACAAACACGGTGCATTAGCCCGCGCCGGCGGTGTCGTCTAATAGGCGGCGCTGGAGCCGCTCGACATCAGTAAATCAGCTGGCAAGGCTGCAAATGACGAAGGATTAGATGCCAATGCAAACACACACTCCCTTCCGAAGATCGGCACTACTTCAGCTGGCACTGGCATCTGCACTACAACATTTTCTTCTGTCCAACATGAACTGGTGTGAGACATCCAGTATGTTTCGAAAAACTGAATTAATCCCATATGGAGCGATCATCAAAGAGTTGCACGTATAAATTATTAACACTACATCATAGTAGAGGGTGCAAACCAGCGCTGTCACAGTTTAATAGTGTTCAAATTAACTTTATTGTCAAGCATAAACTGTCGACTGTAGGATTGTTCTGGGGTGCATTTTTGACTCATGTCGGATGAGCTCATTTGCTTTCACAGCTAAAACCAAGTTATAAGAAGGTAATTGTATAAAATTAGCCACATGGGGGGCTCCTGAGAGGACTACTTTCCCACATGGTCATTTTCCTGAAAGCATTAACACATCAGGCAGTGTCGCTGAAGTTGACGTTCACCAGCCTGATTACGGCGTCTTATCTTGGGTAGGAAAATTTGGCATGTGCCTTAATTACAGCGCATGAGCGAGCTGGAGGAGAAGCACTAATGGTTCTGGTGCAGCTCCCCCTGTGCTGGAGGCACCTGAAAGTGGTTTGGAGAGCCCGCGTTTCGCCAGCCGTCATCTGTCTTTCCTTCTTCATCGGTGCATTTGTTGACTGGTGGCTCCTCCAGGGAATTTAGGCCCGCTCCCCCCCACCACAACACAGGCCCTCAAATAGTTCTCCCAGAAATGTCAAGGTCATTGTAACACAGATATAGAGACACTGCCACGTGTCGTTCCAACAGTTAAAACAAGCCAATCAAGGACAGCTCACAGGCGTCACCCCAGACTTGGGCTACTTTTGATACGTCAGACACAAGAAGCATTCGACTGTGCTGTTTCTTCACGCAGGACCCCCCCTCCCAACAAGAAATGCTGAGTGATCCATCCATGTTTGCTTGTTTATATGATCAATAATGGTCAAAATTACTCATTTAAACAGCTGGGTCCTGTTGGAGAAACAGCACGATAAGACAGGTCTAAAACACTCCATAAGTCTAAATGCAAAAGGGCTCAAGGGTTTGGAAGGCGGGGTTAGCAGT
Source organism: Lagocephalus sceleratus (assembly GCA_911728415.1). Classification (NCBI taxonomy): domain Eukaryota; kingdom Metazoa; phylum Chordata; class Actinopteri; order Tetraodontiformes; family Tetraodontidae; genus Lagocephalus; species Lagocephalus sceleratus. The sequence continues at coordinate 4,787,332 of CAJVRN010000087.1, read as the reverse complement.
GCCTTATCCTCTACTTGATACTCAATTCCTGGCAGAAGCACAAAAAAACAACCAAAAAAAAAAAGCAGACAGGCTGATGACGGGGGGCGAGGTCCGAGATCTTACCTCAAAGTCCAGCTCAGAGTACCGGACTCTTTTCCTCTGGAAGGGGTAGGGGGTGGGGGGGAGAGAAGAAAGCATCAATGATCACCCCTCTCTGTCTCAGTTTGGGTCTGTCGGCGCCATTGTTTTCAGCAACAGCAGGACTGATACATACTGGCTGCCCAACATGATGCGGGCATTCTTCAAACGTCGAGGCAAATCGTTCAGTCTATTTGGCCGTAATGAGATTGGTGGAGTGGAATTAACCAGAATTAGAAGGTGATTATAATTTCTCCGCTCCCGTCCTTGCAGATATAATCATTACCAGCACAGCACAGATCAATCATTCTCCACTTCTTTCCCAGACCATCAAGAATTCCAACAGCGTTTAGAATACAAGAGCTGCGACAAACATGTGAGATTGTTCTCACCCCCTAACTTGTTGGATAACACTGTTTTGCTCTTAAGTGCTGCCATAGCTGTGGAAATTGCCGCGCCAGCTGCCAATTTAAAAGCTACAAACCATTCCAGCTCCTCTGGCCCTGACACTGCATTACTTCCCAAGTCTGACGCTCTTTTCGGATCTTCCTGTCTGCCAGATCCGCATTAGGTAGCACAAAGTGCTGCTCTCAACAGTTGCCGTAAAGCTGCATTCGTTCCTTGCAAGGTCGAGGTTACTGATCTGATGCTCAAGCAGCCAAAGTGTAAAGTCTTTTTCACTTTGTAAGGCACAGCGTACATAATTGCATCCCTCTCCCAACCAGGGGGCCTTACCTTGAAGTGGAAAACTCCTCGATTCACTCTGTAATACGGCCACACCCCAACTCTGGTGCACAGGAGCCAAGGTTATTGTTAGGGGTTAACTCTAACCCAAGAGTAAAACAGTGCATGTCCTGGGAAGGACACATGTGACTTGTTTAAATGTATTCCAAAAGTTGACCTTCCTCCAAATTTCTTCCTCATTCTACACTAAAGGGTTCATTTTTCCCTTATGTTCTTGTGAGTTGGATGTCATCAGAGGAAGGACGGTCCAAATGCATGATTGCTTGCCTCCGTGTCATCGCGGGCTTGTTTTAATGTGTAAGCTCATCAGTCCATATGTGCGTAATGCTAAGGTGGGCTGAAAGACATCCGCCAAGGGTATTTCCTCTGATCCTGCCTGTCCCAGTCCATCTGCTAAGCCACCTTGCAGAGTAAGGAGGGGGCATTGCACGCATGCATCACACACACCCACATGTTCCGACAAACAGAAAAAGGAGGAAAGGTACTTCTGCCATTAAACACGAGCGCAAACAAGCCAGAAACTAGTTTCAGCTTCTTCAAATCGCATGACACAAACTTCAGATGCTAATTTCTGTGCTTGATCCGCCTCTCCCCTGTAACCACAGGCATCGTCCACCTTCCCATCCCCCCCCCCCTTGTACGCACCTCCAGGGATCCTGCAGAGAGGCTGGTGTTAGCGTTGGTGCTGCCGATGTTGCGTGGCAGGGTCCTGGTCCTCTCCACTGCCGCCCCCAGTCAGGATCTGTCTGACTGATGGCCTCTGTCCCGGCTTCAGCTGAAGCGAATGTCCGTGGGCGTGCATGTGTCCTCCGTGGGAGTGCACGAGCCCACCCTGAGGGAACATGTGACCGTGCCCGTGGGGCATGGTTTTGATGGTCCCGTAGGAACGGTTGAGGTTCATGGCGATGTTCATGTCGCCTACATTAGAGGGCACAAAATCTGCCGGATAGGCCTCGCTCTCAGCAGGGTGGAGGGTCAGGGGGGAGGGAGGTGGTGGGAATGGAGGATCTTCCACCGCGATATTGAGGGGCTTGTCCTCACCCCCCAGCCCCAGGCCCCCACCCTGGGAGGAGGCCACCGGAGGTTTGAGGCTGATCGTCCTGCGAGGAAGGACCATGTAGTCTCCCTCACCACCCCCCGCGCTACCCCCTCCGCTCCCCCCGCTTCCTGCGCTTCCGTCCTGGGAGGTGTTGGAGGAAGTGGGCGGTCGAGCCCAGCCCAGGCCACTCTCGGTGCACAGGTAGATTTGGGCGCCGCTACGTTGCTGTCCCTGCTGCCTCTGCTGATCCACATTCACCTCCTTCTTGAGGGGGGTCTCGCTGAGCTCGTTGAGGCTGCTGAGGGGTGGAACCTTGTGGAAAACCAGAAGTGCACCAGTTACTTCTCGGTCGACAATCATTATTTGGTGAGACAAAACTGATTTAATACTATTACTTTTTTCTTATCCGACTTACCTGTACAATCAGGTTGGGTGGGGGAATGTTACCAGGCAGGGCACTGAAGTTGACTCCCCCTTCCTGATGGGCTTGCAGCTTCGGATCCTCATCATCATCCAGCGAGATGCGTGACAGAGTACCGGTGATAGTTGCTGGGTTACAGGTGTTGACCTCCTTGAATATAACTGGGAGGACAAGAAAATGTGTGGAAAATGGCAAAAAAAGTAGAAGGGGGTGAGAAGGAGTTCTGTTAGTGAAAATAAAGAAAGTAGAGGGAGAGAGGCATCAATATAGGAAAAAAAGAGATACTGAATGAAACAATAGCGATGCTGGTCATGGAGGCCGACTGAGAAGCAAACTAGACAGACACATACATCTCTTCTGTTTGCACCCCCCCATGTAGCTGTAACACGGAATGAATATCCGCAGAAAAGTGTGATTGTGTCTTTCATGGCTAGTTCCTGTGACCACCGCCCCTCATCTGGTGTGTGTCTCACTTACAGGCTTATTATTTCCCATCATTCTGTCAAATAAATCATATTGTTTTGGTGTTTATGAGATTGGAATGAGGACATCCGCATCAGCTCACATGTGAGAAAAAGAAGTAAAAAAAAATCAACAAATGCAATATATTGCTGGCATGCTGATGAGAGATGATGTCCAAACAAAACTAACATCGATCTATCATCACACTGAAGGTAAACTTAGTCATGATCATGCCAGATCCCATGCGTATTACCTCGCCATCAAAGGAAAGAACGCTTCTTCAAAATCCATTTGTAGAACAAAGCATGTGACCATATGCCAATCTACACACGGGAAGTAACCACATGCTAGAACTAAGCTTCTAACCCCCCCCAAACTGTGCAACCTGACATGAAACAGACGGACAAGCTTGGGGCAAAATCTGACCGATCTGATTCCGTCAGGTTTGATGTCACAGTGACCTATGAGGAAATACGACGCTTTTTCGAGATGTCGTGTCAAGCGCCGTTACCGCAGCAACACAGTTCACATTCACAGCGAGGAAGAAAGTGGGAGAAAGCTGTGTTTGTATCATGGGGAATAAGGGCTCTCATAATTAAATTATTTGCTACTGGTTTCCAATTGTTTTATTATCCAACAGGCCCACTTTTCCCATAAATGTCTCATATGCAAAAGTGTCGCTGATGCAATGGCGGTGTTATTAGCTCCACCCACAATCCAGATGCATCTAGAAAAACTAAAATATCTGAAGTTAAAGGATAGATCAGGCAGTGTTCAGAGGGTCACTGTGCAACAACTTACATGGGTGTCCTCTCTCTGCAATGGTGGAGGGGGGGGAAAGTGACTGTGTTAATATCATATCAAAGCACAATACACACTCGCGCGCACAACGAACACACCAAGGAGTCTAATTATCATGCACAATTAACCACAGACTCATCCAAACACACGCTTGTAGAACACTAATTTGTCAGAATCGTCGCGATTGATCTTTTAGCGAAACGGCCGACGTGGGCTCCTGCCGCGACCTTAGCATTCGCAGCAGCAGGCTGCAGCAGGAGAAGGCAGAGGGATAAAGGCGATCGATTGGGATGCACCGCTCACCTGTTTGACAGGCCAAGTCCACGTCCTTCTCGAAATCCGTCTGAGAGAGCAAGGTAGAGGAAAGGGGGGGGTAAAAGACATTGAGTTTAATTGTGTCATCATATTTGCCACGTGAAGATGTAAACAGTCAATTCTCCTAAGCCTTGAGCCTCCGTTTGTCAAAAACATACTTTAAATTGATTTAGAAATTAAATGCAGGGCTGTATTTGTGCACTGCCTGTGGTATTGCTGAGTCCCACAGGGCTGCGATTTAGACGAAGATGCTGTCGTTTTCAAAATGGCCACGGCTCAAGTTTCCAAAGCTTAAGTGAAAGTGAGGCTCATTACTATGCAGATGTTGTCGTCTGTTCTCTGAGGAAAGAGCCTCCCCCTGTCTCTGCTGAGATTCACTGACAAAAGCCTTTGTTTGGATAATAAACTACACATTTTAGAGAGTTTGGGCACGGCACACACGGGGGGGGGGGGGTGGAAAAACTGAGAGACTGATAGAGAGAATGTGTAAAGGTCTCAGAGGAGTGGGAGAGCTCTTAGTACACAAATCAGCCACAGCATCATAAATGAGTTTCCACTAAATGGATGAATGTGGGCAGAAAAATGGAAAGAAAAAAAAAAAACCCTCTCTGTGTCTTCAGCCTCTGTCCAAATCCGTACAAACAACAAAAAACAACATATTTATTTTAACACAAAGGCTGGAGCAGCTGAATGGGTCAAGTACGGTGAGCTATTAAAGTCAACTGTGTGATAGAAGGACACAAAGAGAGTCCATTTCCTGAGCTAAAATAGAACATTCTGAGTGAGAGCAGTATCAAAGACATTATATCAAATCTATCTATCTATCGATCTATCCCTCTAGATAGATAGAAAATAAACTCTTTTCTACAGGAGACATACTGGATGGCTGCTGGTGTGGTTGTGGGCGTGGTTATGGTTATGAGCATGGGTATTGTTCACAATGGGCTTTGGGTCATGCATGTGGCTGAGGGCGTGGCTGTGCTCCGTTCCGTGGTTGTGGTTGCCGAGGGGCAGACTGTGGAAACAGGCTTGCTGGCATGCCTGCTGGCATGACGGCAGGAACAGCGGAGCTTGCGCGCCTGACAGACACGTGGTCGTGCCGTAGCGCAGGGAGCCAGACTGATGTCCGCCCTGGCTCACGTTCGGACCCTTCTGATGGCATAAAGAGATGGATGGAAGACATGAGGTTGAAATGTTAATGGTGGCATGTGAAAACAGGAGAGTGACGCGCTTCAAAGATTATCACAGCTTGACTCCTGACACATGCACCGGCTCCTTAGCTTCGGCTGCGGCTGGCACCAATAGAGCATCGAGTATGTCAAATGTTACAGGCTTCGGTTTTGCCAGGATGGGTGTGAGAACAGGCTGCATTTTACCAAGGATGGCTTAAGATCAGCTTTAACAGAAGGTGTAGCTACATGACACGTCAGGCTTTCAGGATTCAAATAAATCCCCTATGTAGTGCAGCCAGAAGTCCTGGGAGCATGCAAGCTAACTGCAAATAGTAAGCAACACGCAGGGGAGGTATCAGTACAGGCCCTCTGCACAAAAGAGTACATATAGGGAATTAAGGGGTCGTTTTCTGGTTACCTAAAGAGGATTTTTAGAATTAAGCAGCTTTTCTCCCCAAACATATAATCTAAAGTGCCATTTTTTTGATATGGGGAATGAAATGCATGATGTGCAAACAGGGAGTATGGTGAAGGGACATCTGAGCACTTCGATCATGTCCTCCTGCTGTGTAGCAGCTGCAGCTCCTGTTCACTGATGTTAGTCCAAGCTTAATGGCTCGCAGTGTTGGATGAAATGGAATGCTATTCACCATGATCTGCACCTGTCCGTTCTTGCAGGAGTCAGGCGAGTTTTCGCTATCGTCCTTGCAGCCACCCATCCGACAGCGCACCGCATCCTGCACCTGGGGGAGGGGCGGGGAGGCAGAAGTTAGTTTTGAAAAGTTGTAGCGTGGGGAGCTCTGCCATCAGACAAATGTACTTAACCACTCGCAGTGACAGACGGTCTTTGAATATGTTATAAATGGAAAAGTTAACAGCCTCATTATTCACTAAGTATCTCAGCTTGAAGCTTATATAACAGTTATTACTTCAGAACATCTCAAGCACGCTGCAGCTCTTCACATTGCCCCCTTTAACATTTGCGACACATTATCCATCATTTTCTGGGCTCGTGTTATGTTCTTTTACCCTCCAATCTCAGTGCTGGATTTGGTCGGAAAACCCGGATCATTTGGATCCCTGTGGAATGTTCCCCAGCCAACCTGAATCAGGCTCCGTTACGGACAGCCTGGTTGCTGGCTGTGCGGCAGCATCTTTCCCCAACCGTGCCGCTCTCAACCCCCGAAAGGATTTTACAGATAGGAGGAAATGGCACCAAGGAGCGTCCATATTCTCGTGGTGTGGGCTCAGATCCCTGGATCTGTGTCTGATTAATACTGCCTGGATTTAGGTGTGGCCTCCGTTGTTTCTTTATTTGTATCTTCTCTTCGTGTCTCATCCTCAGTAATAGAGTGTGTGAGTGTCTGTTGGCATCTGATGCAGCTCATCCCGACTTCAAAGGAAGGGTTGCCGCTCCACTCTCCGCCCCCCTCCCCACGTCCTCCTCCCCCACCATCATCCCCAGCTTCGCTCCTGAATCACATGCTCTTCCTCCTACTTCTCTCCGCATCCAATTTGACTTCCTCCCTCTTGGCCCGCTGGCAGGTCTCCCCACCCTTCTTTTTCCCGCTCCCTTCTAATCGCAACACCTCTAACATCACACGTGCTAATCTCCTCACCTCTCTGCCACTGATCGCAGCACGCCGCCTGTCCTTTCATTCCCCACCACGCTTCTTACGCACGGCAGCCAGGTCTCCATTGCTAGCTTACTTAATGGCACACTTCGCGCCGCCTTCCCCCTTGTTCTCCTCACCTCCTCCATCTATTCTTCTGCATCTACACTAGCTTTACGCTCAGCCTCTTCCTGACAACTTGAATAAATATTTCCTGGGTTTACCGTGCTCTGATCCCTGCCGCTTTTGCACTATTGATTTAATGCAGCTAAGTATTCGAAGCATTTGAAAATTCACTTACACCATGCGGCGCATTCAATATCATAATGATCTCTTAAATATACTGTAGGGAAGGCCCTGCGCTGTTTATCATGTCAAAGAGACGATATAAAAATCCATTAAATGTGAGCGCGTTGATGCCTCCGTGAGTAAAGGTTTAAATTTACGTTTAAAATTCGACATTCCAGGTGGTGGGCATCACAAAGCCCGTGGTTAATAGCGCTGTGGGTATTAGCGAGGGACTTATCATCTTATTCCGCACAAAATCTTAGTAATCTCTTTAAAGAAGCCTTGGATCAGACGGACAATACTGCACCATCATGCTCTATTACCACCTACGAGGAGGAGCGCGGCAGCATAGGACGCAAATACCGAGCTAATCCCTTGCACGTCTGATCCACTTCTGCTCTGCTGCGACTCCTCTCAGGCCCCGGAAACTAACGTGACATTTCTCAACACTGATCCCACCTGTCAAAGGAGGGGGAGGGGCGGGGGCACCGCCGGATTAGAAACGCGTGTACTGAGAAAAAGGTCACCTCGGAGGGACTCACCTCTCGCCGCATCGCGCAATGGACAGTGATGATGACGAAGCCTTGGACAGAGTCGAAGACAGCAAAGAGGACCTGAGGGAAAATTGAAGTCGATGGTTAAACAGGCAGGACGCATGAAGTGGTGATTATATCATAAATACGGGGTGCAGGGTGGAATCCCAGGATAATTTTAATCTAAAAGCATGATTATCTTTTTCTAAACGGCCTTTTATATCGATAAACAATTACACTTGAATAGCAAGTAAAGTGGAAGCCCATTAGTGTTTGTAAAGACGAGGGACACAGCTTAAGATGATCTTTTTACCTCAAAAAGTAAACATGCTTCAGGATGTTTTGCTCATCTTGTTTTTACCAGATGTATTTATGGTGTTCAGCTCTTGGTTGCAAGCCCACATGGTAAACTGTGGAGCATTCAGAAAACTAACTGATTTTTTTTGGGGGGTGGGGGTGGGGGGGTAGTCAAGCTTTCAATGAGATGAATCTGTCTGTGTTGGATGACTTGACCTGACCTGGAAAAACTGCAAGTCAGTGTTGCCCCACCCACATCTAACAGAAGAATGGACTCTTCTGGACACAAGAGTTCATTCTTCTTTTAAATCTTATTCATAAATGGGTAATTCTCTCTTTATCTTCAAACATGAAGACATTATATGTCACATCAATTACATTTGGAGAGACAGTTCTGGTATTCAAGAGTGTTATTCATTTCACTATTCTGCATATTCGTGTGTGTGTGTGTGTGTGTGTTCTAGATTTCCCAGAAAATGTGAGACACATCACCTGGAACAGTGTTGAGCGCCGGTCGGTTATGGCCAGCACGGCTGACATCCAGGTTAACGCCAGCAGAGGAAGGACCACGCAGGAACTCCAGAGAGAAGCCCTGTCAGTGAGGGGGGGTGAGGGAGGAGGGGGCGGCAGGAGAAACAAAACAGGAGGTTCAGGTCACAGTACTCCTCTCTCTTTCCTCCGCTCATCTCATGCCTCGGTTCAGTCAAAAGCAGACGGGCACGCCACGGTTGGTATCAGACTTCATATGCTAAGCGTGTGTAATCACGTAGACAGTCGTGATACTGACAATTGCTCACAATTACATGGTTGATGCGCATAAATGTCATGGTGGTGCTCTGCGGGATGACGGGCTGCAGGGAAAGAACAGGCTATTGACAGCCTCTGAGGCGTGGACGTGTGGGGTTCTTTACCTCCGCTGAGGCAGACGCCAATTTAAAATGTTCATGCTGGTTGGCCGCATACTCAGGGTCTTCTGGACACTTTCTGACATACGATTAACAAACTAAGTGGCATGTTGGGGTGTCGAATGACAGCGTGAGTACGGTGAACTTCATCATTACACATAATAACCCTTTTAATGATATGTTACACTCTGGCACATCATAAAGTCAACTGAGAGAAAAGAAAATGGCGGACAACTGGTAATTGTTCTGTCAGAACTTTGAGGTACTGGCTGGTTTACACTAGGAATAAATTAGGGGGGCAGGTGAACTTTTCCCATTAAAGAGCCAAGCTTCGTGTGCGCCTTGTAAAAACAGATGAGGCTGTGTCTAATTTTGGAGTCTGTATGTGATCAACAAGTCAAGTTTCTGCAAATAGTTAGTGTCATCCTATTAGCCTCCAATCACAGCATCCAATTGGGCCAGGGCGCAAATAAAGAGAGCTGCGGCGTCTCAACACCAGCTGCTCACTATGGCAAACCATGACGACGTAGCCGTTACCCCGAGAGCAAAAATCCGGCTTCTAAGAAGAGATTCGTCTTTGGTGTTTTTTTGCTGTCATGCTTTCTTAAATGTCATCACCCGGTGGGGTATGTCGGCAGGGAGAGCTCAAAATACGTTTAATCTCATAACACAAAGAGGACGAGGATCTTGGAAAGACATCATACAGCCACCATCTTTACCTGTTTTCACTTAAAGTGATTATTATAAGGTTTGCTCATGCTAACATTAGCTTGAATGACTGAAGAAAAGAGGAAAGCAAACATAATCATGCGTGCATGCAGGCTACCACTACATCACCTCCAATCTGTTTGTGCAGGTGGTTTGCTTAGTTTTTTCTCTGTATTAGCTAAGGATGGTTGATATTGGATTTTTAGTAATTCTGATATATAGATATTGTCCAACTCTTAATTTATGATACCGATATATAAAATACTGATACCGACATATATATATATATATATATATATATATATATATATATATATATATATATATATATATATATATATATATATATATATATATATATATATATATATATATATATATATATAACTTCCCTCCAAAAAGAGAAATGGCTGAAGACTTTGGTGTTCAATAAGTAAATCTCATGGCCAATTTGTACTGTTATAAAAGTAAAAAACAATACTGTTTTCTGATATTCCATTTCAATGCCAATATTGGCCAATAATATTGGGAGGCCAATAATATCAGATATCTCTAATATTAGCTTCATTTTGCAAAAAAAACCCATCCTGCAACAAGACCAACAGCGAGAGGTTCAAAGGATGGAGGGCAGAGAAGGAGAGTTGATAGAAAGAATGAAAAAAAGAGAGAGAGAAAGAGAGAGAGAGATGCAGATGGACTAACATGGCGCTGCTGGCAGTCGCAGTGGACATGGCTGTGCTTGAGATCACGCCACACTTGGAGCATTTCAGGAGCAGTCGGCTATTCGCCTCCGCCGGGACACTTGGGACACGTGAATACACATACACATACACACAAACACACACACACACATACACACACACACACACACATATACATACACGCACACATGGAGATACAGACAGCACACACAGACAAGTGGTGGGGGGTGGGACGAGGGAGTCCAGGTGATGGTGACGGGTGGGTTTGCAGGTGATTGTAAAGTAATTAAAGGATGGTGTGAAACACAACAAAGAGGAGGGTGTGGAATAGAAAAAAGGGGAGGGGGAGAAAAGAAAGAAAGGCAAATTAAAACCACATCTTAAAAAAGTAGCAGCAATGACAAACAGGATACAAAGATCGATCCAGAGGGGACTTGAGCGACGCTACAGCAGAGCCGTGGATTAACAGATTACGGCGACACGGGAGGGAAACCGACCAATGGCGTTGCTCCGCTCTCGCCGGGTCTGCGGCGTGTGTGCGTGTGTGTGTGCGACTTTGAGGCTGCGAGCCGCTATGTTTTGAAGGAAGAAAAGGACTGGTTCTTTGCTCACAGTTGACTACACACACAAGGAGCAACGGCTTCTGTGTGCCTGCGTGGCGTTTATATATATATATATATATATTGCAATTGAAGGAGGCCGGGGCTGCGTGCGGGCTATGCTACATTAGTGCCCCATCACAGCTCATTGCCTTAGCGCAGCCACATCCCCACGGCATCATAAGAAAATACATTACGCTAATGACAGCCGTCCTGTTAGTGCCGCGGCGCGTTAGCGATGGCTTCCTTCTAAACACACACTTCCAGGAATCAGGCGCTAAGTGTGTTGAATACTTGGATATACTTAAGACTTAAGACCAAACCTGCACCTGTGTGTGTGTGTGTGTTGGGGGTGGGGGGGGTGTAGGCATGCTACTACACAACTGGGATAATCTCAGTTGCATCACCGGGTAACAGAAGCTAATCAACCCCCCGCAGAGTTGATCCTTGGCATTAACCCTTTCCAGATTTACAAAATATCAATTTCAATTTGTGCAGAAGAAAACGTAATGCGGAGAGAGAGAAAATAAACAATGGAAATCGATAGCTATGGAAATGAAAACATGGATTTGCCTGCGGGATTGGAAGGAATCTACCAGGATTAGTAAAGATGAGAAATCAGCAGAAGGTTTAATAGAAATAATGTCGCTGCATATGCATGCATGGCTGATACGTCTGATATACGATGCGTATGGGTGTCTGAGGCAATCATCACAAATAAAATGGGACACAAAGAGTGCAAGAATTCCTCCACATAATCCTGCTGTTTACAGTGTGTGATTCAATTCCCATCTGCCATTGATTTTCATATATTCATCTGTGATGGAAGACGAATGCCTCTGGAAGCGACGGTAAAGCGCTAAAAGCCTAACAGGTGGCTTCTCATTCTCCTGAAATTGGATTGTTTTTTTTTTTTTGTTTTTGTTTTTTTTTGTGGATTGTTTTTTATCGGAGGAACAGGTGCGCTAGGCAGTGTGTGTGTGTGTGTGTGTGTGTGTGTGTCTGTGTGTTGCGGGCCCCAGAGGAACATGTAAGAGGCCATAAATGTGATGTATCTGCGAGTTCTGTCTGAGAGGGTGAAATGAATCTAATGTGACAAATCTGTAGTCAGTTCCCATCGCGACTGAGTGGATGGATGAGTAATCAGAGGGGTTTTTGTGTGCCGAATGTTAACTTACCCCGCTCGCTGCTTTTTGGACTTGTCGGAGATGCCGTCTCGAGACATGAGCTTGTTAAACACCACGATTCCGATCAGCATGTTCACCTGAGAGACACAGAGGAGAGTTTGGTCAGCTTCCGCCAACCCGGACGACTTGCTCGTGCTTCGCTTTTCACTTGTTTTTCATCCTTGGGTGTCAGCAGATGACTTTAGATTGCTCTGGAAGACGAGAAGTCAGAGCCTTTTTTTTTTCCCGAAAGTGAAAAATGCATCTTGATGAGGTGATGATGAGGTGATGATGAGATTCTGCGATGCTGAGGCGAGAACAAATATGTGAAATACAGCTTCTGCCCAATGGTGACAGTACTGAGTGTGACGTCCAGCGTATGACATTTGCTGGTTTTAACAGTAAGAACACACACTGCCGTCATGAATAAAACAAATTAGACTAAAATTCTTAAACAACTCATTCATATTCGGACACCCAGGTGGAGGAAAACAGCTCATTAGGGAGCAGTGTTTCGCTTTCTGACAATGGGACGATCCACTTAAGGACGTGAGGCCGTCACTGTTGCCACCCAGTCCTGCAGGTGGAGAGCACCATTCGAATGGCTCACCTCAGACCCACGAACAAGCTGGCCAAACATCTGGCCACAGTGACCCAGTGGCAAAGTTGAGAGCACAGACACGTGCCGACTCAACCCCAGCTGAGCCCTGCCACATGCACCACTCTGACTTTCCGCCCATCTGGGATGTTTTATGAGCATGTTTTGTTTGCTTTCTAATCCTGATTAGATTTATCTCTCCTCCGTTCTCTCCGGGGAACTCGGCAGGAGAACGGGAGCAATAAGAGCGGATGAACAACAAATGGCATTCTCTACATCCCAACACTGTCTCTGCATGAATGTATGTAATGTGCTGTGATTCCTATCAAAGCCCCAGAGCAAACGTCTGCCTCCATTCCTTTCTTCATCCATCAGCAGGAGCAGCTTAAAGGCAGAAAATGATACGGAGGCAGCTCACAGCAGGGAGGAATCCCGAGAAAGAGGCGTGGATTTAAGCCTCTAACGTCGGACTTTGAGGCGGGCAGCTGAGTCTGAGTTTCTGCAGCATTTGCTGGTGGGGGGGGGGGCTTGTTTGGGAACCTATTTCTTCGCTTCATCTATGGCACATCGGAGAGATTTCGCTATTTGCAAAATCCTCTGATCTCCTTCCCTCGCGTGGGTGTTGCTGCAGCTACTTTGGATGTGCCAGATTGCGAGAACGCCATTGTCATGCCGGGCATGCCTGGTGTCGGCTCTGTGAGTCAGCATCGTTCTGCGCCGCGATATGCTCAAAGCCAGGTTAATTAATTAGAGGAAAAGTCCGGTGGGTAGGTCTGCGCTGCGCTACTTGATGCGCTGCTCGCGCTGCAGCTGTTTGGTAGAGTGAAGCGTGAGCGTGTGTGTGTGTGTGTGTGTGTGTGTGGGAGGGGGGAGAGACCATTATGCAGCAGCCCTGGGGAGGGTGGGTGCTCACTGACATTGTGAAAAGAGAAAGAGTGGAAAGTGGGAACCGGTCCATGAATGACTGGCCCACATTCTTTGAGGGGAGAAAATCTCAGCATGCCCACTTTCAGCCAGCTTCCTTAAACCCTGCCCTCACTTCCAACATGTCAAACATCCAACAGTGATGCTCAGAGTTTGAAAAAAAAACATCTGTATCCTTGCATTCAACGCTGAGGATGTTATGTTCCCTATTTCCAGGCGGTATGTTTCTATGATTCGGTTTTCTATAACTTTACAGTGGAGACATGAAGGATGATGATGTCATTTTGAACTCCATCCATAACCGTAGCCGATAGGGTGGTTGACATTCGATTCGCTTAGAAATAGCATTAGTACCATTAGGTTGATGAAGTATAGGGGAGCGCTACAGCGGTCGGACCCAGTGAGGCTGAAAACGTTGCTTCAACATTTCATCAATTTGTTTCTGCGTCTGCACCGACATTTAGCGCCGCTAGTTTGTCAGCTATTCTTCAACAGACGCGAGGGCCTCGCCGAAAGAGCCTGGGCCTCGTTGTCTACCTCAATGATACTGCAAGTAGGTTCCAACAATCAGCATTCTTCAGCGCACAGCCTCGCCACTCAAGAGAATATTTTTCCCTGGGTAATTTCATTGGGGAAGAGCAAAGGTTTTTCAAACATTCTCAGTCAATTATAAAAGTTTCTGCAATGAAAGGGGCGGCTGAACACATCACATGGTCTTGTTGTGAAAAGAACCATTCAGAGATTTCATCAGAGCAAATTAGGGACCTGAGCATACAAGACAACAACTTTCAAAGCTGCATTGGTTTTTGTTTAGTAGCAACAGCAAAGAGCATTTGCAGTTCAGGGGTGTGCTTTTACAGAAAAAACTGGCTTATGTTCTGGTGCAGGATAATAAAGACTGAGGCATTTGCCTGCCAGGCTGGAATTTACTCCAGGCACGCATTGCATGCTGTGTAGCTCTTATCCGCAGGAAGATATTTGAGTTTTCCAGTGCTGACATTTCCAAGATCAAAGGACCTTGTCATCTCATCACGGACACCACGAGCACGCTCGCTCGGGCGCGTGCGCTGAACGGAGGAGGGACATTTTGATGGGTCAGGATCCAGCCGCTTCAGCCTCGAAGGCCGACGCGTCAGAAAGGCGACAAGTTTTTAATGGCAGTGTGCGTCAGTCAGACTCACCAGCACGATGACGGCAGCGGGTCCAACGAAGGCATAAAGAAGACCGCCCTCTAGGGACAACCAGCAACTGCGGAGGAAGCAAAGGTGTGTTTAAAGCTCAACTCCCAGAAAAGCCCACGTTTATTTACACACCAACCACAGTTTAGAATTAATTAAGGAGACACTGTATGGTTGCATTTCTTGGGCGAGTTAAATGCCTGTTTTCATCAATATTGCCTTCAGCACTAAGCTAATTTACCACATAGATTACATAAAACATATCCTCAAACTGAAAATTCAATTGGGTGTGTGGTTATTGGGACCTAATGAGTTTAAACGTGTCCTCCAGTGATGTCATCAAGGCCACGCTGAAACCCTCTTGCTTTCCTAATTGCGCTTCAACGAAAGAATGAAGGAGGAAAAACCCACAGCCCAGGAGCTCCCATACAGTCTGCGTAATGAGATGATTAGAGAGAGGGAGCGCATTTGGAGACGGCTTAAAGCGAATGCTGGCTAACAGAGCCTGATGGCAACAGTCAACAGTAGCGTAAAAATGTTTCTTTTTAAAGAACGAGAAAGTAGCCTCATGTATCTGCCAGGAGGAGACTCAGAACGTGAAAAAAAAAGTCACCGATTAGAAGGCAAAAAACGGATAATTTAATGCTGTCAATATCATGGCTGCATATGATGGATTCTCTTTCACACAGATCTAATTGTGCTTTATTAGCATTCAGCTTGGAGCCCAATATGGCAGAGCTACTTATATAAGATTGACAGCTACAGACACACAGATAAGTGTCACTGGTGGGTTCTGGGAAATTTTCTCTCCACCTTTTAAATTCCATTTGTTACTGCCTCGATCCCCTAAAACTACTCCAGAATTCAAGCAGAAACTCCTCTTGGTTTGTTGGGAGTTGGTTTGCAGGAATACTGTGATATGATGTGAAGTTGATTTGCAGAATTTTGACTGAAGTAAAATTTAAGGTGATCAGATTTCTGAAATGAAATCTGAGGACATTTCCAGCTAGAAGATTAAAAAAAGAATGAAATGTTATTGAGATTAAATGAAGAAACGAAAGAGAGACAATTATGGATTCATCTATTTATTCACATATTTCACATATTTGTTTAGATTTAAACAATGATAATCAAGTGTAATAGCAGGAATGCAGCTCTCAACATTTTTTTTAGCATTTCCTGAGAGTAATAAAAGGAATAATGTAACATTAGTAGTACTAACAGAGTAATAAAACTGTGGTATTTGTGTGTGTGTGTGTGTGTGTGAGTGTGTGTGTGTGTGTGTGTGTGTGTGTGGGGGGGGGGTCAGGGAGTCCGGTAACAAGAACTGATCTCCAGTCCTGCAAGGTGTCTGTTTCTGTATGAAAATCAATCAGCCCTGGTCATCAGGCTTGGTCACCATGGAGACCTGGATAGAGCACCAGCAGGAAAAGGCATGAACAAAACTGAAGAGACACAGCTAATAGTACTGTAAAATACAAACATAAGAAAAAATAACTTTAGTAAAAGACTTAGAAGACTGTTTCCTCTCTCACTTTACTCTTCTACCAGTCTTCTTCTATTCTAAAAAGAAACCATATATAATCACATGGTATCCTCACCTGTAGTGAGCAATTGTAAATACTAAAAGTAAATGTCCTGTACCATCCTCATGATCCACCACCAAAAGAGTGGCCACAAAGTAAGAAAAGATAACGACTTTGACATTTAGTGACTTAAAGCTCAACGTTGGCTACCGTGAACCGATCCTTTATCACTAGCCCAGCCTACGCCAAATAAATCAATCCACACATACCGTAAGGGAGGACAGGTCCAGCAAATGCTCCAGCCTTGAGTCAGGGTCCAGAGGCAGGCGCTCCTCCTCTTCTTTTTTAAAGGCACTGACTGTAATAACCGTTGTTCCCGTCTGCGTGCAACTTTAGTTTTCTCATTGATAAAATACTAAAATTGGACACATTTTCGGGGACAGCTTTAGCTGGGGTCGGGTCATCTAGAATGGAGGAATGAGACCCGACCGGCCCGGAGGTGTGTTGCGCCTGAGTCCCCCCTTTGTTTCATAATATGAAGAAGCAGCAATAAAAACTGATGGATAGATGGCAAAATAAAACCAAAAAAAAAAAACACAAAAAGCTGTTTTGTTGTGTAACACTGCGGGAGAAAACACATTCAAGATTTATATATTCAGCCGAGCCTCCGCTGAGTGAATCACTGACCACCTCTGGCAAGTCATAAAATTATATAAAAAACCATTTTTTATGAAATGATGGAGCCAGCAAGCCTTAAGGGAGGATGGAGGTTAGGCAGACCATTTCAAACAGCAAAATGAAACCGGGGGAGTTTCTTGAATGGTGAGCAGTAAAGGTTATAGATGCGCCAGAGTTTCCAGCCAATCAGGAGGCGGCTTTACTCACTAGCTGGCTGTGCCGTAACCTCTGGCTCTGGTGAAACCCACCGACACGGCAACCACAAGGGCCGGAAGACCTGCAGAGAAGCACACAGAGATGGATGAGGAGGAGGTGAGAGGAAGTCCTGGAGAAAGCGGCGTGGCGCATGATCTCTGCATGGCGCCCTCTCCGCTGAGCTAATAAGCCGCTACGCAATAAACTGTAAGGAACACGTGTGACGGTTACTTCAGAGCTCTGATGCAACCCTGGGAGCTCCCTGACTTGAAGGCAGAGCTGATGGCATTAAGATGCTGTTAGATCATCGCAGGGATTGAATGCGGAAGCGGAACGCTTCCCTGTCGCGTACGCTTGCGGTGCAACGCGAAAGGGCGCTCGCGCGGAGCTGCTGCCTCTGCCGCGTGCGAGCGGGCGTGGTCACGTGTGATCAAAGCACTAGCGGCCTTTCATGTGGGCCGCCGCGCTCAGAGGTCAATAAGTCGTGAATTATTTAGCGAAAACGGAACATTTTGTGTTCGCGCCTTTGCAAATGAGGCGGAAAGGGAAGTGGCAGGGAGCACCAGGAAAAAAAAAAAATAGGGGGGGGTAGGAAGTACGGCGGGCCGGTAATGAGGCTGGCTGTGAAATATTCATGTCATTAACAAAGCTGTGATTATGGCTGCAAATGAAAAGCAATTAGAAAAAGTCACATTAACATGAATAAATCCGACGGCGAGGAGCCGGAGCCCCGCAAGCAGAGAGCCGGTCCAACAACGGAAAGATCAATCAAATATTTACAGATTCATCACAGGTAAACACACACCGACAGTGTACGCCCCCCCCCACCCTGACGCCGAGGATCTACTGTTTCCATGGCGACATGTTGAAATCGCTCACGGAATTATGAGGGAAGTTGTCGGATGAAGATGAGATGTATTATCGAGGCCCTCAGACACGGGCGGCATGTCCGCCTGCCTTCAACAATCCAGACATCCTCCACGCCGGGGGGGGAGGACATCAGCGCAGATTAGACCGGGATCGATACGGTACGCTGGGAACATGGGTGGGAACGTCATTCCCAGGGAGATCTGGAGGCATCAGCTGTCGGCAGATGTTATCACACGTCTGCCTGTTGCGTCAGGCTGTGGAGGTTCGGTTCAAAGAATTCATACGGCTCAGCTATAATTACGGCCCATCGAGATCCCGGGAACAGCCAAGAATTAAATAAAGCAAGAAAAACTGGATCAATTACAACTGATGATTTGGAAGTTAGCGGGATGCGGGTTTCAAAACTCCGCTGCAGACATCCGCTCCACGTTCATGTGGGATGGAATAAATAAAGCGGCATGCTGCTGCACCCCCATTATCCATTATCCATTCGTGTCATGCTGCGGTTCAACCGGCGTCTGATTCGTGATTTGCTCTGCTCGAACCTCCTGGCGCCGGAGGACGCTCCGTACTTCCAGCTGCACCGACGGAGGGGCCCACATCCGTGACGCTCCAGATGATTAAAACAAAGGCGGTAATCTGCAGTTGGTGTCTGCTGAGGGGAGGCGCGGGCTTAAATACAAGCCCCATACTGTTAAAGATGCGGTCTCCCTCACTCTTTCTCCTCCTTTCATCTTAAAAAAAAAAAAAAAAAGAACATTTTCAGCGCCGCCTTTGCTGAGCTATAAGTGACGACAGAGAGAGATGGACTGTTTGGGCTTGACGCTTGTAATTATGGAGGAGAGCAAAGCCTTTTGATTTTTATTGATCAGGGGCCACGGCCTCTGGTGCCGACTGTGTTTGAGCCATTACCGTTCCCTATAAACACGGTTTGGTAACCTTGTAAACTGAAATGCAAATAATCATAAAGGGAACAAACAAGCTGAATTTATGCTCAGAGCGGAGACACGGAGCTGTGGGTGGACTTTTATCACCGCAGAGGAGACAAGATTGTAAAAAAAAACCAAAGACTTTAAATGGGAATAAAAGGACACTTTGAATGTGTTGGCGCCAGATCCATTGATTGTGCTGAAGGCAGACGGGTAAGCGGGCGGCCTACGCCATTTTAACATTCAGATCTGCATGGATTGTAGCGCTTTGATCAAGATCAAAGCTGGCCTTTTCGATGAATCTCCTTGAGTTGGCTCCTGCTTTGTAAACTTTGTAAACTAGTCCCGCGACGCTCCCACGGCAACCCTTTCCTGCTCGTAAATACAGCGAATTGGCCAGCGCGAGCTCACCCCAGCCGAGGCACAGGAAACGTTTGCGGATGAGCCGCGGCCTCATTTTCCCGATGACGGCCAGGTAGGACTGCCACGCCTCCGTCAGGACCCAGCAGAAGGACGCCAAGAAGAAGAAATGCAGGAATGCAGCAGTCACAGTGCACAGGCCCTGCAGAGGAGAGACAACACGGGGGAGACGTTTTACAGAAGAGGAGGGGGGGGGTTTCGTAAGGACGGCCATAACGAATTGTCTCTTGGGACAGTAGTCAGCAGAGGAAAATAAAAAACCTCCACAAAAAGGGAGGACAAATGGGGAAAAAAGAGTTGTATAAAGCGTTTATCACTTTTAAGAGTTTACAACAGCCATGTTTTCGTCATTTTGATCGATACCCAAAACAAAAAAAACAGTTGAGTCATGCTTGGATTATAAAAAGTCTGAAATTGCTTTTTACTTTAATGGGCCCTGCTTTCAGAAAGTTCTGAAGTCATGACACAACTCAAAAAAACGGCTACGGCTAATTGAAATTGTAAAGCCGAGCCTCCCGGTACCTCACCTTGCTCAGCGTTTGAGATTGTCCCACCAAAATCAATAGATTGGAGGCCAAGATGGAGAGGCAGAAATTCACCAAGATGATGGATCTCTCCGAACGGATGTACCTGTGGGGGGGGGTGACGGACGGGTCAGGTGAGGAGTATTGACAGCTTCCATGAAGTAAAAAAGCATCCGCCGCTCCGTGATTAGCTTGATTTGACCATCTGTCATGTGCGCTACCAAAATATAACCGACTTCACTGGAGCGTTTGTTCCTTATTAGATTTCGTTGTGGTGTTGGCACGTTGGCCTGGAACAGCTCCAGCCATAGCATCAATAGGTGTGTGTGTGTGTGTGTGTGTGTGTGTACCTCCAGAAGGCAGCGTAGACGAGCAGGAGGATGAGCAGAGCGGTGCAGGAGACGCCACAGCCCACCATGAGGGGCACCGAGGGCATGCTGACAGGACCCATGTCCTGGAACAGACGCCACCAACAGGCATTAGCGACATTTTCCACAGAAACAACACCGACCGCGCTGGCGAGGGGGCAAAAGGAAATATCGGCTCTGGGCATCGCAAGCTCGGTGCCAACGTCCTTCCAGACCCGTGGTTCTGCCCCCACCTGACCGCCCCGATTCATTAAAAAAAAAAAACAAAAAAACAAAACTGAAGCTGCTTCTCTGCGTTCGGCGGGGCCATCGCAGTGAGGCGGCGCTCAGCGTCTGACTGACGCTTCTGCCAAGTGCGCAGCGGCAGTTGAGGCTTCTCAGGTGTGTGAAAGGCACCGGCGCCTGGGGGGCGTTTATCACACATGTAAACGTGCCAATGCGACCAAGGTATAATGCAATCTCCAGGTATGTGCCAAGAGCATAACTCAGCTGTTCACATTCAATTCTACAAACAATAGCATGTGTACGTGCATGTGACCTTACTTACTTACAGTTTTCGTATATAATTAATGCTAATTATGACACTTGTTAAATACATCTATCACGCAGGATTAGATTAACATCACACTCCTCCATAGGATCACCTATAGATTGCGTAATTAAAAGAGTGTTACTGTTCTTTACCATGATGTATGACTGGTGGGGGGCTAATTAAGTGATTTGGGTCATGATGCTCATCACACCTCTGCTTTGTGTCTCTCCAGAGGTGTGTGAATGAAAAGATGAACAACAGCAGAGGGAAGGTGTAGAACAGGCTCCCCGCTGTGGCCCCAGATGGGCCAAGCGTTTGCCCCGATTTTACATTCTCAATCGCACTGCCCCCGCCCCCCCACACACACACCACACACACCACCCTTTGCCTCCCACATACCAGCGGCCCTGGCAGATTCACTGTTTTCTGCATGTGTAAAGTGGAGGAGATGCATGGAGAAAGAAGGTCAAAGGATGCATTGCTGTTTTTTTTCCAACGTATGAGCACCGACAAGCGCGCATGTGCCATCAAAGGCCTGTTGCATTTCCTTCTTCCTCTCTGCCCGATGTTGCCTTCCACCACACATGTAAAGGAATAAATTAAACTCATCCAATTCACTCCATACGCATCCGGAGCTGATCGTTCAGCGCTTCCTCACGTCTGTCCTTTCTTAATTGGCGACATTTAGGTTGGCGTGGGCGTTACCAGATGTTGTTCCGCAAGGGGGGTTGGGGGGGGTGTACCAGATAGAAAGAAACAGTCAAAAAATGCTAATGCGACACGTGCAGCTGGAGGCTAATAAAGAACACGTATGCACCCCGCTCTAATTATGCTGATTGATACGGGGCCGCCATGAGGGATGTGGTGTGTGCGGTCTTGAAGATGCGTGCGCCACGTGTGACAGGAGGGAAGGGGAGAAAGCCAGGATAGGGATTAGGGATCGTGTGCCGAGGCTGGCCGCGTACGGCCGCGCTCCCCTGGGCAGCTCGGCTCACATGTGATGGAGAAGATGGCTATTTTGGGCTCAGGAAGTTTAACCTACTTATCTCCTCTCACTGACACTCCACCCCCCTCCCATCCGGCTCGCTCCTTCCCTTCACCTCGGCTCCTGTTCTGTCGTTCTGACCATAAAAGCCTATTTGACTAGAAGTTGGTCAAGTTCAGGTGTGGGTGCTGTTTTTTGTTTGTTTGTTTGTTTGTTTTTATTTACTTTTTGAGATTGACTGTTGAAATGGGCAGAAAAAAGCGTCCGGTCCCTGTTTTACTGTGGGTAAATGTTGCCCGAGTTACGCTCTATCTGAGCCAATCCGGCGGGCCCTCGAGGGTTCGGCTCGTCAGCCGCCGCCGTCGAAAGAAACCATAAATCTCCTGTCAGCATGTCACAACCTGGACGGCTGACTTGGCACTTTGATGTGAAGTCATCAAAGCGAGTGTCGGTCACACCTTCGTGCATTTTTTTTTTTCCAGATTCTCCCCCTGAAACACAGTCTTCTCAAAGCCAAATGTAGGTGGATGTTTTAATCTCTGGATATGTTCTGAACAATGAATCAATTATTGTGATCTACTGTACATAACCTGTTTACCATGTCAGCATCACCTGTGACCCTTGATTACCAAGAATGTTAATGCATTTTTGCACATGCCTTTTAATCACACCTGATGTGACGGACAGGTGTGGAGTTGCCTTTAATCGCTCTTTGGCTGCTTCCGGGAAAACGGAGACACATTTAAGTTTGACCTGCAACCCATCAGATCATTCCACTCATCTCCATCCATACCAAAAGCCCTGGTTGTCACAATGCAGTCCATTTATTGGATATCTCTTGGAGTATGCGCGTCCTTAGTGCCTGAAGGTTGAAGAGCTGTACAGCCAGAAGTGCGTATCAGAGAATGAGGCTAGAGATCTAGGTGTGCTCATCTGATTTGTCATTAATATCACAGGATGCTGTTTACATCATCACTCTGATAATTTGATTATTCCAGAAATCTGATCAACAGACAGGCTCACTGGTTTTGTCTTGCCAGGGGGGGAAAAAAAAGAAATCATCAACTGGAGCAAAATCTGGGCTGTTCGACTGTCCTCCTGAGGCCTTCTGAGGCTTTTGCTGTCAGCTAAACACAAAATCAGCATCACAGTTTTAGGTTAAATGGTGTGAAACCCAGCAGGAACAAAGATCCACTGAAAACTAAACTAACCACTCAGAGACGATTTTAGGTTCACGGCTCTCAAATGTGCGATGACAGCGGAAAAAAGTTGCCAAGCTGGCTGAACAGCTGCTGTAGCGTTTCTCCAAAACTGATGAATGAGGTGTTTGGAAGCAGCCCCCCTCAATGCCCCACCCCACCCCCCCCCCTACGCCCCCAAACAAGGGGTTGCAGCCAGGCTGGTCAGTGAGCAGGACAACTGATGTTTCAACAAGTGGATGCATGAAAGCTCAACTCGATCAGGAGCCAGATTCTCTGGATTCGGCCGTCCACGGAACATCCAGTAGACCGCCGCTGTCGATGCTTCTGTGCTCCCGTGAGCCATCGGGGCGAAAATACAGACTCAGACAGAGAATCTGCATCCTTGTGCTCCTCTGGGTGGCATTTCAGCTCCAAGTAATCTGTTGGGATGCGTCCCCCTGGGTTGCTCTGCCGACGCACGGGAACCTCGCCCCGCCGCACGCGCCGAAACCTCAGCCGTTATGGAAATAAACGGGATTATCTGCTATCCCTCGCCCTGTAATGGCAGCACTGTTTCTAAATCCCCACATCTCTTTCTGTCTTCTCTCCCTTCCCTCCCGTTTCTATTAAACATGGAGGTTAATCCTCACCCCCACTGCCCCCCCCCGGTCCTTCCTGTCCCTAGCGCTGTGGCCCGGCATAAGCTGTCAGAGTCGCTCTGCCTGATGCTAAGCTACGCTCCGGCGACCGCATGCCCGGACACGGCACGTGAGCGTGTGGCGTGGGCCCGAGAGGGTGTTTTTCGAGCTCAGAAACATCCGGATCTGTGGCGCCGATTCAATTCCTCCCCTCGATCCGGCCTCCGCTGGATCGGAAAAATCCGATTGTTGGAGAACCCTGAAGCTAATGTTCACTCGGCAAATCTGACTGAGCGCACCAACAGGCTGACCCATAGCTCCTGGCACTCGGCACTGGGTTTAATGGTGGTACTGGCAGCTGGAGAACGACGGCTAATGACTAGCACACTCTTCACCGTGTCGGAAAAGTCAATGTGTTTCCCCTCTTCCTTTTTCACTCGACGGGGACGGCCTGCTCGCCAGGGTGAGGGGGTCAATAGCGTTCGGTCAGAAAAAGGAGTCATGGGGACCAGATCATTCGCTCCATTTATAGATTCCACTCAGCATGGTTTTCCATATAATGGGAAGGAGTGTTTCCCTGGAGTTCTGTAATAGGTTCAGACCCCTGTGAAGTAATTCAAGCTTTGAGGGACAAAATAATGAGTAACTGCATTACGCCTGCCGAAGGCCGCCACCTTCGTTGACCCTCTTTACGCCGGAATAAAGGTGAGGAGGTGGTGCGGTCTGACAGGGCTGAAAACTGCTTTACATTATTCAGTCGGCTGGCGTCAGCTTCCTCTGACACGACAGGCATCTGAAATTTAAATCAGCTGTCCGGCCGACGCCACGGGCCACGCGCATTCTAGCATTTTCAGCAGGTCGGTGTAGTCTGGATGGATGGACCGAGTGAAATCAGCTCATGTGAAACAGTAACTAGTGGTTTGCTGTCTTTTTAAGTCATTTAAGAGGAGTTATTGTGTTGATCAGCCAGGCTGGAAGCACCCCGGTGCTAGCGCACGGGCTAATGTATATGCTAATACTTGTGCTGTTTTCCCGAGGCTAAACAGACACAGTAAACAATCCAGAGAGACACGACAAGACATAAAAAAGTCAATATAAAGCTAAAATGTTACAAGATGTCATATTAAAACTGAGCCCTGGAGCAAATGAATGCCCTGAAAAAGAGCTTTGTCCACACTTTTCACTGGAATATTACAAAAAAAATGCAAAACAACTGGGCAGGAGTGAAATATCACACAAAAGTCCTATATATCAAGACACGTTCTGTTTTACGCTATCCTATTATAATTATACATAACAAAAGCTCTATATTTAACCAAGCCACAACAGCAGACCACTTACTTAAGATGAATCCCTTCAGACATAATGCAGCATGTATGCAGGAGACATTTGTCACAGTAATGCCTTTTAAAACTCTAATGAGAAGCAATAAGTGCTGTATGGAAGCAAGGTTTTAGCTCTAAAAGGTTAGCCGGGGATAGATGCCCACACGGGCCCGCTGCTCTTTATCTCTGCAGCAGGGGTGGTTACCGCCTCACCACTTAATGCACATATCTCTATTCAATGGCTCCCCTTCTTTTCTTTCTTTCTTTTTTTTTTGAATGCCAACTGAGCCCAGGCTGCCTTATTTTCCTGTTGTTTTTTTCCTCCCCCATAACCCTCCGTCAGTCAATATCCCTATGAAATTCTGGAAGTCGGAGGATTTGAGCGCGGAAAGGCATGTTAACAAACCGAAGCTTAAGGGAACGTTTTGCGAGCTGCTGTGGCGCGATAGCGTTAAGGTGTTAATGAGGTGAAAGGGTGACTAAAAGTGAGGATGGAAGAGGCCACTGGGGGGAGAAAGAAGCCAGGAGGCGTGGGAGGCATCGTTCCAGGAAGGTGTGGGAACGTGGATGCGGGATGCGTGACCCCTCCTGTACGCCAGGGGGTTATCATGGTGACCGTGGTGGAATCATGTCAAACCCTCGCTGGAAAACAGCTATGCCATTTGTAATTAGCTGGCCCAAACACACACACACACACACCATAAATTCCTCATCTTCTCTCTTTAATCACATGGCAGCACCTTCTCGGACAGCCTATCTTTAGCTGGATTTGCGACAGCATCACGACTTAATTGAAGCGGGACACGTGTGCCTTCAGCCGGCCCTGTTTTTCTCATTAGCGGTCTGAGACCTCCAACATGCTGTAGACTCAGTACCACTAGTTACGATGCAGTAAATAGAAGATTGTTGAACCACTCGCACCATCCTCATCAGTTTTCCTGCCCCCCAACCTCCGACCCCCCAACAGCACCGATGAGCACTCACCGGGTCTTTAGCTTGCTGTGCTAACACGGAGTAGGTGGAGATCCTGCTGCACAGGCATTTGGTGTGGACGGTGGTTGACGTGATGGTTTGGCAGCCTTCTGTGCCCCAGTTCTCGGCGCCAGCTTCCCTGGAGGTGGGGAGAAACACGAGAGACGTGAGCTGCGGCGGCGAGATGGCCGCGCGCCAAAATGCGGCTCGGGAGCCCGGGCGGCTGTGAGGGAGATCCACGACGGAGGACGGAGGTGGAGACGGGTTTTAAGACCGCTTTTATCACATACAAACCCACACACATACACACACACTCAGCATGCAGAAGGTAACATGACAGGCTGGTTAGCAGGGCTGGAATTAGCAAGCAGCGCCACTACCGCTTAATCCCCTGTCCGTGTCTCGCACCCTAAACATTTCCTTTCTTGCTTTTCCCTAAAGTTCTTTTCTTCTCTTTGACCTTAAAAACCCTTAAGGAAAACCAGAGCAATTCCAACGCTTGTTACAGATTATTTGGGGCTAAATGTGCTGTAGATGTGCCCAGAATCATGTTCAAAAGCACCCCCCCCAACTGCTACCATCTTTTTCTACCCCTAATCCACCCTCAAACCTTCCTTTAAATGCCCCTAGCAGAAGGTTGAGCATGGAGGTCGATCAATAAGAGTCTAATTGAAATGATTACTCCTGTAGCTCATACTCCATATTAACCCCACATTTACCCCCAATATGCTCTGAAAGGGGCCACCAGAGAGAGATTTGGTCATTATCTGAAACATTAGCAGCTCCGGAGCCGCTCTGATTGATAAAGAAGTGGAAGGGGTGCATTTAAGGATCAGATAATGGCTTTTTCTTATTGAAGCTGATGATTTAGCAGCGCTGATACATTGGGATCTTTTTTTTTCCCCGAACCGCCACAGGGTAAAATGTCATGTGGAGGGAATATAGGTGCTTCAACATCCAGGTGGCTGAGTGCAATTTCAAGCAGAGTTGCTTTTAGTTCCAGTGAGTGAAGGAGCAGGAGTTGTACCTGCGGCATCGCTGCCGACCTCGGAGAAGTCGACTGTGTACAAGAAAATGCTTTCCCGTGACCTCCAACTTAATTGACCAACATGCCTTCCGATGTCCGCATGCGTCCCAGCTAACCGTTATCACCCATGGCAACGGAATCTAAGAGCCTTGGCACAGTTAGGGAAACAAAGATGGAGGTAAGCTTCTTCTGGCGTTTGAAAGACGGGCATCTGGAAACAGATCGAGCATGGACCACCTGGGCCTTCAGCTCGAGTTGGAAGGGATCTGAATGAAGATGTTTTTATTTTCAGTGCTAATGCTTTAGCGAAGGTAATTACTCCACACTCTCAACACTGGATGGAGGGAAAATGTAATTATGTCTCATGGCTTTACCATATTAGGATGTGGAAGAGGTGCTCGCTGAGAGGAATCTTGGAATTTTAATAAAAGCGTTTACATTCACACAGCTGCACCATTCAACACTGAAGCCTCATTCTGTTGCATTATGGGTAAAAGTTGGAATGTCACAGTTCTGGAATGTCAATTTTGGCACATCTTGCCAGTTAAAAAAGTTGGACGAGTGTTAGTTCCTCAACATCTTCATTGCAAATCCATTAATATCTGGTAACATGGAGTTTTAAATGTGCCCTGTGCCCTGGGTCCTCTGCTGTCAGTCAAGGAGAGCAAAAAGGAGCGCAGTAAAAGTGCAGAAACCCAAACCCAGTGGTGCTATTTCATCTCAAAGTTGTGAAATACAAGCCTGTTTCTGCTGTGATGGGCCGATAAAACAAAAGCAGCGCAACGTTAAATGACAAGAACGGATCAACGCATGATCGCAAATGTACCTGAACGCAGGCGTGCAGAGAAGAGAGGCTGGATTCAGAGCGTCAGTGATGGAGCGTGAGCTCCCTGATGATCATCATCTGCACGGTGATGCTTCAAACGCCTCAAATCTGAGAAGGATTCCAAGCCTGACAGCTTGACAGTCTGCAACATGTGTGCATGTCGGTGCTGAGCAGGAAGACGGGAAATTATCCACTAAAACGTGTGTACGTTGACAGTATGTTGAGTTTGATCTGCAATCTGGGGTGTTTTCTTCCCTCATTCTGACTTCTGGGCCTGAAAATGGCACCACATCACAGAGGTCACCATGGGAGGGACAGGAACCTGCAGGTCACCTCCACCATGGCCAATGTCTGACATCATCACAGGCAAAGAGGGTTTGATTCCAATGACTTAATGCTGAGATGTGTTAGTTAATATCTGGAATAACTAACAATGTTTAGATTTGACAAAATTTACACATAGGAATGGAGCAAATCAATGCTCCTCTCTTGGTAAAGTCGACCAAAATTAGCAATAATCGGGAGAAAGAGCCAAGTGTCCGTGAAATAAGCCGCATTCTCCCAAAATGCAACCCAAAGGGGAAAAATGCATCCGGAAAAACAACATAAATTGACCTTTTATGTGCACTGAGGATAAATTGGCAGCGTCCCTTCACTGAAAGGGCAAAGCTCTGAAAGCCAATTGGAGCCCATTATGAAAAAAAAAAAGGTTAAACACGCTTTGAATGCTTAAATCTGGAGTTTGACGAAGAGGAAATACTTTTTTTTTTACATGATGAATTTCTATTTTATCGTTACCATTGATGAAATACAGATTAATACTATCAACTAATTTAAAATCATATCACAGTTATTTTAATCTTTTCCTTCTGAGCAACATGCATCACTTTCAAGCCATCAGTGGTCAGAAAAAGGGGAATTACACAGGAATAATAAAAAAGGAGGATAGATAAGAGCAGCAATGATAAATGGAAAGAAGCACTGAAGGATGACAAAAGAATTTCACACACAGACGGAGATCAAAAGCTCGTAATTCACTAAAGAAAGTAGCCTCATTACACAGAAATGAGTCTCCAACACAAAAGAGTTGCAAAGTTTGTCAAAGACTCGAAGAGTTTCTGGATGCTCTCAGAAAGTCTGATTTTGTTTGTGTGTTTCTGTTTGAGGCGGGGCCGTGCGTCACAGATGGAAGGAAGACTGCGCGGTAAAGCTGCGGGAGATTAAGTTGCCTCGTGCCGACACCGTTGCACAGATATCCAGAGGTCAGAAGTTGACAGAGTTCACGGCCATGGACGCCTCTCAGAGGTGCCAGCCCCAATTTAAAGTGGATATTTCTGATGCGGTTCTACTTTCGGACTCAGGCGGGATTGTTCCTATGGTTGTGGTGTCATTTGGGTGCTATTTGCAGTTCAAGCAGCATTAATCACAAGAATGCCTGAATGGAAGTCACAAGCTGTATTTTTGCAGTCAGATGTCCAAAAGAAAGACAATAATCATTGCTAAAACCTGAGAGTTGGGCAGTTTCTGATTTATGTCAGAAACGAGGAGGGAAAATGTCCCAGGGACGATATTTATAGCAGCCGACAGAACCTGTTCCAGTGGACGGATGGCATGGCCACCAGAGAGGCAGCACGGCAGCCTTTTGGTGCAGCCTCGAGCTGCTGAAGCGGACCACCTGATGTCTCCGTCCTCCACGCCGCCTTTGACGCCCCACAGACTACGGCACTTTCGCATTTAATCGGCATGCGCGCCAGAGTTTACGTTTTTGGGGTTTTTTTTGCGTCTGCGAGGAGGAGAAAAAGAGATCTGACCCAGATATTAACTGTTGGATGTAAGCTTTCTGCTCCTCTGCTGAGTGATCTTTTAACTGTGAGAACATGCTGCCAGATTACCGAGAGCTTGTTGTGATGTTTAAGCGCGTGTGCAGCTTATTTCCCAGCATGCATGCCTTCCTCTCAATGCTATTGCAGGGTCTTTGACTGGGGCAGCTGCTTCGTCCTGGCTGTTCTTCCTACCAAACCCTCTTCCTCCTCTGCTCTCGTGTGAGGAAGCGCTGATACCTTTGACCTCCTCCACCCTGTCGGGCTCTCTGGTATGGGCACCGGCTAATTTCTAAGCTTCTTTCCCAGGATTATCTTTCTTCCTGGTGTGCAAGCTCATCAGTGTGCAGGAGGAGAGGCAGGTTAATGCCCTAAATGAAGACTCCACTCATGATCTAATTGACATTGTTGTGTGTATATATATATATATTTTTTTTTTTTCTTTCAGTTGTTTGTTTTAAAAGGGAATTTTATTTGGCCTTAAGAAAAATCTAAAGAATATAAATGTACAGGTTCTGTCTGAAAGCTTTTCTTGCATTTAAGACAGGAGGTAAAAGTGATTTACTCCTGAGAGACAGCTGACAGGGTGCATTTAGGATTAAAAACTATCACTAACAGTGCTCCAGTAAATAGGTTAGCGTGTGTTAACAATCCTGGAAGCGTGGGTCTGACCTGAACATGACAGAATGATGTCAGACAGATTAGAAAAAGTGATGAATTATTACTCACCTAATGATCCTCAAACTCTACAGCTCCACTTTGGTGTATTCCCAGTCATCTTACCCTACGCTTGCTGCAAAGGACTAAACTCATCTTCAACAACGTCCGATAAGGATCTGCATCAGTTTTAAAGGTAAACTTTGATTCACACACTCCGCTCGATTCCACGCCCACCAGTCACATGGTGCATGATCAATTAAACAATGACCTAAACAAAAAGCTTTCAAAGTAATCCCAACTTTGACGTAAGCCCGTCAGTCAAAACAAGCAGTGGCCCGCGTCCCCTGAGGTCCCGGAGCTGAACTAAATTGGGCTACATGCAAGATCAAGACGTGACCCTGGCCCCATTAAAAAACAGAGCAATCAGAGAATCAAACCAATGTGTCAGCGCTCTGACTGATACAAGTGTGACAGCTGGGGGGAACCAGCGAAGAGCCTGGCTGCATCTGAAGTCCGACGGAGGCAGAGCCCGTGTAAGCCTCGCTGGCCGGCTCCCTCCTGCCGCAGCGACTCGATGTTTGACACAGTCTTGATCCCTTCTGTTCTGTCAGATGGAAAAGTAGAGCAAGCCCGATCAGCCCTCTGCACCACCCACCCCCTTCTGCTGGCTGCACCGTTGAGTGTGTCAGTGCTCCTGTCATCAGGGGAAGATGAGGAAATCCAACGAAATTTCGGAAAGTGCTAAACGAATGTGGCATATATCAATCGAGACCATAAAAAAGGTACATCTGATTTTGGTTTTATTCGGCTCAACTTTGTAACCCGCGTTAATATTCCGCCTTTCTAAAGAAAACAAAGCTATTAACATGCCAATACAACTGGAAGACATCTTAAGACAAGAGAGTGTGTTTATCGGTTAACACATTATTAAAAAATCACACAAGTCCTTAAGTGTTTTTTTCTGTCCCGTACTGCCTGTCTAGCAGTAATGCTACCAAATCAAATCCACAGCGTTCTTTCTGTCAGAAAGTTTATGGCATTGCTGAGGAAATCGTTACAACCTTCTGGTCAGGCCCCGATTTTCTATGAACTGTTTCCATGACAACTTACAAAATGAAGAGGAAATTAAAAAGATGAAACAACAAAAACAGAGATTTTTGTGGTGACTGGGCATGTTGGGGTCATCACTGCAAATACTAACTCATACCGCATCTCATATGAAAACAACCGTAAAAGAAGGCATCATTGTGTTAGTCCTGTTTGGAAATTTATGTGTGTTACTAGACTCATGTCTCCATAGCGCTAATCCATGTGGAAAAAGACTTCCTTTGTTATGGATTAGCTTCAAGCTGCTAACAACAGCTTGTCTGTAGGAGGAGCAGGGAATATATTTACACGAAGGTAGCAGGAGAAAAACAGTTCCCACCACTCTGATGCCATTGTGTTGAACAGGTATGGTCCCATCGTGGCCGTCTGAGGCCAGAGCGCCGCATCAGGTCGCTATGACAGCGGTGTAGGGGGGCCTGGTCTTTAACCACTGATCTCCGATCACGCTTAAAACCACTAGGGATTAGAAATGGGATTAAGTTGACTCTCAGCCCATCACGAGCTTACCGCCATCCATCCTCCCATCTATAGCAATCCATTTCTCTGTAACTACTCAATCATATTTTAAAGAACGCTTTAGTGTCAAATCTATAATGTATAAAGATGGCTTTTATGCTCTTTGGAAATTAATTATAGAACCTGCAAGTGATGCACGGCCATATTTTAGAGTGGCACATTGTATCTTACACGTGTGATGCAAAAAAGGTAATTTGTTCCGTTTAAATTCTCAGCAGCGTGTGAAAGGCAACGTACCCCGGCGCTCGGTTTATTGCACTGGTGGGGGGAGCGGAGCGAGGGTCAAAGCTCGGACACGCCAGAGGCAAGGTTAGCCGCCAAGCGGTGTAGAGAAGCTCAGCGGCCATCATTGGAGTAATAGAAACAGAACATGAGGGGGCTTAAATGAAATGCTAAAAATTCAAGGCCGCAACTACGACAGGATAGAGAGATCCTGTTTACCTCCCAAAAAAAGAAACATCGCAAAATCCCCGCTGTAGCGGTGACTGTTGATGACACTTTGTCGGGCTAACCATGGAAAATAGGAGGAGAACCACACGTAGAGGTGGACGGGGAGGGATGGTGGTGTGCGCAGCAATTTGGGTGGGCAGATGGTGCCAACATATGGGCCTGTTAGGGGCAAAATAAATAAATAAGCTCTCTGGTATAAATACTGGGATAAACTGCGAGTGCCACAAACTGTCGGCTAACTTGGTGAGCCAGGAGAGTGAGGATGAGGAGCGATACCACTGGAGCTGCTCTCAGACTGATTTGTGCTTCCTCTACTTCCATAATCTCCTCACAGGAGGATATTATCCACATGTGCATTTAGAACAATTAAGCGGGATGAGAACCAGCATGCGCTGGTTATTTTTATACTGGCACATCTGGAGCAGCGTCCACATGCAGGTCATGGACGTGTTTGCCCTTCCTCAGCGCCGCCACACATACATCCTCCAGCTCCCGTCTGCCTCCTGATCGGCCTGGTGATCGGCCGGAGGGTGAGGCAGCCGGGCTGCCAGAGGTGATATCCTGCAGCAAGCAAATGGCCCACTTTGTGCAAAATGTTTTTTTTTCCCCCGCCCGTCTTGACTGGCTGCTGCTCGTCCGGTTCTGTCGGAGGATTACAAAGCGCCGAGGCCGGAGTCTTATACTCACACTTGATGAGTGCGCGGGAAATTAATTTAGAGTTGCTGTTTAATTGCATTGACTCGAGCTGGACAGCTTCAAACTGGAGCATCTGTGCAGCCAGTAAAACACGGTTTAATGACTTGGGGCTATTTACGGTGAAATATAGTAGATCTACGCCAGCCTCGGAGTAAACCCAGCTCTTAAACAGACAATGCAGGAGGAGTCAGGCTAAAATTAAACAAAAGGACAGGTTTGACCTTTCACACGAGAGCCTTGTATTTCGATGAGATTGGCTCGTGGCAATCTAATCCCTGGTGTTTACATTTGAAGCCACTTTTTGTGTAGAATCCAAGCTGTTTCACTGTGTTCCTGACAGGATCCTGAAGCCACGCTGCCACTTTATATTCCCTTTGGCTCTATGCCCTTGTATTATCTGCAATTTAATTTGGCTGCAACTGTAATCTTCCTGGCTAGCTAATTAGCTTTGCCGCGCTTTGTTCGTCTTCCACTTTGATAGAAAGCGCCTGGTTTGATAACGTGGAATGACTTCTTCTCTCTGTGTGTGCAGGTGTGTTTCGTGCTTTCTCTGCTGGATAATAAAGCATCAGAAATGTAAACTCAAGTGATCTTGAGAGGGAGGAGGGGGACACACGTCATATGCTGCCTCCTCTCATTGTCATGCTAAAAATGCTAACAGATGTTTTATCTCACATGGAGGATTTATTTGTCTTTCCAAAGATGCCCTCAAATGATGAGCTCTGACCTCTGTGGGCTCGGCCAGACAACAACGGCCCCAAAATGGGATTGAATCCCAGAACCAGTGTTAAAAAAAACAAAATAACAACAAAAAAATTGCACTAATGACTGAGCCACCTTAAGCGTTTAAAGAATCAGGACATCCAGTTGTGTCCATGCAGATACACGCGGTGAGAAAATATGGGCCACAGGAGGAAATTGACTGGTGACGTGAAACCAGTCCATGACCTGGAAGCCATGGCCTGCTTTAATGGCTCCACAAATTTGACTTTGTATTGACTCAAAAAGATTTTGCTCTATGTGGGTTAATAGTTAAAACAGCCTGATCAATGGTTTGCAGCATTTAGTCCAAAGGTTGTTTGGCCTACATAGATGATGAGAGGTAAAAACCAAAGCTCTGGCTCACTGGTCGCTTTAAACTGGATCAAAAGCTCTGATCGCGACAAAGAGTTGCGCGTTAAAGCTCTCGGATGATTTAAGTAAAGGTACTGATTCAATATTTAACATAAGCAGAGGAAGTGAGATGATCTAAGTGTTTGGTCTCGGTGACTGATATAATTAATGCCAGTGCGCCAGGATTCATCAGACTGTTTTCAGGTCATTAATAAAGTTGTCTGACTGGGAACGAGCACGTGCGAGACAAACAACACACACACTGACAGGCAGACAGGACGCTCTGTTGCACACATGCACACACGTGCCAGGAAACATTTTAGAATAACTTACGGGTTGCCGTAGTCCCAGACAACACACTGAGGATCCGATGTACCCTGAAAGATAAGGGGGGTGGGGGATAAGCTGTTATTGTCAGTCGTAAGGATGAGGGCGACAGGGAGGGAGGAGAACGACGGCGGAGGAGAAAGAGTGATGCTGCACGGACTGATGGAGAGAGGTAAACAGACAATGAAGGAGAGGGATGACGGACAGACGAGGGAGGGAGGGAGAAGGACTCATTGTCGGAGGGACAGGATGGCAAATGGCTGCCGCTGCAAAACGAGTGTGAGGAATGGAGCTACGGGGAAGACAAAGACGGGAGGGAAAGCCGTCTCAAAGATGCCGAGGTCCGGTCGTGGAAGAGAGCCGGAATGCCGAGGGCCGACCCCAAACGGAGGGAGCCCAAATGCGGCGAGCAAAGACGCTGAGGCGCAGCGGTGATCAAATTTCACCCGCGCACGTTGGCCACAGAAAAGCCTGGCCACGTCTTCATCGGCCAATCCAGTCGCATGATCAATGTTGTTAATCGATCCGATGTGGCTTGCCCGGGATCTGCATTGATCCCACATCGACCGCTCTAAAACAAAAAAAAAAAAACACAAAACAAGTCGTCCGTGTCCTCTCAACCCTGCACGGTGCAGCTTTTAGGTGGTTTGGGAGATCAAGGCCATCGATAGCCTCAGATGTGTGTGTCTGGTCTGAAACTAAAGAAAGATCGGGCCAACACACTCCGGGTCCTTAACGGAGGAGAAAGATCGACCCCTTTATTAACGTCTGAGTCACACAATAGAGGTGTCATTCTTCCTTTGTGGTAATGTAGAAGAAAATGGACCTCTTTCTGTACTGATCTCTTTACTATAGACCCCCCCTCCCCCTTCTGAGTGCTGCGCTGAGCGCTTTGCCTTTGAGCTCCCCCTCATGGAGACGAGGGCGACGGCAGCTCAGCTGCTCTGCTGTCGCCTGGTGAATAAATTGGATTTGCGGCGCGAGAGCGTCGCTGATGCAGAGGGCCCGGCCTCACGCACGTACCGACGTCAGGAGCGCGTATCGATCGGCGGGCGCCACGTCCTGCCCCGCGCTCCGTGCCGGGAGTGGCACAGAGGCACTCCCGCGGTGTGTGCCCTTTCTCTTTGGCGTGCATTTGGCGTGTCATTAAGGCCGCGTGCCGTGATGACAGACGATCCCTGACTGACGCCTCTCCCAGCAGAGCCATGCATCAGGCTGACAGGCCCCAAGCTCACGGACAGTAACGTTTCCTGAAACACCGCTGAGATCTGATCGAGTTTGACCTCCTCCTGTGACCCTCATTTTCAGGTGGTACATATGTTTTTAAATCAATTTCATGACATCTCAACTAAAGTGAAATCTCCATTTAAAGATCTGTAACAGGATTTGCATCACTGACAGCCTTGGCACTGGGAGTATAAAGAGGAAAGGGACGGGAGGGGTGGATGGAAAAAAAAAAAAAGCATCTACGGCAGCTTCGTAGATAAAGCTAATGCTAAATTGGATGAAGATCAAGACAGAACACAGAGGGTTTCTGGAGAAAAGTGTGTTTCTGTGACAACAGCTGTTAGAGAGGAGCGAAAAATAAAAGCAATAAACAAATTGGAGACCTAGCTAAGGCTAAAAAAATATCACACCAACTTTTATTCAATTATCAACATCTTGCTGAACAGAACACTTTCATCCTCTTCTGTTAGTGTCCTTTGTGTCAGCCTTTGTGGCACTAGCCCTCATCATAGAGACACAACAAAGAATCAGGTTTCTTTTTTTATTTGTAAGGAAAGCTGAAAATTGGAGGGTCTCCCCTCCAATCAAATGCCTGAAAATAAAGTGCATTATTTCTGTTATCCAGATGTCCTGGAATATAGCCTGGGCGGTTCCTATTAAAGTAGCTGGCAGAGGTGAAGGCTGGAATAACTCCATACGTGTTTAAAGGCAAGGCAGCAGCTATAGACAGCAGGATTAGGGCACAATGAAAGCCATTACCCAGAAACTAAGTAAGTGACACAATAGAAATACCACAATTATGTTGTGGTTTAAAAGCAGGACGGTGTAATAGATGCTGCTGAATCAGTCCTGGCCAATGCTGCCAGAGGCTGAACGATTAATTAAGATATGACTCTGTTAGACAGTCAGCCACTGTGGACAGTTGTCTATATCTCCTCAAGAGAATTATTAAATATTCCCAATATTATCAATTTGCGGCTGCCTTTAAAAAAGGAGAAAGGCCAATAAAGCCAGCATCTTTCTGAGATCAGCCTAACAGCCTTTTATTAAACTTGTGCCAGGCCTGACACGCCGTCATTTATAAGAACACAGCCCATTGTTGTATAAACTGAATAGGCACCAGGAGACGGAGCGATATGAGGGAGTCAAAAAGGTTTACATTTACTCAGGCAATTCAGCGAGTGCACCAGCGGCGCTTTACAGCATGCAGCAGATTCTCTTTCTATTGAATCTGGGAGACATGGCTCAGCTGGGAGACAGGAAATCCTTTAAAGCTTTAAACAAATACGCCTTCTTGGCTCAAGCTTGCTCAATATACAAGCCGCTAATGAAAAATGCAAACCCTTGCATCAGGTTGGGTCTTTTTAATTTGCGCTGCGCATAACGTGCTTTCGCGATTGCTGGGAGAAGGCTGTCGCTGTGCCTCCCAGGCCCTTTAAATGCAAGAATTGATGCCTTTCTTTTCTTTGACTTACATTAATGAGCGGTGAAAGCTCCACCACCACCATGGGCTCGCTGGGCTGTGGTTCTGGCCGCACTGTCACTGTCAGGATTTTCGAGTTTATCACCGCAGGGGCACTGCAGAGACCCACACACACACACACACACACAGGCACACGCACACACAGAATTAGCTTTGCGACTAAATAGAAAAACATGTCACCGCTGCTGCCTTGCTGCTGCTGGTCAAACATATCCATTAAAAGTCAAAAAAATACACACACCCGGACACTTTCAGACTGTTAATGCTTTCTGAGAGTGGATTTAAAAGAAATACTGAATATTGAATAAAAGTAATGTAAACCCAAAGTCACTGAGGATGCAAGAAAGTCAAAGTTTAGGAGGAAGGCAACACATATTAACATTCAGTAACGCTCCGAGAAGGGCAACTTTCCATCCACATTCATGAGCACTGGCCTGAATTAAAGGGCCCAGGGCAGCAGGTACCATCTAGACATTGCCAAAAACCTTTCATTCTCCCATATAACTTTTATTTTTGTGAGTTCCAGGACCAATTAAGCTTGTATACTTTAAAATGCCAGTGTAGAGTTCCAAAAAATACACTAAAGGTGTACAAGAAAGAGAAAATACGCACAGGGAAATGTGCTTGAGACATTTGTCAGAAAAAACAGGCAGAAGTGGAAGGATGAGAGACTTTAAAACAAGGAGCCAGATGGACTAAGAGAGGCTGGAATTAGAGATGCAACAAACCAAATAAGACAAGGAACAGGAACAGGAAAGTCGTGAAGACGGAACATTTCTATAAGATTTAATACAGGGGGATTTAAAGGTGTTTGAAGAGGCTGTCACAAACTGAGGGGAGGCAAAATAAATGACATGGTAGAAGGAACCAAAGAGGGGTATTTTTAAACTTGGAAATTCTGAATTATTAGACTGTGGTTTGTGCTGTTTGTACTCACGTTGGTGCTGGTAAGATGAGGCCCAACGTCCTGTACAAAATAGCCCCGATGACATAATGCATGGTTGACTCGGAGTCCGCTTCTGCATCTGAAACACAGACAAAGACACGCCTGATTAAAGAAATGACGAGGAAAAATAGCACATTGAAAAAAAAACAGTTAACCACGCATCCACCCAATTCCAAGCTGCTATGACCTGCGCCCCATACAGGTAAGAAAATTAATCGACTCGAATATTAAATCTGTGCAAGTATGCATATAAAATAATTAAGAGAATTTCCCCTTTGTCGACCTATATTTCTTTGGCAGTTTATGACTGAGTTTCCTGTTCCTCATGATGATTTTTACCCTTCCCTCTCACTGTTTTTGTGTCGCAATTCTCAAGCCTCATTTTTCAACTTTTCACCCTTTTCAACGGCCCTCCTTTACAGCAATCCCCCTGCCTTCTCTCCACTCCCTTCTGTGTTCCTCCACCAAAAAGTGCAGAGGCTCCCAAGGAGATAAACCATCCCTCTGTAAATGTCACACTGTCTCAACCGAGGTGGGGGGTGGTGGTGGTGGAAGAGAAATGAGAGCGGAAGAGTTGCCTCTGAGAGATGCCACTCCCTGCTCTGGCCTTTTGTGCTGTGGAGTTGTGATGGAGGAGCTTCGGCAAAGGCGAGTGGGTGAGGAGGAGAAGGTGGCTGTGTGGCTGTGTGTGTGTGTGTGTGTGTGTGTGTGTGTGTGTGTGTGGGTGGGGGGGGGTCTGACAAATCAGGTGACTTATCCAAAGTCAGCCTCTAGCACCGAGAGAGACATTAATGGAGGACAGAGATGTACTGTTGGAAGTAGAGGCGCCAGTGTGGTGTGCAAAAATAAGACCAAATTCAGTGTGAAATGTGTGATGGACCCTAATTGGACAGTCCCGGCATAAAGCATGCAAATGAGTGGGGGGTCTGGTATTTTTGAAATCGCAGTGTGAGAACGGCTGGAATGGTTAATGATAGCAAAGGCACTCAGAAGTGCTTTCCTACAGCTGAACAAACGTCCAGACACCTGTCAGCAGCTCAGAACCACATAAAACCCCATTAATCAGAGCAACAAAACACAATAACTCCATCTGAGTTTTATCCCATTCGCAAATTCAAAAGGATCTTTTAGACATTAAAATGCCATCGATCATTTCTACTGGCTTGTTTCCCTCATAATGTGAAGACTTTTTGGATGTATGTGCGCCTGCCAGACAGATTGATAGCTGTGTGCTTGTGTGTGTGTGTGTGTGTGTGTTTGTGTGTAGGGGGGCATGTAGTGGAGGGGCTGTGAGTTTGTCACTTAGAAAGTCAGTGAATAACAGTCCCAGCCTCTGCCCAGCGAAGCGATTCATGAACCCATCAACTGGCCGGGGATGTGCGCCTCTGTGTACCCTGGAGTGCTCACAAAGGTGCCAGCGGGCCTTTACGAGCGTGTTTAAGCTGTCATTCAGAAACAGGCTTTCATTATGGGCTAAATGAACCAATCAAACCGATAGCAATCAGACAGGAAGACCAGGACTCACCGACTGCCAGTGGGTAAAGGCGGACTATGCTGGGGGGTGGACGGGGGGGCAACGAGCTAATAATGGCCTAACTCGAAAGAGTACGCGCTATTGGGCTGGTACAATTTATTCAACGGCATCTGGTAAAATGACAGCAGCATTAAAGCAACATTATAGAGTAGAATGCAACAGCCAGTTTATTTATGGAGAAGAGAAATCATCCGCCAACGACGGGGAGAGAGAAACATCAAATGAGGTCTGGCTAACACCCTTTTCTCTTGCTTCTCAGCCGGAGCGTCAGCTTTTGAAGTGTTTTACGGCGTCATTCCACTAAACCAGGAAAAATGAGACAAGTCGTCAGCAAACCGTAAAGACAACTCCTATAAAAGCCAGCTAAACGACTGAGAAGCTACTGTCTCTGCGGCTTGATCAGTGTGTATGGGTTTGTTTGTTTGTTTGCGTGCGTATGTGCATGTGTGTGTGTGTGTTTGGGTGCCTTGAGGTTGTCACAGATGTCTTGAAATCCATTCGACAGGTGTGATCCATCAGCGTGGGTCAAAGGCCAGGGGCGGCCATGCTCCCTTCCTCTCCAGCCTCAGTGATCTTTATTTTGGGCGAGGGTGCATGGTGTCAGACAGAAAGTCTGCCATTGTTGTTTCCTGCAGGGTGTGACCTTTACTTTCAGCGCTGGTGTATGGCATCTGCCACACTAATGTCTAGCTTGCAACACCTTCCTGGGAAGCTTTTAAATCTCCCCCGTACGGTGTCTAGTTTAAATGCCTGCTACTGTTTTCTTTCTCTTTATATGCCCCATTTGCGTAATCGCGGAGCTTGTCTTCCGGATTTGCTGAAAACTGCATGGAAGACACTCACAGCTGCTGGGAAGAAAATGTGCAGTTCGCCTCTTGCGCCGCTAAAAGCAGAAGGGATGAAGCGGAGATGCTCTCAGGAGGAGGCTGACCTTCCTCACAGATGAAAGAGCAGTATCGTCTCCATGAAGCCTCCGGGGCCCCTTGCGGTCCACACTCTCTCAAGAATCACCCACGGACACCCTTGAAAGGCAATCCAGCTCGGGTACACATTCCCCGCGAATCTAATTTGCTCTAAGATCATCTCTCTGTTTAGACGGAGTGATATTAGTGTAAGATCCAAGGTGTGAATGACGATGAGAGGTTAAACATGTGTATCTGTTAAATTTAAAACCCTGACTTTTGAAAGAGCTCGGTGAATTATAACAGTTCGATACAAACCCTGGTCTTTTCCTTTTAGAAGAATTCTTGAAAAGAATCCTGCTGATCCCTGTGAAAGGGACAATTGTCTGGTCAAACGACCGAACACCTGAAAGCGGATGAGTCCAGTTCAGCTAAAGCAAAGTAATTCAGTTGAAGAGAGGCTGAAATGGAGAGACTCCGCAGAGTGGAGCCGAGTGGTCATTTAGTTTAACGAGACCTTTCGAGTCGATTGTTGCTGCGAGGCTTTTGGCTTCTCATTTCTGAGCTTGCACGAGTCAATCCATATTGTCCCCTACCGAACCACCAAGGACCCATGCCTTTCCCAGTGTGTAACAGCCACAGAATGTCACCAAAGCAACAAGAATGGCACACTTCTTTGGCAGCCAAGTTCTCTTTAAATTTCGTAAAATATTTGCAAAGTAAAATTGCACCCTACCATCGGTTGGATTAGTGAAGACCTCTTTTGGGATGTAGAGCTTATCCTCTGCAGTTCTGGCCCAGTCTTTCATCCCTCTCCGACCCTTCATGGGAAAGTTGATATCACTGGAAACCGCTGACACCGGCTCTCTCTGGATGGTTATCACTGGACGGGTGGAAGCAGACTGTGAGCGAGCCGTTCGCTTTATGACGCACAAATACGGCGCGATACTTACTGAGGTTATTGGTTACCACCAGGAAGCTTTGGAAAGGTTTCTGGGCTTCACCGATGAGGTGAATGAAATCCTCTAAGATCCTCATCAGCAAAGCAGCGCCGGGAGCGACCTGCGGGGGAGCCAAAAATCAACAATGACTGATCTGCACATTTTAATTCCTTACGCTACCTGGAGTGCTGATTGGCATCCCCAGCACGTGGGAGCTGATCTATCAAATTCCGTTGCTTGTTTATTGTGTCCAGATGGGAAGTAAAGACACCTTCACTCAAGGGCATCAAGCCGGGTCGCACACAAAAGCAAATGATGCGTAGCTAATAGCTTTCAATTATGCTTCGTAAACAGGTGTGTTTTTATGACTGTGGATAAAATGTCTAATGTGGGCTGTGGTCACTCCCACTTTTACACACACTTTCCTGCAAAAAAAGACAAACCCAAAAAAACAAAATCTAATCAAAACAAAAAAAAAACATATTTACATATTTGTCTGTAATAACAGCAGGCAAACATTTTTCTGGCTAAAATTAGGCACAAATCCAAGACCAAATATACTTTACCTGGTGCACGTCCTCCCATTTCTCCAAATTTTCCACGTCCAACATATGACTGACTATCTGGAAGAATTTCTGAACACAAGGTGAGACGATGAAATAAGACAGTGATAAGCATTATGGTACAACCTGCTAAAGGACAAAGTCCAAGAGTCAGAGCGATGTTGGACAAAATAATATCTGTGCCACATATTTTGGTTGTTAAATAGAGCAAAGGCCCAAAACAAAATCCCATTTCAAGCCACAGTAACTGTAGTTTGTCCTTATTCACAATTCAGGCTGTGGAAAATGGAATTTCAGCACTTTTCCATTTCCAGGTGGATTGAGAGTGTGTGACTGAAAGTTTAGTACGGATTGTGGATTAAGGGGGATTAGGAGGAGACCTGGTTTACCTGCACGTCGTCGGGAGCTGGGATGTAGGTTGCTCTTTTGAAGGTGTCCGTCACATTTCGTAGAATCTCCGTGGAAAAGAGAAGGTCGCCACTGTAGTAGCTCCTCCTCTGCAATAGGTCCAGGAGACTTCTTACGATCTGAGACATGCCCTCCCCAGCCAGGGTCCTCTGACCCTTCGCGAGATGCTCTCGTAACTGTGACACGAGAAATTGAAGAAAGAACTATGAGGGCTATGTTTGATGGCAGCTCATTTGAAAGTAGTAGGCAGCAACATGTACACAACGGGAACCGTTGTGCTTAAAAATAGGCAACAAAAAATGATACCTATTAAGTAAAATTTGGATCACCTCACGAAGACTGAGATAAACACAGCGTGTGTGTGTGTGTGTGTGTGTGTGTGTGTGTGTGTGTGTGTGTGAAATGCAGAAATAAGCGCGTAGGGGAGGAATCGGAAGATAACAGTAATCACAGCAAGTGAATGATCGACTCCTGATGTTAATGGAAGGCTGGAACAGAAGCAATCAGCTCTGTCACGCACAGTTCCTGACCCCCGTCACCTTCCGCCTTCAGCCGGGGAGATGGAAGAGGTCGAGGTTCAAAGAGCGCCTCTGATGATCGCATTCATTAGCTGCTGTGTGTTCATTAATTGATAAGTGTGAGCAGAAAGTGCAGGAAAAGCTAATTAGAGATCCCAGCACAATGACCGATGACAGCATCTGGATTTCGTAAAATAAAACAAATCAGGTTGAAACACTGATAAATATGTTAATTAGACAGACAAATGACAAATTAGGATAAATAAACAGAGCGATACAGTGATTAAAGAGAGTTCATGCTCATTTTTTAGATATTTTTTTAGGTTTTCCTTGATAATACTTTCGCAGAAGACATGCACTGATAACATGGGGAACTTACAGATAAATGTAAATATTTATATTCAAGCGAGACGCATCTGGCGAAGCTCGGAGGACCCCAGAAAGCAACTCCATTATTGTCCAGCATACAACGACGACTAGCAGATCCTGAAAAGAGAGTGCGGAGATCAGTCTGGGAGAAATCACCTTTTAACTCTCCCAAACACAGAGAGTTTACTTATGTTGGGTTCATTTTGTTTGATGTGTTTGGAGTTTAGAGCAAAAATGGTTTCTATTAATGAGACAATTTCCATCAATTTTCAGCAGTTTTCAGAGGTGTAGTTCAACATGTGCTCCTTTGAAATTCTACAAATTCATTTGAAGACAACGTTCCTCCTCTTGTAATGTTGTAAACTGCTGCAGAACCTTTGTTAGTACAGCACCCTTTAGAGTTCTGAGTCAATAGCTGGTTCTGACAGCTGTATGTTGTATTGCAGACATTTTGAAGCAAATATCTTGGCCAAGATTATAACTTGGGAGAAAAAAAGCATTTCCTGTTAGTAATTAACTTGATGTTGGAAAATGTACTCGGAACAATCATAGCCAAAATGGCCTATAAGGAGAAATAGTATATTACATCCTCAGCAGTTATATTGAATGCTTTTAAAATGGACTAATTGGGACTGACGGAACTGCTGATTCAAATGCAACACAAGACTGACCAGTGGCATTAGTTGGACATTTGTTGTAGACTGTCTCTCCAGCCGAGGCGCGTTTCCAGGACATTGTGAGAAGGTGCTCCTCCTTACATATCTCGTGAGGAGCTTTAAGGAGGAGACAGAGAAAAAGAGGCAAAGTTAGGCAGAGTCTGCAGGCAAACAGAAACATATCAGCATGTTCGCCCTGCAGAGGAGGGAAGAGGGACCCAAAAACAAGATACAAATCAATGTTCTCACTCTCTATCTCATTCCCTTTCACGATTTTCTACACTATACTAGTGCAGCCTCACTGCTTCATCCTACTCCCTCTCTTTATTTTTCTTTTCCCTGTCCCTCTCTTTCATAACCCTGATGAAAAAGAAGGGCTCTGAAGATATTCTGAGGGGGCAGACAAGTGTTGGCAGACCTCCGAGATGAAGAGGAGCAGAGCGAGGGGAAGGGCGGACACAAAAAAGAGAGAAAACATGATACGACGGTCGCCTCTAAAGCCCAGTAAAGAAAGATTCCTCATCTTGTGTAACAGAATCTTCAGAGCTATCCTAAAATCAGAGGGGTCGCGCTGAAAGATGCACTCTAAAACTGATCACACGGAGCCACTCGAGCCAGCGCGTACATGCAGCCCTCAGGAAAACACGCTGGTGTATTCATTCTTTGCAGTGGCTTCAGTCAAGAGGCGCACTTATTAAAGCCCGCCGCTTCCTTCAGCGGCTGACACCGGCGTCGGACCTGAAGAGTACGGACAGATAACGCAACTGAAATACAGCCAGGGTTGTAGAGGGATAGAAACAGTGTTAAAGAGGAGAAACAGAGGGAATGGAAGACAGTGGAGTGGAGATGAGGTGCAGATCAAGATGCTGAGAAATGCAGGAACACAGATTGGGGTGGTGGGGGTGGGGGGGATAAAAGA
The DNA here is from genome assembly GCA_911728415.1 of Lagocephalus sceleratus. Taxonomy (NCBI): domain Eukaryota; kingdom Metazoa; phylum Chordata; class Actinopteri; order Tetraodontiformes; family Tetraodontidae; genus Lagocephalus; species Lagocephalus sceleratus. The sequence continues at coordinate 4,742,597 of CAJVRN010000087.1, read as the reverse complement.
GTCGCTGACCAGGGCACTTCTTCTCATTGCAGGAGCGGACCTCCTCCCCGGAGCCGTCGCAGGGGTAGCCCTGTAAACCGGTGCCCTCGCACAGCCTGAAGCGACGCTGCCAGCCAGAGTCACACGTTTTGCTGCAGAGGCTCCAGTGGTTCCAGCTGCCCCAGTTACCTCCGCCTGGAAGGGAGGAGGGGGGGGTTAGAACACAGGCAATGAATACCGGGGACCGGAGAGCCCGGAAACAACAGGATGTCACAGTCTGACACAGAACACATAAAACTCCCGTCACACCGTGACGAGGCTGACTGAGCGCTGGTTACTGCTCCATCGCTGTGAAGCGCACCTGCTCACGAATGTTGACTTTCAACGCTTGCTGGTGAAGTTTTGATGTCCCAAAATGACCAGTAACCCCAACTGTAGTCAATCAATCAACGTCTTGGTTGTTTCATTTTTGATTGGGTGGTACCTGCCGAGCTGGGTGATGTGATGAGTTTTAAATGGGATTTGTGTGACCGGGGACTTATTGTGGAAAGCATATTCAGGACATTCTAGAGTTCAGGTTCATTAAAAGACCATTATTTCAGCCTCGCAGGGCCCCAATCTGAGCCAAACCGAGCAAAACTGCATCCCTCACAAACAGCCAGCGGGCCTGACCACAGACCCCGTGTCCCGGGCTGGCGAAGGTTTTCCCTCCTTACCGCTGCAGGATGGGTTGGTGCACTCTCGGCTCTCCTGGTGAAGGCCCTTGCACTCGGCCCAGCCGTGCACCGACGAGCTGCAGCGCCTCTGCCTCTGCTGGGTCCCGGTGTTGCAGGTGACGCTGCACCTCGACCACGGCCCCCACTCCAGCCACTGACCCTCCACTGGGAAGACGGCAAACGGGACAGAGACATGGAAATGGATGCAGGAGACGGGATGGCGTTTTAATCATAAATCAGGTAGTAAAAGAAGTAAAACCAGGGCAGATTTTTCAGGAAAAGTAAATATTATAAGTCTGAAGCAACAATAAACATTAAAGACCCATTTGATAGAAATAGTACAGCTGTTATTGTGTCGGTAACTGTTCTGCCATTTTTAGACTGAAATAGGCAATTTACCCATTTATTGTCCCTCTTGTCAATCTCTAGGCACTTGGAAATGGAGATTACACAATGCCATCAAATTTCTTGTGAGACACATTGTCCATTTTGCATTAACTCCAATCAGCTGACGCCACGTTAGATAACGTCCACCCCCGTGTCCAGCTTTAGCACGCGGCCATTAAACAGTGCAGATAACCGTTTCAATCCCGCAGCTGTCTGTGCTCAAGCAGCACTTATTGTTCACAGGGTGCCGAGACCGGCCTCGGTGTCGTGCCACGTCCGGCACTCAGACGGAGATAAAGGAAGAATGATGGCTCATTCCAGGTCTAAGAAGCGCATTCCTGAATGCCTGAAACCAGACAACCCTGATCCTGTCGCTGTTGAGAGGATACATTATGTTGCTTCCTATTGTATTTGAAGCAAGAGGGGACTTTTAATGATTGATTTGTCTCAGTGTTAACAACAATAGTGGTTAAAAGTGAGAAGCGTTGCTTTGTTGGCTTGAGATGATGTATTAAGGGTCTCTTTGCGTACTATGAGACTTGAGCAGCACAGAAAAAAAAAAAATGAAGCATCGCACTGTGAATGTACTTCTCCCAAGTGGTGAAGCACTGCCAACTCTCTTTGGTAATGTGGTCCATCACAGTGTGGGACTCTGACATGGTTCCAACTAGCTGTGTCAGCATGGAACTGCAGGGACGGGACGGGTTTCATCCGCGCTAACTGGACCAGACAGAGCAACACCGTCCAAACTGGAGAGCAAATCCTGCATGATATTACACCATTCTGATGGGCCTTTTCATGCAGGAACGCAAGTAAACCGGCACATTGTGGGACAACAATCCCTGAATTTCCACGGCAGAGGGGATAAACACTTGTTTACTGGATAATTTGGCAATTGTGTTTGATTTTTCTAATTACATCCTGATCTCATCTACTCATTGCAGGTGATCACAGCTGGGATGCTAAACTCTCCGGGCTAATCTGGAAACATCAGTGAATTATGACCAGCTCTAGCTGTCAGGACCCACAAGCAGAAATTCAGTGTAATATAAAGAAATCGACAAATCACTCAAAGAGTGTCACATAGGATGATCTACAGTAGAGACAGGGTGTTGGTTTAGTTTAAGTTGTATTTACATTATCTGGTGATGGCTTATGTTGATTAGCTTAAGTCATTGTTGTTGAAACAGGATAGAAAATGGAATAGTACATGACAGAACCAGGATCTGAGTATTTGCTGTGCAGCGAGATCCAATCACTGACACACACAGAGGTAGGAGCGATCCATCAAGGCTCCATTCTTCATGCATGGGTATTTCTGCCAAAAGGCCTGCACCGGTGCTCATCATTTCAAAGGCCCGCTGCCTTTGAACTCCAATAAAAAAATGAGAGAAACGCTCACTGAATATGTTGCGATAGCTTCGCACAGCCATACACAAATGCATAGAGAACTGGAATACGTGCACAGATTCCTTCAGGCTCCTGAAGGATGAGTCTACCCTTTTTTCTTCCCCCACCAAACCCTCTTATTCCATAAGTGTTCCCAAAACAGCATAGAAAAACATCCCAGAAGCCATTCTTTGGATTATTCCATTCCTGCCTTGTGATGCAACTTTGCACCGGCTTTGTTCGGGGATGCTTTTGTTTATTAACCTTTTGCCAGCACTGATTTTTTTTTGTTGTTGGAAGAACAAGAACATAAAACAGAAAGTACACTGCACCGAGACTTCCTCTGTAAAAAGCATGAAGAATTGTTAACGATCCCATTTTTTTTTTGTTTTAACTACAAAGACGTATTGTTTGTGATACAGGTTTGTCCTGGGAGTACTTCTTTTTAATTCTGTACTGCGGATCTTAAAACAAATTGTTCTCGCAAAGCTTTTAATGAATAATCATGAATGAGACGTATTTATTTACTGGAGTCAAGAGTGCAAGCAGACATCTTTGTGCCTGAAAAGCTGCTCAGCTCACTGAACCTGTCCCATTACTTCTTTAGCATCTATTGAGACGTTATTGGAGCCAGCGGTCAGTTTTAGTCCCCCTCAGCTGCAGCCTGATAAAAACGTTTCGCCTGGACAGTTTGAGCCAGATTGGAATGAAGCGTGAATTAGATGGGGCCGCGCCGGCGAGTTGCCATGGCACTCGAGAAAGAGTGAGCCTAACAGGTAATTTCAGAGACAATTGCAGCACGGAGAGTTTCGCCAGGAGGAGTGTGGAGCCCCGGCCGCAGAAGAAGTCGCATCGGCACCTTTGCGGCCCTGAGACCACTTGAGACGGTTTTGTAAAGTGGGCAAGCGCTTCAGATCCAAAATCAGAAAAGGCACTGTGACACAGGTGCCAAAGCTTCGGCATTAAGATGCTGGGAAAGGCAGGATTAGGCTTCAATCGGTTCCACAGCACGAGGACAATGCGGGGGGAAATGAAAAGAAAGCCGAATGTGAGGAGGTAAAACTCTGACACATAGACTACCCAATGGAATTACACTGCGTCCTCGACGATGTGCAGCACATCAACACATTCCAGCCAAGGTTCTGACATTGTTTCGCCGGATTGGATGCCACAGATGTCCTGAGTGGCTGGATTTCCAGCCTTTCAGATGTGACAAGAATGCAGCAGCCTACCGCATTTTTGCACGTAAATGAGCTGAAACAAGCCATGATGGTCGATCAAAAACCGGAAATAGCAGGTCAGATTTGTTCAACAAAAGAAAAAAAAAACCAAAGGCGTTCATGCTGGAAGACAGGTGGAGAGAGAGAGAGGCAGGCTGCATCATGTAAATGGGGAATGGTACTAACCCGGACACACGGCTATGTTGCAGAGTTTGGTCTGAATCTCAGGCCGCCGGCAGGCCAGGACCCCGCTCCCGTTCACACAGCTCCGGCTCCGCGTCCTGGAGCCTCGCCCACAGGTCACGGAGCACAGACTCCATGACGACCACTCCTCCCACAGCCCATGCACTGCAAACACCCACGGACACACGCACAGACACAACACGTGGATGAGGAATGAGGAGCATACGGGAGGAGTGGAGCATCCCAATGCAGGCAGGAGGCTTCAGAGAATGAGAAAAACATGAGATCAATGAGTCTGAGCACATTCCTAAGGAAGAAACATTCAGGAAGTTGGTGACTTTATGGCCTCTACAAAAAAAACATTCCCCTAATGGAAAAAGCACAGAAAATGAAACTGTACTTACATGTTACTGTATGGAAGAAAATGGAGGTTATAGGAATGGACAATCTGGCATTTGAACTCATGCAAATATGCAGTTTGAGTAATGACAAGAAAATGAACGAAGTAAGTTTGCTTTTGAAAATATTAGAGCTTTCAATAATAATAATATAGAGTAACTCAAAGGATCCACAGACGCGACCAACTTCAAACGCTTCAAACGCTAATTAAAGCATTAAGAATTTTCTACTCTTTCCCCTCTTCTTCCTCCCTCCCTTTTCATCGTGGTTGCACATCTCATCCTGTTATAGCATCACACGCAGTTGAGACACAGCAAAAATCGAATAAATGAGCAAAGAAGTTGCTCAGAGACAGAACTTTTCCGATAATGAACTTGACTTCAAGATGGAACTCGCAATAGCACTTCACTGCAGTTCATGCTAGGTTCTCCCACACAACTCCCCCAACACCCAGCTACCCACCCACTCACTCACACTCACACACACACGCTCACACACACACACACACACACAGACACACACACACACACACACACACACACACAAATAATTCCTGAAATGATTGGGAGGTGTACCTGAGATAAGATTGAATAATAGAGGTGGAGAAATAGAAAAAAAAAGACACTGAAGACAAAGAAAATGCAAAAGAGATGGAAGATAAAGTATAAACAGCTAATTTGAAAGAGAAATTAAACAGACAAAACTGTTTTATAGCACATATGAAATGGTTAAAAAAATGCAAAAAAAAACAAACATATAAGATAAAAGAAAGATGAAGAAGAACAGAGAGATTCTGAAGGAAAAAAACATACAGCAGCATCAGAAACACAGCAGAGGGACAAGAGGAAAGACAGGATGGAGGTTGCAGGATGGAGAGTGCTGGTTGTGTTGAGCTAAATAAATCATGGCACTAAATTATTAAGTTGGTTCTGCAAAGAAAAAAAACAGTAGAATGCACAGGAGCAGACGACTGACTGTAAATACAAAAGTAGGTGTGTTTACAGTTGATTTACAGATTCTGGTGCATGAGCAAGAGCAATAATTCATTATGCAGTGTTTGTTTGACATTCTGATCATTTCACTCCCAATGATGCACGTGTTTTAAATATTGACTTGAAAACACACAAAGTTTTTTTGTTGATTGTCCTAAAAATGACCTGATAGCTCAAAGGGCATAATTTATTCATTACAATTGAAAGTCAGTCTCTAAAACCCTGGAAAAGTACAGAATATCTGAGGAAATCAATCTCTCTGTCCATTCAAATCAAGCCGGAAGCTACCTTGGGAATGATACTGAATGGAGAAAATGTCAGTTTGACATGGGTCGATGTGTTCCACTCCCAACAAGTCAAATAATGAAGTTGGCAACATGCCGTCACTGACACGATGACAAAAAAGATGGAAAAATAGGATAAAGTGGGAAAAATAAAACACAGAGAGATAATATAACAGCCCGGAAATTGCTCGTTCTTCTTTCTAATTCTTGGGTAAAACAGTAAAAACAAGGAAACTTCCTCAACATATTTACCTGTTTTATGACTGAAACATGCATAAACAACACCGCATCTCTTTTATTTTATCCCTACATGCTACGAGCTTTGGGAGTTTGGTGCCAGCGGGGTTGCTGTTGCAGAGGGAGGCAGAAAAGATCGTGTTTACAGCACACATGAAACAAACGAGCGCTCAAACTACAGCACAACGTTAGTCTGAAACACTGATTTAAATGCAAGTAAGGTCAAAGGCGTATTAATAAACCCACAATTACCCTGTTAAACTCGGAAATAATGTAATTTCTGATACATCCCCAGTATTTTTAATCCCATTGCCTCTAATCTGACACGTACCATCCTAATATTTAGCCATTTAATCTGGGATCATAACACAGCAGGGCAGCATTTGTTGAAACCGGGAGAGCAGATGTAGACTTGGCTCGGTTTCTGTGCTGCACATCTGCATAAATCTGCTGTGGCTTCAGCATTTTATCCTCGCAGGCATCACAGCCTCGTGCTTGAATGATCACTGAAAGTGTGCTGTTGCTGTGTTTGACTACACATTGACCCAGCGCACTGTATTCACAGTGTGCCATAATACTGCTCCGTGTTTGAAATGTCACTGAATCTACAGCAAATGAGCAGTGGATAACGAGGAGATGAATTCATTTTGTGTGCCTTGGAGCAGGAAAACACAACACTGGAACCAATGATTGGTAGTTTCCTTCATCAAGGACTGCATTATATGTAGTCATTATATATGCCGTTACTATATTATAAAAAAGTCCAAATTTAGAAAAATGAGACTGAGGAAAAATGCTTTTACCCCTGTTTACATGTTATGAACATTTTCCCCTCGACACTACACGACTGTAAACAGTTGACAGAAAACATTGTGAAGAGCGTCTGATGTGTTAATGGGAATGTGCACACACACCCTTAAGGAAATAAGTCAGGTAGAAGTCTCCTCCATGGCCCTCCGTGATATAAGGATCTGTGGCTGCTGAAATGTGACAGTTCAAATAGTCTGATTCTTGGACCAGAATCTGATGGCTGATAAGATTAAAAACTGGATTAGTTGTTTGGTCAGGTTTCGCTCTATCTCTGGAAATGATTTTGCACAAATCTGCCCTAAAATGTTATATTTATGTCTTAAAGTAACTGTGTGAAACATTTAGTGAGTAAAATGTAATGAAATAAGTGTCAAAAGCTCAAACTTTGAGAACAACCTGAGGCCACTGGAGAACAAAATGTTTTTTTCATCAATTTAGTCATAAGCATTTCTCATCCTGAGGTTGCTTGTTGAAGTTGTAGCTATGAATTAGTGCTTCTGTTTGTCAGTGAAAGGCTATTTTAAGCCAGAAGCTCATGCGACTGAATTTAGGTGATAGTAATCCGGATACTTTTTTTTAGATGTTCCTTTAAAAGCCAATGGCAGAGCTTAATCTACCAGCTAACTCAGGATTTAAGTGAATGAGAAGGAGAAAAGTCAATCACGTCAAGTCTAGCTATCATTATATTCCCTGTCTACTTTGACTCTGGTGTTATTCCATTCAGACAGTCTCCGACATGTCTGTACATCCCCTCTAGAAACATGTCCGGAAACATCAGAGGATTTCAACTAAAATGAAATAATAAACAGAACATAACTGAGCAACCAATATTCCATCAAAGGAGCGGCTGAGGATATTAATATCGACACTGAATGAAAAATGAGGCACTTAGACATACAAATCGTGTTGGCGCATTAGCATAAAAACAAGATTAGCATATGCACTGACAGCGAAAATGTGCCTCTTGCCTGTTTTTTCCTCTTGTGCATGAGAGAACCCTGACTGTTGACTGATTCTGAGCTCAGAGACGAGAGAGGTAAAGTTTAAAGAAAAGAATTCCTTTGGAAAAGTCACACGAGTCACAGTTATGATTCGAAACAAGGTGAGTCATCACAATGAAAGAAACTGATTGTTTAACTGATGCGTTTAATGTTTCTGGCATTTCCTGTGGTTTGGTCTGAAGGTTTGAGCCAGCCAACTGCAGGAGGCGCTACAGCAAAGTGGGCAGAAGGCTCCTCCATGGCTCTTTGTGCACTCAAACGCATCCATCCATATCAAAACATTTTTTACCCAGAAAGCAATTAAATCACTGTTCAGGAGTCTACTGCTCGGGCAGAATTTAACTTCAAACTGGTGAGGTGCTCGCCTCTTTACAACTTTCTTTTAATCTGAAACAGAGATCTTCGGTCGGGATCGATGAGGGTACTTGAGCCAATCAATCTCAAACTTTATGAAGCTGCCTTTTCAGCCACAAAAGTCTTTTTATGCAACTTTGATCACTTATTCAGTGGTAATCCCCGAGACCTACAAACAGACTTTGATGTGCGAGATCAACCGAGCTGCGAATTTAGAGATTCTGGGCTGCTGCAGATGTCCCGAAAATGGGGGGAAATATGATCCGGCTGGTAAAGGCCAAAGATATGAGCTCGACACCGAGGCACCGGTTGGTGGAATTGTGCTGTACAATTACGCACTTTTCATCATCCACTGATGGGAAGAGCAATGTATTATGGGAGGGCAAGTGGTAAGTGGGTAGGTGGGAGTCACTGGACATTTCAATTCTGCCGCAATCAGAGCAATCAGAGCAGAGGAGGATACGGCGCACTTCACATTTTAATCTCCTAAAAACCGACCCTGGCAATCACCCCAGAGCACAGCATTAATTGTTCAGGCCCACAGGTTCCAAACATCAACCTGATCCAAACTGATTGTGCTGCAAATTCTGAGGAGAAATGCATGATTTACTGCTCAGGTGCCCCCCTCCATCATATGGCGGGGGGACAACAGTGAACGCGTTATTTGGCTTTTATTCTCGCACTGTTCGCCACGGGGATTTCATTTAAAACGAAAGCCTAAATCCTTCAAAGGAGACGTGAAAGCCTTTCTGTCATCATGATTTGGAATCATTGTAAAGTCTTATCACCGTCACCTGCACCCAGGTTGAATTTGCATAAAATATTTCATATCTCTGCTTATGCAGATATTAAATTCCCCCCCCCCATTAATGACAAAATCCAGTGTAGAAAGCTTCTTTTCACACCTCCGTCTCTGATAAACAGGACATAAAGAGAGATTTGCTGGCGATAGAGACGAGGGAAGCGAGAGCGGGTGATTATATTTGAGCGTAGGACCAGTGACGTGTTCGGTTCCGTGTGTGTGCAGCCCACGTTCGGCTTTCTCTTGTCACGTTTAAAGAAGCCATCAGTGAAACGGGAGTGGCACGCTGTCAAGGTTCTATTGTTTAAAGTGGAATTTTGGAACCAAAATAACAATGCTGTGGGGGGGGGGGGTTAAAAAAAGGCGCTAAACAAAATGGTAACACGTACCTGAGCCCACGATTCCAGGTTCGCCGGGACAGGAGGACGTGTTGTTGCACATGCGTGTTTCCCGCAGGGCGCCGCTGCACAGCGTCCCATACGGGGAGGACACGCATGAGCGCGTCCTCACTTGCCAACCTTGGCCACACGTGAGGGAACACACGCTCCACTGTGACCACTCCTCGGCCGCGGGGTCGCCTGTGGGGGCGGGGGGGGGGGGCAGGAGTTATCGGCCTTTCCCATTTCAACACCATTTACATTAACAAACATCAATAACCACGCCACCCTGCGCTCCACTCACATTCCCGTTCATAGTTTTCCGCATAACAGCATCACTTCCATAGCACAACTGCACCTTTTCTTTGGAATCCGAAGCTGTGTTGTTTACTATTCGCGCCTTCACGACCGAGTGTGCTGCTGAAGACCACGTGAGTTCCAACACAACTAACAGCTATGATGTGTCTGAAAACAGGAAGTGCTTCCTGTTTTTGGGGGGGCTTCTTTTACGAGATGGTGAACATATATATCAGCAAACAGGAAGGACGGAGGACGGCTTCCCCTTCTTAACGGTCACAAAGGAAGTTATTTAAGGTTTTTAAGGTTAAATGGCGTCCTGTCCTTAAATTCAAATAAGCAGATATTACGAGCCATCGGCTGTCTGAATGTTGATGACACCATCATTTGGCTGAAGGTCACATGGTTAAACCAATGTCCTTTGGAATCGCTTTATTTTATGCCTTTCAGACACCCCTCCTCACAAATCTACATTTGTACATGATTCATCCTCACGATTTAGCTGTTTTAATACCATCAATTCAAATGTAACTGCAATTCACTGCAAATAGCCATGATTTTCCACGGTTGCGGCCCTCTCTTGGTTTGGTCTGTTTAATCACCGTGACAACTGCAGCAGAATTCAGGAGCTCAGATGAACCAGATAGTCTTTTTCTGTTTTGGTTGTGAGCTGCAGAGCATTGTCAAACCTGTCATGCTGCTGAAGTTCTCCTCCAAAACCATCAGACAGTATTATCTGAAAGTCAATGACACAAATGCCTTTCATCCAATGTCAACAGGTTTTTTTGGTTGTCTCCTGAGTACATTTTAACTTTCTCATTAGGCCCAAGAACAGGAAGAAGATGTGCAAACTATGGATGATTATCAGAAAGAGCAAATGGGGACTTTCTGCCCTCTAAAAGCAGGTTCTTCCTCGGAGCTCCTGCGACAACTTTGTGTCCCTTTGGACTTAATAACACTTGATAATAACATTTTGGTCCAGTTGTGGTTAGCACAAACCAGATAAACTATCATGTGCTTTTGAAACCCATTATGTCGGACATAACTGTACTTTTTTTATCTAGTGTGGGGCTTCCCGTTGTTCCTACACCATGTTAACATGGCTGTGATTTAAACAGGCTACATTTAATACATAATGCATCTAATAAATGTTTCATTTTACAGCAGCTCTCAGACACTTGCTCCTGGCTTACTTTGACTTATCTTGGCAGCTGTGGAGACTCTTCCATTGTTCCCCCCCAAGTTACTCCCTGGAGACCCAAAACTGTGGGTTAAATCAGCCCGCTTGTTGCGTCGCTGCCCCCCCTTTGCCCTCCATCTAAATTATTTATGAGCGCCCTGTCCTTTGACGAAGGCGTCGTCACATGGCAACGCAGGAAATCAAATTAATTGCATGTCCGCTAATCGCATTACATCTTCATTAACGCGCCATGAGTCAGGGCTTAAGCTCATCACACATGCCTGGAAGAATGGAAGCGTTCGGGAGGGGAGGCGAGATAGAGCCGGGGGTTCCCCCGGAGGAGGGGACTCCCTCCTTCAAGCACACACGGGCATGCGAGCTTTATTCCGCATGTGACCTGCTCTTACGTGGGTGATGTGTGCTGTGTGTCAGGCAGATTCTTTAAATATCCAGAACTGAACAAGACATCAACTGAAATGTTGAGTTTAGCATCTGAATGAACGATTCAGCCTTGCTGCTTATTGCCATCAATTATGCACACTTTCTGATGTGGAGGTCAAAGGTCATGGTAAACAGGTCGTTTGACCTGGTGTCCAGGAATTATCCGTGGACCTTGTTGTTGTTATCGACTCTCTTCTTCCCTCATGGACACTCACCTGTCTGCGCCTGAAAGACACCCGGCTGGTCAGCTGACCTCGGTCTCTGGGTCTTTACCTTCAGGTCGTCATCATACGGGTCTGACAAAGGAAAACGCAAAAGATAAAAAAATACTGCAGAGTCACCACCGCGCCCGGGCGTCATCCTTTGTGAAGAGTAAACTCTGACAGACACCTACTCCTTTTTTTATACATGATGGAAGATCAGAACATACTGGTACATTCAAATCACGACTGGCACTAAAAAATATATATATATATATATATATATAACCGCCTACGTTAGCTTGGCTTGTTTCTGGTAGCCGAATTTTTAATGAACGCAGAGCACACATTGTACTGAAACCGTTGACAAGTTGGCAACGTAATTCCAAAGTCAATTTTTGATCAAGGAGGATATATTAAAATAGAATATATGCATATTAAAATGCATGAAGTGGAAGTCACAATTCCTCACAGCAAACTGTTAAAAAAAAAAAGAAAAGAATGATCATTCACATCAGAGCAGAGAAATTAAAATTATTAAACACATCAGTTGGTTTTTATACACATTCAAACACACAGAGGCATAAATTCAGACTGTTGTTATGGCTGTAAATGGATTTATACTTTAGCACTCTGGATGGAAAACAATCTTTGATGTAGCAGATCTCTTCTCCTGGAGTAGATATATAGCTAACCTGTCATTGTGAGCGTAGACTGTTAATTCTAATCTCCAGAGAACTGATTGATTAGACCGAGATGATGAATAGATGGGTGCAAATAAATCCGCAGTGGATCAGAATATTTACACTTTTGATAGGAGCAGGAGGGCATGGAAGAACTCACACCTTTACATCCAGTTTGGGGAACTTTTGAATGTTCTGCTCTTGAATTGAGAGCAAGATCTACCTCCCGGACACGGCCCTATGACCTCTCACCTCTCCTCACCAATGGTGCTCAGTATACAAGGGTCGGAATTCATCAACTAATTAACTGTAGGTGTGTCTGGGGGTGATGACGGCGCTCAGTAACTGATCAGTCTGTCCCCATTGGGACACTCGCATTTAATCGTGACAGCGCTGTCGGATGTGTCCATTCGTGACCCTCATGTTACATTTCCCACCCTAAAGCTGCAATATTTGTTTTTAATTGTAAAGTTCTGGCACTGGCTGAACATATTTCTGGCAATAATTGCCAAAATGAAGATTTTTGAGATGTCTGTAAGCCTTTAAGAGGGCAATAAAATATTTTAATTGGGCTTAAAATCTCCCAGCACACTTGCTTCAGCATGTCCATGATTTCCCAGGACTCATTATCCTCCCAACTAATCAATACTCATCAGCTAAAAACAAAAATGCAAATGAAAATTGCCAGCTGTCCAATTATCCTCTTCTTCTGATGCAGAAGCTCCAGCAACAGCACAAAAAAAAGAGATTAGCTTCAAAGAATCAATAAGTACCTGCACCAAAGATGTTTAAATAACATTTTTATCCTGTTAAACTGATTATAGTATTGTGCTGTTGAAACACGATAAAACATTTATAAATATGTGGTTATTACAATAGTATTACATGCAATAAAATCCTATCTGTGCATATTTCTGACACTGGATTAGAATAGAATGTTCCAAAATTCCAAAAACAGAAAAAAAAAGAAATCCCTCAAATCCCTACCAAATGGTATCACAAAAGATTTTCAAAAGTGTCCTAATTTTCCATCTCATTGTGAAAGTGTCTCTCGCATCGATGCAGCAGTGTTGAGCGCCTCCGCGGATGAATAATCACATCAGCATCACCGCACATTTTCTCTCCCCGCGTGCCTTTGCTCATCCCTGTTAGGTGTGCACATTACATACAACGGTTTGGGAGAACAAAGCCGCACAGTCCAGCAAAATTGAAAGGCACGATCAATAAGTAACCCCCCCCAGGGCACTGACCTTTGCAGTCCCCCATAAGGGTGCTTAATGCTCTCAACTGCACTTTAACGGTTACTTCTTGAAATCACCAGGACGTCCATTGCCAACTTCAGAAGTATTGAGTCTAGAAATATTATTTTCCACCTCTGGAAGCACTTGCTGTCTAAAGTAAGGTCAATAATCCTGTTGCTGAGGAATAAAGGCACTCATGTTAGTGCTTGCACTTGAGTACCATCTGTGTTAGTTCTTGATAAAAAAAAAAAAAAAAAAACAAAAAAAAACACAAATAAACAATGTATTTTTTGCAATACAAGGATATCTTCGATAAAGTATAATTCAGTTTGTGAATAGTTCCTTTTCTGATGAATTACCATCCATGAGAATGATGCTTTTGTATGTTTTTCTGAGGCCTGATATAATTGTCAGGTTGGCTTTTATGATAATTTGGAACCGGTTGGGTTTTTTTTCTGCTCGAAGCAGACCTGATGCTAGCAACATGAGTACCTGTTGTGGTATACAACTAAAGCACAGTTTGACCAGCACCTTTAAGGTAATAAATCCCGGTGGACAGAAAAATCGGAAATACAAAAACTTTTTTAGCTGCAGAGCCTCTGGAGATAATAAGCATCACAGAGAGCTCTGCTAAAACCACTGATGATTTTACTGATGTTTTGGAGGATGTAATGTTCATATACATTCCTGTAGGAAACAAAAATCACACTATTTCTCAAATATAATAATGTTGTTCATATGTTGACCTCCGTGTTCTGCCTTTCTGGGAAACAGCAAACATATGATGCTGCTGAGCAGAATAATAAGAGAAGGAAAAAAAAAAACACGAAACACCAAAAATCCCAGTATCTCTTTATCATTGCCACTGAAGCTCAAACATACCTCGAAGAGGCAGAGAGTAAATATCTTTGATAAATATGGTTAAATGTCATGCGGCAGGCTACAGGGAGGGGGAGGGATTGGGAAACAGCAGGAGCTGGAGGCTCCTTCAGAATGAACTGGGATTTATGCCTGCTGCTGTGGGGTTGTGTTTAGCACAAGCACACATATGCAAGCAGCACAAGTCGACGACACACGCAAAACTAAGAGCAGGTAAATGTGTGCTCGTGATCTGCTCTCTTACTCCAGTGACACTCAGCCGTACATCACATCTGAGTTTATGGCTTCCTGTTTATGTCCGTTCGCTCCACGCTCCACCTGGGAGAGTCCAGACGGATAGAAGTGCTTCATAATGGACTTTTTATAAGCTGAGCAGACTGACAGGTCCAATCCTGCACTGTCTGCTTGATATGAAGAGAGAGGCGGAATCAGGTTGGTGCAGGCCGGCCTCAGTGTGAATACTGGGGCCTCAAGGTCATTTGGTGCCTTCAAAATGAATTCAGAATATAGTTTACCGAGACCCCAAAGGCTGCTGTTTTTCATCTGATACTCACACACACACACACACACACACACACACACTAACACACACTCACACAGATCAACACAAGGCCTTGGTAGACTTTCCAGCTGCCAAAATTGGCTGTTTCACGCTCAATCTCAACTTGCCCTTTTCGTCTATTTTCTTTCATTAATGATTTTTTTAAATCTCCCAACTCTGACTCCTTAGAGTCATCTATCTACTGTTTTGCCATCCACACCTCCCCACTCTTGCTTCCTATCTCTGTTTGTTTTACCCTATTTGCCGCGAGACAGAGATTTAAACCGATGACTTCAGGGTAGAATGTGGAAATGCAACATCATCAAAAAAACAAACAAACAAACAAAAAAAAAAAACTCAATCGATTCCAAAATGACCAGAACCCCTCATTAACTGCCGAACACACGCCCGATCAATTAGGGCTGCACGCAATTGCCCCCGCAGTTTAGCTTGTTTGTCCTGACACATGCGTCATGCGTGTTTACAACAGGCACAACAGCAGTCGAGCGTGAGCACAGATGTGTTAAATAGATCCATTTGAGATTAGTTGAAGCTTCCTGGGTGAAATCCAAACCCTCACCCCAACACAGCAACACATATACAGACAAAAAAAAGAAAAAACCCTCAATAAATAATGAGGAAAAGGTGACACAAATACTGAGTTTCAGAAAAGGCTTTTTGTGTCGACCTAAAATGCCAGCGGGGCTGCAGTAAATATTGATTCATATTAGGGCTGTCAAAATTAATGGGTTAACATGGATTAATCCATCATCATGATGAATCTGATTAAAATTTTTAACACAATTATCCAATCTATGGTGGAGAATGACTCTGAACATCTCTGATAACCTATTTGTTGTTTTCTTTTTTGCCGCGTTGCCGTCGTGCGTGAGCAAACAGCCCGTTGCTCCATTTGTGACAGGCAGCAGACACAACCGATGGAGATGGTGGACTCAAAAAGGCACGTTGGCCTTCGTCTCCATGGAACAGCCGACAGCATTATAATTACATAAAGTGTTATGCACACTTTGCAGGAAGGAGCTTTCTTTTCACCGAAGTGCTTGAGTCTTAAAATACCACATTAACACAAGGAATGCCTTAGTCAGGAGGATTCTGCACTTGGTGGTGCGGGCCTCTCACAAACTGTCCTCCTCTCCTGATTGCAAAATGACCCGCGATTAATGTAGATTAAAAATGAACGATATTTAATTGCGATTAAAGCAAGCGACGGCAAATGTGATTAATCTGATTACAATTTTTTAATCATTTGGCAGCATTAATTCATGTGCATATTTATGAGAACAGGTAGAGAAATGACGAGACACCGAGAACCATGCCGACACAATAATCAAATGTTTGCTTCGAAAAGACCATGTATTTTTCACATGGATGTTTGGTGAAAAACAGGCAGCTCCTGCGGCCTGCATTTTATTTCATTGACTCATGAAAGTTTAACTGTGTGTAGATTCTGGTCAGTTTTTGCCTCTGCGCCAGCTACAAATGAAACACGGTGCAGAGCCGCGATCACTGCAAAAATCAAGATTAACGTTCACCTTTTCACCTCCACACCTACATTCACCGCTGCGTTCCACTCTGGGCCACTTGGACGGGGGGCATTTATCTCTCACGTGACATGTCCGTGCCCAACGCAGCCCCACGCAGCCGGAAAGATTGATCACGTCTTATATTTGCCTTTGTGGAGGGTAATAGTTGCTGTGGTAACACGACCACGCCGTGATGGAAAGGTGGAGAGGCACGAGGCGGTGCGCTATGGGGATGATAAATCTGCATCCGTGTCAGCCGGCTTATCATGTCAGATGTGGAGGTGGATGGTCAGGTGACTGTGCTGGAGCACAGCAGCTGTACTGTTGTGACCGTGGTGTGTTTTTTGGTGCCTTTTTTGAATTTCGATCAACCGTAAAAGTGCACATTTTAATTCTGGACATGTACGCTCAGCCACACTGTGTTTCCACTTTATGCTAATCAAAACGGAAAACTGTGTGTGCATCCTGCTAAAAAGAGAAATGCAGGCACTTTATAGAAGCCACGGAAAATTAGCCCCATCTGCATCAATATAATGTACTTTCCCTTAACCAAATGCATTTGCTTAGGAGTGATTGGTTGCAGACAGGTTGCAGACATCAGACACCAACTCCAACATTTATGTTCTTAGGGTACAGATTTCAAATTTGTGTTAGCATCAAGCTAACAAGCAGTTATATAGCAAGAATTTCAGGACAGATGAAGGTCATTGATTCTTTCACATTTGATAGAGGGATTATCCACGATTCATAACTTACACTGTTGCAGTTGATGCCAGCACACTTGATTAGTTGTATAAAGATGTTCTCACGCCATATTAAAATAGCAGAATGAGATACAGATAATTGGCAGGTTCTTTATAATGCAGTGGCTGCTGCCCTTTAATTCAGTCTTTACACCGTATGTTAGCTTGTGCTTCTTAAATATAATCAAAAATACAGTTATATAACAACTTACATAATCACAGGATCCTGATCTCTCTGCTATTTGCATGATCTTGACTCCAGTTGTCAAGACAAGGATCTGCCTTTGGAGTATTTTACAACACATCAATAAAGTCTGTGTGCATGTTGACATGAATACACAACCCTGACTCCATGCCTGAGTAACAGACATATGTTCACTCATATGTGGCCTTGCTTCCACCCACATGATATCCACTCTCGCCTGGAGAGAGAGACTCTTTAATGGTTTGTGCAGAAGAGTCAGATCTGGTTGGAGCCAAGGCACTTTGCTTCTTTGGGTAATCCACACCTACAGAGTTGGAGGTAGTGTCCAAGCAAATAAAACTCTATCACATGCAGAAAGTTACAAATAGGAAAAACAAAACAAAACAAAAAATCTATTCCTTTACAAAAAGAAATAAAACTCAACCTGACAGATGGGACTAAAAAAGTGGTTCCTTGCGAGTTTGTAGCATCAGCTGCTGCTTTTATTCCTCACAATTGCAGATAGCTCAGTCAGTGTTGTGGAAAGTGGCTGATTAATCGTTTCCACCCATGTTTATCCTGCACAAGTTTGTGGTACAGTTCATTTAAATGTAAATTACTGTTCACATACGGTGGGCGGTGTTCCTGACTGTTGCTTAAACTCATTGGGTGCTTTCTTTTGCACAGCTTTATCTGTAGTGAGAATGTCTCTGTTTGGATGCAGTGCTCAAGTGCCTGTTTTGGCTCTACATCTCAATTCATACCAGATTAGCAGAGCCTATTTGGGAAGGTTGCTCCAGATTTTGAGAACGATAGCTTGCTCGATGACAGCCATCTGGTGTTGAACTTGAGCATTTTAAAAATAAACTCTAATGATTTTAAACAGAAACAGGCGGTTGCAGCTTGGTTTGGATTAGATTAAAACAGCTTGTCAGCACATGTGGTAGGTACATGAATAAATTTGTCCTGTACTTGGAGAATTGCTTACACTTCACAATGATTCATTTTGATAGAGAATTAACATACAGTATTAATGACAATGACACAATGACACCATTGTTTGTTTTAGTATAATGAAGGATGCACATGGGTGATATTGTGCTCATACCGATTTAATCAAAACTGATTTTGTGCAGATTGAAAATCCGGAATAAAATCATAAAATACCAGAGTAAAAAAAAGGGTCTTTTTAGGTTTGGATTAGTCCAAAATCTGAATTACGATGGAACCAGGATTAGAATTACATCTTTCTGCATGAGAGAAAAATTAAGTAGCCACAGAAGTGACAGTTTGGGGTTTTAACAAGAATTTGTGCGACTAGCAACATTAAATCTGTGATTAGCACACTTGGAAAATCTCTCTGTGCTGGATCACAGCCCTCCCTTTTATATTATCAGCCACTTTCTCAAATATGTCTCTGGGTAAAATAAAAAATGCAGAGAAAGACAGCGGCCTTGACCAAGAGCAAAACACTTTCACTTGGACTTGACTTGATTGATTCCATTTGAGATGCACAAGGCACACTGAATGTGGCTAAAAAGTCTCCACTAGACCCAAGGACTTCCAGGGCCTCATCATTTCTTGAAATGAGACATCCCTGCTTGTTCTTTCCTGCTTCTATGCTAAGAAATGTTCCAGGCAATTTAATCCAAGGAGAGAAGGTGTTGATCTCCTGGATAAATAACTGAGTGCAGTCCTGGTAAAGTCCCAGTCATGAGGCTAATCAAGAGCGGCGCAAATTGTGCAGCAGTGCGGAAGCGCCATGCCAGCGGGTTGATTTCAGCTGTAGAGTTCGACATTTTTTCCCGGGGAAAAAACCGTGTGCAGTTTGCACCAGCCGCTGTGGCTGTTGCAGGAAGTTTGACACGGTGCTCAGCTAAACGGTTCTGCCTTGAATAATCAAAACAAGGCTGTGTCCTAGATTTCTGGGGTTAGCTTAGTGGAAGTGCATGAGAGATAAACCTCTTTTAATGACATGTCTAGGGTTTCTCCCCACAAGACAAGTTAAGAATTCTGGTAAGGTTGATCGTAATGGAGGGGTGGGGTGTCTGTGTTCTGACCCAGCGACCGGCTGCTGGCAGGCCTGGATAGATTCCCGGTTGGGGTAATGGAAGTGGAACACCAGGATTTAAAAGCAACGTGATGCATGATAATTACAATAGTTAGACAGCCAGTCCTGAAACATAATTGGACATTTTTTGAAAGAAAAGACTGAAAGACTGGTTCTCTGACGGGAGACATGTATGTAGTCAATTGATTTGCGTCTACGTTTACCATGGTAACATGTTTTACAGCTAATTGCTGCTGGTTGTTGGCATTTGAGTCCATGTGATATCACACTGTTGAGTGAATCATTCAGGAAAAATAAATAAATAACAAAGCAAAACAAAGATCGATCCAGTGACAATGTGTTTCCTGATAAACACCATCACTGTATCCTGGCAACACAAAGTTCAGGTAGTTTCCTGTGCTTCCTGCTACCACAGCAGTTAGAGTGAATCCCTGTGGGATTTAATCCCAAACCCTTTTCTCGTTTCAGTGTGACAGCGACAGCCTTGGTCGACACACATGTTGGATATCGACACAGTATCTGAATAAAGGTGTTCTGTTACCTTATGCGGTGTGTTAAAATTTGTTTCAGACCTTCTCCTCTCCCACCTTCACCTTGGTTGCCATGGCATAATCTACTCGGAAACAATGAAGGTTTATTTTCATTTGATAGCCAAATTTACCAGTGCTGCTCACATAACTACAACTCAAAACGACTCAAAAAGTTAAGAAGCATATTCTTATTGTGATATATTAAATTATTAAGAACCAGCACAAAACAGCACAAAAGAGCAACTCTTTGGTATAGAGAGACATCTGGACGAGGTAAAAAATTCCTGATCAGAAATGGAGAACCAACTTCACGATGTTCAAGAATAACTGAAGGAGAGACAGGAAGAGGCTACCTCTCTCAAGAGCTCCCAACCTTCCCAGCAGGACCACAATGAACTACAGGAGCTGCAAAACCCTGAAGAAGACCTGAGACAGCTCAGGGCCCTGCTGGAGAAAAAAGTCCTGGTCCTGCTGACCAAGACTGAAGCTGCACTGAAAGAGTGTGAACAGAGGTACTCCAGACTGAAGGAAGAGCCCCACATAAAGCTGGCTGAGCAAGAACACAGGCGTCTGGAAGATCTCTCAGTTTCAGGAAGGAGCTCTCTGATGCAAACAAGGCCAGCGAGGAGCCGAGTGACCTCTGCAACCGCTGTAAGATCTGCTGAAAGTGGATTCAGAGAGAGGAAGAGCTGGACGACAAGCTCCTGTTGAAAATCCAACAAGTACATGGAGAAGTCTTCCAGTTTCAGGTGAGCTGCCTTCAGGTGAGATAATGAAATAATGTCCTCCTCACTCCTCATCTGCATGCAATCTACACGTTTAATCTACTGAATCATTAAAGCTTTGTGAAGATTGTGAATAAAATCACATAGTCTTAATAATAGTGTGGATTTATAGGTGGAATACATTTAACAATATAGAAATATCAACCTTTGAGAGGAGACATCCTATTGAAGAAGCAGCAATTGTGTTTTTGAACTGTGCAATCTTTACCACCTTTACTGAAATCTGTCTTCACTGTTTTCTACTCAGGGGCAATGAACTTTGTAAAACATTGCCAGGCAGCTGTAGCTATGTGAGCCCCCGTCGGCCCACAGATCACAAACAAAAGTCCTGCCCTGCATGTCTGCCTCGGTTCAGCCAGATAAAAGTGCAATAAAATCAGAGTGAATTGCAAAGCTATCTGATTTATTTTACTGTAGTTCCTTCAGATGAGTCAAACTGCAAGGCTTGACACTCGGTAGCCTTCCGCTGTGAACTGAAATGTTTTGAAGAAAGTCGTGCTTTTTCCGGAGGAAAACATGAGAATACTGAGAGAGATAACACAGAGAGCAGAGAATGAATAATGCTGGAGTTTAACCAAAAACATCACCACCTCTAGTGGTAAAACAGCCACAGGGATCGGCATGGAAGTGCTAAACTTCGGTAAAGTGTCCTCAACTCAACACCAATGCCTACAGCACCAAGATCAGAAGAATTTAAATGACTTAAATATGATTTAAATTCTTATTGTTTTCAGTAATATTGCTTGTTTAAAAGATCCATCTTCGCTCCACTTGGTGTCTCCTCTCCCTCCACCATCTCTCTCAACGGCCGTTAGACTTTCTCCAGGATTTCCTGCATCAGCTTAAATGTCAAGCTGATTAATCACTTGATTGTGTCTCGCCAATAGTCACATTGATTACCCGATGGCCTTCTGCTTTACTTCCTTGAGTAATAAAGAGTCTTCTATTTTTAGATTAGATAAGAAGTGAACCATGACTGGGGAATATCCCTGCAAGATGCTGCCTTGCGAGGTCATCAACGGCACCAGAAAACATACTAGTGAGTCAAGGTCATTGTGAACCTGCGCAGATTAAAGTTCTGAAAACAAGCAAATGATAACAAAATCAACATTCAAAAGCTGGTGTTATTTTATGAAATGATCTGAGCAGCGGAGTACGCAATACGAGGAACATCCAACGACCACTTTGGTTTTATGCTAGTGCCTTGCTCAATCTCCTATCACAACCTCACTTGAACTCTTTTAAAGAGCACTCGATATTCCACTCACCAATAAGCACATACAAGTCAATACAGGCAATAAAGCCTGACTCATCTCTGTCTCCATAGGTGGTGCCTGCTGGAGAAGGACATCATGACAGAGAGGACAGTGGAGAGAGAAATGGGAAAGATGATGAGCTTTGAGATGAGACACTGCTCACTTTTCCTTTTTTTTATATCCCCCAGTGGAGAAGTGTCTACTGGTGTGTAGCCATGTGTGTAGATGGCTAATTTGATTCATGGTAGGACAATGGATTTCAAAGAACATACAATGGAAGAGAGAGAGAGGGATAATCCTGAAGGAGAAATTTTGAAAAGAAATGAATGGATTGGTTTACCTAAGATGGCCTTGAGTTCAAAAATAATTCCACACAGTTTGAAAAAGCTGCACAATTTTTGCAGAGTTTTAATTCAGTTAAAATAATGACAGGAATAATTCCACTGTATATAATATGGATATGGATATTCTAATCCAATCTATTCAAAGATACAATATTCTGTCGTCATCAAGAATATCCAATTTTAACCAAGAGACACAAAGGACTGGCTTCCATCAGAGTCAACCCCTGGATCATCTTTACCACTGAAAAAATTTTTCAAGCATCTTTCACACTGAAACATCTCCTCAAAACACAATAATGGAAAGATAAGGTGGCGGTCCAAAGACCCTGTTACAAACTAGCAGTAACCAGCGCCTCACCAAAGCCAACAGATGAGTGTGACTGCTTCTTATTCCCTCCACAAGCACTGTTATACTTTCACACATGCGCAGCAATGTGTTATGTGCTGTGTGTGAGCGTGCCCAGGGAATGGGTAATGAGGACCGCTGGGGCTCGTTTAAAGAACCGGGGTTCACTAACAGAGAAGTGAGCTGAAGCTCCAACTCTCCCTGCAGCCTCAGGAAGGCAGAGCTGCTCTGGTTCTTGGCAGCCTCGTAATCTTCAGCCCTCCTCAAAACATTTGGCCACATGCATTGGAAATTTCATGCCTTGACACCCCGGCCACCGCCCACCAATTGTAACCAGTGGCCGACTGACATGTATCCCGCATGTGTGTAAAACACTGAAACAGCTTGATGCAAGCATCTATAGTCAAATGCTTTTGGAGGTAAACACAACAAAATAAAACACAGGATGTTGTTGAATATTGCAACAGGATATGAAAAAAAAACCAAAAAACAAAAAACTGTGTGTGTATTTGTAATTCCAGGCCACAGTTCTGGAAGGTGCCACAAGGGATTGACATGAAATGCATAATACCTGCATCTTTATACAAAAAAAACCCAACGAAAATAGCAACGCATTCTGTGGAGACCCTTGTGTACTCAAATATAAAACTGAATGTTTAATGTTCAGTGATGTGTGTGTTGTGCAGTCTTAATTGCCTTCTAGTTTTTCCATTTACATCTCACTGATATGTTGTCCCATTTTCTGTTTTCTCTCAATCTTATTGATGCTGAAAGTAAAAAGTAAAATAAAATTAATCAAAATAAACACAGAGGCAGGCATACACACAGACAGCCACACATGCACACCAGCCTCATCACCTTATATTGATTTCCAGCCTGCTGACCGACTGCTTAGCTGTCTTCATGGTGGCAGGTTGACCCGCGAGGCCTGTTAGATGTTAGACACACACACACACACACACACACACACACACACACACACACACACACACACACACACACACACATACACACACGCACACACACACACAGAGCTCTCCTGCAGCATTTAGGGAGCTCCCTGAAGCATTTATTGACAATAAGACGAAAGTCCCCATTAATCTGACAAAAGCCTTAAAATCCTTGAAAGTTCTTGTATGACATGCTTGCGGGTGCTTGCTTCTTACAATGATTTCTTACACTTAATGCAGTATGTAACTGTAGTGTATAAATCTGCATGTAACATAATTGCAAACATCCTTTTAAAATAGAGGATGTCAAAAACAAAGTAAAAAATGAAAAAGTGAAGGTTTAGCACACTGCACACGTAGGACCATGGACAATATAAATCCAATCAATAAACATGCAGACTTCTCATAAAAAAGACAGTGAGCAGGGCATTGACACCATTAATATGAATGAAAGTGAATGATGTATCTCTTTTCCTTGTTGCAAAGGCAAAGTCAGAGCTGCCACGGTCAAAAACCTTCTAAGGGGAACACATGCCTGGTCACAGATTGGTTCCTATTTATAGGACCTGTCATTAAGTGGCTCATACACCCTCATTATCCAAAAATGAAGTTAAAAGACCCAGGACCAGCACGGCCATCTGTGTGTGTGTTGTATGGAGTCAGATTGTGTGCATTAGCAACCCAGGAATGTGCCACCCAGTTCAGAATACCGAACTACACACAGATCCCAGCCATCAATGAAAGTTTCAGTTTTATTTGCAAACCCAACAACAGGAATGAGGAAGACTTATTTGAAGATATTTTTTTAAACACCTGTTTTTTGTGCACACAATACCCAGTGCTTCCAAATGTTGTACATAATTAAACGTTTTGTCAAAGGTCTGCACTCATGACACCTTTTGAAAAGTAAGATGAGACTGCCTAGCCTTCCATTCCAGTAAATTACCATCATAGTCTTGCGCTGGTTCACCACCCCAGAGGTGAACCTGCAGAGCTGTCAGAGCAACACGTTAATGAGAGTAAGGATTGAGGGAGACAGACAGCCAGCCCCATGAAGCCAAAGAGAATGACGGGTCTGTGAAGGGACCAAAATAACTGCATGTTTTCAGGCAATTTCTATCCATCGCTATCCCAAGATCTAGATTAAGACTTTCTACTCTGGCGTCTGATGACACAACTGAATGATGAAAACAGAAAACTCTAACCTTCAGGAAAAGAGTAGTGCTGTTAGGTCAGCGTTGGCAAGGGAGCAGAAGATCTGTTTTATGTCACTGTGTTTCTCTGCCAAGGCAGTCAGCTTAAAGGGAGCTATCTCCAGAGCCTTGTTACTGTTGACTCAAATATAGTGCCCATTGCCCACAAGTGAAATACCAAAAGAGGGAGACGCAAACACAAACTTATTCAACTCAATTGATTAAAAGAGGCCAGACTGCCAAAAGAAGCAAGAAGGCTCCTTCATACATGAGTGTGTCCCCCTTCTGTGCACGCATGGGCATACGAGTGCTTGTTGCTACAGTGCATGTGCCTTTGGCATGTCCTCTGTGAGTGATGGCTTTGCTAAGGTGCTGCGAAGAGAAATATTAGTTTGATTCATTGCTGGTGAGAGAAAAGAAAAATTTGCATAGCGGGCAGACTCGGGGCAAATCCAGGCTCTCGTTAGCCGAATGGCTAGGCACTTTATCATCATCATCATCTTCATGCTGCTTCTTCAGTTTTAGCTACTCTGCCCTTGCTTGTGCCTCACAGGCACAACATAGCAAAAATAACACATTATGATGACTGGTTTACCTTGTGGAAATGCACTGCGAGTAAAGACGATGATATCTGTGGATAATAGCATTTGTTGGTGGATTCCTGGTAGAGGACACTCACCTGTAAACCCCTCGCTTGCAGTATTTTTCCCCCGAGTCTTTCTCCCTTAAAGTTTTCTTGGTGGTGCACTTTCAGAGGCAAGGCTTGTTGTTAGCGGGTCTTGCTGACGAGTGTCAATCGATACTCGCTCCAAAACCACAGCGTCTGGAGGCTGCGTGTGTATGTGCGTCTCTGTAGGTAATCTAGCATTTGGGGTAGACAAGAGCCGAGGCTGCTGTCATTCAATTCACTGTGTCCTTGAGTTTGTCAGCTCTCATTGTACGCCTGTGTTTGTGTTTTCATGTGGGGACATGATGGATTTGGCTATCAGTTTATGGGGGATTATATGGACAGGTTCCACAGCTATTTTTCTCCATGAATATTTTATCATTGTATAAACAAAAGACAATTTCAAGGCTGCTACGCATACGTGGGCATACAGAAAAGGGTAGAGCAGTACTGTGGCCCTCTTCCACGTATTTTTTCATCAACAGAAATTACTCATAAGACAGTGAAATATGTACACGAGCTGAATATGACTAAAGCAGGAAGGCTATGCTGGATACAGCTCCACTTTAAGGCAGACTTGACTGTGGTGACATTAAATTACTTGCACCAGTGTGCAAAATAAAAAGGAAATTGAGGCTGAGATGAAGAAGAAGAGCTTTTTGGTGTTTGTTGACTCTTAAATCCACCACAAACCTGTTGTACTGTGACAACAGGGTTGTGAATGCCAGGGCGTCAATAAATTCCAAAAAAAAAGAGCCCGCTTTAAGGGGATTTCTATTCCTCTCCACTTACTTCTCTTGTTCTTATTGCTTTGAATTAATGGATTCACATGCATCACATATCACGCCTTTCATCAGAGGACATACATTATGCATGAATTGTCTTTTTGTTGTGTGGGCTGGGTGGTGAGATTTGTCTTTATTTGCATGAATGCAAGCCCCCTGTGTTAGTGGGCCAACTGTGGAGTGCACTGTAAGTAATTAGATTTGCTCCTCCAAACATCGCATTGCATATGCAGATTACCGTATTGTCCAAATGAGCAATGGTGGACTGGCAATGATTAAAAAAGCCTAATGGGATCGTTAATCGACGCCGCTTGGAGAATTGAGCAGAATATGTTTATTTAAAGTAAAAATAAATAAATAAATAAATACATATAAAAAAGTTGCAGACATCAACAATGATCTGGCAGTGTGGAACCAGGGGAGTGAGGTGTCTCTGGAGACGAGTAGATAACATGCTTTCTTTCAGTTTATTCTGTCCATTTCTCTTCCACACTGGTGCACTGCATTGCATGTTTTGTAGTGTCTACAATGTTCCTGGATGTGTATCTCTAATCATACTCGTCTCACCCTTTCCCAGCCTTAGCTATTGTCATTCCGGATTAACAACAGGTTGGAGACAAATCCCTGTGCCACTTTAATCTTGCAACACACAACATACCACATTTTTCCAGATTATTATGCAGCCTCAAATAAAATGAGGCACGATATGTATCGCAGCGCAGCTGGAGCATCCAAGAGGGAAGTTATCCTGCGCAAAAGAGCCAGAGAGCCACGGCTGAGTGAAAGATGACTGATGCGGATGTTGGAGAACACACCCGTCCAGACACACACAGACCTTCCCATGTGTTTTTGCTAAACTCGCGGGACAAGTTTCCTTGCCTTGTAATGATTTCTAAATAGGGCCTCATTGCCCAGGGATATATTTAATTGCCACACACCGGCTGGTGATGCTAATTCATGCTGACAAAAAGAGAGCGAGAGGCAGGAGGAGGCAGCAGGGAGGGAGCGGGACAGACAAAGGCAGTCACACTTGTTTCCAACTACTGTTAGCGTGGACGTGAGCGAGTATTGTTCGCTGGAGTTAAACTTCCTCTCCTCTATAAGGGGGTGCTCAGAGCTCCTGGGAGCAGCCGCTGTCGCTACTGCTCGTTCGTCCATACCCTCCCATCCCACACATGTCAACCTCCTTGCCAGGTTATTATGTCCTCCCTGCACTGCATTTCCAGGGTCCCTCGCAGTTACCATCATCTTTCCGTCTCCGCTGTAAGCTCGTATGTGTCGATTTTGCACGCTTTTGGGTCACGGCTTGCCCGTGCGTGCGGCGATCATTTCATATTTTACTGGGTGTCATATATGCAGTGAACAGCTCAGCCTCAGGAGAACAATACTCGTCACACTACACAACGGATGATGCATTGTTCTCAAACAGACACATGCACACACGCACAAGATGAATTTGGAAATGTGAGCACCACAGTGACCAATCAGCTGTAGACAAAAACACGGTCACACTTCATGATTGTGGATTATTAAATTGATAAAACCGGAGAAAAATCCCATTGTGCTGGCTTTCTGAGTAATCAGATCTTAGTCTTATCTGTTCCCAACATTTGCTTTTCCATTCCTGTATTAAGACAAATAGCCCTGTCCATCATGTTAGCCTGCGTCTGGCAAACAGATTCCCCAAACGTCAAACTAGATGAACACAAATGAGCTCCCTAGAGGAGACGTTCCAGGCAGAAGAGTGTCCCCGTGACACTTATCACCAAGGACATCTTAACAGGTAACAGGAGGGTTTGGGGAGCAGCCACACGGTAAGCATGGCTGTATCATGCATCATTCATGTGCTCACCTGCTGACATGCTTAAATCATATTTGCTTTATGCTGAACTGTGAACACTGCAGCCATGGTGTGAGTGTTGATCTCATCTTCATGCTGTGGTGCAAAAAAAAAATGGATATAAAAGCAGAGGATCTGTCCAAACTCCTTCAATGCGATGGCATCAATAACTCTTACACTGTCTCTGCGCAGGCCACACCTATGGCAACGCCGCGGCACCCTCAGCATCAGTTCACCTCACCGGTGATGGGGCCCACATCACCGCCCTGTACCGAGAAGTAATTATCATGCCCGTGTAAATGATCTCAATGCTCAGGCAAGCTGGCTGATCCTCTCACACGCCTCCCTGGACGCGTGCGTTAAGAGAGGTGTGCGCGTTCATACATGGTGCTGTAACCACCGTGGGCTCAGGTGGTCAGTTGTTAGCCACATGGGTAACGACGCTGTTCACATGGATGCATCATCAATGGGCCGAATGCACTGAAAGTCATTATCAACAGAAATGCTACAATGCTGTTGGCTTTCTTTAGATGGCATCGAGGCACTTAAGTCTCATTCTTGTTTCTTTGTGCTGAATTCATTACTGACAAATGTATTGTTTCGACTTTTAAAGCCAAACTTTCCAGGTTTATGACAATCGGCTCTGGCTTTGTGTCGCAAATGGCAAAAAATGTGACTCAAAGTTCCACTGACTTAAATTACAGGTCGAACTCCCGCAGTCAAGTTCATCCCCTCTGTCTGTGGTCTGGGGTCTGGCCATGGTGCACAGCTGTTTGGCCTCCACAAAGCAGTGAACTAAAATGATCCTTTCATGCAGCCGAGCTATCGTTTTGTCCTCACAAACGCAGGACTCAAAGCTCCACATCGTCGAGCTGTTCGCACAAAATGTCACTTCTGCCTGAACAAATGGCTGCTGGAGAATGAAGCGCAATGTTTATACGAGCTCACAGATCCGGCTGTTACTAAACTTCGTTGTTGGAGTTGCTTCCGCTGTATTTTTTAGAGCATCACACAACTTCTGTGGGAACCAGATGCATACGTACATGCACGGGGGGCCTACAGGGACAGCATCGCGTGACTACTGCCACAGCTGCAGGATGGGCTGCCAGTCCATTCTCCACTATTAATCGATCATGTGAAACCAGTGAAGCTTGACTGGGAATCACTCAGTAAGAGTGTGGTATAGATTATGTGTGTGTGTGTGTGTGTGTGTGTGTGTGTGTGTGTGTTACTATAACTGTATACACGTTTTATCACATCTTTAGTCTCTCTCTCTCACATCCTTGTATTTGTATCTTTGTGAGGACTTTTATAGACATAAATCATTTTCAAGCCTTGTACCCTAACACTAACCATCACAACTAGTCCGATGACCCCACCTTTAGGTCTTCACCCTCGGACAGGCTTTTGAAGTTTTTATTCAATGTGTCCTCACTTTGATAGTAGAATGCTATTAATACTGAGTATGTAGCAAGCACGCACACACACACACACACACACACACACACACACACACACACACACACACTCTTGTGCGCTCAGACTGTCCCTGCAGACACACTCATATCCCACTGTGGGTTGACAATGGAAGAATCTCCTGAGGTTGGCTAATTTGGCCCACTGGTGCCTTCGCCACATCACCCTCGGTTCATTCCCTCTCATCTCACCCGACAGATCACTCAAACTTATTCTCGTGCTCTTAAAATATCTATATGAATGTACTCTGTCCTCACCACTGTTCTCCCTTAATGCATCATGCAACTTTTATTAAATGCGTACAGAATGATGGGCCTGATTCAGATACTAACTCTGGCCCTAATCTCATCACCAGACACATCACATGGTTCATCAAACATTTTTGGAACTACTAAATGTCCCTCCCATATGTTCTGCATGTGTATTTTGTCACATGCAATTTAGTTATGTCTATGAATGACTTTAAATGACATTCATGGACATAGTCAGTGCTTCTGCTCAGGAAGGAAGTGTGTGTTCTGATGCATCTGAAATATGGTTGAAGCCAGACAGTCTAAACTATCTGCACTGATCTGTAGAGAAAAAACAGGAATGGATCTAAACGACAAGGTGTGTATGTATGTGTGTGTGTGTGTGTGTGTGTGTGTGTGTGTGTGTGTGTGTGTGTTTGTGTGTGTGTGTGTGTATGTCTGGGTGTGTGCCTGGTGCATTTGCAGGAGTATAAAGGGGCTCAGTGCTCTCGGGGAGAGAAAGCCACAGCTCGTGTGCACAGCATACTAATCCTTTCACCAGAGCCAACCTGAGCAGATAGTCCTTCACATGCACCTTTTTCCTGATGTATTTTATATTAAAAAAGGGGAAAAAAATCACAGAGACTACTGCACAGTGTGCAATTAATTCTTGTGGCGCATGTGCATTCTTCACAGTATGTGTTGGTGGATGTGAGAGTTATTAAAACACCTGTACAGTATGTGCTCTAAGCCAGCGCAGTGTGAAAATAAACACCTCCCTCACCCGTCCTGCCAGCAACACACACACACACACACACACGCAAGAAAACACTTCTCTCTGCTCTAATTACCAGGAAGCAGATAGTATTCCAGGAGGAAGGGATAAGCCATCTCCTGTGTGTGTGTGTGTGTGTGTGTGTGTGTGGGTGTGTGTGTGTGTGTGTGTTTATAAGTAATGGACCACTGGCTCCTGCTCAATGCCAGGGCGATCAGGTCCCAAGAGCCTCTGCCAAATCCCAGTCCTCTCCGCAGGTTTTGCTAAACCCCTACACACTATGCAAACAGACTTTCACGTGAGCGGTTCTGGATTTGAGGAATTCTCAGAGGTATTCCCCATGGCTGCGTGTGTGCCTGCAGGTGTGCCACAGAAAGGTAAAGGAGACAGGTGTCCTATGGACAAGACTCCAAAGCAGAGTCCAAAGAAAGATAATCTAGTCAAATGCAGATTAATTGAAACAACAGGTGTAACTGATTCTGGGCTACTGTAGAAGTTGACAGCACGGCATGTTAAACGCTACTCTTGAAGAGAGCATCAAGGTCCCACAGCAGCTGCAGCAGAATAAATCTATTCTTCCTGATTCATACAGTATCACCCGAATATGGGCATGACTTGGATAAGAGCAAAAAAATATTTTGTAACAAAAATATAGTATTTTCACTTCTAAATCACAAATCTCAGTCAAGCAGAAAGTTCTTTTACCAGTAATTTAAAGGCCAAAAGCATACTTTGTTGCTCAGTATCACATAAGCATCATATTTATTTCATTCCATTGCTAACATCCCAGCGATTGAAAAGAAATGCTCTCTCGGCTGTGGCTAACATTAACAATAATGGCTGACCTTAAGCACGAATGGAGTTTTCTGGTTCATCAGAATAACAGATACAGTGGAATTAAACAATTAGAACCAACAAGCCAGCTTCATGTGGCCATCATCACAATTAAAAATCAGTGCAGTTTCATTTTTGTCACCACTTACACTCAGATTTGGGAACATTATGATGCCGCAGTTGAGATGACCTTTTGGATACAACACATTATTATTTTTCCCAAATTGGCATCTGAACCAATTTTTGATTGGAATTGGCATATGAAAATGGAGACAATAAACACGACACTGTCACAGCTAACTACGGTCATGAGCTAATGGGTCGAGCACATGTGAGTGATGAAACTTCAGTTTTGTCTCCAATATTTATCTCTATTTTCCATAGTTACTCAAGTCAGAAGCAGAAGATACCGAAAGACAGAACTAGTCATGATTAAATATTTGATGCACCCAATCATTGTAAGAAAAGACCCTCCCCAAGACAACCATGACCTTTTCTTTGTGTAGTGTGAAATAAGAATCTGGTTTGTGGAACCTCTATAGACTGGCCTCTTGTTTTTCACAAGTCTGGGTTGTTAGAGTTTGGAGCCCTGGGGTTCTTCATTGTTGACACTTCTGTTGGTTTAATTGGCCAAATAATATCCTCACGAGTGTCAGCAAAGAAATTCAATTGGATTAAACAGTAGATTTATTTTTTCAATAGAAGATGGCAAATGCAGTTCTTAAATATATAAAAAGAATGGTTCAAGATTGAAGAATTATTACGCCTACAGTGGCATTGAAATATCAAAACCAATCAACCCTCTATACTCAACCACAACCTGATGCACAGGGCAAGTAATTCAATTAATGGGTGGCAACAGCGCCTACAACAGTATGATGGATGATCTGTCAGACCAGGCAGGGTGTCATTTTCCCACCAATGATTAAAAACACAGCGTTCACTTTTAACTCTGACAATATGCTTGGCGCAAATGAGACAGCTCTTTGTCTTCATGATGTCCAACAGCTGGAAACGTTTAGAAGCTTATGTATTATCTCCCAACATAAATCTGAGCTGAGTGCAATTATGAGATTAGCTCAAAAGATGCTGGTTAAAGGAGCTGAAGCGATAAAGTGATGCCACGAGGAGCTCCGCGCGGTAGACTGGAGGAAGTTTAACCACTTTCTGCAAAACAGGCGGCCAGAAGAAAAAGTCTACATTCTGACAAGTAAGCCCAAAATAGCTGTGGCTAAAAGCATTGATGCCCTTACGCCCTGTTAGCTGTTGTAGGTGGAGGTATGAGAGTGTGACTGAGTGGTGAGTGTGTCCTGTGAGAGTTAAAAAATAAATAGATGGATGCATAAATGTTATTTGATATTGCTGCAAACACAAATAATATGTAAACCTGAAGACCTGCTATTCCCTGAATGAAAGAGGTCTGTTCTTTCTTACATCTCATCACTTTCTACCTCGCAGCTCTGAGTGAGGCATCTGTATTTATGCCTCCTATTTGCCAATTGCCAAAAATCAAATCAATTTCTCATTTGCCTGATAGCACAAATGTGCAACCAGACTAAAGAGCCGCGTTAGCTGCTCTTGGAGGCTGTGCTGAATTGAAGTGAAGTAGATTTTTTTCTGGCACACACACGCTACCAGGCTGAGGTGTCTGGCAACAAATCAGCTGCTAGCAAAAAAAAAAAAAAAAAATCCTCCTACAACTCAAAGTACAGCAGTCATGCCCAATCACAGCTTTAGCCAAACGGGAAAAAAATGAAAACGATTTTGTTTTTTTGGAGCAATTTAACCAATGTGATGCATGAGATGAACCGGAAACTGCACTGATGGAACACACCAAACAACCATTTTAATTTGGGATTTGAAATCTGCATGGCAACACAAGAACTTTATGGTCATTCCTGTGAAAATCATTTCTTCATTATGATCACTTCAAGTGTTGCTGATTGCTGCACAGTTCAAACCAGAGGTACACCCGCTTCAATAGTCCTGATTTGCAAGTACAGAAATACAGCCGAAGGTCAGCTGGTAAAAAAAAAAAAAAAGTCTGTTTTCTTCACTGTGTTTACACCACAATTACAGCTGAGGGGAAGTAAAGTGCAGGGCACTGAAATGTCAGCGACAAAGCTCAGGGGTGATCAACAGCCTCTATCCTGAGGATATTTATTCCCATTCCCAGAGAAAAATAGAATGCATTCTTATATCACTTCAGTAATTATCGCCTACATATACTGTAAAGGTTTTTCCTTATATATTAACCTGCCTGGGTGTTGTATATTTATCGCATCTCCAAGTGATTTTAAGTGCAAAAGAACAGATGTCAAAATCATTAGCCTCAAGCAGATCAATCTAAGAGGTGAAACCCAGCAAATCGATGCAACCTTGGAGCAATATATTACTAAAAGGGCACATGTAAAGACCAAATCATTCTTTTCTAAACTCAAAAATGTTATTTTTAATTTGTCTTTGTCATGTATGGGGATTTAACTTAGCTAGGCATCAGTTTTCAAGAATTTCTGTATATAATTTCAAGAACAATTGCAGTGGGAAAAAAATCTCATCTTGACTGGAAATTGAGATGTGCCAGGTTGTTAAGATACTAGCTGCAGCTACCTGTTCCTCCACACAGATGGGGAACACACAAACGAGACTGCAACTAAATAGATCTCCAAGTGTTTTTAAAGGTGACATACCATGCTCCTTTCCTGCATGTTAACATGGTTCCTTGATGGCAAACTGAAATGTTGGTAATGTGCTTTGTTCAAAAATCCTCAATTTAGCACAGGCAGACTAAACACACTGGTTTCACAGCTCTGCTCAGCACAGCCAATTTGACACCCTTTCATTCTAAATGCTAATGAGCTACTGTGAGCTCCACCCACACAGTCTTTGCTCCACCCATAGACGTTGCACCATCTTTTCACCAGAAGGCAGATTTGAGGACGCCATAAATGCATACA
Source organism: Lagocephalus sceleratus (assembly GCA_911728415.1). NCBI lineage: Eukaryota > Metazoa > Chordata > Actinopteri > Tetraodontiformes > Tetraodontidae > Lagocephalus > Lagocephalus sceleratus. The sequence continues at coordinate 4,708,495 of CAJVRN010000087.1, read as the reverse complement.
TACATACATAGGGGGATCTTTGCAAAGGTAGCTGTGGTTATATGGGAGGAGATACCCATCATGAGGCCAAGATTATTGAAATTGGTTACATAACCCAAGTGTTACGTAACAGTTGGGAGGAAGTGCAAAATGTTTTCAGACTGCAGTTTACTGAACATTGAATTAATTGTTAAAACTGATCTTTACAGGCTGGAGAGGCACTCTGGATGGACATATATATGGACGAAAGCACTGAAAATGTTGGTTTTGCATAATATGTCCCCTTTAATACTTAAACTAATTGAATATCTCAGTGCTTTTAAGGCATTTCCCTTCTATAAACCCATCATTTGCACAAGCCGCTAATTATACGTGGAAAACTACACAAATTAGTAAATGTGGATAAACTTTGTGCACATTGTGAGTTTACATCTTCATTGGTCGTGTTAACAAGATGTCAGAAACACAAGATGACAAATCGTAGCAGATGAAAACACACACACTCGACAGTAAGTGTATAATGAGCCGTAAAGTCGAGGCGCCACACCTCTTGGCGTGCCACATGGGGCCATCTCTGAAATATAGATCAGAAGACTGAATTTCTGACAGTCATTTGTAAATCTTTTGAAGGAAGGTATAAAGGGGCCCGTTTGAACTGCCTGATTTTTTAAATTAGCGACCCAACAAACAAAATTCAGATAATAAATTCTCTGTCAAGCAGAGGCATTTCTCTTCCCTAAGGGTGGATGGAAAGTCGGGATAACGAGGTAAACTTTTCTTGTGGCAGGCTGGGTGTGGTAAAGATGACTGCATGAAGCAACGTTTAGTTCTACAATATTTCTGAACATGTGAGGCCGCTGGGCTCAACTCCATCTCACCTTGCCGGACATCTCTTGGTGCGATGGCGATGGCTTCGTTGGAGTGCAGCTCGGTGACGCAGCAGTCGTCAGGAACCAGCGAACCGTTGCTTGAACTGTGCGGCGTCACTGGGAGAAGAGGGACAGGTGGCGCCATGATGTTGTGATTTGGACAGATACATCCCGTCTGGGTCATCCCGCAACCGTCCCTGTCCGACTCCTCCTGCTCTCCATGGCGACCCGTGCGCAAACACTCCTCGAACCACCTGCAGAGCACGCCGCAGGTGAACTGGCTGGAGTTCTCGTTGTTGATGAGCAACACCTCCACCAGCCGCAGTTCCAGCAGGTCCTTGGTTACCTGAGGCCCATCTGTAGCTGGGTGTCTGGTCAGACACAGCTGGACAAAGTTTTTATCAAACTGGAGGAAGGAATAAGGTGCCTCTGAGCCGGGGGGGTCACCGCAGAGGTCGATAATGTCCTGGTCCCTCTCAGTGGCCGACTGCACTTGAAGTGGACAGCTTTGATTGGCAAGGTGGTGGTCGAGGGAGAGGAGCATAGGAACGTGTGTCCGGCAGATGACGGGGTCGCGGGTGAAGCGGAGGTAGAGGGAGTACTTGGTGGGATCGGGGTTCTCCAGGGACCAGGAGCAACCCGGAGACCTGGAAGGAAAGAGCTCCCTTAGGGAGAAAGAGCCATAGAGCACCCCAGCAACCAGACTGGAGCATGACGAGAAGGCAGGCGCGTGGACCTCTTCTGCCCCGGCGCCGGGGACGCCGTCGGGGGCTCCATACGCGACCTCGGCCAGGGCAGAGAGGGGAGCTAAGGCGAGGGCGGACGCTGCAGCCAGGGCCCCGGCCACAGCCAGGAGAGAGGACAGCACATACAGACACACCCCACCAGCAGTGTTCATCCTATGACATTCGTCCTGTACTGGAAGATAAAAAGGAGGACGGGGGAGGAAGAGAGAGAGAGGGGGGGGGGTGTTATTTTAGCAAGTGTAACATGGAATAAAAGTAAATAAAACAACTCCAGCATTCAAAGCAAAGAGTCCCATTTGGTCTCGTCTCAAGTTGATGACAGGCGTCCTCAAAAAACTTCTCAAACATCTAAACACACACGCTGAACCGTCAAACACACAAACACATCCCCGCCGCGGCGGATTAAAAGGGTTGATGACTCGGCTGTTGAGACGCGCTCTGTGGGACCTGCTCTGTGCTCCTCCTGCTGCGTGAATGCACGCACGCGTGCACGGCTCCCTGCCGGGCGGCACCCCCACCCCAAGGCTTTGGCAAACTATTACCATCACCGACACAGCAAGGGTCTGCCAACAGCCAACGACTTTGACTCACACTATACACACAGTGCAGACAAAAGCCCTATATATAGCAGATGGCGTTTCAATGCGCTCTGCTTGAAACGACTTCAACATCTAGTCTGGTTAATTTTGTTTGTCTCTGCAATCATTCTCAGCTGCTCCTTTAGGAGGAAGAAATGGGAACAGGTAGCAAAAGCCAGATAATTACACTTCCTAATATGATTTGAACATGACATGTCATCCGCAACACAACAGCGGTTGCTGTAGGTGCTCCGACAGGCTGGGTGAGTCGGTTTTACAGGCAGAGTTTCAAAAATTAGGGCCTCAAGCATTCCTCATCGAGCGTTAAAACGCTGCCGATTAAAATGCCAGACCCTTTGTGTAACGTGTGTCGGTCTGATGCGCACGGGACCATCAGGAATTCGCATGTGCAACGTCGGAAAGTCGAGCCGCAGAGGTACCTGTGGCAGCAGTGTGTGACACATTAGCCTCGCCGAGCCTGAATATTTGATGATGTGGGAACGAGAGGAAGCTCAGAGTAATACAACAAATCCCAGAATGCCCTTTTACCAACACTGGAGTAAAAATCATACCATACTATAGTGTGTGAGAGATACTACTAAAAACGTAACATTATCATTGTATTTCTACATTTACAAACCCTCTTTGACAGAACGTAACTTAATAAAAAATAAATACAAGCTGCTTTTCTTTACATTTTTTGCCTGGCTCGAGCTACCCTCATCCACCCATCTGGTCTCCATGGTTACACACTAAATCATTATGTGCACACACCTTTATTAAAAAAGTCTGTGTATAAAGCACACTTGTGAAGTGCTCAACATCCCTGAGCCCGGGTTAATGAAACGCAGCAGTAGCCGACACTTCACACGATTTATGTAAGCCCGTTAAAGAACTGTAGCCTTGGCTCTGGAGTCCACGGGCCCTTGCTAAGAGGCTGCCAACTGTGCTTCTTCAATGTCAAGAGGTGACCCCCACCAAGTATTTGGACCAAAATGAGTCACAGAAGGGAGCCGATAATGAGGGGAAGTTCGGAAAAATCTGAAAATGTTGAATTAGCATCATTTGCTTGGAAAAGTAAATAATCTTGAGGTACTTAAGGTTTAAGTTTTGTATGGTGGTAAAGTTCACCTGTAACCATGAGCTGAGAAACATTTTATAAAAGTGTTGGAAAATATCCATCAAGGTAAAAACAGTATATGTAAAAAGGTTACACAAAGTAAAAACAGCGCAACAGCTCACATGTATGTAATGTTGTGATTTCCTCTCAACCTCAGGTGCTCTGTACTTTAACGCTGGTATTGTAGAGAAAAGTAACCATGGCAACGTATGTGACCTGGAAATGTGATTTCTGTTAAATGTAGGCAGATATTTTGCTTTAGCTCTTTATGCTGTTTGTGTTCCACACAGACAATATGACATGGAGTGTTTTTAACTGATCAGAGTGGTGACGTTAGACAAACGCGCGCCTCAGCAGGGCTGAAGCCTGCCTAACGTGGCATGCTGGGAAAAAATAGAGCGCAGAATTCCAACCACCTGCAAATTACGGAGCCGAGTCACATGAAAGTAGCATGACACAAGCTTAGGCTTTAAAACTAGAAAATAGACATAAGATTGAGGATTTTTGATTATTTTCTCCAACAAATGAAAACTCTGTCTTGCCGCAGAATTGTCGAATTTTGGAAAAGGTCACCGAAAAGGAAAACTGTCGGCACCTTTCACAGATGAAGAGACACCACGTCAGTTTGGCAAATTGTTTTTACGACAATGAACACTGAATATTCATGGACGCGCAGTCTGTGCAAGAGCAGACCCTGAAGTGCTGTCTTCACGGGGGCTGCTCTGTCCCACTTCACTCAAGACCGTGCATTACTGTGGGCATCCATAAATATTCATCAGCTTCGATATGTTCTCTTCCTCCATCCACCTTGACATTACAGTTCTCATCAAAGATGACAAACTATGAAATTCCCTCGCCCCCCCAACCCCTCTCAGCTCTAGCGTCATTCTTTGATGCACTCAAGTGACACAGACTCATTTGTGATTTGATCTTCACTCTTCAACTCTGAGCAGAAGGAGCAGCCCCATCTTCCATCACTGTGCTGCAGGTTACTTCATATTGTTCTGTAAACAATGCCATAGCCCTGCCTTTGCTAAAACTTAAATTTGACATAATGATGGTCTGTTTAGCTTGGGCTGGGCTGCCATCGTGCCAAAAATGTTTCCATTTCTTAGTTTTTGTCTCCCCCTGCTGAATCCATCCCACTGACTCAGTAGCTGATCAATGTATAGGCTACTATCATGAAAACAATGCGTTGGTCCGAACAATAACTCAAACTTTAAGCCCCTAAATATATTACAAAATTACTTTAATCAATACAATTTCAAAATAACTCCCTCACAAAACCATATGTGTATGCCTCTCTTGAATAAAATGCAATAATCTTAGATATAAAGACTTAATTGAGTGAAATGTTTCCATGAAAAGCTAATAAATCTGTCTCCATCGTGAAATTAATCATTTTGCTTCCCTTTTAGAGCAGAGGTCTCTCTAATCACATTAATTATTATTACCAGCAGTAATGAAGACTTACTTTTATGGGAAAAAATGCATTGGTCCAAGTTTGAATTTCAGGGGATGCCACTTTGATGAAGCCTGACAGCAGAGCATGAGGCAGCAGTGGAAACATGGACTTTTATCAATGTGCCCATTCTCTATATGGACAAGCGGAATGGTTTTGATTATAAAGCACCTTATCTCCCACCAGGAAAGGACAGTCCAGTCCTATGGGGTCCTGAATCCAGTCCTACCAACTGGTTTTACCAAAGAAACCCAGCTGAAGCAGTTGAAATATAATATGACAGAAAGATGCCGCTTGCCACTTATCATGCTACACAATTGTGTTGAGGATGTCTTTTGAAACATCACACATGTGTCAGGAAACTGTCTGGACATGTGGAAACATGTCTCATGGATCATAACTGGTCTTCAGCTATTGTGTGCAGTTTCCTGCATGAGCAGCTCTTCTACCATTTTTATTGCAGGTCACTGACTTGTTTATTGAGGGTATTGCTTGAAGGTTTTTTTCTTTTTTCTTTGTTTTTTTTGTTTTTAGGTAAACACGCCAGGGTCTCTCCCTATTCACAGCTACATTCACCACGAGTCCAGGAGCGAGATGTGCATTAGGATATTTTCTTGACCTTCACACTTCTCCTCTGTCCCTGAAGCTGTGGTTGTTTTTCTTTCCATTCCTTTCAGAAATCTTTCCATGCCACGCTGTATTTTTGACTCTCTCATCTCTGATCGAGGGCACCGCTGCTGTAAGTGTTGCTAACGTGAGTGGCGAGCACTGCAGTTTGCTATTGATCCACCATCAGAAGCACATTGCCGTTAGCAGTAGCTCCACTCGACATTCGCCTGTGATGTTTCGTATATATTAATGACTCATTTGCCTGCGAGCAGTCGGTGTGAGCCGAGATCTTCGTCGTCAATTAAGAAAGAGAAAGCAAGCAGAGAGAGACGTTTCCTCTCTTACTGCTTCCCAGCCCCCTTTGAGATTCCCTGACAGTCGGAAACTTTCCTTTAGCATTTCAAACATGGTGATAAAAGATTTATGGTGGTCACTCCTACACAGCGCTGTCTTGGCTGGTGAAAGCAAGAAAAGGAACATGACCAATTACTGCATGTGGTTCTCTGCATGCATGCTACATACAGCACGATTGTTCTTATGTTACCACAGCTATAGGAAGCACAGCTCAAAGCTGGATTTATGCACACTGGGGATTAATTTACTCCATGTTCCCTCTCACAACTCATCAGACAATGACGTGTGGGCCAATATTCATATTCATGCAGGCTGCTGAATAAACTCTACACATGTCAGCTAACTTTTATATCATTGACAGTAAAGCATTAATGCATTATGGCGTTAATTATACTCGAACAAATATAAAAATGTTGGCCCTGCATGTTTATAGCTGCAATTCATTGTGAAATTCAGAAAACACAGTAAAGTTGAAAAAAACAAACAAAAAAAAAACATTAACACAAAATGAAATAAATGTAAGAACATGGGAGGGAAACAAAACAGTGAAAAAAAAGACTCCAGACAAAAAATAGCACACAAACTTTGTAAATGTCCATCTTTGGGAGCCTCACAAACCAAGTCTATAAAGCCTGATGCCAAGCTCGTCCTTCTGATGTTGGACAGAAAACACTGGCTTGGTGTTAGTTAGCCTGTAAATTTTGGTGTTTACAGCAGTGTGTAAAAATGATTTGCAACAAGCCGTGGACAATATGGCTTTAGAGTTGTATGATCACTTCAATGAGACAACAATGACATAAAAAACAAGTTGAAATTTGGTAATGGACAAGAATTAAAGCTTGGAGTGTCAGAGCAGGAAATTAATTTTAAAAAAATATTGAATCAAACTATTTTTACACTTTCTTCCATTTTTAAGTCATGACGCTGCCCATACATTTGACGTTAGTATTGAAGTTAAATCTATCTACTAAAACAACCTCCTCTAATCCAGCACTTTTAGTTCAATCATGGATTATATATTAATAAGATAAATTTTAGCTTCTCATCCCCAGAATTCCCAGTTGTGTCCTCACTTGTCCTCAGTTGACCCCTCTGTCGCAACCATCGGTCTTGAAGGTGGATGTAAATTGTAAAGCAATTTGGATAAAGGTGCCATAAAAATGAAATACATTTATCATTTAATAAAAACGGCCTTAAAAAAAGATTCATTCGTTTAAAAGCAACCCAAGCATAATGTTCTCCATAAAATCCAGATTAGAACCCCAGACTGAGCTCGGAGGAATTTGTCTTGAAAACACTTAGATAGGGATCCAAAAATGAGTGTCGGATGAATCCTTTAAATCCTAAAATCATAACATTGCTGTTGTAAACCTTTGAGTCAAGAATTAGGAAAAAAAAATTGGGGAAAGAAGCCAAAGTGATGCAGTGAAGTATTTTTGCATATAGGGTAAACTTCATTGAGGAATATCGAGAAGAAAAATCATTGAAAACAAACTGTATGCAACTATCTGGAAATTTGGTGAATGGTTTCTGTGGTGTCAATCTGTTATTTATCTATTTATTATTTCCATTTCACTCCCTAAACACTGAGTATGTGTTGTTCTGCCGTCCTTTATCTTCACTACACAACACTCTGCACTCCCTTTGAAAGACTACCATGCTCTCAATGGATAAACTTCCCTCACATTTTTCACCAAATAAAAACACTAAAAGATTGATTTTGAGATGCTGATAAGCTCTTATGGTAGGATTTTTTTACTCCAGCTGACATTTTAGAAGTGTTCTGTTTGTCCTCTGAAGTAGTCCACTCCTGAACAATCATTTCACCTTATCAGCTAATAAAACATGGCAGGCAAGAATCCAAACTGCAGCCCTGAATCAAATGGTTTCTCGTTTTTGGTACATTGATGCTAAACTTTATTTACACACAGTCATAAATATTTGTTGTACATTTACATCAGCGTTTGACATTGATGGTAATGATAAACAAGCCCTGAGCTAACAGAAAGCTAAGTCAAGTATATAGAACACATGTAAATGTTTTTTTTTTTTTTTTGTTCTAATATGATCTGACATGTGGAATACAGATTGAGGTTGAGAAATACGATTTAAATTTAGCAGGAAATCTTAAAGATGAAAAGACGATTGAATTGGTACATTTTTAAGCATCTGAACAACATAAGACTGCACTGGGGAAGAAAATGAAAATGAGAGATATAAACCAACAAATAACAACAGAATCACTAACGTGGAAAGGCTATGAAAAGCTAAGCATAACAAACATGGCCTACCTTTACTTAAACAAACTGTAAAAAGGGGGGAAAAAAGGTCATGATTCCTGACTCATGTGGGAGGTTTTAGAGTTATGGGGTGCCTAATATCTGTTCACAGCACTTAAAAATGACCCTTCAGCCCACCCAGCATGATCTAAAGTAGCCACTTTAGTGTGTTGTGGCAGGATGCAACTTTGGCGGTGCGATTAAAATGATTGCTGTCACTGCTTGATCCATCACTGAAGCAAAAGACCGTAACAGCCCTCAGCACCCACATTCAACGAGCCAGTGAATTAAGGGAGTCTGGAAGGACAACAAAACAAAGGAACTATAAAAGTCCTTCACACCTAAGTGAAAGCAGCAATTGTTGATGTATGAAATGTCTAATTTCTTTAAAAGGCTTTAACACACAATTTCGGAAATAATCAGAGCTGTATGGAGATAAGGACAGCCATTAATTTAACATGTTTGAATACAAGCTGATAATTTGGAAGTTTTGGAAAAGTCCGTGTTGCATCTTCCACTGGGGGAATTTCACTGCGAAACTGCGAGGATCGGCTTCACTGTGCAGCGTTTCCCTGCCAACATATCAGCTTACATCAGCACCCCCACCCTTTCAGAATGACGCAGACGAGCTTACAGCGTAGCACAGAGCGAGAGAGAAAGACTTGCAGGGAGAGAGAAAAAGAGAGAGAAAAAGTATAACTCATCAACTTGTCACTCCACCAAAATCCTGGCTGTAAAAACACAACAGTGGATGGCTGTGACACAATTAATTTATAGCTCTAAGTAGCTGCAGATCTGCACATGCACACTTAGCTTTGACATTTCGACAACAAACTGTAAGGTATCATGATAAAAGTTTAAAGACTTTGCGACGAGGAAACACTGCCGTTTTTCTCTCTTTTCATCAGACAAACCCCCAAAACTTATATATATCCCATTTAAAAGTTTCAAAAGATGGGAAATGGATGCAAAATAAAAAAAATAATTAGCTGAGAAACGCCTTTGACAGCAAAAGTGAATCTCAAAGCTGCTGCTCTCAGATGCAGATGGTGATTTATTGAAGTTATTATTCCTCGACATCCATCAAACGTGTTAGCCATGGATGAAATAACAGACATCGTGTTCAGACGCTCCCAGCAGCGATAAAAAGTATCTGGATCACTGCGGCAGCACATTGAAGCACTGCTTTGTTCACATGGCATATTTTCAGGTGTTTGTCCAACAGATTAAGGGGAAAAGTGCCTTTAATTTGGCGCTGAAGCGAAGACAAGCTGAGGAGGAAGAGTAACCGCTTTGACAGAAGTGACAAAGACCTTGAAGAGTTGAACTCAATCAGACTGTATTGTTGTTTTTATGGGTGTGTGTATGCTTGCTGACCATGTGCACATCACAAGCACACCTGTCAAACAAGTCGACTTGAAAAGATTCCTCAGACTGTGTTTGTGATTGTTTGTTGGTTTTCTCAAGGACAGAGAAGCGTTCATAAAACCTCTCCAAGCATATCTCCACCTCTCAACACCCGAGCTTTGCACTGGACTTTGGAAGTCTGACCAGTTGTGAGATGGACCCTTACATTGGCCCCTTTTTCACCACAGGAACTTGTTAAAATTTGGAAAGACCTCCCCAAACTCTGCCTGTTGACATCAAAGCAACAAATAACTGTCTGCCTATATATCAGTGGCGAAAATCTATAGAAAATGTGTCAGCACAAAGAAAAAGAGCAGCAACAAACACACACACACGCACACACACACACACGCACACACACACATATATATATATATATATATATATATGTGTATGTATATATATATATATATATATATATATCAGAACAAGTGTGCATCCATGCTGTGACTTTCCTTACAGCAACCTTCCTTCGTGATGGATTTTGATAAAAATATTCAAATATCACTAGTACTCAGGAAAACCTGAATTATCTAATTTGGATATGGAGGTAGGCAATTTTGCCAATAAAAAGTTAAATGGACAAAAAAAAGAAATTCTGTGGCCTTGAGATGATTTAAAAGTAAAGAATTTCAAATTCATGTCTGAAAAATGAGCAAAAACATAATAAGGGCTTGATCTGTTTCAAAAAGATACTTAAATTAATCTCCATCAAGACTACAGACTTCCAGCTTTCTTAGTATCAGCAGTTAAGTTAACACTCATTTTTTTTATGGCCAAGTATGTGATTGAGATGAAGAGTATGTGATTGAGATGGAGAGCACCCTGATCCATTGTCTCTTAATGGAGCAGGTTTTCCAGCTAACCGGAACCTCCTGTACACTTCTTGATCTTTCTGCTGTCTAAGTAACATCTTCTCTGCACTGTAGCCGCAGAGGCCTTCAGGCTCCGCCTCTTCTCTTTGAAGCTTTGCCAGCTGGGGTATTTATTTCATTATCTCCTCTCCCTCTCTATTTCCCCCCCTTGTTTTTAGGTCTCGCTATCAAGGATAATACAAGTGCCGAAGTGGAGAGTGCTGACACTGCAGATAGTCTGCAGCTCATGACCGTGTTGGGCTAAATGCTTCACACAAGTGTGTGTTGTGTTATGTCCTTTAAGGAGATGAAAACATTTGCAAAACATATTCACTCGTATTCTTGAACCTATTGTTACATTGGCCATGTGACAGTTATAGTTTCTAACAGCACTGAGACACACACAGAGGTCTTCTGGGTAATCCAAGATCATAGGAGGCATGAGTGATACATCTTGACAACAGGAAATTCAGAGACCTTGACAGGACCATCAATTTAACCCAGCTCCCACACACGTGCAACCTTTCACCTAGCATCTGGCTAACACGTGTCACACCTCACATGGAGGGTCAGGGGTTAAAGGGGACCTCATCAGCACCGACACTGAACCGCACATCGGGTCACAGATTGCCAACTGACCTTTCCCACGCATCCATTGACCGGGATTAAGATGTTTGGGAATTCAAATTTAGCTGCAGTGCCTCAGCTGATGTTAGGGAGGGAAGAAAGGTAACTGAGTTGCACAGTATTATTTGATTAATAGTTTGTATTTAAAGTGTAACTGAACCCCTTGGCTTTAGCTGATGTATGTTGAGGCTGGAAATTGAAAAAGTGCTTTGATTATGGGCGGGGCTCCTGGGGCAGATAAGACACGTCCAGCGACTACCCCCACCAGCGATACGCTCACAGGTGCAAAAACACAACAAAAAAATGAACACACATCGACACTTTGTGTGACCTAAGCTATCGATGAGCGACTCTGACACCGGTTGTGTTTATGTTGCAAAACGTACTTTGTTGAGAGCAAACGCACAACTGTCCAGCTATGTCTTCAGGGCGGCTAGGTGTGCTTCCTTATTTACATAGGAGGGGCGGAGCCAACAGTGTGGTTTGTGATTGCGGGGTTCAATCATACAGTCTTGCATTTTACAACAAAATATGCTAAATTGAAATAATTTGCTTAAAACGTCGACACACCACTTTATACCCAAATCCATCTCCGTTCAGTAGAAAAAAATGTTTTTGAGGTTTAGGTACTCCTTAAGATGATCTGTTGTAGGCCAAAATGTCATGATGAAAGGTAACACATATGTTTTGTACTGAAGTGTGGGATATATAGATCTGAGGATGAAAGGATTAGGTTATCACATGCTGTGAAATGATTTGATATCCAAAGCTCAGCCAGGATAGAACGATTGTAATGCCATACTAGTCCAGAAAACCTCCTTTTTCTTCAAATTGGGACTTCCGCCGACTGAGAGACTAAAACTGAAAATTCTTGTCTCAACTCCCTCCAAGACAACAACGGGCAGGAAACTGTCCACATCAGAAACAAAATTGTTTCCCAGCGCCTTCTTTAACGAGCGGCTGCTTTGAAAAGAGTTGACCTTCTGTGTATAATGGAGGGTGAGCGCTCTGTCGTTTCACAGTACCAAACATCGTGGAAGGATATTGCTACAGATGGAGTCAAAGCACTTCACCATGCAGCAATTCTAGATGAACACTGCAGGAAATAAAAGCCACATCTTAACATTCGAAGAAACTGCTAGCCCTCAGTCGCAGCCTTCTCCAGGCAGAATCGAAGAGCTCTTTATGCTCCTCTGGCGTCCCGGGTATTTAACCTTTAGTGTGGCTGCCACCTACAAAGTGATCTTGAAGGTCGCTGACCCAGAATGCCATCAGGTGTAAATGGGGGTCAGGCTGTCCATTACAGGTGCCCGATCGTTGGCGTCAGGAGCTACCACCTCACTGAGTGCCGATTGTTGCGGTGTGACATGAATGGCCTCCTTCACTCCTCAAATTCCCCATCAATCTTTTCTTCAGGCATAACCATCGTCCTGATGAGCACTCATGGAGGATTTGCTCTCTCCTCTGAGAAGTTGGAGGATCATTTTGTCATTTAATCTCAACTTCATTCACGAACAGAGTCTTTTTTGCTCTGCATCATTTTTATTCGTGCATGTTTTTCCTTTACAGAAAGGGGACAGATGTTGTCGAATCACCACAAATCACGGAGGCAGCTGGAACTGAAGCAAATAATTCAAACAAGAGCTGAGAAACACAACAAAAGTAAACCTGGAGTTCTGGGTGACACTAGATGAGCCACACTAATCTAGTTTCATTGCTGGCTGACTTGATCATCTGGTGCGTTAGCTCAACTTGCCAACATTGGTTTCAGTCAAGCCAACATTTACATGCACTTTTGGAGGCCAGTTTTAGTCGGATTAGCGCCGACTGACTTCAACTCGCTGACTGGTTTGTTCAACATATTGCTATGCGGGTGAGGAGCACACTCTTTTGACATCTGACCTATTGCACATACATGAGTATCGTATCAATTATAGAGTCGGTTCCTGTCTCCCACCACTCACTTTAACTTCCTCTTGCTTTTAGCCCTTTTGTACCCTGGACACCATCCATTCAAATCTGACAGCTGTCTCTCAGGATCAGGAATATCTGGTGAAAAGTCTGAAACAGAAATATGTTTTTGATGACATAAGGCAGTACAGTAGTAAGAACCCCTTCAATGTTGCAGGAGATCCAAACAAACAGATGATGTTACAACAATGTCATGACATTCCGTTCAATAACTAGCAACTGGTGGCCACAGTACCAGCTTTCCTATATGGGATTATGTCATTGAAAATGCTCAAAATGGTGAAAATGGAGTTAAAGAATACACTGAAATGAGGAAGATGAGATATGAAAATGGGTTCATTCAAGTAGCATTTTCCAACAAGCAAATGAAAGCAGCGAGTAACATCTGAGTCCTGTTTCTGATGAACAAACATCAATATGTATGGCTGTTTGTTTTGAAGCTGAAAGGAAATTGCTCTGCCAAACCACTTATCCTGCAGTTGGTGTTCAATCAGGCGAGGATGACTGAAATGCAAATGTTAATGACGCTGGCGAGAGACGATCCTCCTCAAACCTACACGTTGTCGCTCAATAATCTCTACTCGCCAGACGAAACTGAACATTCCTGCCAGATCTGATCAGTTTGCCAGCCTCAATGGTGGGGGCTTTGCTCCGACACATCACAAACTGAAAGATTGTCATTAAGATTAAAAGTTTCAGATACCGTGCTCACTCGAGCTAACGAGAGGTGTGCTGAAAAACCCGCCTTTGCTCTGTTCAAGAGTGCAGGCAGCCAGAATCTGGTTCACTGGGAGGTCAGACAGAAGTGTTGATGTCAGTTACCTCATTAATACAAAGTGTGCCTGAAGTAAGTGTATTAAAGTATACTCAGCACCACATGCGTTTCATCTTTTTAATGTAAATTTCAGCTTTTAGGGATCCAGGTGACCATATGAGGCATTAGCACACTCTAAATCACTACCACCATACTGTACTTCTCTAACAAAACCTTTGATGTAAACAACACCTTAACAACACCTTGCATTATTTGCAATGTTTTAGGCAGTTTAGCAAACCCCTTAAACAAATACCGCCACAATTTTGTTGATTTTTTAGAGATGCAAGGTATCTGGTGGCAAATATTGACAGGAATACAGCTTGATGAACATTAGAATGCAGGCTTGTTAGATAAACAAAAACAGCCATTTACCACTCTGGTAAAAAAAAAGAAATATATATATAAAATGCAATACATAAACTATTTTAGATGGGTACATATAGGACATCAATAGAGATAGAATGCAATCTGTGGCTACTAATAATGACATGACTTCTATCGGGTTGTCCCGGCCCTTAAGCGTCACTCAAAATTCCTTAGCCTCAATAAGGTGCAGCACAGTAATTACAAAATAATCATAAGCAAATCCATACAGGCCCTTAAAGGTCTTTAAATGCCAAGGTCCTTAGGTCCTTTAGGTCCTTAAATGCCAAGCTTATCCTACAAAAAACAAAAGTATTGACACAGCTCAAGGTTGTGGCTTATGGCTTTTGTCCACGAGCTGCTAAAAAACAAAAGTGGTAAGAAAAAAAAAAGGAAGAAAACATGTAAAAGAAGAAGAGGAAGGAGAATAGTGTGGTGTTGAAGGACAGGTCTGAGAGGTGGTAGGTGAGGTGTGGGGGTGGTGATAGCGAGATACGCAGAGAGAGCTGATGTGGAATGGCCCCTCGCCTTTAGGCCAGAACTTTATCTCCAGCTGCAGACTGGTGGAAAAGCATCACAGAGGCCCGACTACGGGCAGAGCGCAATTCAGGAGCTAAGCAGCGCACATAAACACACATCGCCGATCGCAAGGAGATGATAGCATGGGCGCTAACCCCGGAGCATAACTGGTTGCAGCAGATGGAGGAGGCTCCACAATCCACATGAAACTGTTGACAATATTTTGAAATTTTTTGGAAAAACAAATACAGCATAGAGCGAGACAGCGCCTCCAAGATATCAACATGTTTTCCTATCCTAATTATTATTAAGCTAATTTCTGTGCAAACATCCCAGCTTAAACGACCAGAGTAACTGCATTTGTTTTGACAGCGCACGGTTTGCTCATGAGTGGAACGCATAAATCGGATGCAACATAATCAGACATTAAAGCTCTTTGGAATCCCTGAGCGTTCACACAGGCGCGCTCCCGTGCACATACAGGAGGGGCAATTGAATTATGCTCAATTCTGAAGGTCACACAGGATGCAAGAGCCAATTGTCAGGGTGCAACAGAGCGCTAATATGAAGAGAAGTGATGAATGCACTCCTCACAAGAATTTGCAGCTTTTAAACCATGTCCATGTTGAAATGAGTTTTAACAGTTTTAATGTCTGAAGCCTCCACCCCGTGGGGCCTGGTCTCAGGTCCAAGACCCCAGTCTCTCCCCCAACAGCATGCTGACTAAGGGGGTCCATATCACGCTGGAAATTTATTCCAAGAATATCTTGAAGAGCTCTCTGGGTGCTGACAGGTGGGCTGTCAATACCACATCCAGACATAGGGGTGGGAGGGTGTGTGCGAGCTAATCCAGCAGCCAATCAATGAAGAGATAAGGAGACACCGATGCGACGGAGGGAGGGGGTTAGTTTGGTGTAGCTAATGTTTCCTTTTCCTGTTTCATATGGCTCGGCAACAGCAGGTGAGATGAAAGGCCTGGTCGCTGCGTGAACTAAAGTGCGACTCTTTGTTGTTGATGAATAAAGCAAAAAAAGAGAAAAGATAAAAGGGAATGCTGCCACCCTGTTGCCATTACCCAAATGACCCGGTGTTGTCAGCTCTTTGTCTGATCTTTTGGCGCGATATATCCTGATGTAGCACATTATCTAAAGTTTAGAGATACCCAAAGGACAAAAAGCTGTGTTTTACGTGGGCAAATTTATCACACGTGTGATTGTAATCAGCACAAACTGCTAATCTCACAGCTCCTACATTTATGGTGGCGGCAGAATCACCACGGAAAACAAATCTGTCTTCACGCTGACAACCCATAAACATACTGAACTTTATTTATTTTGTGCAATCATTCTATTTCTTTAACAGCTCCGCAATTGTGGCAATTTAGTCCCAACCACTCTGAGGCAAGCGCTTACTTTTATTATTTCCTTCCTTTGGGACAACTTCATCTTCAGGAATTAAGCTGGAATGGAAATTCAGGATGAAGACACACGTTGATGATAAATATAGTTTGGATGTTACGTTCTGAACCCAGCAGCCCGTTGACTTCAGGGAAAACGCCACTCTGCCGATATGCCTGCAGAGTCACATTTGACGGCGCTTCCGAGCCGACCTTCCTGCGATATTTGAGGGTTCGGAAGCGACTTTGTCCATCCTTTCACCGAGCCTTTCTTTTCTCTCCAGAGCATTCAAAACACCAATCACCGAAGAGTATACATGTTTAATTAATAAATTTGAGTCAACGCACCGCCGCAGGCAAACATCTGCCGCTCAAGCTGCACAACACAGCAAGATCAGCGGGAAATCCAAAGGCCAGTACTGGAGAAATATTGTTTTATTTTTAACCAGAATTCAGTCACCATCAGTGCGACACCCTAATGCGATTCCTGCTGGGGCTGTTCTTTTATTTATTTCCATCTTGGTAATGTTTTTCCATGCTACTGTTGATGATGTGGCACAACTTGAGGTTTGATTTTAAGTCATTTATAAACCTTATGTCACTTATTTTCCATCACTCACCAGAACAAGAAAGGATCTGAACTTTATGAGCGGTACACTTTCACATCATGAGATTATGAAATCTTCCCGGCTGTTCGACTAGAACAACTAATGACGGGGCTCATCGTTATTTTTCTCTCATCTCATTCAGCCCCTCTCCCTTTCATCTTCCAACTGCCGGCAGAAACAGGAGACTGGGGCAGCACTGAGCCGAGCTGTCCCAGTGGGCTCGGCCCCTGCGTCTGCCTCTACCTGCCATCAGTCCCTGAAAGGCACCAAGCTCATAAACTGCCCCCACTGTTTTCCTGTCAAACAAATAGCCTGGTCATGGCTCCCAGTGGGAGGAGGACCGTGTCATAATCGATGCAGCTTTGCACGTACGGTATGTCACCCCCTCTCCGCCCAGCTGTGGACATGGAATTGCTTGTGGAATAATAGTGCATGGCTTGAGAACAATAAGTTAAAGCGTGTATACAACTGCCTCTAATCCCCAGAGAGGGACTCATACTAATTGTGAAATGACAAATACCTACACTAATTAACTTTCCCCACTTTCCCCAAACCACTAATCACCACAGAACCTCACTTTGGGCTCCATGTCAGTCTTTCAGCCAGAAATGCTTTCACTTCTGCGTTCAGTGGCAGAGACCCTTAATTAAACACAGGCAAAAAGTGCAGAACGCAAAATCAAATCCAATTACAGGCATGGCGAACCACATGCGTCCCCTGGTTAGAAGTCTTTGCCAGGTCCCCCAAAAGACAACAACAGCTGAACAACAAGCCTGATTGAAATGGCAGGCCTTCAAACAACATCGGCTCCCGCTGGAATGGAGCTAAACAAACTCAGCTTCCACTGGGCTGCCCTGTGACGGCCGGAGCCGAGTGTCGTTGACAAAGACGAGGAGGCGGCTGACGCACATACTAATGCTTTATTCATTATTGTTGAGCGTACGCGATGTGCTTCAATGTCAAGTGGAGGTTTTTAGGACCCCCCAAATGAAAATGGCCACTTTTATTTTCTGAATAAAGTGAGAGTTAAAAGTAACCACGGTTGTAAAACGATTCCATTTTTTAATGAGTTGAATCACAGGGCTTCTGTGGATTCAGTCAGATGAATTGTAATTAATTCCCATTCTTCATTAATTGTGTTTGATTTTCTTGGAGCTAAAAAAGACTCACGACAGAAGGCGATATTTCCCCTTTGCGTGTTTTTCTTTTCTTTTTATTTTTTGATGTTTTTTAAACTGTAAAACTTGCGGTGACCAGAAAAATACGAAAAAAAAAAGAAAAATCAAACTGGTCCATCTTCATTGATTGGTTGTGTGCTAACATTTTCAGTCAGTAAACTGCTTGTGAAGCTGTCATGATTGTCTGTGCAGCATTAGGAAGAAATATCTTTTTCGATATTCAAGTCAGTCAAAATGAATTCACTCTCTCATCACAATGCCACCATGCATTTTTGCTTTGTGTCTTGCTGCTTTCTTCCACCGCATAGAAATGTAATGAGGAAAAAAATAAATGAATGAAATACATTTTTCCATCAACAAAGTCATCCTCAATTACCAAGATAAGACCCACCTTGGCTCGTGATAAGGTGTTAATGGTTAGAATTATTTCCAGCAGCCTAATGTGACAAATAAAAATGTGTCAACATTCAGTCTATCTGAAGAATTTAGAACTGTGCTACTTCAGGGAGCCTGTTCTAACGTGCGCGGCATACTTCAGAAGATTGCACCCAGACCCACCGGGGGGGTGGAACGTCTTATTCTCTAATTTAATCGACAATTATATCATTGCCTGTGCTCTGCAGAGCGCTACATTGCTAACAAGCGGAAGCAACGACGGCCTCAAACCCAACGTGAATACCCACCCCACCCAGTGGGAGGATGGAGAGGCTGACACACGCAGACAGCAGAGGGGGAGACGATAATATTAGCTGAATAAAAAGGAATATTTCTGATTACTGATGGTGGTAATTCTTGCCTACGCTCACCTGTTGTGATGTCAAAGCATCGACTGAGAACGACAACATCAGAGAGGGAGAAGAGAACAAAGACGACGCAAATGCGGTAAGTTTGCGATGCGTTCTATATGAACAACCCACAGATAGTCTTTTGTGTGTGTCTGTGGGTGCACCAAACCCTCCTCCACACCAAGGAAGAAGATAAAAAGCATAAAAATGCTTTATTTATAATTTATAACCATAGTTGTCAAAAAGAAGGGACCAGTAAATGACAGGTGTGCTCAACTCCAAGCGGCCCTTTTGGAATTCAAAAGAAGCCTCATCCAAGTTTAGATACTTAAGAAGTTTGTTTTAAAGTGGTGAAAGCAAGTCAGGGAGACCTGAAAAAGTGCCCCCGAAGGTCAGAGGGAAAATACAGCTCCTCCAAAACACCCGGTCCTCTTGGCCACATGCAGCTACTACTTCATGGGGCTAGCGAGAGAGGCTGGAGTTCCGATTGGTGAACAGAATTATTGAATAAACCAAAATTAAAAAAAAAAAATACTTCTCAAAGCAATCCAAAGAAAACCTGAGTTCTTCCATTTGAAGGGGCCATCAGGTTAGACTGCCACCTGAGGCGATCATGTCTCACACACAGAGCTTTAACAGATGAACTCCGGAATGAAGAGTCTTAAGATGTTGGCCGTTCCATGGTCTTTTCTTTCCCCTGACATGGTTCTCAGAGAAAAAGCAAGGGCAGAGGTCACTGACTTTCATTCCATTTGGTTTTAATAGTACGAAGAAAGACCAAGCAACGCAAAAGAGGTCTCTGAATTAAAAGGAGGCCATTGATGTCTTCTGCTCTGAGGCCCATTTTTTTTTCCCCAGACTTTAACATTTTAAGGAGAAAATAACGTCATTTTAATGGCCACAAGAAACTGAAGAGCAAGAGTGTGCAGGAGAACAGACCTGCTTAGAAGGCATAAAGATGAAGGCAAGGACTATCTAGCACATGACAACACAATGACAAAAGAGAAGCAGGAAATGATCTTTAATCAAGGCATCCTTATCGACAAAGGGATTTGGGGGACACAATGAAAGCAGCTTTTTTGGCTAAAGACAATTCATCAACTGGAGGGTCCGTATAAATCTCATCTGCGCACTAATCCAGGCTCGCCTACGGAAGCACAGACGGGAAGATACAGCGAGCGCGGCTAATTGTCAGGGCCGACGCGTTGGCGTACATGAGCAGGTAAATGACCTTCTCAACCCTTCAGATTGGTTTCACCGCATCACCAGACCCCACCTGTGCCTGTGCGTCGGCGTTTTCCCTCGCACCAACGCGGCTCCGCGTACGCTGCAAATCCCCGGCTGGCGCTGATAGCAGTGACTGCAGACGTCGCGGGAGCGAGAAGGGTAATTTCACCCTCTGTCCTGCTAGCGAATACCGATAAGGCCGAGCCCTCTCCTCCTTTTATCGCGCCTCTTCTTATTTTTACCCTGCTTTGACCGCTCTCCTCTCCCGTCAGCCCGGTAAAACCGCAGGAGTCGCTATCTCCCGCTCCCGTGCTGTCCACTTTGCGCGCGAGCCTCTGAGATTCTGCGACGTGCTGGCAGAAGCAGCAACAGGTGACTGAAGTGGGCCTGAATGTAAATGTGCGTTAAAGTCAAAGGAAGGAAATCAGAAATGTGAAGAGCTCCACATGCTCAGGAGTGAGTAAATGCATTACTGAAAAGGGATTATACACACACACACACACACACACACACACGCACACCATCAAAAAATAAATACATTGTTACAGAGCCACGTGATATCAGCTTATAATGAAAAATCCAACAGCTTAGGGTGATAAGATCATGCCAAGTTTTTATTATTTGTTATTAATTCTTCTTTTTTTGGCGCTGGGCGCTAAAATACAGACTTGATTTCACACAGAGAGATAACAAACTTAACCCTCGCCTTCTGACAGCAGCTTTAATGCACCTCCGCCCACTTCCTTCCTCCCTTCTTCCTGCTCCAATCCATGATACCTAACTCAGTCTCAAGAAATTTTGTGACACTCACAAATTTTAATCTATTGGCTTGTGTAATTTTTTTTGTCCTTTTCTGATAACTGTTCTGTCAAAATGGGCTTGCTCTGATAATTTTTATTAACTTTTGTTTTGGGAGCCTGCTGTTATTGGCTTTTTTTCAGCACCAAGAAGCCTCGATAACATTATGTTTGTGACACGAAACAAAATTGTCTTGTGACAAAGAAGGAGCAAATAATTCATGGATCCATTCCTCTGTCTGAAATTAATTTGTTCTAAATTTGTGTTGTGTGACACGAAAAAAAAAAAAAACACCCACGAAATTTGTGTCCCGTGACACGAACCAATGGTTTCAATTTCGTGAGAGCTTCACAGATTTTCTTGAGACTGGGTTGTGAGATCCCCCCCCCCTTTTTTTCCTCTCCTTCTTTTCATCTCCATCCCTGCATTTTACCCAGCCTTGGTGGGATCTGTCAGCAGAAATATTTCTCCCTCTCTCACACAAACTGTCACCCCCCTCCACACACACACCTTCTCACCCCCGGTTTTTCCGTGCTCGGCTCAGAGGCGGTAGAATGTTTCTGCACTTCACCTTCATGTCTGTGCTGCTTCTAATAAGCTGAATGGCGTTCTTACTCGCCACTGGGAGGTGGTTTCTGTATGTCCCTCCATTCTGGTTGTCATTATCATTTACCATCCCATCCCTGTCCTCATCTTTTCCTTGCAATGGGTTTCAATTTCTCCAGTTGCAAGGGAAGTGGGCTATACAGTAAAAGCAGGAGTCTCCACGGGTGAAACTAGCCATTTTGCTCCATCCAGATGTAGAATGATTAGAAATAATGACAGAAAGGTCCATTATATGACAAATAGAGGTGATCTTTTCACTCTGATTCTGGTATATTGGTATAATTTTCAAGGATTAGTTTGGATTAACAGGGGGGGCAAGTGTGGGGTGAAGGGATTTAAATGTGACACTGAATATTTGTCAGAAAGGATTTCTTATTGCCCTTCTCCACGTGATATTAACTCTAATCCACACCACTATCTCTAGAAGAAGGGACAACATTGGAAATGCCTTGTCATCTTACAATCCGAATGACTCTTAGTAGTTTTCCCTATTGACACGGAAGGAGAGGCTGAGGTGTTCAGAGAATATTGCACTCAGGAGCCCATTAAACACTATTTCAATGCAAACATACAGCCACAATGTAATAAAAGTATAATGCTTTCTCCTGAAAACATATCGTACAAATGGGGCCCAAGGCTCCTACCATGAGGCACAGCAATAGTTCCCATCAAACACCTCTGGGAGCTCCACGGATACCCTGGAGACATAAACGGGCTCACATCAGAAATCGATGTATGTCCCACTAAAACCAGCTGCTGCGTCCCTTCAAGGTGTAGCATACCCACTGCACACAAGGTACGTTCTTACATGCTAATTCTCCCCTCCAGCTGTAACATTAACAGCAACATTAACATTCCACAGCTTTCCACACCCACACACTGAAGTGTGTTGATAAGGACGCACTTAAGGGTTCGTTGTACTGAAGAAAATTGTTGAATCAGAAGATAACCAGATTAATTGTTTGGAATTGATTCATTAATTTAACGGTCGTCTTTTGATACGGAGACCAAGCGAATCTTCACCATTGCATGAAAACGGGGCTTCTCATGCTACTGAAGCTTATGGCACAGGACAAACAAAGCTCATGTACATAAAAAATAATTATTCTATCAATGAAAATAACAAGTAAAAAACAGATAATAAATACAGCGGACTCTCTGCTGGAGTTAAGCATAAGCATTCCAGAGCGGAACTGGTCAGAGTGATCTGCGATTGTCACCGTCAGGGCGACATTATCCGAGGGATGATTTTTCATCGAACAGATGGCCAAAATGATAAATATTCATCTGTCTTGACCACATAAAGTAGACCCAGTGCATGTCACGTTTTGCTTAACTATCAAGCTTATAAGCACATTAATGCTAAAGAGCATTTGCAAATGAGTATAATCATAGGGTCACAGTACAGAGAAAAACACAAGAATCCAAAATGAAAAGAAGAAAGGATGAATTTCTCTTCACGACATGTGAATGAACGGGTGGGGGGGTGCCTCCATGGCCTGATCAGTTAAAGAACACCAAAAAGAAAGAGTCAGAACTGACAAATAGGATGTGACAGATGATCTTGTATAGATGGAGTCAGAGAGCAATGGGAAAATTTGTCAAGCTTTTTGCATTAATAGCAATAGTTAAGAAAAAAACACGCGCACCCAAAGCAAGATGCAAATTAGAGATCATGTAATGAACTCACCACTCCAGAGGATCTTTTGTTTTCCTCATGTCAGTACCAACAGAAGGCTTTCGGGTGGACTTTGTGGTGCGTCTTCAAAAATCGTTAAAAGTCAATTATATCGATTTTAAGAAAATAAGTCCACAGCACGATAAAAATCATGATGAGTTCACACAACAGATAATAACAAAGATAATGCAAAGCTCGTGTAAACCAGGCCACAAAGAGTGTTCACCCCCCATCACCAACAGTCAATCTAGCAAACCTTCAACACTTTAACGAGCGTGTGCATTAGCTTTATCTTTAACATGTCTCATGCAAGGGGGGGGGGGGGTAAAAGCCGTCGCAGTGCCAGATCAATACAGACACTCCTGCGTTCCTTTTCCCAGGGAAAAAAAAGAAGATGTCGGCTGTCAGTATCTCTCACATCTCAGCGTGACCCGTGCATTCAAGCACATCTGCGGGGAGAGGCCGAGCAAATCAATGAATAGAGTTTTGACCTTCATGCACAAGGGGAGGTGTAAAATCAAGCTAAGAATGTAAAAAAGAAACATCGAGGCTTCATGCGCAGGCCACTGCAGCGGGAGAACATTTCATCTCGCGGGCCAATTGTTATTGTTACATTTGTAAACGCGCGCGCAATGTTCTAACCCCCGCTCTGCTTTTGTTTTCCATCCTGGCTCACAGCGGTATCCCAACACGATGGCCCCGTGAAGCGGGATTCAAACCAAAATAACATCTGCGCTTGAAAAACATCCCGCGACGCCCTGCTGGGGCGCCCTTGCAATGGAACGTCACGTCAGATCTGGCTACAATCTCTGTCACGCTGCCACTGTGGCAGGTAAAAAAAAAAAAAAAAAAAAAAGGAGAAGAAGAAGAAACTCTGCTGTCAATAAACAGGCAGATGATGGATCCGCCAGATGTTGAGATCACTGAGTGGGAGTGATTGGTAAGGAACAATGATGGATTTGAGATAGATGTGAGCAGTATGGAGGACGGTGTGTGTGTGCGTGTGTGTGTGTGTGTGTGTGTGTGTGTGTGTGTGTGTGTGTGTGTTTTATGTTAAAACCCTTTTCAGGTGAATAGAAAGACACACAGACTTCCAAATCTCATTATGCCAGGCTGTCATAGACTCTTTCTGTCTCCTCTCTTCCAGATGGGTTGGCTTCATCCTCCCATGTTCTCTCTCTATCTCTCTCCCTCTCTCTTTTTTTGTGTCATTCTCTCCCGGCACCCCTCCCCCTCCCCCATTTCCAATCTCTGGCTTTAAATAACTTGTTTCTGCATGGATAGACTGAAATCATACCCAGGCTGACGCCTCACGGATCCCTCTTCCGGGATTCATTTCACTGACAGAACACAGAATCTTTTAATGAGTTTTTATTGCATATTGATCACACATTGATACCGCCAGCCAAGCATTTGGTATACATTATGATCCGACCGGTCCTCTCTGACAGCTGCTGTCTGCGTGGAGGGCTGCCGGAGCTGTGGAGCATGCCTTCTCAGGCCCGGATATTCATTTAGCTAAATTGAATCATACAGCGCTGGCATGTTGGATTATAATGGTCACAGTCAGCTGAAACTCTGCATTCGGGGAGAAAGCAACAAGCCATGGTTTTGAGATGCAAGAGTGTTCTAGATTTACTAGTGGTTGCCCATTTTCTTCTAATTTTACTTTCCTACTCAGTATAGGCTTGCGTGTTGGCCTATCCACTCCTCTCCTGACCTTATTTGATAATTACAGGCTGAAAAGCTTTTGATAGGAAAGGAAGTGATTAATTCTGAAGCCTGACAGTGAGAATTTAACTGGTGAGAGTGACCTGAAAGCACTGTCCTATTTCATATAAAGCTATATAAATCACTTCCGTGTCAAAAACATTTCAAAAACATTTGGTCACTGAATTTAAATGTTAGTACATTCAGAGCAATAAGAGAGCTTACAGCTGTGGAAGAAACACTGGCAGACTCTCTAGTAGTCTGATGATTTGTAGAAATGAAATTTAAATAGACCAGGAGAGGTTCTTTTAATAAGTTGTATTAAAAAAAAACATTGAAATTAAGATACAATTTTCAAAATAGTGATGAATGTTCTTTCAGAGAAGAGATTATTGTGGAGAGATGTTGAGATTAGTGTTGGTACAAATGCAACTCTTTTAAGGGTTTTGGGTGTGGGGTTGATTAGCTCACCTATAAATATCTATATAATGAGACACTGTCTCATGCTAACTCTGTTAGCATGAGACACTGATCGTGACCTCATTCTCAAAGCTGCTGTGAAATGGAATGAAGAAGGCTGGAAAAGCCAAATAAGTCATTATAATTCATTGCAGAATGAAAGAACCAATGAAAAATAAAAGTCCCTACAGTGACCATTGGTGCTACTCTCAAGACTACACCACAACACTTCTCTCCCGGGCCACGAGGACCCTCTGAAAGCAGCGGGATTAGTTAGAGGAGGGGATTAAAGACAAGCCCCACACTTCAGAGGCTGATCAAACACGTCCACCCTCATCTCTCAGCCCTCCATCCTTTTGCTTACTTTGTTTATTCATGAAGGATGAGCCAAGAACCAACATCCTTTGCTGTGGGTTAATTTGCTATTGAGGCCGACTGACCATCATGGTAGACACAAGGGTACAGTAAAGGGTAAAAAGCTCAAAAATATGTCAGAAATCTACAATTTGATTGCGGTTTTTAGTAATTTCAGACCGATGTTTAAAGGAAACTGGTGCCTTCCTGTTCTGACGTGCACACTGCTGAGAGTCACAAATCAATAAGGAAATATCTTATTTGTGATTCAGCGCTCTGTTTTCATGGATGTTGCCGGACCACTGTTGCTGCCTGTCTGACCAGTCATTTCCCTGCCATGCTCTTATTTATCCTGGAAATTGGGTCGATTGCGCAGCTGAAAAGCAAGAAAATGGACTGGCTGGACTGAACGTCCACAAGCCTTGAGTCAGACCATGATTGAGGAAGATAGCCTGTCAAATAATAAAGATCCACGGTAATTTTGATGCCTGAGCTATAAACCAAGCACCTCACATAAGCCAGTGTCTATGATATCCATCTGCTTCATCTGCCTCATATCCCTCCTATTGTACTCTTTGCTCCCATTTTTCTCATGACACTGAATCATTTCATGTTTGATCATTATTACGGCCAAAATTGACAAAATGGTAGAAAAAATTCTAAAGGCTGCAATACTCAGGGAACCTATAGATCCATTTAGGTAATGGGAAGCCTGAATGGTAAGAAAAAGCCAGGTCTCATTACGGCACCATCACACACTCATCACACACCGCACAGCCAACATTACGCTCTCCAGCTTCACAAAACGGAGAGATGGGGAATTATGTTAGAGAATTGCTGACATTTAACTTCCATCTGATGAACAGTGGTAATTGGATCATATCTTAAAAAGTCCCCCTACCCACCGACGACCCAATACAAAGACCACGATTGCATGGAGCCTGATGGTTCTGAATGAGGTGATGGCAGCGCATTCTCTGCCGTAAATATCCATCTTTCCGTAACTACATTCCCGCCCCATCGCCGTGTGGATAGTGGAGGCAATTCTACCTGGGCGATGAAAACGGGGAGCGGGTCCTCCGCATCGCACTGATGGCAGCGTGATCCATCAGCGAGAGCAACCAGGGGCTTCTTAAGTGGAAGTGTTGAGGAATATTCCACGTCAGCCTGAATGCAGCTACCCGTCATGGGCTGATCACTCCGTAAGGTTGGATGACATCAGTTAACCGAAGCTAGGGCAATTTGATGAAACTGGAAAATTTTAGGCAAGAACATCTGTTTGTTTCTAGTTATAGGGCAAATTAGCCTTTGTGTATGCTAATGGTCATTTGAGCAATTTAAAAATGTCATATTGAAGTAAATTCATTGGCTTGAGATAGAATTACGCCTCTCCTGCCCTTGTGTTCCCGCCCTTGTAGCTAAACCCCTGACAGCAATCCCCGAGTTTGACACCCTGACAAGACGGTTTTATTAACGGCAGAATATTAAGCCGTCTCGTTCCGTGCAGGCCGGTGCAAGTGGCAGCTCTAAAACAACCATTTGACACTAAGACCGTCACTAATGCTAATTCCTCCAGTTCCTCTAAAAACATTAATCTTCGGCGATGACACAGGGGTCTGCCGCAGAGGGGACCGCGTCACTTTCTGTCCCCTCAACATCCTTCAGAGCTTCTCGGTCACAAAACTCGGGATTTTCAATTTGGCGTGACACAAAGGACAAAATGGTAATTTTAGCTTGAATGGGATAAAAAAAAGAAGTGTGGGAAGAGGAACAGGCTGTATCTGTGAATATTACAGATGTCCAGGAGGGCATCTCCGTTTCTCTTTCTCTGAAAACCATTGTGCTCCTGAATAAAAATACATTAAACACAAGATGAGTTTAAGAAAATGTAATAGAGGTCACCTGCTTAAATGATGTACCGGAGGAAATTCTTTTTTTTTAATTTTCTTGTTCTTGTGGAGACGCAGGCTCAGACCAGAGACATATTATCATAACTGCCAACTTCTCCAATAAGGTTTAAAAGAGAGCTGGTTAAAAAAGGCCTTTTTCTGTTTGGAAAAAGAGAGCGAGGTTCTGGGGACATAAAGGCCTTGATATTGTGAAATATAGAAGGGTGTCGAAATGTTTCTGCTTCTGATCGTCAAATAATGAAGCTTGGCAAGACATTGCCGCGCAGTGACCCTCCGGTGTCCTTTGTTGGGTTCGTCCTTCAGAACCCGTTTATAATGTTTGGCTGGGTGATATAGCAAAGGTAGGGACCTCAAGACAAAACTGGAGAGGGTGCTGTCACAAAACCCTTTGGCAACACGTCTCATTGGGCTTCAGATTAACACCACCTTAGCACAAAAGCACCGAATCTTAAAGGATAGAGTTTGCATAATGATAACTGCGCTGACATAAAGACGCATCAGTAATATTCCTACCATCAGTCCACATTTGAGGGACTCCTAAACCTGCCAGACTCCAATTTACTGGCGCGGGAGGAAAATTCCCTGTGTGAACGATGCACGGCAGCATGCGGACGAGAGATTTAGAGAGCTTCACACTGCAGTGAAATGAGTCAGAAGGGGGATTAGTGAGAGGTTATAAGCCTGTTGTAGGAGTTAGAGCCTTTTTAGTTGAAGATCAGACAGGAGGCAGCGCTACAGCCAAATCAGACGCTGTCTTCTTCCCACACTCGGCTTTTCCTTATCATTGTTGCGGTACAATAGCTGCTGCTCGGGCCGTGGGCTGGAGAGCCAGACTGTGAGTACAGAAGGGAGAGCGGGCTCTTGTTGAGCAGCAACCTGCATGCCAACATGAAGCTGGGGGTCAGCGATCAAAGAACACGGAGGGTGAATACGATCCTGTTGTTGACAGTGTCAATTCATGAAAAGCATCATGAATCCTTTCCGGTCACCAACAAGTTCAATTAGTTGCATTTCAAACATAAACACATGCAATGCCGATGCTAATGCAGACCCTTTCATGCATGCGTTCCCCCCTGGAAACATGCATGAATGCATCCCGCACCTCCTGTTCAAGTATGTAAATGAAATAACGCAGGCAGGATTACCTCCTAGGCCTCCCCGGCCAAACACTCGGCGAGGTTTTCACAACTGAATTAAACATCCGGTCGGTTTGGCCTTTCCACTCAAATTAGACATTTCTTTTAAACATGCATGGGAAAATAAGCAGCAATGCGGAAGGTATTCCACAAAAGCTCTCTTGGTTGCCAAAGATGATTTTTCACACTGGGTGTCTGCCTTTAGTGTTGTGAAGACATAACATGAGCCTGAGGAGTCGAGGTCAAAGTGGACGGCGCGGCTAAAACACTGGCCCAGTGACGAACACTGTCTTAGATTTCAGATTTGCGTTATTCTTCCTGTTTCCCTCCAGAATGGAGTAGAACTTCATAATTACATCTCCAAAGCCTGCAAGATGTAAACACCAAGGACAGGTCTATGAAAACATGCATGTGCATCTCCTGCAAGCAGCACAGAAGAAATGCAATGAAAGGGCATTAGACACGAGATGCACAATAAAAAGTACACCCCCACACACATACATACACACACACACCACACACACATATACACACCTCACAAATGCAGAGAGACGTGAGATTTGGCAGCCAGCCAGCGAGTTATTGCTGTAATAATTCAATACTGGTTGAGCTGAGATTTAACTGGGAGGAATGAATAGTAAAAATAATACTTAAATAAATAAATAAAATAAATAAAAAAAATACCTTTAATAACTTTTGCGGCAAAAAGAGTCCAGTGGCAAAGGCAATGGAAATATTGCTGCAGCAGAATGGATGTGTATTGGAGCAAAGACTTAAAGACCTAGATAAAAAGAATGAACATGCACCACAAGAAGGTAATATTGGTGAAATTAAACCAAATTTGGGTTAATTTTACATGTGATGATGAGCAAAGCTGAGAAAGATCAACATGTTCAGAGATGTCCATAAAGATTATTTAGTTTCCCTGAGATCAGGATCATATGGGGGCCTGACTTCTCATTAAAGGGAGAGTTTATACTTCCACACGAATTATGTCTCCAGAGCATCGGCCTGCCAAGATGAACCAAAGTGGACAACGTTTCCAGGCAACAAAAAGAATCAATCACAATTCTGATCGTAACCTCAAATGATGCCGATGAGTCATTAAGTGGTGCAAGATGGCAACATTGACAGTCTTTTCCTGCTGCAAACCCATTCGTTTTAAACCCGGCACGCCAGAGGCCGTCATTCAAGGTTCCAGATCGAGCGGAAGGACAGAAGGTGTGTCATGATGGTGTATCAGTGATCGGCCTTGATTGGATTCATGCTTCAGTTGTCCCCCCAGCGGAAACCTACAGGAATTCAAGTCAAGAGCGAATCAAATGGGGAGGATGAGTGCCAGCTCAGATAAAAAAAAATATAAATAAATTAAAAAAAAAGGATGAGTGGGATAGAAAAATATAATCTCTTCCACCACCATGCCTCCAGAATGGGAGTGCATTTAAGGGCTTCTCATAAATATGTGATTGTTGAATCCACAAAGCCACCTCTGACGCTGGGCAAAAGCAAAAATGGAAAGCTAGGGAACGAGTGCACAGGAGGAGGAGTAAAGAAACATGACAGTGTTGCAGACAATGGTTGTGTGGTCACCTGAGAGGCTCTAAAACAACCGTGTTTGTTGCTGCCTGCATTTGGTAAAGGAGCTCTAATAGTGTCCCCAACCGCTGGTGACTCCATTTGCGTGATTTGCGTTTATTGGTTCTCAAAGTGGTCTCGTTCCATTTAGAAGATGATCTTAATTCAACTTAACCAGTTCCTCCTTTCCCTTTTGTCAACTTCCACTAGTCATGAATAGGGAAGCAAAAAGAAAGATGCAGAAGCAGCAACACTCCCTGGGGGAGGCGACCCCCTCAAAAAAGGCTCGTTATCGCGAGTGAGGCCAGATCGTGAGCACCGATAGGGAGAAAAAAAGAGCTGCTGCAGAAAAACAGACGGCGGTTTTTGCTAATTTCTGTCAGATTCGCTGCGGAGCTATGCAAGGTGAGATAAAAAGGAGCCAGAAAAAGCCAACTTGTCTTTTGAGAGTGAATAAACCGGGATTAGATGGGGGTGGGGGTGATAAAAATGGACAGCTATACACTAGGCACATGTAAAGGTGGACAATAAATGCTGTCTTATGCTGATGAAAGAGGGAAAAAGCTGGCAGCAAATGTTCCCTCCGTGCTGGAAACCTACTGGAAGAGAGTGTGAGCTATGCCTTTAATTGGCAATTTAGTCAGGAACACTGATGGGAACAGCGAGGGCGGACTACCGTGGTCCAGGCAAAACCGGACAGGACAGACGAACGGCCAATGCATCGCTGCTCGCTGGTGTTGACCGGAGTATTAACATGGATGTGAGGCGAAGGTGAGATCGGGGAGCTCCATCACAGCTTTGGCTCAGTCGACACCGTTCCCGTCATGCTGTGCAGCCCTGATCCCCCTCCCCCTCCCCTTCCCCCCACTAATCTGTCCATCTGACAGAAATGAGACTGACCAGGCGGACGTGTCGCCTACCAATCAGGCCACCGCAGAGGGGCCGTCGGAAGTGAGGGGAAGGGATGGAAAAAATAAATAAAATTATGCAGTTTAAGTTGTAAAAGAAGAAGCTTAATATCCCCGGATATCAAACAAGAATAAGTGTGGGCTATGGTTGAAAGCCTGACTGAGCTAAAGAAAGTATTTGATCTCAAACGCAGGAATGGTTTTGAACATATTGAACAGTTTCTTTTTAACCATTTTTTTTTTGTTTGTTTTTCTTCACAGACGGACACAAGTCTGACCTGACTGGTCTTTATTCCAAAATTTGCTTCCTTCGAGACAACTTGTTCTTCCGCCTGTTGGTCTAACATATTACATTTTTTCCTTTCATAGACACTGGTTGGAACATTTTTAATCAAATTTGCTAGTTAGAAAAGTGCACCACTCAAGGTCACAACATCACACTGGAGGGAACAGCTCAACTCTGATTGGCTTTCTCCACACACTAGCTTGTGGATTTGCCTGAAAAGGTGAATTGTTTCAACTTTCGGAGAGTGTGGCAAATTTCACTTCTGCTGTAAGACTTGCGGGATTTGCACTGCTTGTACCCTGGTATCCGCAGCATCTTGCTCCAATTAGCATCCTCACGCAGGTCCTCATCTAACACATTTGGGATGAACGCACCATCAGAATGATCCACCTGGGGAGTGTCACTCAAGCTGTTGCTTTAGTTGTATGGGTGTTACCAGCACAACTCGGGAAGTCACTTCGGTTGTCTAGCCAAATGATTAAAATGGAGCAAAAATAATCTGTTGAATTTAACCAGCGCATTTAGAAGCCAACCCGACTGGACACACTCGGTTGGGGGTGTTTGTGTGTCATCCCTCTGATGGTGTGACAACCACATGACTGGTTGTAATTGCCTCCACTCAGATCAGTCGTGGGTTAATAACGCTGGCGGCCTCAGATCCCTGCTATCACCTTCTGGTGTCCCGCACTCACGCGTCCGTACACACGTTCAGAAAAAGTGAGCGTACAAAGGAGTCGGGGTATTGACAAGCACAAGCCGGCCCTGTCACTGTGGGTTTGCATACTGTCGTACAGACGGTGAAAAAGACAGCAGACGCACAGAGAAGCTACAGGGTGGCGGAGGTAATAACGCAGATCAATGGCTCCAAATTGAAACTTGAAAAAAATAAAGGACCAACAATAATATAGCCTCCAGCGATGCTCTCCCACAAGACAACACTGTTATCTCCAGTAAGATGCTTCTACCGTGAGCATTAACACCCAGAGGTCATAGTGATGAGCCCCTCTAAACATACTTCTGTAACACACTTAGCAAGAAAGTGTTCAGGAATCTGTCTGCTACACATTCAACCCCACTTAATCTCTTTAAGCTGTAAAATGCAGCTTAAAAAGCATGCTGGTACAGAAATATCACCGCCCGACTATGTTATGTTCATTTTATTATTTTTAACGGCACTCCATCATTGGACCCGACAAGTGGAGGGTCTTGGTAGAGGTTAATGTCTTGCAGCATCTAGGAGGTGTTTAGACTTTGTCATTCATACAAAATCCACAATAACAGGAATATTAGCATGATACTCCGATGTGTAACATTTAACAAGTTCTGCTCCAGTTCCATTAAGAGACTGACTCACTCCACTCCCGAGTGATCACCAGAGATTGGCAGCATCTAATTACATTCTCAGGCACTCTATTCCTTTAAGGTAGGAAGGTGCTATTCCACAAAGAGCACTTTTCTGAATCACTCGGGTCTCTAGATTGCTAGTTTTAGGATCACTGGCTAAATTGGGTCCGGGAGACAGGTGCTGATGGAGTGGCATGGGGAGATTGGTCCGATATGATACCCAAACCGCGGGGGGAATTAAAATCACTGTCAGGCTGCTGGAAATGAAACCTATCTGGAAATCGCCTGGGATTTTCTTCTTCGCTGGAGCACATATAGAAAAATCCATATGCATTAATGGCGGATTTGAATGCTCACCTGTAGGGATCAGATGGAAGGCTCCATATAAGAGGAGATTATTTTGGAGATGAATCAGCTATAACCACGTACGTTTAAACGGCTTAGTCAGCAACTATAAGGGGAAAAAAAAGGATATTCAGCTGGGATTGGTTGGCTAATGCGTCTATTTCGGTGGACCAACCCTCCAAGATTTAAGTCTTTTTTTTCCATCAAAACATCACAAGGTCTGCTGCCAATTCATGGACTTGACGATAAAATGTTGCTGACAGTGTTGGGAGCAGAGCTCTGTGCAGGTCCTCTGACAGCCATAAA
This sequence comes from Lagocephalus sceleratus, assembly GCA_911728415.1. Lineage (NCBI taxonomy): Eukaryota > Metazoa > Chordata > Actinopteri > Tetraodontiformes > Tetraodontidae > Lagocephalus > Lagocephalus sceleratus. The sequence continues at coordinate 4,675,332 of CAJVRN010000087.1, read as the reverse complement.
TCTTGTGAAAGTGATGTGAAACCATGTTTTTTCTCTTTCTTTTGTTTGTGTTTTTGTTTGTTTTCCCTGCCAAAGGTTCCCTTTAAACAGATACTATAAAGATGGAGACAGATGCATTAAGTATGCGACATAGATTTTTGTTCCTCGGGCTTCTAAGCAGATCAAGCTGTTGATGCTTAATGTATGACAGTATAGATAGAAAAACATGGAATATTCATGCTATTCTGGTGAAATAATTCAATTCAACTTTATATTGCATCTGTTATAATCAAATATGTCTCTGGGTGCTTTACAGACAAGAAAAGTTTGTTGAATTATTTCAGATGTATGTACAATCCTATGATTTGAACAGCATTGTTGAGTAGATTTTCCAATGTAAAAGTGTCAGTATGACAACATTGGGCTGTTTGCTGGGTTAAACTCACAAGCAAGCAAACCCCAAACACGGTCATATAAATCACCGTAACACAGCAGGTCAGGTGACTAAACCCCCAGAGCTCACTCTTCTCTTCATCTCACTGCCGCTGACATCAACAGCACATCAATTTCTCCTAGTTTGGGCATTTGGCGCTAAATCAAGCTTCATTGCTCTTATCACTGACGGGACTGATCCACTGTGGACATGGCGACAGACAGAGGAGGGAACCTCGGGAGCGATTGTTTGAAAAGGGCATCTTCCCAACGCAGCAGCCCTGGTGTATTATTATATTACATTAAGTGTCTTTTAAGCAGAGCGAGGAAGGGGTCGATGCGGGGAACATGCGCGCCGCTATGTTCGAACAAAGCAACAGTCCCGCTGCGAGCCTCTTATCACCTCTGCAGGGAACCATTGTTTTGGCGTTAACATCAATGAGATGAGACGATGAATGTCCCCATGCTCGTCAGGTGTTATTAACGTGCCCATAAATAACCGTCGTTCAGGAACAACAAGGAGAATACACACTAATGTTGGGAGAGAAGTGTGTGGGCACTTTGTGGGTCAAACAGAAGGATTGATAAATCAAGTGTAACCTTGTAAAGCAGAGAGAAAGTAGAAAAAATGATTCAATGGTGGTGTCACTCAATGAGAACACCATGACCCTGAGTCTGGTTTGTGGTTTCGACTGTGAAGAGGATTAAAATGTATTTCACTTGAGCAAAGCCTTTTCAGTCTGAATGCAGCTATGACCCAGGTGGTGGCTGGGTACATCAGCCACAACCTGGGTGGTACAGTTAAAAACTTTAAAAAAACCTGTTATTTCAAAAGTAAGTTAAAACAATGGATGTTTTCTTTTTTTCCCCTAAACTCTGGTGTTTCTGCAAAGTCATTATTACATAAGCAGGATGAGGACTGAATGAATAATAAACGCTGAATGGGTTCTTCCACTGGGGAGGAATTGAAAACACTTGGTTTGGTCTGTCTTTCCCTGGTGAAGCTAGATCATGGGTCAGGAGTTCCGTTCTGTGCAGGATCTGGACCGTCTGCACCCTAAAGCCATGTTCTAAATTCCACTCTTCGCAGCTAATAACCCTGCGAACCTGACAATTCCGCCTGTCTTAACCATACCACCTAACCAGTTACATCAGCTCCCTCAGGCCCATTAAACTGGCTCATCCAGATTTACTTTAATACAGAATCAAATGTAAAACTCTTTCCCGTGGCCCAGCAGAATAATTGATGTTTTAGTCAGAGACTCACATTTGGAATTCTAATATGTTCCCAGAAAATTTATGAATTTAATAGAGTGCTCTGTGGGGCTACTCTTTTCCCAAGCGCTATTCATGGGATGGGAGGGGGGTGTGTGTGTGGGGGGGGGTCTTCAATTTATGCCCCTCTCGTGGCTCACAGCTGTGGGTAAATCCTACAACAATGGTGCTTTTCCTCCAGTCACATCACTTCAATTAAAAATGTGGGAGAAAATTAGAACGTCACGCAAGTGTGACAAATTTGTTAACAAACTCCAAACGAAGCAACGACTTACAAAATAAGCTACAACTGATTCCCCTCTTATATATTATGAGAGGGGAATTTCAGATTAGATGAATTATCGTTGTCTACTTACAGCCAGCAGGGATGTAAACCCAGGGACCGTCTACAAATTGCAATACAGAAAAAAAACTTTTGAAAATCATGTTTGTTCATGTTTGTTGTATTATTGTTACTATTCCCAGCCTTTAGTGTTTATCACATGCACGATATAATTACAATGTTGACAGTCAGTCAAGTGCACTGCAAGCAGCCACACTCTTGGGCGAATGGCAACACACAGCCAGGTTTACTTTGTAGCGGTCATTGTTTTACACTCTCAGTTATGGTGACAATTGTTCTCACCTCAAACTGAAAGGGAAACTGCTCCGGTGTCATATAAAATAGAAACTGCAGCCAATGCTCCGCCGTCGTTGCATTACACAAGCCATAAAAGCGGACATAAACAGCGACACGCTGGTGCAAATCCACTGCAGGTGGCGAAAGTGGGAGACAGGGTGTTGGGAATCAGGGCCGTTGATCCGAGCAGAACTTTGCTGCCCAAGAAGCAAAGACCTGGAAAAAGTACTGGATGATCAATGTCCAGCGACAGTGGCAAAACTTGACAGTCCAAAGGGAAATAAGGGCAACAACTGGCACTTTCTGTACATCCTGAAATCAGTCTGCCTCAGCTGTCACACTCAGACACCACAAACACGACGAGCAAACATTTGTCCTGCGGCGGAGACATGCTTGATGTTTGGAGCCAGGTGGCAAAGGGTTCCAAATGCTAAAGAAAAAAGGGAGAAATCCTGCAGCGTCATCTGTATGTCCAAAACACTTTCAGATCTTGGCACCAATGGAGCAACATTGATTCATCATATGTATTTTTATGTGTACAGAAAGCTGCATCCAACAGGATGACGTGTTTACCCTGGCCCTGGATCTGAACAGGATACAGTAGATTTGTGGTTGCAATTAATCTGCTATATCCAATTTTCCGAGGTAATTTGTCTTTTGTGGCTGCAGCCAGCATCTGCTGGAGCTGGTTAAGACTCTGTCAGGTGCATTTCATTATCCTCCTACCCTCCCCTGATGAACCTGTTTAACAGAATCAAGAACTCCAGAGTAAATCTATGCAGACTTTTAAAGACTGCAGAGGTGCATTTTCACGCAGTTTTCTGCGTGCGGTCGAAAGTAATTACATTTAAACCTCCGATTATCTCCCGCTTTGGTTTGTTTTCTTTTATTTCCTCCCACTCTTTGTAAACCACGTGTGGTTTACTTCAAAGGGAAATTAGGGATTAGACAACGAGCCGGAGGAGCCACACAAGACGTGTAGCAATCTGCTTTAATCCATATTCCATTTTTGTAAAAGAGCGTTATACAGTGTACACTATTCATCTCCGTGGCAACCTACTCCAAAACATACACGGCTGTATCTTAGTTGTACTCCAGCTTCATTTTCCGGTTGTTTCACCGAGAATTTAAGACTGTCAGTGTAGTAGATAAAATTAATTACATTTTCTTTTCAAACAAAAACATGCAGCAGTTAAAAAAGCAGCAGCTGTAGCAAGACAAAAGACCAGATCTTTTTGAATACCGATATATTCGAATATATTCGAATATTGTGAATGTGAAGTTCATTTTTCTTTTTAAAACAAGCCTCCAAAGTGAGGGCCCCCACGTTTACGGTGCTTTACCCACTAAAAGCACTCAGCTGTATTTACCGAGCATGAACTCGGTGCACCGGACACTTGCACATGCACACATCAGATGCTATTAGATCACGCAGCCAAAGAGTCCAGACTCCTTCCATCTGCTTCAGCGGAGCAAAGCTTTCCACTTGTTGGCTTGCAAAACACGACGCGTCCTCCTCTGCAAGGAGCGTTAATGGAGGCCGATGGGTGTCACAGCAGGGGCGCTCCGCCGACGATGAGGCCAGTGTGTTGTAGCAGATGAGCCCGCACCGCGCAAGCTCCGAGTAAAGCACCCAGGACACGTGTGTGTGTGTGTGTGTGTGTGTGTGTGTGTGTGTGTGTGTGTGCGCTCGCGCACATCGGCTAACATACAAGCGGAATCAGAGAATTTTAATCCATGATGCAATCATGGAAAACATCTTCACGCCACTTCTGTGTGTCTCGATCATCCGCCTGCTCTGGCGGAGCACTCCCAAAAGGAGTGCCTGTTTTGAAATAAATAAAAATTACATAAGCGGGAAACATTAATGCTATAATGCACCAAACACAGGCGCATGCACACAAACTGTGGCAGCACAAACTGTCTGTGATTCTTGATCCTTGCAGTCATTTTGAGATCTGTACCCAAACATTCGCTGTCTTCTCCAGAAAGTCTCCTCACTCAAAAAGCCTTAATTGATTGCGTAGATCAGCCCCCCCCCCCCCCCCCCCCCCCCAACCGAGATTGGCCCATCCTGGCCTCAGCCCAGTCATGCTTATAGAGAGCCCCAAACTAAAATGGTAGCCGTTGCAAATATTGACACAGTCACCCAAGGCTGTGCCAAATGGAGGCCGCCCCGGTGACAGCGGCATCTGTGACTCCAAATGGAGCATGCCAGGGAATATTAAGTAGGTGGAGAGGGACAGAGAGAGGAAATGGGTGCCATGAATGGATGCTTTAAATAAGATCTCCGCTCTGACCTACCCTTGAATCTAAAACTCCTCACGCCGTGACATGTTTCACACCTCCCAGTGCTCTGATGGGCCAACCCAATAAATCTAAAAATTAAAGAAAGAAAAAGAAAAAAAACAACGGATCGAGGGTCGATCGTCTCGGTGGGAACGAGCGTGAGCTGGAAGCAGGCGGCTTGTTAGCTGAAGACAAGCAAAAGGAGAGAGGAAGTGTGCGACCAGGGAGGGGGTGTCAGAGGAACAATGGTCCAGCCGGGGTGCACTGATCCAGGCAGGACCGAGCTGTTGCCTGGCCTCGGCGCCATATGCACTGTTTAAGCAGCATGCTTGTAGAAGCGCAAATACTGAGATGCTTCCACCACTTTGTGTACATTAAGTGTGCACGTGTGCATGTGAGAGAGAGAGAGAGAGAGAGAGGAAGTGAGTTATGGGGTGGATGCTGATGTTATTAGTCTCACATTTATAGCCCATGTGAAATTGGCTGCAGAACTGACAGTTTTCTTACATCGGCTCTTGATGTGTTTCATGCCGTCGTTTGTGTTGTGTTCCCGGCAGCTGCTTTAATTACCGACCAATGAAAGCACCAACACGGCCGAGCACACGGGCGCCTCTCTGTCCTCTTTATTTATAGGCTGACACACTTTATGACTAAATAATTGTAATTTCCACGGCCATGATTTGCGTTGTTCTTGCGGCTTTTCAGCGGTTTCTTTTGTCGCCGTGTAACGTGTTTTTGCAGATCAGCTCCCGCGGCTGGCACCTGGCCTGATGAGCTCACTGACTGACTGATTTGTCACTCTCTTATGTCCCGGCAAGCCGATGAGAGACTGCAACACCTGATCTTAGTTTTAGATGGTTTCAAGGACAAGTCAACCTGAAATTGTGGTGGTTTAGGTTGGGGGCGTGGCTTCATGTTCTGTGTTTGAGTCCTGCTCAGTCCTGTCTAGAGCCCACTGCAGGGGCTTTTATCATTTACCTGGGATTTTAGAGAACCTTAGCACATTCCCATTGAAATAACCAAAATAAATAACTTTTCCTAAACTCCAAACTTTCCTTAAACAAATATCCAATCAGGGTAGGAGTTTTTAGATACCCCAGTATTTTAAAAGGGTGGGGCTGAGCTGGGCTGTACTTCACTTTGTCTTTCGAGTCATTTGGAAAATGAAGCAAAAGAAGATACTCTGGAAAAGGACTGAGGACTGAGTTCCAGGTTCTTTTTAGTATCTTTGGCTTTTGAGTTGAAGACTTGGAATGACCGAGTCTATGGAAGAACAGCCGGCGAGCTGGTGGAGCTGAAAGTAGAGGACACGCTGAAATAAATTCAAGAAAAGTTGAAGAAACTTCAGAAAGATCTTTTGATTGAAATCCAATTGAATCCATTCTTTGGAACGCTGAGGTGCAGTAGAAGCCACACAGATGACCAGGGATTTTTTAAGCAGGTAAAAACATTATTATTAATAATGGGAGCAGTAATACATGTTCCAGTGCTTTCATAATAACTATTTCATTTTGATTTGAGCATAAGAAAGCTTAGATACATCAAGGACACGGACCAGTTTCCATTGGTTACGGCACTGTGAGACTCTGGAATTAAATTACCTTTAATTGATATTAAACAAAGAAAATAATGTTTTCACAGCCTTATCTATGAGTCGTACTTAAAAAAAGTTGCAGCGCAGCACTGCAGAACTAATGTTCTCTAAGCTCATTAGTCACAGTTCCATGTTCTCAGAATAGACTTAAAGCAGATCCTCTGAATGGATACCCCAAGAAGGCATGGGAGATGGTGTACTTTCCTGAGTATTCAGCCCATCTGGCCGCACTAGTCTCTGTTAAATGAGAGATTTTTCTTTCATGTGAGCAACAGTCTTCGAACCCGATGGTTCTAATGTAGACAGAGACACAAGACAGCCATTGTGAAAGAACTGTACCGCCCCCGAAAGTAAAATATAGACACTTATTCAACGTGCCACACATGGTCACATAGGTAATCTAATAAGCGGGCTCGCTGCCGTGCGCTTAACTTTGCGTTATTCATCGTGATCCGATGTGGAAGTTAGTTTTGAGGTGCGTGCGCAGAGCGCGCAAACTGCACGCTCAACAGATGGGAGCGGGAGGATGCTCGGAGGCTCCTTTGCGCTGTCGCCTCCACGGTTGTCAGCCCCGCTCAGCGTCACTGGAGCCACCTGCTCGCATCCAAAGGTGGGTCGGGCGAAGCGATGGTGGGGGGGGCGGTGAGCAAAGCCCCCGGTGCGAAACCACAATCATTTCGCTGAAAAAGAAGCGCTGGAGTCGGCACTGCGGCAGACGCCCAGCCGGAGACGCGCACAAATTAATCAGTGCTCGGATTATTATTCTGTATTTTCTCATTTTTGTGTGCGGCACATCCACGATCAACAAATGGTGATCACATAACACCCCCCCCCCCGCCCCCCGCCGCTCGTAAACGCAGCTCAATCGCGTCTTTGCTACATCCTGGATCTTTAGCATTCAGTGGGAGAAGGCACCGACTCTCAGAGGCGCACAGTACGCACGGAGGGGGTGGATGGGGAGGGGGGGGGTGGACCAGCTCCATCAGCTCCAAAATCTAACCCGCTCTATGAAACAGACCGCAGACGGCTACACCTGCCAAAAAGCATCTCTGCGTTAATTCGACTTAATATTATTCCAGACACAAAATGGCACCAGCTGAAAATCCTCCTCCCGGCGTGCGTGTGTGTGTGTGTGCGTGTATGTGTGTGTGTGTTGGTCACTGCGCAAAGTTCCAGGTCTGCCAGAGGCTTTGGAGTCGATCACAGAGCTCAGTCTTCCACTGAGGGATGAGCGTTCAGGAGTCTACCTGTGTCTGTCTAACGAGCTGCTTTTCATCTACTCTGATCGGCTTTTTGTTTTTGTTTTTTGGAAGGGGGGGGACTTTGGATTTCGTGACCAGCACTTCCGTTCAGGTCCACAGATTCTTCATCCACGCAGACCCCCCCCCCTACACAATCACGCTTTAACGGAAAAAAAATAAATAAAAAAAACAGTTAAACAGAGCGGTGCTACATCTATGCACTCATCATGTTTACGTGCATAATCCAAATAATAAAACACACACACACACACACAGATCTGCGCGCAGACTGACACAACATGAAGCACATTGCGCAAAGAAAAGAGTGCAGCGGTTTGTGCCCGATAATTTGGACAGAGACGCATACCTGATCGCTGTCAGCTGTAGTTATTTGATGCGGCGGCTATTCCCCGATCGGTTCCGTGGGCACAAATTAAGTTTTCCATCCATGGCACGTCTCAGATAGAGAGGGAGACTATCATTCATTCACCCCCGCTGTTGCGCGGAATCTTCTCTCCACAAATGTTCTCTGCGAGGCATTCCACTTCTGCGCCTCCGCGACGCGCCAACAAATGGCAAGTGTGAGGGGGGGGAAATAAATCAGAAGCAACTGATGATCCCTAAGAGTGTGAAATCAAAGTATCCATGGGTGAAAGGAAAGAGGAGGAATGACGGAAAAGGGGGCCAGTTGGAGGTAAAAGCAGCCGCTTCTGTGGATGTCCAGCTTTGTTGCAATAATAAATCCAAGTCATAGAATTTCCAGTGTTTGGCGCATTTAGGGACGCTGTTGTATTCCAGTGCAATGTCAGGACGCGCTCGCAGCAGCGCCGCAGAGTGATAACTGCTTATCTTTTCAGCTGATACTCCAAGTCACAGGAAGCTCTTTCAGCGCACCGCAGATTTGAAACAGACAGAGCGAGAGGTTTACAAAAGAGAAAGAAAAAACAAAATAGATCTGTACTGAAAAATAAAATCCCTTCTCCACGCACCGCTCACGTCCTCTCTTCTCCCCCGTGCGCGTCAGCGGCTCTCGCCTGCTCTGGCATTCGGGAAGGGTATCCGCAAGCGAGCGCCTCACAGCCAGGCATCTGGCTCCCCTGCAGTCGCTTCCGAGAGCGGAGAGCTGAAATGCGCGTCCACGCTGCCCCTCCGCCGGGGATCCGTCAGGCGCGCTCACGACACTGCCCCCCCCACACACACACACACACACACACACACACCACCGACGCTCCGCCCAACCGTGCGCAATCGTCCGCAGTGACGTCAGCGCGCGCAGTTTTTCCAAATCAAGCTCATGCACACGATGCAGGTCCGTGTTAAAACTGTAATTCGCACAAACCTGCAAAAAGCAGAGCTGTTTCCATGGCGTTTGCACCTCAGCAGCACGCTCGGATGATGTTAACAGGGATATGCTGCATATATATTTAAATATGGCCCACTTTGGGGGTGGTGGTGGGGTGGGGGGGCATGTAGTGCTGGAGTGTTTCTGTGGAAGGGCAGGAGGTGGCGGACAGACAAGCAATGATCCATACACGCAGCCATCATCCTCTTCCGCAGCCTTCTTATAGCGCCTGGTCACCCGTTTAGAGGCATAATTAAAGACATTAGTGCGGTGATTTGCTGCTCTTAGCTGGAGAATCGAGGCCCATCGCGGAGTCTTTCCGGGATGACGGCTTTTGTGTGCGCTGCATCTTGAAACGGGCTGAAGCAGCCCTGCAACATTTAATCCACGGACACGAACTCTCCAAGTGTGTGTGTGTGTGTGGGGGGCTTCTGGATATTTTCATATGGCCTACAGTTTGGATCAGCAGTGGGGAAAAAAAAAATCAAAGTGGCCAGAGGACTCCCATCTTCACGACAATGGGCCAGAAACTGAAGAGTATATTAACGAGGAAAGTCCATTTCCTGAAAGCCTGTAATTCGTCCTTTAAAAAGCAGTAGCTGCAGTAGCTTTCCACACTGAAAAATTATTTGGTTGTGTCAATTTAATATCAATATTAATAGCCTAAATTGGTATATTGTATCTCCTTTCTCTTAACTTAAAAATAAGTTATAAGCTATTTTTCACATGAGTGGGAGTCAGCTGATGGTGCTTGAGAAGTGTCTTCATATTTCCAAGGTAGAATGGGTGAGGATGTCCTCAGGGAGAGCCCTCCAGACGGTTGAGTTCTTACACTGAAAGCTCATTGGACGTGAGGGATAGAGAGCAGGTGAGAACTCCGTCTGCAGAATTCCACACATATCTGAGCATTGCTGGAAAGCCCAGACTGGATTTGTTGCTGTAGTCCAGGCAGGAAGGTGTTGGGAGAAAGGCTGGATGGGAGAAAGGTGGCAGATCTTGGTGAGATGGTGAAATGAAACATCTGTTGACAGAGAAGAAGATCGTCAACCTTAGCATCTTAGTGCCGCTCTCATGTTTGTCTCTCCAATTGATGAAGGGAGGGCAAAGAGGTGGTGAACGAGGAAGCAGGAGAAGGGAAGTGGTGGCGAGTGACTTTTTATGAGGGCAAGAGAATCCAGGCTGGTGGGGGCGGGGGGGTGTTTTTCAGTGGACAGGGCAGAAGTGTCGACCGATTTGTGGTTTTGGAATTATGCAGGTTGGACGAACAGTCACAGAAAGAGCCTGAGGGTCAGAGACGGTGAGGTCCAGACATGAAAGGTCAAAGGTGACATCAACCTACGTGGTTCTGTACAAGCAAAAGACTAAATGTGGTCGACAGCCACTGCTGACTCACTGCAAGCCTTCCAATTTTAAGATTTTTCTTCGCTCCAAGAAAACTTTCCCACTTCTGATTCTGTATCAAATTATTTTCCGGCGATATTATTTCTGCTCTCCCTCAGTTCCTGTGACTCAAACCAAACCAAGGCCTGAGAGCTTTGTGGGAAGAAATTGGACCAAAAATGAAGGCACAAAGCTGATCAAAAGAGCGGCTGTCTGAGACGACTATAATCACGCTCATTTATTAGCATTAGGAATTGCCATTGCCATTAAAGCTGTAGCTACATTTATTGATGAAAAATTCTCTGCTCGGCACTTCTAATTCACTTACGCACTGATAGGAATCTGTCTTTACATTTCGCAATTTGCTGTGACTAATTGGAAAAAGGGGTGAGGTGAACTTGTCCAATAGAAAACGCGCTGGAGAGATTATTTTCTTCCCTTCATCTCCAAGCTTTGATAAATGTCCAGGACATCATGTAAACGTTGCGTGTTTGCTTAAGCAGCGTTCAGTCACCCTAATGCGTTTCTCCCATTAAATCGTCAACTCATTCAAATTTGTCGATTAAGTAAGACGAGTGGGATTGAGCTGGGAACGAGAAAGTGAGGACGACTCTTGTTATCTTTCCAATTGACATTAGCTGATTGGGACTGTTACTCAAAATAAACTGAACAAGGAAATGAAAATGAGATGAGGACCCATCTGAAGCCCACACTGTCACAAACACACCCACACACATAGGCACTTACATTGCTTTTCGAGGCAACACGTCACCCAAACCCTAAACTTAAACATCACAGCAATTTACACAAAATACATTAAAATGTTTGGCTACAAGAAGAAAAATCACAGTTTGGCATACCAGGGCCCCATGTGAGTAGGAAAACAGTACAGCAAAAACAACCTAACAGGGCTCACACACACAAACCTCATGGAGAACTTCAGCACCATGGACAGATCCATCACCGCCAGCTGATGGATCCTGTGAATGCCGTCTGGCAGGGGTTCCTCTCGAGATATTTGTCAAAGATATTTATGTGTCTTTCTTCCACTAAACCAAATGGAACATTCTCTAAACAGTAATTGTGCACTTTTGCCTGGCAGCGAAATGGATGAGAAACAAAGCTTTCAAAGAATTATAATCAGACATCAATATTCCCTGCACCCGTTGCTGCGTTGCACAAATTAAAGCTCATGTGGCATCGAGTCTCTTTTCTTGGCTCTAATCAATACTTCGATTGTACACACTGAAGATCGGTTAAACTCAAAAACACTCCTTGATTAAAGTAAGGGAGTCGAATAATAACTGTTATTTAATCAGTTGATACATTCAAATACCAGCACTTTTCCCAGACAAAAAAAAAAAAAAACACCGCAGAAACCTGCAACTTGGCTCACCATGCTTCACAAGGCAGCTAGGTCAGCATACAGTACGTACACTTTGTGCTGTATGTACACATTAGCACAAGTCAATGGCACCTCCTGACCCGATTACCAGACATCTGCTGTAGCCAGCGGGGGTTCCTATACAAACACGATAAAAAGAACCAGATAAAAGAAGGACTGTTAGATCAGGGAAGCTAATCAGAGGGCAACAGAACGTGAAAACATTGCACCCGCTTGTATTGTACGTCAGGGCTGCTCCAGTGGGGAAAGTTGTGATTTCCAACACGTTTCCCGTTATCATAAAGGAAAGTGCATTAGCCAGGACAATACGCATTATCCCAAACTGAGGCTTTGAAGGTTTAACGTGTGAATATGAAGGCTGTTACACTGTGTGACCTTAATAACTCACATTTCAAGACAAGCTGAAAGCCACGGAGACAAAGTCGCAAATTTGACTCAATACAAATTCCACTGCTGTTCCTCCATTCAACTGTAATTTATGAGTTCTTTCTCACGCAGACTCAACATGGTGGCGCTGTCAGAAAATTGCATTTCCTGCGGGACAAACATTGTCAAGACCATACAACTGCTGAACAATGGTGTAATTGCAAACATGCAGGCGAAGTGCCTGCTTTGAGGATAAATTACCTTTCTGTGTGTGTGTGTTTTTTTTCCTGTTTTTTTTTTATTCTGATTTCATTAAATCCACGTCTTTCATCGACTTGTATAGATATGATTTCCCGGATTTAACCGTGGGAGTTCTGCAGTTTCCCTAAAGGAACTGCTGGCAAACTGTGAATTGCTTTCTAAATGTCAGTGCTTATTACAGCCGTTTAGGGTTTATCCCGTGATATCTGTTTGAAGTTTGACAGAGCAACCTCAGTCGGAAACAGCACAGGCACAACGGTATCTTTAAATCTTCCCCATTTTTCCATCACTAGGTTCCAGAGATACACTTCAGTAATCTGCTTCCCTGAGTTAACGCACCTTGTCTCTGCTTATATTTCAAATCAAGGCACAGCAGAGCAATGCGCTCTGGGAATATTTTGAGAGTAAATGCAAGCACAAGATAACAGCAACGAGAACAATCTTTATGGAGCTTGTTTTATTATTATTTTTGCAGGGGTTTTTTTTGTTAAAATGTGCATATTTGAATGCTTACACTTGCGTAGGCTTGTATGCCACCGTATATACAAGTCTCGGTTCTGCAGAGGGGTTTGGAGCTTGGACAAAAAAAGCACTGGTCCATGAAGCTAACTACAATTCCTCCCTGATCAAATGTGACAATTATGATAGTGCTTCTTGGTACAAAACTCCCTTCTGGCTGCACCATCCATTCCTCTCCCATGCTTTCTCCCCATGCCACCTCCTCTTTCCATCTTTTAGGTCGCTGCCCTTTTTTGCTAACACGCAAACGACAATCTCGCTTTTTCTTCAAATATGTTTCCTCACCGCCCAACCCCCATGTATTCTTACTTTGCTTCCAAGGGCATTAATCCTCATTTAGAGGTGGGGCAACACAAAAGTGATGCATTAGAATCAGACTGAAGAACCAGACATGTAATCAGAATGCGTCACCATAATTTCAAGTTGTTTTGTCCTGCAGAAATGTGCTTAAACATGTTAAAAGTTCAGTTGATTGGACATTATTTGTATGGTGGTGCACATCTGCAGAAGAACCAAGCCAAGAGGTCCAGAGAACTGCCTCCAGAGCTCAGAGCCTGCACTGATTGCCTTGTGTAGGAGGAAAAAAAGGTTTCCCTAGACCACAGTTGCTCCATCATTGTGACATGAAGGATGTTTGGAAGAACCAGGACTCTACCCATAGCTGAGAGAGATGTGACCGAGAACCCAATGATCCCTCTGGCTGAGGTCTAGGAATCCAGTGTGCAGAAGGAACATACAGTAGGTCAACTTCTGGACTTTGCCAGTCTGCATTTTACAGTAGAGTCCAAACAGAAGCCCCTCCTCAGGAAGAGACCCATGAACACTCATTTGCCCTTTGAATACCTATGGCAATGCAATGTTTTCTCAATACATTTGCAAAGACTCAGTTTTCCTTTTTCTAGGCCACATAACATGACAAAAAAATGTTGTAAAAACTGTGTTTTGTCCAAGTAAAAAAACAAGTACCAGAAATAAATCAAAGATGATGATTTCATAGTAATCTCACGAGTAACTCACTGAATATATCAAATGTATCTAGTCAAGAGCAGCCTGCAGCTACAGCTTTACCAGCTACATTTACTAATTTTGTTGAACTGGTGACATTAACTTGCTGGAGGTGTAAATGTCAGCATATACGCTTGTTTGTCTCTATGTGTCAACTGGCTTTATAACCAGTCAACAACCAGACAGAGGTATGTATCAGGGAGGGATGAGCTAAAGCTGTGTGAGAGCTGAAACCGAAATGATGATATTTCAAGGCGCAGATCTGGAATTGTTTCTCCAAATTTTCAGACAAATCTCCCTCACAAATCATCAAAATAAATTTCACCGGTCATTAGGCTCCTCCTGATCCTCAAATGATTGGATTTGTCCTGCCCGTGTGCTTCGTTTGTCCCTCTCTTCTCGTCTTTTGAAGAACGCGTGACCTGCTGGGAGTCCTGATGGATATTCAACAAAGTCTGCCTCATCATAACGCTTCCAGGCTCCATTTCCTCACTGCTATAAATCACTCTTAGATCTGGTAACATGTAGCAACTGCAGCATTTCCACGGCCCCTCAGCCCCGGTGGAACATTTCGGGGGTTTATCTGAGGGAGGGATGGCTTTTGTTCATCCGACAGTGACGGATGATGCACTGACCGTGACACCCCCTCCATAAAACTGGCCCACCTATAGTCTATGGTCATCTCAACCTCCTGCACGGGTTTCTTCTGAGGCATCTATCACCTCTGGTCGGCCTTCTTCTCATACACCTTCATCTTATCTCTGTCTGGCCTGTTCGTCCCATCTCTGCGGAAGCCTCGCTCATACATTTAAGAGCAGCTGAAGCCCACAGCACACCGCACTTTGTTGCCTCATCCATCATAACAGACTGTTGGCCAAACAGGTCTGGGGGGGAAAAGAGAAGCTATGATTTAAGGATACCTTGGTGTTGCTCTGAAGTGCACCAGCTGGAGCTGCGCTCTGTGAGATCATTCTGTTAGCTTTGCCACTGCCATGACCCGTTTGTCAAGAGTAACTAATTAGGAAAGATCAATAATTCACTTTCAGAAAACAATTGTGTGCTTTTGTTCACTTCCTTCTGCAGCCAGTGCAGCATTGCAAACCAAGGCTAAATAAACAATCATAATCCCATCATGCATCTGGATGGCCTGCATATTCTGCACTTGGTTTATTTTTAATAGGAACAGGGGTTAGGGAACAGCAAAGTCTCAAATAGAGCACTGAACTCTTAAGTTCCTATTTTAGGTTCAGCACATCATCTTCACAGAATCAAAAGATTCCTCAGTATTCCTGTTTTCGAGTTCACGGGACACCACCGACATCGATGAACATAAAAGATTTATCTCCGCCTCCGGTTGCAGCCCAAAAATGAAGGCGTGATATTCTGGACGTGAGCGCTGCCTTCCCGAGGTGGAGATGTGATCTGGAGCCAGAGTGAGTGGGCAGCGGAGCCGCAGCACCAAGCTCCTGCCTGTGGACCTCTGCTCCTCTTCGGCTGCCAATCACGTCAGCACAGAAGAACTGGAATCGCTCACACGTCCACGCACCTGACTCTCTAAAGGCCCTCGGTTTGAAGGTGACACCAGAGTCTGAGAGGCCAGATTTTGCTACATTTCATGTAAAAAAAAGATGCGTTGTGGAAGTTTCCATCACAGTAGCGTAGCAGCCTGTAACTTCCCAGCACTGAGTTTATGAACTTTAATTGTTTTTTTAATAGGAATTTAAAGAAAACATGCTTGAGTCCCGAGTTGTGACAGAAAGGCTCCAACTCGGGACTCAAGCATGTTTTCTCCATGCTTGCATGTTTTTGCCCTCATAAACTTCTACATATGGGGCCCAAAAGTTGAATTAGTCTGAGAAAGTGACTATGTCCATACGTTACAAACTCCAAGTAGCAGCTTTGGCCACCTTTTTTAAAATGATGTTATGTAAAAGAGGGTGGCTCACCAAAGTTCACCTGACTATTTTTACGTCGCAACCGTCGGTGGTGATCTGTTTACACCGGGAGAAATATGAGGCCTCACCACACTCCGTCTCCAGGAGGCGGGCGGGAGGAGACCGTAAATAAAGCCGGGCGGGACAGAAGTGATGACGTCCGAACCTGCCCTGCCGGAGGCGGGTTAGCAATTTCATGCCAGCAGAAATCGGCCATCACCATTAGAGAGCTGCAGCCTTTGAAGAATCGCTCCCGTTTCCATCACTCCGGGTCGAAGCTGCTCGTTCAGCGTCCGAGCTTCGATGCTGGACTAAGATCTTGGTTGTTAAGTGACCGATGTCACGATAATTGAACACTTGGGGGACCAAAAGTATCGCCACCCCAGTATCATCTGACTTCCGTGCTCTCCCCCTCTCCCCTATTTGCTCCACCTTCCATCTGCAGTACTCTGTGTTTAGCCCCGAGTCAGGTCTTCTCTGGGCTCTTAAATAAATGGGATCTTCGCTGAGGCTATTGTTGAGAGCCGCGCTATAGACAGCACGCTCCAATAACCACTGCAAACACTAAAAGGTAAAGGCCGCGGCCCCCGGTCCCTCGGCTGTTTGCGATCATGTGTGCGAGGGAGAGACAGGAAGTAAGTGGAAAGTCAGCGGAGCTTGTTATCAATTATGTTACACATGCGAATGATGAGTTGCGCAGCACAAACATCATCTTTTCCAACACGCACGCTCGCGTGTGATTGCACGACTCAAGTCACAGGAGTTACATTTATGCACAGCACGAAAAAACAGTTTGGACAGTCAGACTGGATGCTCTGCTTTCAGAGGAGGACTTCCATTTGGGCTCAGATTTAATCTCTAACAGTCCATCTATAATTCATACATGTGGTATCTTTTAATAGCTGGGCTCAAAAGGAGCCACAGCATGTGCTCAGTGACACAGAAAGGGAAAAAGAAAAAAAAAATAGCGCATGCCGAATGCAAGTCATACGATGTTCAGTGGGTCATGAAATATTGAAAAACATACATAACAAGTGTCTCGTGAGACAAAGGCGCTCGTGAGGACAAGTACACGTCTCATCAGAGGTGAGCTTTCACAATCGTTCTGAGAGGAAAGAGAAGAAAAAAAAGCTCATCTAAAAAAAAAAACTGATTTTCACAAGGTGGATGAAGGCAATGGGAAAATAAATATTTCAAATGACATTACCCATTTTAGCAATACCTCCAGTTTAAATGTTTGGAAGGCCCCGTTTGTTCCATTTTCCTTATTTAAGATGAGGAAGCTGATTTTTTTTTTTTTATATAAAGTTATATTTCCACATGGCTAAAGATGTGCAATACTCAAATTTATCCTGCAGTGGTGCTGATAGTTTGCATGAAAAAAAACCCCAAGGGAACAGCACATTTGATATTGTAGTGGTTAAAATAAATCCCAAATAAAGAAGTTCACTCTGTGGAGTACGGTGGGTACTGAAGCCTTGACACGATCATGAAAAAGAATCTCGGAAGTGCTAAAATCTCCAAAGATGGCATCCTTGGGGACTGTCCTTTGGAAGTTAAATAATCCATTTGACCTCAGCCTTTTTATTTACAGGCTTGTTGTGAAGGGGAGAAGAAAGCCATTAAGCGAATGAAGGCATCACGTACAAGGAAGAAGCTCTGCATTAAAAGACTTTGCCTCAAAGGTAATGATCCATCACTTTGTGACTGCTGCTAATATCCCATGACTTATAAACATGCCTGCTGCTGTTGGTAGTGTGGAGTCATTTTGTTCCTAAGTATTTTTTCATTAGGTTGGCCTGACTGAATTCTAACTTCTCAATTGAGTTTGTGATTCATAAACTTATTCAAAATTGCAAAAAGAACACGTTGAAATCTAGTCTTTTCCTCACAAATCCTGTTAGACGCCTGATCTACGCTGGCCTTTTTCCTCTCCACTTAGTCTGTGTTTACCTGTTGATGCAATAAAAGCATCTGCATTATGATTCAGTATGAAATTTATGCCTCGTGCCTTTCCACGCTGCTGACAGTAGAGAAAACTTCCCTACTGGAGTCATTAAAAAAAAACAGGCAAATGTGAATATCAAAAATCTAAAAAGGCCAAATGACAGACAGATATGCTGACAGGGTGCATCGAAATGGAAGAAACAGCTGAAGGAACTAAAGGCGGTATCTGATACATCTTAAATATTAAATCCTGATTACGCTGATGCTGACGTTGCATCGCCAAGCTCAACATCAGCCACATGCTGAGCTGGAGATCCTGCAAACACGGTGGGAGTTTATCAGCCTCTTGCACCTGTAGCTGGTTGGAGCATCCACAACCTCTCCTCTCAAGCCTGTCCCTAATCAGCTGCCCTCTTCATCCCTCCACTTCTGCAAACGATAATGAGTGCAGAAGAACAAGGATCATCAAAGTTTCAATCATTCATCCAGGCAGAGATATTTGTGGATCAAGTTACACTCCAAGCTTACAATAGCTGAAAAGAGAGTTAAGGTTACCATAGAAATGAGTTCCATCATGATATAATATATTTCTTTCATCCATCTCCACCTTCACGGTGCATGTAAAAGTGTTCTCTAATTGTCATATAAGAAGAAGCTGCCAAATTGAATCCACATCCACCCCGCTGACCGACTTGTAAACAACCAGTTGAACCAGCATGATATGACGTGCGTGCGGCTGCTCACAGCAGCGACCCCTGTTCTACAGGAATTTCTCCACCAGAAGAGCGGAGCTGGCTGTAGGGTCCTCCCTGGCGATGAGCTCCACTGAGCTGGAAAAGCACTACATGAATAAATGAAAAAGCATGTTCATAAAAATCAACCTGCGCACACACACTCCCCCCCCCACACACACACACACA
The DNA here is from genome assembly GCA_911728415.1 of Lagocephalus sceleratus. Classification (NCBI taxonomy): domain Eukaryota; kingdom Metazoa; phylum Chordata; class Actinopteri; order Tetraodontiformes; family Tetraodontidae; genus Lagocephalus; species Lagocephalus sceleratus. Next base: position 4,656,824 of record CAJVRN010000087.1, on the reverse strand, counting down.
CACACACACACACGCACACAGATGCGCACACACACACACACACGCACACACACACATCCCTATTAGCTCTTATTAGGCTCCACATTGTTCTAACTATGGCGTTTGCGGATCTTCAGACTTCAGTCCTCTTGGCTTTGATAATTTTTCAGCCAGTTTTGTGGACCACACGCCGATAGACGGTTGCTATTAATAGAATGTCCCGCAATGAAAAATGAATCAAAGTTGTGAGTGTGGATAAACCAGCTCCTGAGGACACGATCCAACTGGTCATATTTCACTATAAAAAGTACCAGTAAATATAAATTATACTTGTAAATGTAAAACTGCTGCCAGCAATAGCCATGCTGCTAATGTCACCAGTCCTTTAAAAATGTCGTCTACGTGCCAATCCCGAGTAAATGGTAGAAAAGAAAGAGGTCTCTGGTAAATTACCATTGGAAATGATCCACGTCAACACCGAAAACATTTCAGGGAATGAGCCGTGTGGAGACCAAGAACATTTCCGACATTGGGTTCATTTAGTTGTGCATCCAGCTCAGCCTCCAGACGTCTATACGTGCATGCGCTGAATGTCTGACACGTTTGTCTCGCATTAAACATTTAAAAGTCGCTTAGCAGGTTCCAGATGGTTCAAAATGCAGCTGCCAGAATAGTTGCTGGATCAAGAAGAAGAGTACACATCAATGCCCATCTTAGCCTCTCTCCACTTGCTTCCAGTCAGCTTCAGAATAGACTTCAAAAATTGTGTTGATGACCTTCAAGGCTCTTCATGGTCTTGCCCAAAGCTACATTTCTGAGCTTTTAAACCCATGTGTACCTTCCTCTAACCCACGGTTCGCCAGTAGCAACCGGCTGAGCATCCCTAAATCAAGGTTGCGGACCTGGGGCGACACTGCCTTTGCTGTCCGGACCCCCCGCCTGTGAAGTGATCTGCCGGAGGAGCTCAGACCGGCAAACTCTCTGTCCTCCTGTAAAAAATCAGCTGAAAGCTCATCTGTATCGGAGGGCTTTCAACTCCCTGTTATGGCGGTGGGCACAGCACTGGACGGCAAGCCTTGACTGCTCGCGATTACCTGCTGCTCTGTCAGTACTTTGAGTTGTCTGTACTGTATGTCTGTATTTGTAGTATGTGTGTTCGTTAACCCTGACTGATCTGAGCAGATGCCGCCCATCGGGGTACGTGGATCTGCCCAATGATTCTTCCTAAAAGAAAGGGAGGTTTTCATTGCCCCAGTTTCCCCAGTGGGATATCGGGTGTGAGATATGTTTGGGTCCTTGTTGTGTGTCACTATGTTTGTATGTACATGTAAAGCACTTTGTAACTTTGTTTTGAAAAGTGCTGTACAAATTAGTGTATTATTATTATTAAAAGCCACTCAGAAGCTATAGGGGAGCAGCTCTCTGCTGACATAATTGTTGCCTGTTTATTCCGTTCAGTGGCCTTTACAGGCGTAATCTAACCAGAGGTGCACCACAGCTGCATTTAGGCTCATTTATGCCTTTTGGAATTGTTTGCATTTTAAAATTCTGAAGTTGACATGGTTGCTCTCGTACTCAGCTCCTGCATTTTGAGCAAACCCCCCCAGTCATTTTTGTTTTTCACAGATGCACGCTCCCGTGCTCATGTAGACATGTGCACATATCCGGCCTTTGATCCGCGGATATCCCGTCCTGGCGGTTACGCTAGCCGGCTAATGTATGATTGATTGGTGGAATAAGAGACACTGCTCCGCCTCCGACTGTCCTCCCTCCTGACGTGTTTAATGGGCCGGTCGGAGGCACGTGTGCGGGGGCCACGGTCTCAGGCCTGAATTGATGGATATTTACGGGATGGACGATGACGGCCGCCGCGACGCACTGCTTCCTGGTTGAGGAAATATGAGCGGCATGCGTTCCGGAGAAGGCGTGTTAAGTGGAGCCAAGTGAAGCATGTGTTTTGCATGGAGTGGGATTGAATCAAAGTGGCCACTTATCACATTACCTCACTGCCCCCCTCCCCACCACAACCACCACCACCACCGCCACCACCCGGCCCACTTCCCTTCAACCTGTCCTTGAAGCGCCGGACAAATGGTCTATCAACAATCTTAGCCTGTTTTACAAATGAGTGGAGTGTCCGCCTTCTTCCGGATGCCATCCACACTCCGCACCCTGCTTTTGCTGCTTTATAACCCTGTTATGTGTTTTCCATAATCCTCCCTCCCATCCTTACGCTGAGGTCAGTCCGATGCTAAGTGCTTCTTGGCATTCACGCCGTCGGTGGCGGTGGTGGCGTGGCACACCGACTCCTTTAAGCATTTTATTCCCATTTGCCAGAGGCACATAACTGGTGATTTACAAAGCATTATTTGCGTAATATATACCTGAGATCATTTTTTCCGACAGAACCTTGGCTGTCTGTGCGCTTACGCAATGCCGTTAACAAACGCGGGGCCCCTTCGCCCTGGCCGGTGCTGGGGAGAAGGCTGTGAGGATGGATGCAAAGTGAGGGAGAGAGGGTAGAGATGAGCGGAATTTCAACGAGCTGTCCTTGATGACTGACCGCAGCCGAGCTGCCATTCTTTCACAGGGCGGGCCGGCCAATCGGGCAGGAGAGGAGAGCGTGGGAATAAGAAATAGGTTGATGTGATGAAAAAAAGGGAATATTTCACTTCAATCAGGTTCCCTGCATCATGAGATAAATATCTCTACCCAACCCCCCCCACCCCGACTTCTCCCCGCCACATGCTAATCGCATGTTTCTACTGCATCAGCACTCTGATGTAATAGGCGCCCATCAATCGGGCCGCAGATCATTTTACGTAACCCCACTTTATTATGCAGCATAACCCGATTCCATGCGGGGCTCAGCTTTCGTCTCATCAAAGTCGCTCAGTGCTCCAACCTGCCGAGTGTTCGCTTTAACCTCCGCGCCATTCAGGAGGAAACCTCCGCGTCTAATGACTCGTCGCGCCGTTTCTGCCGAGGGAAGAATGCAAATTGCTCGCGCGAGTTTTACAAAACACTGACGCTTTTGAATGGGTGTCAGTGGAAGGGGGGGTCAAATGTTTGACTTTGGCTTTGAGTTCTGCTGCTCCCCAGACCCCAACACCGCACCCCCCCAACCAGTGGGACAGAATGGAAATACCACCTTGCAGATTTATGAGGCGCCATTAGCCTTTATTACTGTAAGTAACAATGAATAATTGTTTGTAATCAGGACATCGGGGTGGTGAGGAGAGTATTAGGTTCACCTCATACATCACCGGACAAACGTTGGTCCCGGGGACTTTGAGAAATGAGAGCAGGATCGGAAAAGACCTCACTTATTTGTAATTGTTTAACCCCTGAGTGGAAATGATTGCTCGTTGTGACGAGGGGCCAGGACGATTTGGCACAGAAGCCCACGCACATGGTCAGCGGCGCCTCCGCGTCAACGCCCTCGCCAACCCCCCCATCCTGCTGCCACCGTGGGCGGTCTGTTGTGGTTGGGCTCATTAACAAAAGCGTAATTAATCACAGCGTGCGCCGGTCACCTGGGTAACCAAAAAGCAGCGAGCGCAGGGAGACCGTGGGGAAGCGGACTCCAGCGGCCCCTCTAAATGCCTCTAATGTAACATGCGGCGCCGCAAGTGCCGATGCAAGGCTGTTTGTCAAAACGAACACCTACTGCACGCAAATAACTGGCATTAGGTGCAAAAGCACCGTTTGATCATGGCAAAGCGCAAATAAATGTCCTCCTTTGGATTTTTATTCCTCTTGTGTCTTAACGACATCCTGTTTTCACAGTGCTGCGTGACAACCCACTAATGGGCTCCTAGATAACATGTTTGGAGCTGCTGCTCTCCTCTGACACTTTTTCAATTTCCCTTCATGACTCATATGTTGGACAAACCATCACATTCCAGACGAATAACAATCAGATTTACTGTGTGCTATAAAAACTGCAATTCCCAACACCAGATGCTCCCTCAGGAGCGTTAGCAGGTAGATGATGAAAGCCAGTGAAACTACACTTCCCATGGGGCTCGACTACATTGCCAGTGCTCCTTCTGGGGGTAATAACCTTCTATTGATCCAGTGACAGCTCCTATTGAAATCAATGCTGGGACCAGAGTGACTGAACGAAGGGACCATCAAATAAAACCTGGCGCTTCCGCAGTCGATGACTTCAGTACAATATTTTCACTCACATGGATGCCTGCATCATACACAAACATGCTACCAATCTTGTTTATTAAGCAGGTTTTCACTGAAATGGCTGATTTGTTGTAAATGCCCCGAAACTACAAAAGCTTAAATTACAAAGTTGAAGAGGCGAATGGAGATACCATTGTGATGATCTATAACTCAAGTCTTATTTAGCATTATCTGGACTATTTCACGTGAACTAATACATCTTTACACATCCAATAATGTTATTTTTAACAATGTTGCCTTTATGTTGATCTAAGACTGTATTTGACCTGAGCGGAAAAAGAAAGATTTCATGTATCCACAGCAGCAGGGATGTAAAGTTTCCCTCACTCTCCTGTTGCTTTAGATTAGCAGGCAGTTTAAAGTGTGCTCCCCGCAGTGTCGCCTCATACATTTTCTTTTATTATATTGTGCCTCACATCATGAGAGTGATAAAAATGCATTTGTATTTCATATTTAGAAATAGATGTGGCACTGTTCCTTAGCGGGAACCTTCATGAAGGCATCAATCAGGACAATAAAGAGTGACGGCACTACACATCAGACTGTAGCATAGGCTAATGTAAACGCTGCAGCCATGCTGAACGGCCCGCCTTTCAATCTTCACAAGTGGGGAAAATTACAGCCACGGCTTTTAGGGCTGCCAGTAAAATTCCAGCCTGGGTCACAACTGTAACGGTTGATAACACGATTTCACATCTGAGAGCGGGTTCGCCATCACTCACTTCCTTACTGATCAAAATATTGCCTCAGGCGGGCGAAAATATCTCAAAGTTTAGAATGTTTGCCACAGAGACAACTCAGGACGATGTCCAGATGAATGGCCCGGCTACTCCATGAGCTATCAGCGAAGACATTTGTTCTGTGGTACTGAAATCAGAAGCTCAGACAGCAATAATCCATCACAGAGTACTGAGCAGACAGCCTGATAACAAGTCCTATAGACCTTCAAATGTCTTCCGCACTCATAACTATTGTCGTAAACCAAGAACACCTGTTGGAGTTGATGAAAGTGACAGCGGCTAACCGTGACGCCAGGATTCCTTGATACTTGTTTGCTCCTGAAAATCTCCACTTCATATAAATATTAGCATGTAGAGTTGATTATTTATTTACTCTGAGCCTCAAATGCATGAAATACCTGGCAGTTTTTTGGACCATTTTAATCACTTATGCCCACCCCAAGGAAGAAATGCTACAAATTGAATGGATAGAACAAATTTGGTCCAATAGTTTCATCTTTGACTTAGGTTTAGGGTTGGACTCATGCCCCCACCCCTTTTTGCAGCCATTGCTCTTATTTAGTATCAAGTGCTGACCCTTACAGAGCCTCTTCAGGTGAAAAGACCAATATCAATCCCTTCTTTTTCACCAGTAGAAACAATCAAAAACAATGAAAAAATCTAAATTATTCTGCTGCTTTTCACAGGGCGCCGCAGCAGAATTTTCTCCTTTGAGCACTGGAAGAGTACCACAAAACCTGAGAACACTTTCATTAAATTAGATCATAGATGACTGGAGGACTCAACGCCAACACCAACTATGTGAGTGCGTGAGGGGGACAAACTGAAGGACGTGCTTTATACACACAAATCGATGATGTAACTGAAATAAAAGGCCTTTGAAACATTAAAACGCTTTTCAATGACGTCCTTATTTGTTCATCTTTGCTGTTTATTCAGAGTCACTTGTTCTCAGTTCATGCTACGGTTCAGGCGCGGAGGGAAGGGATTTAAGTCGGATCAGAACTGACTGCTTCTGCAGCTCCATTACCCACAGGCATGCACGGGCAGCAAGTCACGCTACATGTCCGCTTGTGCAGTTAAATCCTAGAGGAGGACGTCGAGACGTTGGGATGAGCTTGAACCAGTGGAGATAAAAAAGGTATCCCCACTGTGCTACACAGATGGAATATATACAGTACACATTTATATTTTATGTACGTCTCATAAAATATACAGTGGTGATTAGTAAAAGCTTTTCCCCCAAAATCTGGCACTTCTTCCGCATATAAAAAGCAGAATAAACATTTTCTGATCCTGCTGATTCGTACTTGGAATTTCACAGTCCTGTTTATGCTGCAGCCCACGATGCACTCGAGCTATTTTGCCAACTTCCAGCTCCCCAAACGCGACAAAATAGATGCGCCGCGCGCCGTCCTCCCCTATAGCTTCCCCAAAATTAGTGCTTCTGCTATCATTGTGCGCTGCATGCACAATTTCACAGCAGACAAGCTCCTGTGTGTGTTTGTGCATGACCGAAAACAGGATTATGATTCAGTCCAGAGGGTGGGTGCGGGCGTGCGTGCGTGTGTGTGCGTGTATGTGTGTGTGTGTGTGTGTGAACATCCATAAGCCATGAAATGAGAAGCAGGAACTAAGAATGCGTTACCCTCAGACATCACCATATGCAGTTCTCAAACACACACACAAACACACACACACACACACACATGGTCTTACACACCTGTAGCCAGAGAGCTGCTGATTCCCTGCACCCTTTTCCTCAGCAGACTGACATCCAGGCTCTGCCGCCAGCGCTGCCGGTGAGAAATCCCGCTCCCTGCCTCTGGAAGTCAGAAGCACACAGACAAATTGGAAGGCTTTGAGCAAAGATTGTGATTTAATTGCGGCGAGCGCAAAACAAATCCGCCCTGCCTTCATTTCTAATTCTGCACAGAAGCCAGAATCAGACATTAGTTGTTGTTCCGTGTGTCATAATGGCGGGCGTCGCCCGGGGCAACGAGCCACACAGGACTGATGGTTAATGAGGACGACTCTCGCGGGCTCCTTATCACAGTCGTGTCACAACGCTGACACTTTTATTACAGCGCGTCATTCAAGGCTCTCTCCGCACACCGCCAGGAGGCCCGTCGCCATCTCCTTTACCTGCCCAGACCCGCGCACGTGCATCCACCGATGCCTGGAACCATGTCGGGAACACGCGCACGTGCGGCGAAAGAAGCCGAGGAGAGCTCGATGCGGCTGCAGCAGAGCGGAGTGAAGATAAGGGACGGTGATCCTCTGAGAGTTTCAGTGGCTACAAAGAGGCTGCGAGGCCATAACTGACGGAGGAGAGGTGTTTGGTCCCAGCGCCTCCCCCGGACGACTCGCCTTGTTGACATTTTGCCACGGAAACAACAAAGAGAGGCCGAATCCGCCTTATCTCGCCTTTGTGCTCAACAGGTTGGAGGCTGGCCGGAGCGCTCCCTGGAAACGGGCAGATTGGGAGATTTTGCGTGTGTCCCGGAGGAGAGGAGGGCCGGGAACCATCAGAGGCCTTTGAGTCACGGTCCCCCATCGTCTGAGAGGTCACCACTAAGAAGTGGAGTGCCAGTAAAGACCCTCATCCTCATAATGTTTTCTTTTTTTTTAAACAAAGTCTTTGTTGCGCTAAAGAAGCAAAACCAGGCCGAACGGCTGAGGGAAGCTGAAAATTTCCACCAGGGCAGCTCAGATAAATGGTGTGGAGTGAGCTTTTCCATTACAACACTTTTACTTGGATTATTCCAAAAGAAACCAGAGGTGAATTCAGCAAAACAACTGAGGGAAACCAATGGGAAAAAACACACACTGTGAGCAGCTTAGGCTCGGATATTCAGAGTCACAGCTGGCTCTGAATTCTGTTTTTACGCCTCTGGAATGCAGCCGCTTCATTTTATCTCACTGTGGACACTTAAATCTAATTTGGCCCATTATCCCCAGTCAGACTTTTGCAAGAAATTTTTCAGGTTACATCATTTTTAAGGTACCGTGGTGGTTTAACTGGCACTGCTGGAAAGCAGATGATTCTCCTGTTGAATGACTTGTGCTGTGTATTGCATGTTTTATGCCTGTTTATACTGTTTTTTACTACTCTTTTATATGCAGACAGTCAAGCTAAAAACCCAATATTGCTGAATAAAACATGATAAAGGACGAGGGGTTAAATAAACTCAATCACACAGCTCTCTTTCATTAAACCTTTTCCTTCTTCACTTCTGCAGCTCATCCATCCACCTTCCACCACGTTTCCTCCTCACTTCCTGCTCGGAAAAAAAAATGGTGTTGGTTAACGCTGCTGCATTTCCCTAATTAGCCTCTGCACACACCTGCGGGCACGTGTTGTCGTCGCCTTCCATCGCTCCCGCCGATGTGATTAACTGATCGGCGGCCCCAGATGCCCGGCGTCGTCTCCCGCCCCCTCTTCTCTACAGCACATACAAGAGCCGGTCTAAGGAACATCAGAAGCTGTTCGCTTCGCCCGTGTTTGCTCCGAACTACGCTGAGCCGGCAGCAAAGCAACCCTATTCAAACAATGCCCATCGGCGGCGGCGCTGTAGATCTCACGGCGGCCCACGGTCACTTTGCACACTCCTTGAAATAAAACATGCGCGAGCGCCAACCTTCCTCTCCGAGTCCGAAGTGTACACACGGATCAGACTTGAGTCAACATCATTACTGTGCGCCGTTCGTCTCTGGAGTACAGGCCTTTTTTTTTTTTTTATCTCTTTTAAATACACACTGGTTTGCTTTGATCCCGAGGTCTATAGTAGAGCCCCCCATGCCCCCCCTCCCAGCACCAGCCGTCACATTTGGTAATGAGACATCCTGGTCAAAAGGAGAGTAAACACTCAGGGAAGCGTGTGAGTACAAAGACGTAGACATGCATATGTATGAGATCCCGCGAACGCTCAGACGCATGCACGGCTTCAGTTCGCGCTCGCTGTCTTCGTCCCCGAGCTGCTCTGCCCCAACACAGAAGAAGTCTATTTTGAGCCCCCCCCCCATGTCCTTTTCAGTTCTTTTGGCCCATTTATGTGCTGGTTGATCACATCTCTGTCCCTCCCCCAAATCTTCTCCGTGACTGTGACCCTCTGCCCCCCCCCCCACCCTGCCCTTTTCAGTCCGACCATGTTCCCTTGGCATTTGCACAACAGAATCGCCAAAAGATTTAACCAGCTGTAGCCTTCTTTTGACAATTTCCTTGCACCCAAAGGGAAAGGGGGCATTTTGAGGAGAAATCCCGACAAAGAAGGAGGTGTTGTGGAACAACAAAAAAAAAAAAAAAAACAGAGTGCTGCTGTGTTGGATACTCATTTTCCCTGTCTGATGATCTGAAGAGAATGAATTTCAGGTCAGCTGAGGAGAGCTTCTCAGTCCCAGCGCCCATGTTGTTTCATTTGTGAAAACTTTGCCTTTTGTTGCTGTGGGACTGAGCCCCGTAGATGGCTCTTGCAGCTTTCTAAAGGCGTTTATTTACTCCAATATTTTACCTTGTTCTGGCTCGGAGTTTTTAATCTAAACAAATCTTACTTGCAAATGAACAGCTCAGCTCGGAACACACCATATATCATGCAACACGCCACTGAGGAGTGCAGCCAGGAAACCGGATGGATTTCTGGTGCATCCAGTTTATCACCACTGGACTAGTGTGACTGTTGTTCTTGTGAGTACGATGCAAATATTTCCCATCAAATCTAAAGTAAGCAAAGCCCTTTTCACACCAAAATTAGCGGGTGAATAGTTAAATAGTTAAATAATAGATGATTGAGACCAGTTCCCACAGTCAACAGATGTGGAATGTTTTCCAGAAAGCACAGTAAAGAGAATTGGAAAGCAACATGGGAGCACGACAGCAATGGTAGGATTGCCTTTCTATACTTGTTTTCCAGTCTCTCATCCAAAGCATCCATACTCGACACTGACTCAATGACGTTTAAAGCTTCTTGAATCGAGATGGAAGATATTTTAGGCTTCAAAAAAATGAAATTATGCTGTGCTCAGATACAATAAAAATAATAAAGCTCTTCTTAATGAGCTAATTTCAGCAAATATTAATGACTTTTTTGCTTAATAACTGTTATCATTACTTTTGAATAAATAATGACCAAAAAAAAAGACAAAAAAGGTAAGCTCTATAAAACTTTCTCTAATTCCCCTTGTTTAATAAACTGTTCTTATACAAATCAATTCTTAGATCGTTTCCTTGGTAGATTTTACAAAACGCAGCTTGATTTATTAGTACTTTAGCTTTTGCAATGGTGCTATAAATCTAGCTGGCTTGTTTGCTTTTACACCACAAATAGTTTACCCCAGAGCCGTACGGGAGCCAGCCAAGTCTGCTCTGACTCTGCAAATGTTGCCTTGTTTCGTTGTCGCTCATCCAAATGATTGCTGTGTTGACAAACACCAAAAAAAGAGGCAAACAGCAGACGCTCCTGAACGCACCCTCGACCTTATCGTCACATTGGAGAAGGATGTTTGAGGTGTTTCCTGACCTGAAACCTAACAATGATGCTACATCCCAGTGAAATTCAGAGGACATATCATGTTAATCACACATCAGATACGATCGCACGCCTGATCCCAGATCTGCCTGCTGTTTTCAGCACAGATGGAGCCCTTCCGGAGGTGGAGTTGTGACCAGGGCTTTGGGGCCAATCACTTCCTCTTTTATGGGAGCTGCCAAACAACACCATGGAGGCTTTTCCATGGAATACCAGAGGCATCCTTGCTCTGCCAGGAAAGTGTTAGCGCATTTACTGCTAACATTTTGCTCAATTTGCATTCGGAGTCGTGTTGCTTTATTTCTCTTCCTCTCCTCCTGTTGTTTACCACAGCAAATCTCTGAGGCTGCGGGCGATCATGAAATTATTTCTGCCCCTCTGTAAAAGAAATTCTCTGCTCATAAAAAAGGTGGAAACGAGCCTCGGTCACTCTGTATGTGAGGTCTTACCTTTTCATCCCTTCATCTTTACTGTCCCCTCTTTCCTCCAGACACCCTTGTGTCGTTCTCTGGTCCCCTCTCTGCTATAATCCAATCAGTCTCATTTAAGATTTAAATTGAATCTCAGTGGGAGCCTTTTGCGAGAAAGAATGGGAAAATGTGCAGGGGGCAATTCTGACCCTTATTTTTATTCTTTTTTTTTTTTTTTTTAAATGACATATCAAGAAAAGTGCGTGTCTTTGATTTGCACGGCATGCATGTGTGTATTGGAGGGAGGAGGGCGTGGGTGATGGCCACATGCTTGTGTGAGAGGCAAGCCTCCAGCGTGGAACTATGACAGGAAGGCTAATGAAAAGCTGACTTCTGATTGACTGGCTGACAAAGCAGCCCACTGCATAATTATATCCTGAATAATAGATGCTCGTACTTACACCTCTAAGTCCGTACTAGCCGAGCGCAGTTCACTTTCTCCATCAGGCGCACAAAGCTCTCGGAGATTAACGTCATCACGTAGGCTTTCCAGTCCCCAACACACTGCTGGACATGTATGACCAGTGAAAGCAGTGTGAGGGGATTGAAATATTTCTATGACACGGTTTGAGCTGATTTATTACATCACTGCTGGCTGACAATGTGATTTCTGAACTGATTTGGGCACAGTCTGTATGTTTTATATATGGTGTTTAATTAGGTCCCCTGCCACCCCCTGAAGGTTACAAAGTGAACTGATTATGACTTTACACCTCCAGTGGGCATAAAGGAATAATGGCGTTTGTGAGTGACTGCCTTTTTGACTGCTCACAAATCCATTGTATTTGTTTAACATGTTCTCACTCCAGACTCGGTTGAGGAACACTAGTTACAGCCTCGGGCTTCTCACCACTGACTCTATGGGTAGCTGCCAAAGGTTTTTACAATAAATGTCAGTGACACATTTACAGAAAACCTCCCGTTAGGCGCCGAAGCGGCGGCTGAGATGGCTCGATGAGGTTTCTAACGTGGTGAAGATGTGCAGATACAGCTTAATATCTACACAGAGAGGAAGGTAGAATTGTCTCCACTCTGGTCAGTCGGAGCAACACCTGTTACATCAAATGATTAATCGCATCCCTGCGTAAAAATTAATTGGATGTGTTCTGTCTCATCTTTTCTGCCAGTTTAAGATTCTCCCTCTCCGTGGCCATCTGGCATTTGGATTGCATATCATGCATATATTTACAGGGAAATGTAAAAAAAAAACATTCCCTTTTCTGCTCTAATAAAGTAAAGATGCTGCTCCCGGAGAGCTGCTGTATTCTTATATGCATTTGCCATAGCTACTACCTGTTAGTCCCGTCTGTTTCATGTGGTCGCTGTGATGTTCAGTGCTTTGCAGCTGATTAAGCTCCATAGGAAGAGATTATCACATTAAGCAGGCTTTTAATTCTGATACAGTTGCGCTTGAAAGGTTGCCCGTGTCTCTTTAAGGTCTAAATGAGTGCCACCCAAACACATCTGTCACAAAAATTAGCATTCAATTAAGCATGCAGTGCTGCACAATAATCCACAAGTTTATGCCTCAGCTTTAAATAAGTCTTTTTTTCAGAAGCAAATGCAACATCTCCCTGGCAGAGACTTCCAATTTTAGCTCCAACGATGATGCAAAACAAGCTGGACTGACACCTGGAATTCACCAGTTTTTTATTCAAATTTTGTCTAGTGATTTGACATAGATTCCTAGAAAGCAGTTATAAAAAATTACAATTTTGACCCTGAGCCCAACCCCAGATGTTGATTAGGGGAACCAAAAGTGGAGATGACTGTATTGAATTGGGCCCAGAAGACCAAGCAAAAGAACTTTTCTTGAGTAACTTAACTAAATAACATTAAATAGACTGCAGATTGTTCCCATTCTTCCCATAGTCATGGAAAAATATGAGTTGTAGTATTTCCAAGATCTTAGAACTGCTTTAAAACACAACACATGTGAGCTGAAAACATGGCTGCAGCTTTAACCTCCTAAGACCCGAGCTCTTTTTTTGATATGCATTCTTAACATGTCTTTGCTATTTAGGATTATTGAGACCTGATGAGTATAAATACTGAGAATCATGTTTTAACAAAATTTTGAAACAAGTGGTTTTTGGGGACAATGATGTCAACGTACAGGGACAATCAATCTAAATCTGTAATAATATAATGTTAATGGGTCCATGTATGTGGACATTTGGCCCCATACTAAGAAGAGCTTTAGCTTTTTATATGGTAGGTGACCCAGAATGTAATGTCCACATATGTGGACGCCAGGTATCTCAACATGATACATGATACAGTCCCACAGACTCCACTTCCCTGTACGTGATCTTCAATGTGTGAGCTACCAAACATGCTCTAAACGCATTCTGCGGGCCTTTCATCCACCACAGCAGTCGGCAAAAGAGAATTTTCCAGCTTTATTTTCTTATGCAAGTCAGGAAATACTTGCACAAATGTCAAAGATGAAAAAAAGGCTTCAGAACTCATTGTTCTTTGCTGATGAGATACTTCAAAATATATCCGGGAGCAACTGAGGCGCTTCAAAACAGCAAGGTGAGAACTGAGAGGTGTTAAAGATGATGGGAATCAACGTTTTGCTCTCTTTTTTCATGACGTCCATTTCTGCAACTGCCTATTTATAACCACAGAGATGGTAAATGTGCAGTGATGGCAGTATTTCCTGAGTCAATAAAATCAATAAAAATCAAGACTAAGTTGCTGTTTTTATTTTGCATTAGCACGTGAGATGGGTCATTTAAGCCTAGGGAGGGACCCACAGCCCCCCAGGCGGGGTTGACGGGGGTGACACAAAATTTACCCTGTGTGAGGAGCCGTGTTGGCAACAAAATGGAACCAGCGGTCTGATCTGTGACAGCTCTGCCATTAGGGACTGAGAAACTCCAAAAAAACACATCAATCAAGCCGTCTGCTCCACGTACCTGGAGTTCGGTGCCACGTTTGTTTCGTTCATCAAAACATGGAATCTTGTAAGAGCCCCCCAGATAACCGTATAAAGACAGTTTGTCGTGCGGATTTGATAAGAATTCGGGCATGTAGTAATCAACTTGTCAGTGTCTGCTCTGCACATTAAAGGGAGAAGGTAAGCAACTAAAGTAAAGTGTCACAACAGAGGCAGGAATGCTGCTGGGGAGCTTGAGGAGACTCAAGGGTGATTAAAAAGAAAGAAAGATTGAAACATAATCAGGCCATGCCCTCCACTCAAGAAAACTGGACTGAAACGAGCCAGTGACGCCAGCTACGTTTACACAGGCTCCTCTGTAAACATCAGAACTACTTGGCACTCAATTAATTCACACCGTTAGCCATTCATATTCACCTGATATATGAGAGAGGGTTAAAAGCCCCTCCAGCCTCTGGCACGCTGGCTTAGTTCTGTTGACCCCCCAGGCCTCCATTTCTCTGCCCCCCCTTGGGTCTGATAAAGTTCCCATCTGAACTAGAGGGCAGATCCACCTTTAGAACCGGGCACATGGTCAGGACTGGGACCACCCACCACAGGACCCATTACCACAGCTTAGCTGGAGTTTACTGGGGGCTTCCTCAACCACACTTGGTCAGGGTAATCACTCGTGATTGATTTGTTTTTGGGGACCTGGCCATCAGCAAACTTTCAACATTTCACAACCGTTTTACAACCTCAAACTTTCAGAAAATAGCCTTAATTTCATATTTGGCCTCAGCATGAGTGGCTGAGTTGTCCACAGGAACACAGTGCGCTTGATATTGATGATGAGAAGTTCTGCCAGTAGGATTTTCCACCTACACAAATAACGAAAAATTAGATTAGTCAATTTATTTACACCTATCTTTCCTGGATACTTTACCCATATCATGAACTACTTTGGGAATTCCAGGCCAGATTGGAGGGGTTGGTTATATGGAATTGGTGATGTAATCATTTGTGGTTTGGGTTTTATCTAAGACTCAGTTCACCAGTAAATTATAGTCTGGATGCTTTGGGTGGGATTGGGCCCTGGTATCCAGCCTTTTTAAATAGCGTTGGATGTGACTAGGAAACAAGGCCAATACTGATCACAAACAAAGATGGTTGCATGCAACAGAATTATTCCACTTAGCTCATCAAGCTATGATAAGGCAAAAGATTGTGAAGGTTACTTAAAAAATGAACGCTGTATTGGATCGGTATTGGCAAAATTGGGATAGAAGCAGGAGCAAAAACCTGGATCAGGACAACCCTTATAATTATGTAGCCAAATTCTATGAGGAGAAAGTCGAACATTTGGCACTGAGCAGCTTCGAGCAGTGACCTTTACCGCCATTCACCAGGAAGCTCAATAATATCAACAAGAGTTGACTCTCTGAACACATGCCGCTGGCACTCCTTCAAGCTCCCGGCCCGGCTGCCTGCTAACGCTCCACTGACCTGTAACAAGAGATAAAGTCCCAACACAGGCAAGCAGCCTAATCAAAGAACGGAAACCCAAACTTCAGCCAGGAAGTGGTCGCTCCTCGCAGCGTAAAGCGTTTCTAGGCTTCTCATCCGACATAAGAAAGCGGGTCTCAGCCTGAAAAAACAACAAGGGTTGTTTGTTCCCTCCCAAGTTCACCTCTCAGCATAAGCCAACTCTCTGCCAAATGTCAGGGGAAGGCGGCACCGAGGGGCTTGTTTATCCACGTATGGTTGATCACTCATGGGAAACTGCACACCACATGTGAGGGTAATTACTACCTGATGAGTCCCAGTCATGTGACTATTTGTCCCTCCACATGTGCAGCTGTTAACAAATTTTCCTCCTGTTTCCTCCTCGTCTTTTGCTCAGTGTAAATGTGCATGAGCCTGTAAATATCTGTCTGTCTGTCTATCTGTCTGTCTGTCAGAGATGCTGCTGGACAAACAGAGAGACACTGTCAAAAGCACTGTTCATGCCTGCCTGTCTTTGTTCTCTTACAATGGTTGTCATTGATCTCTCGTGTCCTTCAGCAGTTCCCAGATAAATTGAGTAGAAAGACTTAAAAAAAAGAGACCAAAGAAACTGCTTCCTTCGGTTACTGATGGGCTTGAAGTAAAACATTTACAAACTGCAAACAATTTTATCTTAAGTGAGTCATCTGGACGACTGGCATTTGAAAGAGTTTAGCGAGTGAGTTATCAAGGTACCATTAGGCAAATCATCGATTTTGAAGGGGGAAAAACACACCAGGAAGAAGAGGAGGAGGTGGTGTTATTGTTCAAGGCTGCTACCTAGCATGACTCCTTGAAGGAGAGTTTACAAAAAGTCTCAAACTGCTGGTAAAAGCAGAAGCACCAATTAAATGTCTTTCAAAGCCTCTTAAATTCTTGAAATAAATTATTTTGATGCAAATATCTAGAGAAGAGCAGGAACAGATGAAGATTGATCATTTGACATTAGTTGCCAGAGGTGAGTGCTGCTTTCAAGAGCAGGTCCAAATGAGATCTGAAGAGATCTCTGATCAGATTCAACTGCATGCTGGAACTAGGGTGGGGGGTGCTATGTGCAGCACGGATGCAGGGCAAGACTTTCTGAAGGCCAAGAAATGCAGTCACTCACTCAATCGAAAGCCACATTAGAAGAGATGTCTTGACCTTCAGAAACAACTGGAGGGTTTTCTTCTCAATATTAAAAATTCCATCTCATCTAAAATCATATTAGTTTTCTCAAAGGCTTCAGAAGTCTTTCAATTACAGTACTGTGAAAACAAGAGAGTCATTTTTAAGTGATGATTGGGATGTTTTTGCAAAGGTTACAACTTAAAGTCTTCACTTTGGCCTCAAATTAATTTCTTCTTTTCAATTTGATTGTGACTTTAGAAAGGCAAAAAAAGCATCATTGGCTGGAAAATTGCTAAATGAATATCTGCTTTTTGATGTGTATGTATTGCTATTTTTTTTCTCCAGGATTGTCACTTTGGGGTAAACAACATGAGGGATTGTGCTGCCTGTTGACCAGGAATTGCACATGCAGCAGATGAATTCAGTACCTGCAGGCTGTTTCCTAGTGCATGTTTAAAAATTAGAACTCACTGCTAGTTTGTTGTCACTATGGTAACGCCGCAGAACTAATTTGCTCCCTTCTGCCAACACTGTACCCAAAGAAACAAACACCGGTCAGGCAGAATTAATACCAGTGGCTGTCTGGAGGGGTGGTCTGCTGAAACCCATTAATGATCATCTAGAAGATTATTCGGGAGGGGCACAATTCAGCCAGATTACCAGATAGGTCATGCGTTCACCGGGGTTCCCTCTTGCTTTGGTGTAAGCAGGGTTTCCTGCCTGGGAGAACCGAAAACCCGTCTGAAACGTGACCCTCAAGGACTGGGTTTTAACAGGCCTAATTTAAGGTCATAGGTCAGGATTCCCAAGTGGAATGAGGTAGATCAACCCTCAGGTGCTTGAATTCAAGGGAATTCCTATGAGAATATTACATAACTGAATTCATTTATTCCCACAGCCACTCAGATCCACAGCATACACATATTAAGGATTTTTTTGTTCCTCAGAGTTTTTCTATTCCCAATCTTCTCAT
This sequence comes from Lagocephalus sceleratus, assembly GCA_911728415.1. Lineage (NCBI taxonomy): Eukaryota > Metazoa > Chordata > Actinopteri > Tetraodontiformes > Tetraodontidae > Lagocephalus > Lagocephalus sceleratus. The sequence goes on along the minus strand of CAJVRN010000087.1, from coordinate 4,639,398 downwards.
TCAGTTTGCTTGTGTGTGAAATCAGAGGCTAATGTTACACTCCTTAAAAGTAAATTTAAAGCAAATATGGCACTCAGATTGATCGCAGTGCAAAATCCATACTCTCCCTGCTCAGCACCTCAGTGATTTTCCTCAAAGGTGAAGTCACCCTGTTTTCTAAACTTGTTTGCAGCAGAGAGAGAAATCGGAATGATTTCTTGTTTACATTAATTAATGTCGCAGGTTTCGTTTGCAACTTACTGCAGTGATTAGCATTTACCTATTCAACCTTTTCCATGCACACCATGGCATCAGTGCAGTGTTTTCAGCTGCTGTGGTGACATTAATGTAAAAAAAATCAATAGATTTCTTTATTACCGCATAAATAAATGGATTTACCGAACAAAGAGCTATGGTCTGAAGATTTGACCTGAAGAAACTAAGAAAGTTGAGATTGTCCCCAAATCTTTAAATCTTTTCATTTTTTACACACACACACACACACACCTATACACACACACAACCACACACACACACACACACATAGCCTCTTTTTGATATGTCCTTTTAAGTTTGAGAATGTTTAATGCTGTGTTTTATTTTAGTTAGGACAACCAAAGCAGTGATGGTCATAAAGATGGGCATAAAGATATTTCTCTGAGTTCAGTTTTTATTGTGTGTGGGCCCAGAAAAGCACAATGGTCCTAACTGTGTTTACATTCAAGTCAGCAGATAAGGTCATGGGGTTGGCGGCAGAGCTGTGTCCAAAGCCAGAGACACATGTGCCGTAAAACCTGAACCTTATGGGAGGAGAAAAGGTCAACAGGGAGCAGAGACTCATCGCTGGTTCAGTCAGGCGAGTGGATGCGAGGGGTTAGCATGGAGCACTGCCCGGCACAGACAAAGGTCTCTCGGAGATGACTCTTGTCTATATTTACCTCTCACTTGAGCAAAACCACATTGTGGGATGTGAATATGTGAAAGACAAGAGCTGTGTGCGAAAGGAAAAATACTGCAAGAGACCGATGTGGAGTTTAGTCATATGAGGAAGAGGGAGTTATTTTTTTCCCATGAAAGGCATTGACCTAGTCTTTTTTCCTCCTTCATTTGAAATCAAACATTTTCACACAGCGTGCTACGATTCTTCTGGCAAGTTGAGCTCAAATATGTCAACTCCACGTGTGGGCTGTGATCAGATGCATGCTCTGTGTTTGTGCGCTGCGTTTGTGTATGTGTGTGTGTGTGTGTGTGTATGTGTGTGTATTCATACCTTTTATTGGTGGGTGTTTACAATGTGGAGAGAGCAACATCCGTTCTATTCGTCAGAGAATGAACGGAGGAATGGTAACGATATACCCAGGACATCCACTGGGGATATTTTTAGAATTATTTTTTTAGAATTGGGCTCTTAAGCTCCATCTTGTTCAGATGTAACCTTTTCAAATGAGTAGCATTTACATTGGAGTGTGGGAACCATTGAAATCCCCTGCATTTTGATGTCAGGCCACTAGTTGGCAGTGTGTTTGCATCGTGATGCTCCTACACATTCTGGGAACAGAAAGAGCTGTTGCTGTGTCAATGGACAGAGAAAATCTGACAGAAGTTAACCGGTATCACTTGAAAGCATCTTCATGTAAACAAGGCCTTGACTGACCAACACAACGTCTGATATTGTTTACCATCACCAATGTGAATATGACGCCATGCATGGGGGCAAAGTCATAAAAGAAACACGGCAGAATTTACAGCTGTTACTTTACTGCAACAACCGTCTCCTTTTCTGTACAACACCTCATAAAGATGTCAATCCCAGCGACCTTTAGTGTCAGCAGACAGCTTTGTGCATAGCAACAGCACTCTAACAGAATACCGTTATTAGCAATCTGTTGCATATTTTCAAGCTAAAATACACAAGATCCTGTGCTGCTGCCCTCTGCTTCCTGGTGTCAGTTTGCTTAGTGCAGAGATGAATATGGAGAGCAAACACTTCTTTGGGAACTTAAGCTGTAATGACTTATAGAAGGATGTTGACACAGAGCTGTTGCAGAAACTTACAGAAATGTGACTATGCCTGCATTGCTGTCAAACCAATGAGAAACCTGTGGACAGTTTCACTTGTCCATTCAATCAGAGGCTCTCACTCAGGGTGCACACAGTCACAAAGCCTATTCAGAGGATCTTAACTAGGTCAGGTTGCTCAGTGCTTGGCAATCTAATAACATAGTCAAAAAAATGCTTTGTACTCACCAGAGAGCTGAGCTCTTGACACTCAGCCTTGTCTCCCGTACGACCTTCACCATCTACATGAATAAATTCAATTTTTGCACTTTCTTAATTCCCAAAGGTTGTCCCATAATCAGAGGGAGCGAACAGCCACACAGCTCCTGCCGTCTCCCACAGGGTTTCAGAACTGGGAGAGCAGAAGGAAGTGTCAAACGTTTTCTTCTCCGTGACACAACCAATCCAAGGAGTCGGCTCCCCTTCTTTGCTTCTTTCTGCATCTCGACGTGGGACTTTTGATGTCGGGTGAGAGACATGACCCAATGATTGGAGCGTATGTCATCACTGGAGAAGCTCTTCGGAAGAGGGGAAAAGGATTCTGCTGGATGGTTGAATCAACGGCGAAGCTTTCATGTGAGACTGATGCTTCCTTTCATAATTCGGAATCGTTTGGGCTGCGCCTTCTCCGACTTCTTTCTGTAGCTGAGATGGGAGCAGAGAGTAGAATGTGATCATTATCATAATTTAAATTAAAAAAGCATTCGAAGTGTGACTACTTGAACTGCTGTGGTCTTGAGTTCTAAGACAAATGTTGTGGAAATGTTATTAAAACCTTGGAATCCAAAAACTGAGTCAGCACTAGGAGGCTGTCGAGACTAGCAAAGCTATGCTGTTTCCCACATTAGTTTTTGTATCTGTAGATACATTTTTATTAGAAACATAAGCACATTGTCCTTTTGCACTAAAAAGGTCAAACATATAAAAAACGAGGCACGAATAAAAATGAATCATCGACATCAACTTAAAAACTTTGCTAAAAAGAAAACTATGGTCACAGTGTGTGTTAAAATGATGAAGTAGTTAAACAAAATTAATTCCCCAGCCCCTTGCCCTAACTATGACAATTAAATGTTCTGTACTTTTAGCCCAAGATTAAAATCAAGGTTTCATTCTCATTTTGCATTTGAAGTTTGGCTTAGGTTCTGAAAATGCCATCACTTTGCAGGTGAAATGCAGACTCTGGCCCTCATATCATACTGATAAGGTAACACACAAACAGAACTGTCAGTCATGATGCTGGATCCTGTGCTAGTAGCACCAACACTTTTGTATCTTGCCAACCAAGATACAGGAAACTTGAAGAGTTTTGAGCTCAACTTGAATTCATAACTAGCTCAATCTGCCCAAAAAAGGAGTTCCTGTAACCAAGGTGTTCTTTGGACATAACAGGGTGGTGCTAGCAGAGAAGAATGGCCTCTGTACCTTTACCTGAGACACTCAATTACCCATTGGGTTCAAAGCCTTCACTGAACTGACTTAATTATTCAAAGTGAAGCTCAACAGAACACACAGGGTGATGGCTTATTGACTGAATTTCAAATACAGAGCTTCAAAACTGCAACACCAGCTACAAAGTCTGACAAATTTAATGTGTTTACATTTCAAACAGCATTTAATGATGGCTCGCTGGGGGTACTTGTGAGTATGCCATAATTAATTTGCAGTATGTGGGAACTTAAGCATTTGGACACTAATGAGTAAGAGGAGGCAGAGACTCTGAAGTTGTGCATGAGAACTTAAACAAACTGGAAAATACTATATTTGTCAGACATGTGGTAAGCTCATACACCCTGGAGAGCGAGGATGGATCCAATTTCTTCAGCTTAGTTTTTTCTCTTTGATGACATGTCAACAATTTTCACCTGGTTTTCTTGCTCCTGCGCAACATGACAAATGGATATTTAACTGTTTGCTTGTTTTCTGTACAGATGTTGATGCTGCCAAAGTGTCCTATCTTAAAGTCGTATCAGGTGTATAGTAATAAGGGTATCAGAAATTTTAATAGACCCTAATTTCATGACTTGAATGAATCAATTTTGGTTATATAGCATCTTACAATCAAAATTGTCACTAAGAGCTTTGAAATACCCCCAAACAAGCAACGGTGGTGGAAAAAAAGGAAAAGTCTTGAGCAGGATCACGCTGATATGGGGGAAGCCTCTTGCTGATGGGTAATGAAGAAAAGGAGGAGGAGAAGGAGAGATAAGAGAAAACACACAGCATCCATGCAAATTCATTAGTCAAAAGGCCGGTTATGGATTCATCTTTGGTGGCTTCTCACAAAAATAGGCTGATTTCAAGAGTTGTATTTTCTGCATAACATAAGCAAAAGCCCTGAGGGTGATACCATCCTCTTACCATAACCATCCAGAGAAAACCAAGTCCATCAATATATTTTAATAATTTAGCTCAATTCTATCTATCGAGCAGCTGTGCTATGTAGCGTATCAAGCACAGTAAACTACAGTGGCTGCAGTGAGCGGAAAATCCCCTAAGTTATAAACTACACCTTCTCAGTATCGAGCCAGAGCAACCACGAAAAAGAAAAAAGATGCAGACAGTGCACCTGCCCCGCGATTCATCATGTCCTGACAGGAGTTATTGAATAATCAATTGTCCTTGCCAAATGTCAGCGCAGTGTGTCAAGACCAATCAAGCCAACAAATCTGAGCAATATCAGTCACGGAAGCTAAAACAGGGCATCGTTGTTCGGCTTTTGACCCAAAGAGAATGCTATTACAAAAACTCTCAAGCAGAGTGATCCAAATTCTTTTACTAAATCCAAAAGTATTGCGGCTGAGAGTTCAATGAACATTTATTGCACTCTGAAGTTGATTAAAACAACCGTGAAATTGAGTTTTCTCACCACCTCACACCAATGAAGAATCTTCCTGGGATCAAACTTTTTTTGGCAGTGGACAATTTTAAACCATGTCTGCCAAACAGGCAACTTTGAGAAGTTGCTTCAGTGTCTCAATGCCTCGAAGCTACTTGTGATGGAAAAATTTGGCTCCAAAAATAATACAAAATGTTGCCAGATACGATGAACTGATTTGAATGTGCATGTCTGGTGCAACAAAATGAACAATTTGACCATATTTCCTGTCATAGGCAGAACTTGAGCAAAAAACTAAAATAAAATCTAAAATTAGACTTAATTTTATCATATTTATTGGAGCTTTGGTTCAATGTAGATTTAACATTTAACACCACATTCAAAATATAGATTTCATAAGCAGCTACAGCCAGTAATTGTTGCAAAAACTGATGTTAAATTTGGTGAATTCTAAATCGGTCAGATTTTTTTAAGCATGGAAAATCCCCTAAACAGCATAAAGATGAGATATCTGGAACAAATAAAGTCAGATGTGGCTCATCTTGTCTTGCCCGATGTACGTCCTCACGTGTGCACACAAACACACAAACACAAACACCATTGTGATTGCTGTCCTGCTCTCCACCTAATTGGCAATTAAACGGTGCCTACAAAGCAATCAGGCGGCAGCTGAGACAGATGTGGTACAGAGAGAGGAGAGCCTGTTTATAATTTCCCCAGCAATAACTTGGAGCTCACTTGTAGGGAGGATGAATGATAATGAGGTGGAGGCTGGACGAGTGTTGTTGCCTGGGACGGCATGTTGCCGGGGACGTTGCCTCGAATCCAGCAGATGATTGTGATTGCGTTGTAATCAGAGGACAATATCTGATTGGCAGTAAAAAGGTTTTTTATGACCAATTTGGCCACATATAAGGGTTTTATTATTATCTGAATAACTGGAATTTTTATTCATCCATGTTAGTTGTTGGGTTATAGAGCTGCAATCTGGTTACATGTGTAATGCATCTGATAGTGATAATTTTCCTTGTTTTTGAGCTCTTTGAGTTATTTTCTTTCTTCCAGTAGTGAATCAGAAAATCAAAGAAAACAAAAAAAGAAGACACTTGGCTTGACCCCCAACACCACTTAAATTGATAACAAACTAACTCAAATTGATTTTATTTAATTAGTAAATGCCTAGAAAGAGGTCTATTTCCTCTTCCTTTCTACTTTTACACAGTGTTAGTGCAGTCATGCTTAATATTAGAATAGAAGTAATAAAGATTTATCATCACCAACTTTCATTTTCATACCATGGTACCAGTCTCACAGAGCATTTCTAGTGAAAGAAACAACAGTGATGAGACTACAACAACACAATTAGTTGCTGGGAGTGATTTTGCTAAAGTAGTAGGATTCTTAAGGCCAGAAAAAGTCTTTCTCATCAAATCTTATTGTTTTTAATTCTTCAACTGCTCGTCTTGACTTGTTCTTCATGTTTACCACCCCCTTCAATAAATCATTGTCTTTGTTCACATTTCTCTTGTATTGTACAAGTGTATCAAACATAAAAAATTAACCATCAGTCCTTTTTATCCATAAATATTTATAACAGCACAGCTGTGGTAATTTTTCAGCTCCTTTTTTTTTTGAGGAAAACATTCATAAAAGAAAAGTTTGTTGCTCAACGGTCGCTTTGGGACGAAACTCCCAACTAGTTTTCTGCTGGTATTAAAGTTGCTGCTTCCCAAAATTCGATGAGGCCGTGTTTTGATCATAACAAACAGTGGCCAGTGGAACAAATGCAGAATAAAGCGGCGGCTAAGATGCTGCTACGGTTGCGTCCCTCCTTCAGTCACAAATCTCATTTCCTATTTTCCACTTCTGTAGCAACAAACCAATTTTGACACCAGGCGATATTCTTGTGGGCTCTGCAGCAACAAAGGCAGGATAATAGTGGAAAACACAACAGAGCACAGAAAAAGTGTTCAGAATTTGCGTATATTGATTCCAGAACTGGAAACATATTAGATCCTTTGCATCACTCCATGTGAACCACATGTTTGGAAGCAGCTAACAGACGTTAAAGCAATGGGGAAGTCTAAGCGCCTGGAATCAATTCACGTTTGGGTGCCAAAAAAAAAGGAAAAGAAAAAATGATAAAGGACTCATATCCTCCAGAGCAGAAATGTGCGGGGAGGTGAGGGTGAGGTGAGTCAAACAGGAAGCAGTCATCAGCTGATGAAAAGGCTAAAGTGAGCAATCAGCCGTCTGTAGGCAGGAGAGCAGCAATCTAATGAGAGTGTTGCTGATGAAAAATTACAGGGACACGTTGATTGGGGAGGTTACTCAAAATCTGAGTGAAGGTTGTGTTGAACGTGCCCCCCCAACCCCAGTGTGTCAGAAACAACTGTAAACAGGGATGTTGGTCACGTACAAAAGGTAAAATGTAATCTGTTATTACAGCCACAGATGATGTTGTTATTTCAAGTCTGTGTGGAGCTGATTGGTGTGTTTTCAGGTTTAGTCAAGAATTATGGAATTATGGGATTTAGTGTATGAGGAGTGAAGAGCTGAGTAGAACTATTTTGTAACTCATTATGTTATTTAGAAAAATGCATCGAGGGAGGAGGCCAGTGTTGGGTCTCCTTGTCTTCTCTCTCAAAGAATCACAAAACATGCCTAACATTATCCTGGGGGAGGTGTTTTTAGGCACCTTTCCACTGCAGAACTTTGGGGTAATTTTATGGGGCCAGGGCCATTGGTGCGTGTCTCCACTGCAGGAACTTTCTGAATCCCTGCTCCAGGGTAAGTATTTAGGTCACCCCCAGGGTTTATTTACAGCTGATTGGCTGAACTGACAGCAGGAACCCAACAGAAGAGCAGCACTAGCCTAGTAGACACCACTTCACACTCATTTATAGCATCAACAAGGATTACACGCTGATCAAAACTCAGGTTCGACCCAACAGTGGAGACACGATCATCAAGAGGGCCAAGTGAGAGGAACGAAGGTCTTGACCAAGAACTCTCCAGTGGAAACATGCCTTTTATCCAGCCTAGAGGAGACCCCAAGGCAGAACCAGAACCCCCTCCCAACATCTGGGAAATGGGCCAGTTTATTTGACATTTGATGTGCTCTCAGTCTTATGTGCAACATTTTGTGCTATTAATTTTTCTATTTATTCCCTGCACAATTTAAAAATAAAGAATTTATAAATGAGATTCATGGTATTTCTCAACATGTTTTTCACAAGTGGACACACTTTTTTAATGATGAAGTGATTGAATCACTTGAATCAACATATTTAATAATCATGCTTTATATAATAAACGGTGTCTCGTGCTGCTATAATGTTTGTGGTGACATGACAGGTTTGTGTTGAATTATAGGTCTCATTATTTGTTAATTACAATCAAACATGCTGAATTGGAAATTAGCCCTCAATTAGATGGAACTCATCGCTTCCTGTGTCAATTAGTCTCCCGCTGCTGACGAGTATTCAGCGTTTGAGTCGAGCGGGATCATCAGGGAGTTTATACTGAGGGCAATATTGACTTGAGAAGCACCCCTGGGACAAGAACTGGTTGAACACCAGGAGAGGGGAGGCCCATTTATGTTTTGACAAGCATATCAAGCAGACAGCAGAGGAAAAGGCTGCTCCTGTGAATCCAGGACCGGTCTGCAGTCAGCGTCAGATGTTGCTACAACACAACAACAGCAGCTTTCAAAGAAATGTGCAGGAACAGACCCGGTGATGACAACAGCAGGGTTATTAACTGGCATCGGTACATAGAGGTTCTGCAGGTCTCTGAGCAGTTTCTGTTGATCATTAGGACCCAGATATGCAGAATACATCTGGGGATAATATATGCATGATTTCATATCTCAACAAACACCACGTCAGCCTTTACCGATCCCTCACTAACCAACAGGAAATTGACGTTGCTCTCCCTTGAGAAGGTCAGAATTGGGTAGAGTTTCAAAAACAGATTAGCTGCCAATGATAGAGAACAATGAATTCAAACCAGGAACCTGATGAATGAAAACACTGATTGTAAATACAGTTAAAAGTGTTTCACCGCTTGGAAGATCAGGCGATAACGGAGCTCAGCGAGACTCGGGCTCCATGTGGGATAGTTCACATGTTGGTGAGGGTGTGCTTACTGTGATTAGGCCAACGTTTGACAAGTATTTATGGTCTTATTATGTGGTGAGTCAGCATCGAGAACAAGTAAGACACAATTTAATTCCTAAAAATAAGACAAGACTTTTAAAAATCTATGTTACCAACACTAAATATCATCTTAAAGCCTTCAGTGTCAACTTAAAGAGCTGTTTGATATCACATGGACACGTTAGAGAAAAGCATAGATTAATATAGAGATTTAAGGGACACAAATCCTCCCTCTTTTGCTTTAATCCTTGATGGATTTTATAGAATTCTCTGCTATAACAGCCTGTCTATCTTTTATGAAGTGAAAAGGCATGCGATTTAATAACTTTTTGACATTTGTGGAAGTTGGCCCTTGAGACTCCCCCTTGTCGTAACCTGTGATGTCACCTCTGACCTGATGGTTCATTAGACGTGACTATGTGCCTCTGCAGCCAGCGGAACTATACATTAATGAAAAAACATTATGCAACTCCTGCTTCTGTTCTCTGGAGGTGCCTGATTTAAGCCTCTAATAAATGCAGAGTCATTTTCACAGAATAACCCCCCCACACCCAAGCACAAACAACCCCCCCCCCCCCAAATCGTTTCCTTATATCCTTATTTTCCTTATTCATCTCTGATATTCAAGCTGAAAATCAGATTAGAGGAGAGAATCATTAATATTTTGCCTTTTTTCCCCTCAGCCGCCTTTTGCAAGATTTGCTTTTATCTAAAGGGCAATTTAATCGAGTCGGGGAGCGCTACTTTTATCCCCCCGGTGCCAGTGCTCCTCCTCTTTGTGTCTCTCCTCGTTCTACTTCCACTACTATTGCCATTACACGGAGATGCTTTGTTCTGTTAGAACCGAGGAATAAAAAAAAAAAATGAAAAAGGGATTCAAATTTAGGAGTCTACAGCCTGACAGACTCCTCCGGACATGACATTAAATTAATAAAACAAAGGTGGTTTGTGGAGATAGAGCACTTTAAAGGAGGTGAGGGCTGTTTGGAGTGTGTGTGTGTGTGTGTGTGTGTGTGTGTGTGTGTGTGTGTGTGTGTGTGTGTGTGTGTGTGGGTGGATGTGTGTTGGAGTGTGTGTGTGGGAAATGTCTGTTTGAGTGCTTCACCTTCAGAGTTTAAATCCTCTAAATCCTTCTCTGTTGGACTGTGGCCTGTCTGGCTGCACTGTGGTATGAAGATGATTCCACACAGCAGCTGCCTACTGTAGTTTGTGGAAGAGCTCCAAGAAACACAAACATACACACACACACACACACACACACACACACACACACACACACACACAAAACAGACACACATGCTGCAGTTTTAATGCCAGAAGTACAAAACAAACATTATTCCTCCAATTGCTTTGCAGGAATAGAAAATGTGTTGCTGGATGATGCCGCTGCACTCTGACCTTTTCATGCTCCCTCATTAGGAAACGCCATCGCTCCTGATGCGCATGTCAACTGGTGATGAGGAATCAGAGACCTGTAACCTCGTTTCTCCCTGTTGAGGAGACGATGCAGCAATCAGCCCCCTGCCGGCCCTGCTTCCGTCATACGTGACCATCAAACAACACACACATACACACACACTGTTTTGTGCGTGGCATCCAGCGGTGCCAAATACCCACATGTTGGATAATGATGTCACCGCTGGTGACATTTACTTGCTAAAATACTTTATTCATTTTTATTTTTGGAGGATTATTTTAATATAAAAATAATTTGAGTTTGAAGTTAAGTCTGCTTATTAGCTGCTAATCAATTCCTTACAACATTCTATTAGATGTTTTTGTTTTTTGCTCAGTAATAATGGTAAAGTTAGAAGGGAAAGTGAAACCACTTGGGACCTGATCTTGTGCAGCACAGATGGCTGAAAATGTATGTGGTGCATAAAATGACCCTGGTTGAATGTTATGCCTCAGTATCATTATGTACTGAGGCATAACATTCAATTTTATGTCAATTCTGTGAAAAACCAAGATTTCTTTTTTTTTTTTTTTTGTGAGTCCACCGGCCTGCTTCATTTACGTCCAGCAGAAAATGAGTGAAGAGTTTGCCGTTTCAACACTTGCTATTGATCCATTAATTGTGCCACTTAGGTGCAAACATGAATCAATGCTACAGTCTCGTAACAAGCAAGTCAGGGACAGGAGGTAAATTAATTACTCAAGCTGAGCGCTCAAATGGAACGAAGAGAAGAGGGAAAGTGGTCACAAGTTGGAACAGCCATTTTAAGTGCCCACTTTTGGATAGTAGGTCTCCTCAAAGGCCGGATGGTTGCAACATGTGTACTATTAGCATCGTGCAAGGGAATTTTTAACATCAACTTTGAGGTTTAGCATGTTTGTTTCCTTTTGAGCATTTGTATTCCCCTAGAATAACAGCCAGGTGACACAGGAGCATGTTGGTTTATCAGAGATATTGGCTCCAAAAAGTGGCAGTAAATGTCAGTTTATATATAGCATCCAGTAATAAATGAATCCATCTCGTCCTGGCAGGGGACAGCATCCACGGCTGCTAAACAGGTCACAGCAGCAGCGTCAGGTCGTATGAGGCAGGAGATGAGGTATCTTTTCATGTTTATAAAATAGCTTCATGCTGCGGTGACATTATTGATTTGGTATTAAAATATTTCACTGAGAGCCAAACAATTGGAGCAGAGCAAAAGCTGTCCCATAGGCCTTTACCTTACCAATAAAGGTCATGTTTACTTAAGACGTATGGAAGCCTTGCATTATTTTTCCTAAAATGCTCTCTGAAGTCAGGAGATTTGAGTGCCTAAAAGGTGAGGGTGTATTGTAACATACAAGGTGTTTGAACACCTTTTTTTTTTTTTTTTTTTAACACCCGTGTTCAAAAACAGTCCAGTACTGGGGGCGTGGGGGGGGGGGTGGGTAAGGGCCTCATTGGGAGAACAAAGATTTCACTGCAGTAATTACAGGCCACAAAGGTCTAGCCGTCTATTAGGAATGGAGGTTTTGAGTGGTTCTGTCATTGCAAACAGCCGTGAAGGGCCCTTCTCACAAAGAGTGACATGAAGGGGGTACAGGACCACCCATGAAGCTCACATCTTACAATTTCATCATCACCAGGGAACCAAAATGCACACACAAACGCCACATGAAAGGAACAGTTGGCTCCAGTACCGAATGATTGAGCAGACAGAAAAAAGTGCTTCCTGCAGGACAATTATTGCACTAAAATTACACTAAAATTTCTAAATTTCTCATCTGTAAGCAGAATAGTGCCAAGGCAGATAATGGGGTGTATAAAGCACATTTTTTTCTGTAGTTAAATGGAGCGGTGAAATCACTTTTCATGAGTGAAGTGAAACCCTTTCTTTTGTTGAAATTCAGTTTTAAGACACTGCTGAGAGTTTAAGAACTGAAATACTTCAAAAGATATTCTTGACTGCACTGTATCGGTGATGCCACTTTTATTCTTATTCTGCTATTTTCTTTGTCATTTTAAGTGTTTTGAATTTGGCGACATCTAGTGGTGAGAACATGATACCTGCCCTCATGTCAATGTGCAAACCAGTGATGGCAGAAGAAGAGAGATTTCCACCCCGTTCACACAGTTTATTTTGCAGAGATATTTAGAAGCCAGCATCAGGATGTAGAACTGGATTTTAAACCGGTAACAGTTTAGCTCAATATCCCCACTCTGACAGGAGATTTAAGCAGAGAAGGAAGCCTGCCCCCAATGGCACGACTGGGCCCTTATGAAAGGCCCTTAAGCCCCGAATGCAAACTGCCCACGGCCCCCCGGAGATGGTTGAAGGCAGAGGACATATATCAGTGCATACAGAAGGTGGGCAACAGCGTGGTAACCTGAACTTTCTCCTCATTCCTGCGTGGGCTCTCTCCATGTACACGCTGCAAAAACATGCAGGTCAGATTGACCGGGGACTCTGAGCTGCACTTGGGTCCATGTGTGTGAGGCGGTGTCCACGCTTGACCTTTAAGAAGCTTTAGAACCAAACAAAACAAGCAAGATGGAGATTTAGTGACAAATTACTGTTTCGACTGCTATAAGTTCAAATAAAAGTGCTAATCAGTGATCATCCATCAGTGTCCTTCTGCTGCTAATGCACGGTATTGCCATGTCACCGGGTGTTTTTCTAGATCTTCCACTGAAAAATCTCCTTATGCAGCATGCCCCGAGCGTGAAACAATGTTTTCTACAGCAATAATAGATATTAATCAAACGATCCATGCCGACAAAGCATTTATGCAGGCTCACACACGGGTGCAACAAGATTGCTCGTCATGGATGTTGTGTGTAGGGTTTAAGGGGAGTGATTGGAGCTGGGACTCGGAGACAGACAGGATAAGACGCTCCTCAGCCAGGGAAAATTGGTTTGACCGTTTCTCTCACACACACACGCGCACACGCGCACACAGACACTCACACACACAGACACACGCACACACACACACACACAACAACAACAACAAAAAATCCATGCAGGACTGGGTCTGAATCTAAGGAGGTGGAGCTTAAACGCTGGTTGCAGGGCCAAGAGAGCAGATGAAAACAACATCCTCCTAAATCAGTTGCTTTTCTATCCGTCAGCCCTTCTGTCAATCTCTCATCCCCCTGCAACAATCCTACCCCTTGACACTTATTCAACACTTTTTGTTTTCCCGATGTCATTTCTCACTCTCGGCTCGCTGTCCGTGGCAAATCGTCACCTCTCCCAGATGGTGGCTGATCCGTGAGGTGCTCCTCGCATACAGGCTGTCTGTCGGGCAGAGCGGGGAGGGCCGCCGTGCCCAGGGCCCAAGCGGAGGATGCAGCTCATGTCAGAAGGTTGTCAGTTGCGCCTGGGCCAGGAAAATGGGCTGCAACTACCATCCCTATCATCCCGCACATTTTGAAGAAGACAGTAATTGCCCCCCCCCCCCTTTTTTTAATTTTAAGCTTCTTTTCAAAGCTCTCTGAGTAATGTTGCACCATTGCACATATTATTTTTTAATAGGTCCCATTCTGTAGCCATGCAGATAACTGCACATTAATCTCTTGGGTGTCCATGAGAAATGATTGCGCGGCACATATTAACGTTTTTCCATACAATGCGCATGTGGAGAATGTGACATTATGCATGGGCTGTTGCTCGGGGAGTTCACGGGAATGAGGTTGCAATCCTTCCTGTCGCAATTTATTGAAATGCAACTATCGGCCGTGTGGACGCAAATGAAGAAGGGCGAGCGGTGCACACGCAGCTGCAGGGTAGAGTTAACAAGAACGAACCGAGAGTTAGCCACATCCAGAGAATGTGGCGAGGCTCAGGCGAGGGACGCCCAAACCGAGCAGCATTCGTAAAGTTTTACTGGGTTGTGAAATTCACCTAATAGTTTATTATACATCGGAGGGGGAAGTGGGAGAATGGCCAACAAAGCCGCCGTGAAGGTCAGGTGTTAATCGCTGCGCTCCTTGCTACTGCCGCAGGTCCAATGATCAGGAGTAGATTGTCTTAATCAAGCTTGGCTTTATCTGATGAGCTCGGGACAAGTTTGATTTTCTGCATGGAATACAAAGGGGAGCAAGAAAGAGACAGAGGTGCCGGCAAAGGAGCCGGGGTTTGGAAGAAAAGAGCAGGAAGGGACTGGGCACATGTCAGGATGACGGTGGTGCGCCATGCACGCACATGCGCGCGCACGCGCACGCGCACGTGTAGCCTGAGCGAGGAGCGGCACTGCAGAGAGTAAGCAGGGGTCCTGTGGGACGGAGGGTACCATTAGCAGATCATTTCACTGCCTGCTCCAGCGGACCCTCCTCTATCATACCTCTGCTGTCAGCACGGCCTCGGAGGATTACCGGGGGAGAGAGAGAGAAAGAGAGAAGGAGAGTGTGAAGGAGTGGGGGCGCTGGAGGAAAGGAGGCATTGGGATTGAAGCATGCGCAGCCCCTCTGTGGCCCTGTTACTGTAATTATCACCCTCTTGGCATTTTCTGCTTCCTTATTCCTCCACTCAAATAAGACAACCATAAGATAAAGGATATCCTAGAAATTAGTACACGCAAGTTTGTGTTTTTCATGGAAGTCCCCAGTGGCCATGTGTGATCAAGTATAAATAGTCCCAAAATACCCCCCCCCCAAAATAAAAAAAAAAGTTTCAAAACACATTAGTGGTGAAGATAAAGTGTTTGAAGTGTTGTACTGGCTGAAAGCTAGCTTGGGTGAAGTGGACCCTCAACGCTGCTGACCTCTGAGACCCCCAACCCCTCTTCAACTGTACGCCAGCCGGGGGCAAAGTGGTGGCCTGGCTGGCGTCAAGCCCACTGTCATCAGCGCCGAGGACGCCTCTTCACAGCCTCAGTTGCGGGGGTTGCAGAGGTTGGAGGGCACACAGGAGTGGATGGATGGAAAAATGCAAGGGGGGGTGTAAATAGAGGGAAAACATTGAACAGTGCCCTGGAGGTGCATGCATGCCACTTTAACATAGCAACTCAGTCATTAAGAATCAAAATTGGAAACCTTGAAAGCAAAAGTTATGAAAAAAAAAGGACAGATGAGCATGTGGAATTATTACTTTCTATCACAGGCTTTCTTTGTTTACCTGACCTCACCTTCAGCACCGTGGATTCCTCTTGGATGGACATAGTTTAATGACGCTCCAACACAAACCGAATTGAGTCAGATTTCTGACTGTCAGACTGACGCATTCAGACGATGCATTTGGGAGTCGTGCTAGTTCTGCATCAGTGGGGCTCTAAGTGGGCCGCGGGTGGTGTTCAGCCGCACAGCAGCATGGATATGGAAGAACTCGCCGCTGCTTCGCATGCTACCAGTTTGCTAAATCTAATGTGGATTCTTCTATCTGCGACATCATCAGACCGTCTCCAGCATTGACCTCCGACCCTGACCAGTAGCTGGAGCTTTCCTCCTCTGTACACTAATTGGCTTCTACTGCAAAAGAATTAAGGAATGGTTCATCTTCATGATTACTATTTTGCCTGAAACGCTGCTTTTGGCACTTTTTTTGGAGAGATTTGGGATTCCTTGACTGTGTGACTTTGGCCATTTCTCAAATTCTAAAGAATTAAAAAAAAAAATAAAAAAAAGTATGACAGGGACTTGGCTGTCGGACGATTATTAAATTCTCTTCGCTTTTCACTGAAAACAAAGCCAATAGCTCACCACACCACATGTTCAGCCCTCTGATGCAGCCGTGCGACGTGACAGCATCAATAACGGGATGAATTAATGACTTGCGGGTGGTCAGACATTAACCCGTCCACCAGAGATGGCTATTGATAAGCCATCGTGCCACGAGGACAAACAATCAAAGATGGCTGAGTGTCCCATCGAGACTGGTGTTTTTAATCACGGTGGCTGTCTGATCCCGGCACGGAGGGATGGGAACACAGAAGAAAGCAAACACATGAGTGACGCATTCTGGCTGCACCTACAGCCCTCTGTCTGTATGCAAACGGGTCAGCCAATCAGAAGTTTGGACAGTTTCTGCTGCTATTCTGGGGGTTTCTCAGTTAATGAAACTTCCCTTCCAGCTCCAACTGGTGCCCAGGGCCTAGCTTGAGGCCTGCAGGAAGCATAGTGGTGTCTTTCCAACCCAGTGAATCTGACAGAGAAACACATTGATCACAAATTCACTGAGTGATTCAGAGATCACAAGAAATCACAGCTGCGGGTTTTCGCTAACCCATTTAAAATATCCTGGGATCCAGCAAATACAAGCAAATTTACAAGACATTAAGTTCATTGAGGCGGAAGCGCGGCGGCAATGGCGGGAAGGTGGTTCCGGCGTGGGGGCCGCTCCAAGGCCGGCCTGACAGACAGAGAGGCGGACCGCGGAGGAGGCGCAGAAATCAAAGCTTCGACCCGGATCAGTGAAGCATCCGACACACTCGCCCGAGCTCCCGGGGTCTCCGAGGAAGGAGCTGCCTCTCTGTCACTCACCGGGCAGACGCAGGCGGCTGCCAGAGAGCACAGACAAGTAACAGTGACCCAAAAAGAGTTTAAGTCTGGAGGAAGCCCGTTTCCTCAAGACCGCAGGAGAAACACCTCTTTAGCTTATTTGTGTGAATGTATGTAGTTTCTCTGATTGATTTTTCTTCATTCATTTCAAATGGCTGAATTCTAAAAGTGTATTAAAAACAGAGTTCGCACTTTAATCTGATTAATGCAGAAGCATGTAATCCCAATGAAGGTAATTAGCAGATAGCTACGCTGAGATACAGTAAATGCAATGCGCTACAATAAATAAATAAATTATTCCAGATGTAGACATGTGTTGTTTCTTTCCCTGTGGGCTCTCCATGCTAATATTTGATGTCTATGCTCTGTGTGTGTTTTCGTTCGATACCATGTCCCGTTTTTCCCTCTTCCCATTAGCAGGTTTGTCCTCCCTCAGCTAACATAGTCAAAGCATTTTTAGGGTTTTGCAGCTTGATAAGAAGCTTCTTCCTCTCCCTCAAACATTGGACTGTACATTGTTATGTTGCTCAGAGGTACAAAAGAAACATCTTTATATATATTTATATAATTTTATATGAATGTTTTATGAAGTAGCACCAAAAATACATTTATTTCCTTCTTTATGTGTTCTATGTTTCTGTTTCTGTTCCTCTTCTTGTAGAATATGAGCACCGTACACAGTCATTTCATTCAGCTGTCTTTTCATAACTCTAAATAATGAATGGTTTAGCTCAGTTTTTGTTTTTTTTTGCATTAGAGAAACGCATTAAATTAAAAACACTAAAAGGAGACAAGAGCGCATGTCTAATGAAAAATATGCCAGGCTGCCCAGATGAGAGGATACGAAGGAAATGCTGCTTTTGTTTGAATGATTGCACCTCTCTACAGGATGCGTCTGCGGCTCCGTCTGCAGTTCGGATGCATCCATGTTGCAGTTTTATCCAGACCGCTGTGGTGATTTATGGAGACTAAACAACTTGCAATGTGTTAGCAAATAACAGTTTCAAAGAGTTTTTGTTGAGCTTCTGACATCAAAATCGCTCTGCAGCATAACAAGGCTGGGCTGCATTCAGGTGCCGTCTAAAAGTGTGAAATATCTCACTTTAGGATAATATCCCCGTGATGTCTTTAGGGGACTAATTGGGTGGCGATTCTCGTGACCTGTATGACCGTTAAACCAAACCTGCAACTACTTTCGGATGCCAGCTGCTCATTTTTATCTTCTTTCAACTATTTCAGCCTGAATGTGCTGTGAATATTGATTATTGTAGTTCAACCTTTCTTTTCCTTTAAAATCTTGTTGCTAGTTTTGTGAGCAACACGACTGGTTGGTACACAAATGGCAGCTAGATGGCACTCACTCAGATTTCTGCTGGATCAAGACAAGGCGCTAACTGAAGCTAAAGAACTTTCATTAGTTAAGCAACCGATAGTTAACTGAAAAGGAGATGGGGCTAATGGCTGCTAAATGAAGCCGAATGACAAACAATTCACAGTTCACCAGTCAGCTTCAGTGTGTGTGTGTGCGTTAACCCGTCACTGAATGCAATTAACAGTAAATAGTCACTGACCGGGGGGGTTGTCAGGGAGCTGCTGGGGCTCAGGGAATGACTGAGATTAGCATAAAATAAACCCACCAAGAGGAAAGCCAAGGTCAGGTGACCATCTGAGGGATAAGACAGCTTCAGACCACCATCAGCCACCAGTGGAAGGATGAAAGGAGCCCCCAACGTTGCGATGGAGACACACAGCAGGCAGAGAGGACCAGGTCCATCTACAGATAACTCATAAGAGGAAGCAAGGTGGTTTAGTCAAACCACAGGTTTGTGCATCTCATCTGATGCCAAGTGCAGAAAAGCTCAATGAGAAAATGTCACAAATGACAGCTCAGAATGACCCAAAGAGACCACAATCTGTATCTGAAAATATCAAATCCACAGCACAGTTTCAGGCTTTTCTGAGAGCACCCAGCCCCAAATGTCCCAGCTAACATGGTTATGTGGACAATGTGCTGAATTCAATAAGAGCACTCACTCTTCACATGGCTGTATGTGCCTGAAAAGAAGATCACAAAGGAGGAGAGTCAATCCATTATCACTGAAGAATCAGACCTGTAAAAGGTTGTCCCAGCTCCAGACAAAACTCCTCTGAACAGGCCAGAGCACATCTGAATGAGTTTTGATGACTTTTCCATCTCAAGTGTCCAATTCATTTGGAATTGCTGCTGCATGGTCTAAATCATTGACGTCCTCTCTTGCTGGAGCAAAGACGGAGAGCTGAAATCGACGCCGGCATCAGAACGTGCCATATTGAATGCTGAGGTATGCGAGTCATCACACGGGATAGCGATGAAGCAGGGAGACATAGCCGACGGGGAGTCTGAGCCGACCCGATGAGGATATGTGGGATGTGGAGAAGCAGCCAGATGGCTCGGTTGAGCACATGCACCATCAAGCAACGGCGTCCGTGATTGGCTCAAATGAAAGGAAGCTCCCGACCAAACCTGGCGACTGATGTCCATAGAAACAAAACCTTGTGGGAGCATTCCCAGATGCCCTGTTGCTGATATGATATGGTCAATGAGCAATAAGTAACTTATCAGAGGCAGGCGCCGTAAAAACACTGAGCTCTAGAGGTGAAGACGCAGGTTTATCTGCCTTTTGAGACAGAACAACTGTGGCTTTTAGGTTCAGTTCATCCTCAAAGAAGAACAGCAAATCTTTTCAGGCACCAAACCAAACACACCACCTCCGCTGAGCAAGGCCCCAAAGCCCTGATGCTAACACCAGTGACTCCCAGTGCCGCTGGTGTTATTACTACTGGTCTATCCAAACCAGCCTGATCTTTAGTGACTGTCCACTCCACGTCCAGAGCCAAAAAGACAGACTGTCAGAGGGAGCATCTTCAACAGACTAACGGGAGCAAATATTAGCAACAGTTCAAACCCAACAAATTATAGACACTTCCTGTCTAAAGCCGACTGTCGTCCAGCAGAGGAGCATCAGAAACCAGCTGTGTTCCTTCACACAAAGGTTGGTAAAGTAAGAAAGGCAAGAGTCAATAGTAGGAACAGCCTGTAGTGGATTTAGATCGCTCTGACCTTCGGGCTACTCTTTCCTCCTCTGCTCCTCTGTTTCTTCGATGAGGCTCGATATCCCTCCAGGTTCAGCTTTCTGCGCCGTCCTTCATTTTCCCCATCTCTTATCTTTTAATCAGGCTCCTTTGTTTTTCCTCATCTCATCATCTCAAGATGTGTCCTCGTTCCCGGGGGCACTCCATCTTCGCCTTTCTTGTTTTCTTTTATTAAACACCAAAACAAAACCCTCAAAGTCCGCCCTGGTGACATTTTTAATGCCAGCATCTGTTTATGTCTTCCAGTGTTTTCTCTCCTGGACAGTTTCAGGAAACAGAGAAACAGTTGTGATGTCAGAGATGTTAATTATTTTGGGCAAACACAGAGGTGAAAACAATAGCAAGCAGGAATCCATCAGCTTCCCACGGATGGAACTCCTATCAGGTTTTCACTCATAATGGAGGTAAAGCACATTATGGGGTCTCAGATTCGCCATTTCTGCTCCCCTGAGAGGAAATCAGAATATGTCTGACAGAAACAAGTCGATCAAAGAGGCTGGTTGGCGACAGCACCTGAAAGATTGAGGCTGTACGAGAAGGAGACGATTTAATTTCAACCTGGTTCCGTGATGTTTTCAAACACGGCTTGATTTTTAATGAGCTTTAATTAAGGCTCTGCTGCGCATTTTCCCCCGTCCACTTGATAAATGGGAAGTTTCGAGCGCTCCGAACTCGACTCGCCACGCCTTCGCCGGGACACAAAGTGTAAATTCCCGCTAAACATCTGACCGACCCTCCGGCGCAACAATATAGAGGAGGAACAGAGGGAAAGAGGAGCTAACACCTTATTATAACAGCTAATGCTCGCGAGTCATTTATCACTAAGTAACAGCGCAGGTGCTGCCGAGCCCTTTCCAACCATTGCAGAGTGTGGCCGGATAATGAACGTGCCCCTAAAGGCTCCCTTTTACTTTCCGGGGACGCTGCAAACACCTGCAAAAGGCAATTAGAGACAAGGAGCAGCAACGCACAGCGCTGGAGCATCCTTGCAGTATGATTTCTAATTAAACTGAGAGCAAGGGGACTGGAGGGAAAACACATCCGCATTGCTTTGTGTTACTGTACAAGCAGCAAGGACAAAGATGAAGCCCATGAACTCCCAGGGGTGGTGTCAAAGGGTCTAACCTTTGACCTATCCATTAAGTAAAAACAGAGCTGTGATAAATAAGCTAGGGTTCTTTTTCCTGCGTACCATCGTCATGTTTGGTGTGATAACAGGAAGGATTAGTAAACAGGCCATTCCAACAAAAGTGCAATAAACAGAGTTAAATTAAGGAAACAGCAGGGGCATTTTGCGCTAAATCATTGTAAATAAATGTGTTCTCTTCCAAGTCTACATGGAATTGTTTAAAATTTTCAAGGTGCCTGTGTTTTTTGGTTTTCACTGCAAAAAGAAAAACGACAACCAGACGAGGTAAATCTAGTTTTGAAGGTGAACAATAAGGGAACAATCTCAAACAAGGTCAGTTTTTATAAATTGTGTCTTTTAAGATGTTAATTTATGCTAGGTTTAGTCCTTTACTGGTTGTCTTTTCATTTAAATGGTAAAAAGTACTAAAATTATGGACTGGTTAGATTAAAGCTGCTTCCTCATAAAACACCATTAAACAACTGTATCCTGATACATCCACTGGCCTGTAGCTCCAGAAGCACTTCTGGTGCCAACTGAATGCCCCCCCTACACAAACACAAACACAAACACACACACACACACACACACACACACACACACACACACACACACACACACACACACACACACACACACACACAGAGGCTGCTTCACCTCCGACTGAAGACGGAGGGCATCAAGATGGAGGGCAACAGGACTAATGACTTCCACATGTGGTGAACCAAGTGAATTCATCAGCAGATGGAAGAAACTAAAAAGAGATGAAATCTTTCTGACAGTATCACAGAGACCTTTGTGTGTGTATGTGTATGTGTGAGTGTGCGCCGACACATCTGACCCTCCCGGTCCGTCCGGTGCGCAGACAGCCCTTCGGCTGCAGAGCAGCAGGTGATTACGGGCTTTAATGGGCTTAACAAGCATGACAACGGGAGGTCTGCTGTCCGTCAATCAGAGGTGAGGAGGTGAGAGGAGCGGCGGAGCCATTAGAGGCAGGAAGCAAGGTGCCGGGCGAAGAGCCGCAGCGATAAAGGGACAAGGTGGGGGGTTGGTGGCGGAGGGAGCCGCTGTAATGAGCGGGTTGCTCCAAAACAGGAGGGTCATTTAAAGCACTTAAAGTCCAGACAGTCAAGGTGAAATTCCAGTGCGTCCAGTTACTACTCACATCTGAGGTGGGAGAAGATTATCAAGTCAACATTTCTTTTGAGCTCTTTAGCACCTGGGTTGATTTGGTTCCATCGCTCTGGCTCTCGTGGCTGCCGTGGCATCTGTGTTGTCGTACAGACCGGCCTTTTCCAGCCACTTTCCCGATACCAGCCACTTCCTCGGCCTGGCCGCAGTACATGGTCACATCCTCCCGGGGCTTGTCCTTCCATGATGGTTCCAGCTGTTGTTCCCCATCTGGTTTCTGCTGCCTGAGGTCCTCACTTAGCAGTGTGTCTCCAGGGTCCATCCTTCTGACGTCCTCACTGATCTTATTAGTTTCATTCAGGATAGTGGCTCCGATGCTCACGAGTCCTTGGCGAGTCAGGGCGCTGGACTTTTTTTTTTTTAAAAGGTGAATTGTTTATTATATAAGTTAAATAATAAATATATGTCAGGGGGACCAAGACAAAGAAGTTCTGTGATGTGCGAAGATGTGCCAGAGAGAAGTGAAAGGATGAAGACGCTAACACAGAGGCATTTTTATCCTTGAACGTGTTTGAGTCTTTATTATTTTCTGACCATGTTGGGCTCAACAGAGATCAGCTGTTGTCATAGCAACTATCAGGGAAGTTGATGTGGAGTAAGAGTTTGTTTCTGGGTTTGTTGCTGATTTGAGTCTGCTTTCATTTGTGACATCAGCATGAGGACTGATTTTTTGGCTTTTTCTGGCTCTGTCATACCCCTTTTGACATTTTGTTCTGTTTTCTGTGGCGTGTTCCTTTAAACGCATGAGTGGCAGGAGGTCGCAGCGCAGCTACATTTATCTCAGAGTTTGTTTCTCCACTATTCACAAGAACATTAAAAAAACCTACAGTCCTTGAGAAACTTCATGAGTATTTATTTTTTACTCATGAGCTGATTAGCAAAGTTCAGCTTTGCAAATAAGTGAGAACCTTTTTAGTCCCACCTTGAACCGGCACCTGTGCTTCAGTGTGACCTGGACCTGACATGTGTTCTGGACCATGTGTCATTTGCATGTTCTTGCTGTGTCTCTGTGGGTTTTTTCTGGTTTTCTCCCAAAATTCAGTGTGTTTGGGATTTAACATAAACCCCTTGAAGGGTAATTTGCTCATTGGAGAGAACATTTAAGCAAGGACGGGCCATGTCTGTGGTCTCAGGCTGACGGACCTGCTGCTTCCTAATCCCCTGGCCCATTAAAACCCCATTTGTGTGCATTTGAGCAGATGCACGGATCTTTAATTAAGGAGGACGAGGCATGCTGCGCGTCCCCGTGTCCCCGACAGGGCGGGTCCTATATACCGGTCAATAAAAACTAGTCTGATTAACTTCACACAAGATTAAAACAGATGAATTAATACATTCCTAATGAGGGAAACCGAATTACCTGCAGCCAATCCCAGGAAAGCAGCGGGATGCATGTCTCTCTCACACACTTTTACACACAGGCATGGATTATTTAAATCTCCTGGTCAGATGTTGATTAAATTAACATTCACTGCTAAATTTAATTCAGATTACTCTGGAGTTTTTATTCCTGTCGGGTTTATTAAGTGTCCCAGGATATTTGCGGCATAGTTACCGCCGCAGTAAAAGCCAGAGACAGTCCATGAATCACCGCAGAACAAGCCAAGAGCTCCTGCATTGCAAACTCTACCTTGTAATCATGTCACAGAACCAGGCTAACACAGCACAGCAGCTTTCGTCCTTCTGGAACTCCTCCACTGTTCCTGACATGTTATTCCACGAACAAAGTGAAAAGTTGCCTTTCTCGGCGGTTTTTAAAAGGCCAAACAAATTTTGACCAGCTCATTACTGCTTAGTTCAAAGTAAAACTGGCCTACGGCGATACAGTCTTCAAGGGTTTTCTGTCCTTCCAGGTGGGAAGCCAGGTGAAGGACTTTCCTACCTAGTTGATTGGAAAACCTGGTTGATTGCGGCCTCGGGGGCCACGTTTAGACATCTGAATGAAAGGATGAGGTGAAATGAGTCAGTAAATTCCTGCTTCTTCTTTTGAGGATTTCAGAGTTTCTGATTATATGCACGTCTCTGAGGTAAACTCTAATAACTTCTTTGTGAATTTTGTTTCCTTTTCTTTCTGCAAGTTCCAAACTGAAGGAAGCCCGTTGGTGTCTTTAACATTTTGTCACTTACAAGTAATTGAATTTTAATGCTCGTGCAGGATAATCCTGCGAGTAAATATTTGCACTGTAAATGTGCACCCGCCATCCCACAAATTTAGCACAAGGGTGACTAAAAAGAAATGGTATTCAATCACAGAAGCCACTAGAATGTCTTAATTATTCAGCAGAGATGTTAAAGTTGTTGAAAAAAGAGTATCTTTATTCACCTTCAAAACATAGAGAATCCAAATATCTATTGTTCAGTGGGCTTCCCACTGACACGAACTCTGTCCCTGCATGCCGATTAATCTGCAGCTCCTCTGCAGACACTCACATTAACTTGTGTGGAAGCGGCCCGTCCCTGGTTAAGCTGCCATTTAGTTCACATTTCCTAATGAACTCCCGGCCTAATGGAACCTCAAAGATTAGGGATTCTTTCAGTTTACCTGATTGATTATTCCGCTGGAGCACAGCCATATTGAACGCTGTTTACCAAAACAGTTTGATTACAGACTGTCCTCCAAATAAATCCATAAATAAATGACAGATATACGCAACAAAACACTACAGGTAGCTACCTAACTAGTAGCCATAAGCCTGTTTGCAAAGAAAAGTAACAGACAAGCAGACAGGCAGACAGACAGTTTACAAAACCTTCTGCTCAACAGCATAAGATAATAAGAATAATATGAATAATAATACAGTAATAGTTAAAATTGCCGTGAAACACAATTGCTTTGTGACTAATTGTTAAGGGAATCGATTTTCTCTTGGGTGTGTGAGGGTGTGTGTGTGTGTGGGGGGGGCGCAGGGTGTGTGTGTGTGTGTGGGGGGGGGGGTAATTCAGTGAGCAATTAACAAGTATTGACTTTAGCAGCCTGGCGGTTATGGCTCATTTACAGTATTTGTAAAAGCAGAAATAAAAATGAGGCATGACTGTGGACTCCAAGGGTTTTTTTTTTTTTTTTTTTTTGTAATTAAGCCGGAATTGGCCAAATTCTCCATTCCGTGCACACAGTTGAAGCAAGACCATAGGATACATTGCCCCCCGAACCCCCCCAACCCCAATCGCAAATGAGGAGCCGTTTTCAAATGAAAACATAAATCAGGGGGATGGAATTCTAAATAATCAGGGGGCTTTAAAAGATTCCTGAAAAGTTGTTTCAGACAGTTTTTGAGAGTTCTTCCTTGAGAATGATAGGGACATTAGTGAACCACAAGTCATATAACAGATAGTAGCTCCTGCTGGGCATGGGGAGCAAACCTCTAGAGTTGTTTAATAATTACATTCTATATGCAGAATGATCAATGCTGATGACATTATATTAAACTGCTTTAAGATTTTATAGCTTGCCTTGATTTTGTCCTGTCTTGATTCAATAATTTCAAACGATAAATAGTTAATGGGTAGTTATTAAAATGAGAGTTTCACTACTGAGGGCAGAGCATAACTTCCCAACACCTGCAAACAGGATTCCTTTGATAGTGACTGTGTTCCCTATTTGCTTTTTCCACAGGATCAAAGCTGGGCTTTGATCCATATCTGGTAGGGCCTTAAAGTGCAGACGTGGGGGCGCTGTCTGTAAAAAATAAATAAATAAATAAAACAAAAAACACAGCTCTGTCTGATTCTGTTGCTGGTTCGTTGGGCCGTCAACAAAGAAACATCAGAGCTGTCACAGGTCAACATCATTTCATCTAATGCGTTTTCCTCCCACCCCTTTCCATCTCTCCATCCTCCTGCAGCTCAGATGTCTGCTGAGATGAAAGCAGCAGGCAGGCGGAGAGGAACTCTGACTTTACGGGTTCAAGTCATGGATGCGATGGATGGGCGGGTGGGGAATGTCAGTATCATCAGCACCGCTCAACCTTCAGCTCTGGGTCTGTCAACAACCATGTCTGTGATGTAGCAGGTGCTTCCCAGCATCCTCAAGCTGTGGTAGTACAGTTTTAGGACCCTCTGCTGTTGCCAATAGGTGCCCAGAAGGCAGAAAGAGTACTTTGTTTGTATGTGTGTGTGTGTTTTTTCTTGTACGTGCGTGTGTGTGAGGACCCTATTTGGAAGTGAAAACATTTTGATTGGTCCTTACAACTCTCAGAGACTTGGTTTTAAGGCACAGTTTTAAGGTTGAGTTTAGAATTGATTGAGATTCCTGCTACAGTACATACTGAGCACCAAACACTGCATTCTACAAGCAAAATGTGGACATTTTAGCTGGTCCCCACAACTTCACATGACTGTTTGATGGTCAAGGTTGGATTAAAATTGGGTTTAGGTTAGGGTTGGGGTCAGGGGGTTAGTTGGGGTGGTTAGGGTTAGAATGAGGAGCTGGGTAGTACATTATGTCTTTGAAAGTCCTCACAAATATATAAGAACAAGGATATGTGTGTGTGTGTAAGTGTATCTGTGTGTGCATGTGCGCGTGTGTGTGCGTGCATGTATGCGCACAACCTTTTGGAGTAAATTGGTTATTTGGCTGAAGAGCGATGGAGGAAGAAAGGTTAGATAAAGGTCTGGTCCACTGAGTAAACGAGAGAGAGTCATCAAAGAGAAATTAGCTGAGGAGAAAGCCTTCTGGTCTCAATCAACCTGCTAACCAGGAGAGTGTAATGCTTCTTTTCAAATTAGGCTTGGACCATGGTGACGAGACACATCACTTCAGGGCAGGAGAGAGAAGCTTAATGAAAAAGCAGGATTGCCTTTTCTCCCAACAGCTGAGCCTCATGGTACTGTAGGTTTTTTTTTTGTTTTTTTTTTTACAGATTAGTAATTCAGTGTACATCAGTGTTTTCCCTGTGTTGTAACTTGGTCGTGTGGTTCCAGGCAACAACAAGAACAAAATGAGGAAATTGAATCCTGGGCAGAGGAATAACCTTGAAAACAATTTTCCCCCCATTACTTCTAACATTTGAGGAGGAATTAGGAGTAAATGAAGAGACACCATCACTTGGGAATCTGCTGCAGGCGGCGGTCAAATAATGCCTGACAAGATGTTTCTTGTTCATTCGGTGGAGCCGTGTCTCATCATTTGATTTACTTTCTCTTTTTTCCACCCTCCTCTGTTTAGAAAAGCCTCCTGGAGCTCTTTTGAATATTGATAAGTCACAAATGCCTAGAGCGTGCCCGCCATGCCTGAGACCTCTTTAACAGAAAGACACACATGAAGATACACATCTGCACACACTGAACGATTCGTCATGGGGAAAGGTGTATGTATGACTGTGTGTGTCCTTGTATTTGCAATATACTGGGTATCCAAATATTTATTCTACGAGCAAAGTGAGGACACTGTTGTTAATTGAGGCCACTTTGGCTGGTCAACTTCAAAGGACTGAGACATGGTTTTAAGGTTGAGCATGGATTTTGGTGGTTAGAGGTCATGGTTGGGTTAGAGGTAGGTTAATGAAAAGTCCGCATAAAGACAGAAAATTTTGAATGTGTGTGTGTGTATCTGTGTGTGTCTGAAGGACAAGGAAAGGGGAAGGGTCTTTATCAGAAACACCATTTTACTTATGTGCCATCCCTCTCCCTCTTCTCATCTGTCTATATATCCTCTGCCATTTAATTTGCCAGACATGTAATAAATTACATGTCTGATGTACTATTGACAGTTTTAGTTTGAGTTCTGTCCTCGAGGGCCGGGATTGGACCAGTTTTTCTAATCTACCAGGTGGATCTACTAGGTGGAAATCTGCTCCAGGTGGACCTACCAGGTGAAAATCTGCTCCAGGTGGATCCACCGGGTGGAAATCTGCTACAGGTGGATCTACCGGGTGGAAATCTGCTCCAGGTGGACCTACCAGGTGGAAATCTGCTTCTAGTGGATCTATCAGGTGGAAATCTGTGTCTTCACCAGAAGCAGAAGCAGATTTCCACCTGATAGACCCACCTGGTAGGTCGGAAAACCCGTCCTGATCCCGGTCCTCGAGGACCGAAATCCGACACCTGTGCCTTAGAGCAGGATTGTTCAACCCAGCAGCAGTACAACAGATTTGACTCACTTAATCAACTCATCTGAGTCTTCAGACAGCTGACTGGTCAAACTGGGTGAGCTGGACTGGTTGGAACAAAAACCTGCAGCCACACGGCCCTTTGTGGAACAGTTTGGACACCCCTGCCTTAGAGCCTTACCAAATCTAAGAGATACACTTCATTGCAAGGCAAGTAGCATCTCAAGCTCTTTGGGGCTTGAGTGATTAGTTAATCACCCCATTGGGTGTGTAGGGGGCAGAAATGAGGTTATTTGCATAATGGGAGTGAACTTAAACCATCCAGGAGTGGTTGGCCACCTAAGAGTCCATATCCTGAACTTTGTTCCTGCCTTGCTGAATTTCCGACAGGCAGACTCGAAAGGGAGGATAAGAAAAAAAAAAAAAGCCCAGGAGTTGCTATCATTAGCCCTCATCCGTCAACATTAGGAAGATTTGGCAGTGCTGAAGTGCCGCGGACCCATTGAGGATGTTCTAATTAAAAGCTTACAGTGTGTTTACATGTTAACACATATCCTATCATCCTAATTGGCCACTTCTGGCAAATATCAACTTTCACAAGCGATTAGTGTTGCCCACGGTACTGTGATCCTTATCTGATTTTGTCATTTCATAGGACCGCAACTAAGGTACTCCTCATCTTTTGCTGCCTTCCTTCCATTTAATTAAATACTTTTAACAAGAGTGCATGTGCACCAACACCGGCAACTCTTCCCAATATTCAATTAATTCCGTTCCTATAGGGGGCACTGTGACATATTTAATGGACTAGTTGAAAAGAGAAAGAAGTAAACGTCGGTATATGGGTGTGTTCTGGTCATATTTAACCCCTCTGATTGTTTTATGTATAATTAAGCTGAATTTGAAGTCATTCCATGCTCAGATTCCAGGGCTGAGTGTAACAGCCCATCATTTCCTGGATTCTGCAGCGCACAAGCATTCTGGTGAGCCGCCGGAGAGCTCGATGGTGGATCATTACATTCTCGTTAGTTCTGCTTCAGCAGTGAGCGAGCAGTGTGGTTGCCCTCGCTCCCACAACACCCATCGCCGTGTTGAACCCAGGAGATTCTCCATCCTCCCACCTCCACCTCCCTCGCATCCCGTCTCCTGCTGTGCTTGACCTCTGCCTCCAGCTAAGTGTCGATTAATTCCTCTCTCTGGAATCTTGCCCGCTCTCCCCCCCTACAGAGCCGATCCCATCAGCAGCATGGTGCACCCTTGGACCAGTCACCGGCTCATCGCAGGGCCCTCTGTGAGCATTTTGGAGTTCAGTACCTTGCTCAAGGGTACCTTAGCCATGCTCTTTTTCTCCACAACAGGGGCTTGAACCATGAACCCTCCCAGCCCCCAAATCCTTTTTTTAACTAATGAGGGGAGAGAATCCATTTGATGTTTTTTTTTTTTTTTTAAAGAAAGTCAACAAGAACACAGAAACATCCTAAAAGAAAAAGTTGGACAACATCTCATAACAGAGGTTTCGTGGGTGAGGGAGGGGAAAAGGAAGTGCATGGGGGCCGGGCATGTGGAACAGAAGAAAAAAATCTAAATGAAGAGCCGAGTCAGTGAGACAGAAAGTGGGTGAGCGCGTTATTCACCCATGGGCGGCCTCCCTTAAAAGAATCTCTCCCTGGAAAGTAAGTGGAAACACATGATGGTTAAAAACAGAGAGAGACGCCCAGGCAGCCAGAGGGGACAAATATATGCATCCCTCAATCCCCCAGAGTGCACTTCATTCTCATTCATATTCTGAGCGAGCAGAGACTTTGAGCGCCAGATTTGCTGTTTTTATCTGCTGAAACACGTTCGCGTTTGCGCCCAGTGGAGGACAGTGGGTGTGTGTGTGTGTGGGGGGGGGGCTTCCTGTGCTGTGTTCCAATGCACCTTATGTAACTTTCTTTGCGTCTCCATTTTCCAGGAGTTTTGGTGGATATGCAGGCATTTCTCACAGTAGCTGCGTGTGGTACATTGACTTCAGAGGGTTAGTCCAGGACGTGAACACAGCGGTTGGCACGCCACGTGCCCCCAGACCCGTCTGGCATTCTTAATGAACATAATTGGCTCAGACAAAAACATTTAAATGATGATGAGCAGATGGCGTCCTTCACATGAGCTGCATAACAATAGGCTAACCCCTCGATATGTGAGGGGAATAAAGGTAAAACTTCAGAATATACTTTAAATAGCTCACCAAATAGAGAATCGATTCGTTTGCCATCTATACACACTATTATACACTGCTTTACAGTCTGAATCACGCTCCTGAGGCAGGAACTTTTCTGCATTTGTTCCATCCTCTGCACCAGGAATATTTGAAAAGAGCCATGTGTCAGCATGTAATAACAGAGCTGCAAAACAGCACAAATGTTTGCCGAGTTAGACAGGTAACTCTCCTTTTCCTCCTGGCTTGGCTAATTAAAGCCGACAGCAGCGGAACAGACGGGGAAAACACGAGGAGCTAGCTCGGGCTGGAACAGATGCCGTGCTTTGATGAGCACAAAGGTTATCAAATCTGGTGTGCGGTCGTCAGGAGAGCAGGTCTGCTTTAATAGCATCAAGGACGGATGAAGGCTTTCGTTTAAAGGCTCCAGCGAAGTGTACACATTAGAAAGCACGGAGAATGTGAATTGCTTTATTTGATTATCAGCTCATTGGTTTGAGTTTGGACTTCATAGCTGACTGCATGTCAACATGGACCGAAGTGTAACTGGAACCTTCAAGCTGGAAGCCTGATACACACCAACAATTTCTACTTCTGATCAATAATTCAACCTGAACACCAATAAAAGCAAAAACAAGGTTAATCCAAGCTGAACAGCCTAAACTTATTTTAAAAAGAAAGCTACAATCATATCATAAGCCACACTGTTCTGGAGTTACAGCACCACGGACAGAGACACAAGTCTGCCTTGAAGAAGAGCAACCACGAAATCAACAACCGCTCCAACAATAGCAACTTTTCAACTAATTAAAAAAAAAAAACAACAAAAAAAAACAATTCAATCAAACTTCCAGCATAAGAATGGGAATGGTTGAGAGGAACTCTGGGAGAACTCAGCCGTTGCTTGAATGAATGTATGCCAATGTTCATTAGCGGTGCAACAAGTTTGATTTTAAAAATAAGTCCTGTTTATCTGCTCATTATGGCTTCTGTTTAATTGCCCCTTATGCAATGAGCTCACCAGAGAGTGTGTGTCAAAAAAGTGTAACAGTTCCGGAAAGTTCCAATTAAACAGCTTCAATGATCCACAGCAGCACCACCTACTGTCAGCATACTAATTTAGCTCCGGCTGATTAAATATTCATTTTTAGCTCACAATCAGCACAGTAGTAGCTGGTTCATGGGAGGTGTATTGATTGAGAGGTGTGTCTGTGCAAGTGTGTGTCACTCACTACGACCTTTTACAAGCATGTGCTGCTCTTCATTTGAGTCCCCCCTACCTTCCCTTACTTGTCCCGAGGCCTGCAATTAGCAACTGCACTTCATCGTTTTTGACACACCGCACAGGGAGGGTGCCCCACGGGAGGCGAACTCAGGCAATGAAGCCACAGGACAATCCTGGAGATTTGATTAAACCTCCATTTAAAGGTTTCATTTGCCCTGTGGAGACACAGGACTAGGGGGAGGGATTTACACCACTGGACAAGGAGGAGGTGGGCTCAACCGCTGAGGCGGAGGCGGAGGGATCAGGGAAACCGAGACGATGCCGTGGCGTCACGGAGCTCTCCCTGGTAGCTCACTGAACATGCATGGGGCAGAAAGAGCCCCCCCCCCCCACCGTGTTTTTGCACTAACAAACTCAGACAAACCAACATAGCTGCACTCACGCCATGTAAAGCATGATTAAAAATCCGACTTCAGCATTTCGCAGACAAAACACTCGCGGTTCTGGCTCTCTCTTATCCTCTTATCACCAATTTACAAAGTCACACACGAGCGCAAAGTGCCGCACGTAATCCAGGGGATTAAAGGTGTTTATCCCAAAATGATCTCGGGAAAAATAGCATCGGGGCCATAAAGATGCTCCGTTTCATAACACACGCCGTCCGCGGATTTGCATTTTTCAAGAGCCTCCACGACGATGATAATTTAATGAATGCAGAGGAAACGATGCATCAACGGCCTGACAACAACGCTCATCCTGCGCCGAAGAATCGCCAGTGGATATGTAGCCGATGGCTAAGGAATGCTTGATGCACCACTGGCTAATGAGATTGTAGCGGTGGAGATAAAACTGTTGGATGAGCTTTCAGGAGAATTGGACATTACTTTAATAGGATCCTCCTGTTGTGACCCAAGTATAAAAAACTCACTTCCGAGTCTGATGTTGAGTCAACACCTACGCGCAGGAACATTTTCTGGTTTGTTTTCCACATTTTCCAAGGTCTTTCTCAGGGGTGGGGCTTTATCACTGATGCATCTCAAAACAGTTCCTTCACTTCCTGCTGAACAGTCGAGTGTGATGAAGTCACGATAAGGATATAAGAGGTTGTGTAAACGAACATGAATAATGCAGGAGCTTCTCCTGGCTGGCAGCTTCTGGAGAACTGGCCCGCTCCGCTTGACGGAGTATTATTCAGAAGTGGATAAAGTGTGTTGACAAGTGGAGTCCTGAGAAAGGATGCTGGAGGTTTGAAGATGATGAACCTGGCAAGCATTCACCCAAGCATTCACTTTTACCTCATTCAGTGAAGGAGGATCGAGTTTGAACCCCACCTCCTTTCTAAGGGTCTAGTTTTACTTTCACCTCTATAAGCTTCTGGGTTGCAGGACATGTTGAATCTCTTTAAGGCTTAAAACATAATCAACATTATATGCAAATGCTATTTATCATACATTGGCCTTGAAAGATAAATATAATGATTCTGTCAACCTATATTGAATTCCTGAAGCAAATCAGAGATCCAGCTTCGGCCAATCTATATTATTTCTGTGTGTGTGTGTGTGAGTGTTTGTGTGTGTGTGTACATGCACGTGTGTGTCTAAGTGTGTGTGTGATTCTGTGTGTATACTCTGCATCACTGTCTCACACTAAGATCAATGCTGAGAGATAAAGTGAGAGTTAAAGTATAACTCTACAGCCTGTGGTTGATAGTATCGATTTATGACCACTGTCTGAGCACAGGGGAGTTTTTTTCTAAAGTTGTGTAACACCTGAGACCCCCCCCAACACATAGACACAAACACAGACATTCATTTTTATAGTCATTTGTTGGGCAGTACATGATTATTTGTATGCTGGCCTAACCTTGTGGTGACTACAGTCCTCAGAACCAAACTTGAAGATGGAACCTGAAATTTTTTAAAATGGTTTCTTCCATTTTGTTTTTTTTTAAATATAAGATTGATTAGGTGGGAAAATGTGATCTGGGCAGGAGCAAAGGAACAGATCCATCTGACAGAAGCACATCAGCATCCATCAGTGACATTTGGGCTCAGCAACCAACAGGATTGGTTGAAACTAAACAGGTCAAGCTCATCATTTCTTCATTTCCTCCCCCTCCTGTTATGCAGCTGGACATTATCTGCGTGCCCCATTTGCTGCTCCCTCCGTGGGATGAAACCTGGTGATATACAGTGACTCCAATTTTTTTTTTGTCAGCATTTCCTTTGATGAATGTCGCCCACTCCATCTTTTTGTGCTGCCTTCCATTGACTCCGGGTCGATGGCTTTGACCCGTGCCTCACCGGAGCCTGTGAGCCCATTTTTATGTGAAGTCTGAAGAGCGTCGATGTTTTAGGTTTTGCTGTTAATTTAACTTTGTTCAACACTTTCCCACCATCATTTTAAACTGTTATTTTGTTTTAGTTTCTCAGATTCCCGTTAGCCTCCAATCAGGTATCGAACATATTTGACAATAAGAGTGAATCTACAGT
The DNA here is from genome assembly GCA_911728415.1 of Lagocephalus sceleratus. Lineage (NCBI taxonomy): Eukaryota > Metazoa > Chordata > Actinopteri > Tetraodontiformes > Tetraodontidae > Lagocephalus > Lagocephalus sceleratus. The sequence continues at coordinate 4,605,016 of CAJVRN010000087.1, read as the reverse complement.
TGACTGTTTGGGTCATGTCATTTTCCAACAAGGTGAGAGTGGGGCCAAATCTATACTTCCATTGATAACCCTCCAACTCTGGCAAGGTAGTGCCAGACATCCCTTGAACATTTGGGTTAAAGACCTTCCAGGGAAGTTTGACAGTGATGCTACCACTCAATTTGAATTGGGGTGCTTTCAAAATATTTAATTTAATTTATGAACAATTTGATTTACTTCAATAGAAACATGTAACTTAGCTTCATTCTTGGGAAATAAATGTGGTAATTGTATTTGAAGAAAATTATAAATGACTCTTTAAGAGGTTCTGTGCAGAATATGTGTTATAGAAATGTCATGTTCTGAAGGAAAATGGACTGGATAGCAGCAGTACAATGAGGCACAACTACTCAGTGTATGAAATACCAATTACAGGAGGCAATTGGAAAGAAACTGCAAGTGTAATATGATGTTATTAAAGAAAACTGAACACTGCAAAGAGGATTGAGGATTGGACATCTAAAAAGAAAAACTTAGCCATCTCTCTCTCTCTCTCTCTGTATAGCTAGCCAAAGGAGACTATATATATATATATATATATATATATATATATATATAGTCTTCTTTTGCTAGCTCTAAGCCTGGTGTTATTAACTTCCACTGCTAAAAGAGAAAAACATTGATTGACATTGATTGACTTTCATTTCATCTCTGCTAGACACCAGAAGAAATAAATAAAATAAAAAACCTCATAAAGAATCATAGATGCTTAATTGTTTAAATGAATGTAGCACTATTAAAATGAATAGTTGGTGAAGGCCCAACTAGTGAATAAATGAGGACAGATCCATGTAGCCAGCAACAATTACCGTGCTCCAGATGAGGCTACGGTATCCATTTGGTACTTTTAGGAACACATGGTTCCACCGAGCTGTTCCTCATCCTTCATCATCAACCTTTGTCATGTCGGCCCTGGAGGCAGGTTTCCATTAAAATGCTCCTCCTGGACAGGGGTTGTTGTCCTATACGATTCAATTATGAGTCACCCTCAGAAACTGAAGCTCCTCCAGAAGGGTTCGAGAGCATCAGACAGCTGTGCATCAATAATACAGAGCTGCGTCCCATGGATGGATAAAATAAACATGAAATCCCTTCGCTGGGCTTCTTTGAGCTTCTGAAATTTAAAAGAAAAAAAAGATGTATCTCAGACTTTTTCTGCCACATGGATGCGTGTTTCTCTGTTGAACACTGATTTAAAATGCATAGAGCCGAGTCTTCACCTGTGTTGGAGTGGTAAGCTAACAGGAGGAAGCCGCTATCATGCGGACCATGTTCATCCAGGAATCTTTCCGCGGTTCCTGGATGTAACGGATGTAACAAGTTTTATCCAAGCGCACTTGAAAGACATAAAATCGGAAACTTGTGAGTGCTAATGACACATGACAGCGTGTTGGCGATGCTGCCTGCCCCGCCTCATTTATCTCAGCGTCCCTCCGTAACACGTAAACAACCACTGCAGGTCCCGCGTTTTGGATTTGACAAGTCCTTTCCTCTCAATGCTTCCATTCATTCTTGCTGTCCATTTAGGGTCTGTTTCCGGCAGGTTCGCGATTGATGGTTCGTTCCTGACCCGAGAGGTGGCGCCTCATTATTGGAGAGTACTGGGATGACACACGGCGAGACCAAGGCAGTAGCAGCCATTGGAAGGGTTGACGCAAACAAGCATAGGAGGGACTAGGGAGATGTCAGTGATGAGGAGATGAAAAGAAGATAAAAGGAGGAATGAAGAGATGCAGCAATAAAAAAGAGAGAGATTTCTCATAAGTTGAGCACAGGACTTTTTTTGGTGAGAAGTCAAAAAAGGGGTAGATTAGGTTGAAAGTTCCGACTTTGCTCCTCTGATGCTAGATGAAAGCAGGAGGAGGGAGGAGGAGGACAATCAGAAAGATGAAGGAGGGTTGCTAACAGAGAAGTGCTAATGATACCACATCCAGTGTCACAACCGCTCGTGAAAAGGGAAAAAAAAATAAATAAAAAAACACAAAAACAAGGGAACAGCCTGGAACTTCAAAACAATTTAATTGGATGTGCTGGATGCGCTGAGTACGTGGATGGATGATTGTGCTCGCTGTGATCCGCCTCCTCAATGCTGTTCCCAATTTTTGCAGCCATTTTTATCTTCTACATCAAGGCTAAGAGAGGGAGCATCTTCATAAAGATCGGAAACATTCAGAAATTACAAAAGTGATCTATTGGTCTTTTCTTTTGGCTCCTAAGGTGTTTACTCCTCAAATATATGATGATCCTCTAAGATTCAAAAGTCAGGAGGAGAAAAGATCATTCCATTATTTATTTCAGGTAGACTTCATTAAAAAAAACAGTGGATCTGTATTGTTAGACTTGAACATTTCTGTTACTAATTAAGCCCAAAGATAGATCAGCAGGACAAGAAAAGGTTCTCCTGAGTAGATGCGTATGAGAAGCCCTCAGAGAGCGCTCCACAGCCAGGATTTCATCACCAGAGATGTGAAGAAATCCAGCTGTAGCATCACACATAATCCCAAAGTGTGTGTGTGTGTGTGTGTGTGTGTGTGTGTGTGTGTGTGTGTGTGTGTGTGTGTGTGTGTGTGTGTGTGTGTGTGTGTCTCTCAAGGACCAATCGAATCCACAAAAACATGCGAGCGAGTGTTTGGCCCGAGTCACCGGGTGCGATTCCATTACCCTTGAAATCTCAAAAATTGGAATTGCAGACAGAAAGCACACCTAATGCAACCACATGAATTAAAGGAAAAAAAATCCTTTCTTTTACACTTTTGGGTCATATGATGTGCTAGAAAGTGTCAGGCAACCTGGTGAGGCATTTCTGGAACAAAGGAAGAGGAAGACTGAGGTTGCATTTAAGGTTATGTTTCCTTCTTTTTGAGGTTAGATGATGGCAATGATACTGTCATGAATGAAAATGAGCCCAGGTGTTCATTATCCTACCACAAATGTTAAAAACCCAGAATTCCACCTTTGACTGACCAAGAAGAACAAACCCACCATCACCAGATTGTTGACTCTGTTTATGATGCTCGACAAATATAAATAAAGGTCTAATTTTACTGCTTTCTGCAGTTTGTTCCATCCCCGAGGCCATTTACAGAAAAATGTTGTTAACCCAGATCTGTAAAAACTTGTCAGTGCAAAGTTGAGAAGTGTAGCCTGAAGTTCCCCAACTTCTGCTTCAGAGATAAAAATACCCCAGTGCTGCTGTTTGTGAGTCACTGTTGCCCAACTTAGTGAGACATTAGCAACGCAATGGCGGGCAAAGAGGTGCCTTATAAACTTCCTGCTGCGCCGTTTTATGGCTGCTCATAAACTTTTAGTTGTGACCCTTTTTTTTATTTTACTTTGTGTCTCGGTCAAATTAAGTCTCTTTAGACTTGAACTACAGTTATTCTGCATCATAATTCAGGATTATTACTGGAGAGGAAGTGGAATTAATATGGAGATTGGTTGCATTTTTGATTGATGAAGTTGAATTTTATGACAGTTCCTGATTACTACATTATTGTAGAAGAATACATTTACACATTAGCACTTTGTTACTGAGATAAAATTTGTTTTCAAGCAAACTAAAATTCAGAAAGTAGTTGGATTTGTAATTTTGCAGTGAAGGAAGATGGAATTAACATCAATAATACTCTGATTGTTGTAAAGTGTTGTATTTGTTTTGTTGTTAATTCCTCATCTACATTTTTTCATTTAATCCTGCTAAATAATGTAAATGCAAATTTACATGCAAATTATTTATCTGCATGAGAGAAAAAAAAATCTTTAATATCCAGAAATATTAGGAAAATAACAATTATCTTACATCTGATATCATCTTGAAGACCTCAGTGTCCCTTTTATGTATCTTTATAAGGTAGTTTATCAAATTCTATTCACAAAAACATTACAGTAAACTATAGTTTTTATCAATGCCATTGTGCTTAAACAAATAATTCATCATTAACAATATTTCAAGTTGGGGAACTTCAGGCTCACTTCTTATCGACACAAAAACCAAATTAGTTTAGTTTAGTTTAGTTTTCCTTGCTGTGTCTTTAGTTGTGATGTTCATTCACTAGTGTTCATGATCAAATAGCTCTTCAGTTCTTTTACAATAACATGCAACAATGTCCTCCTACAATGACAAGAGGGGAAATAAAGATGACGTGCACAGGTGTGAAAGGAAAATAAGAAAACCACACATAAGAGGAGAGTTGCTAATCCGAGCAACAAAAGAAAAACAAAGAAAAAAACAGACATTCCGATTTGACTTATCCTTTCTTCTGAGGATTAGAAGCTTTGAATTAAACCTTCAACCTCAAAGGAAAATCTATTTAGTCAGACTGTAGCGTTCACAGGCATCTGTGTTATTTGTTTCCCAACAGGAAAATCTAAGCTGTCGATTTCCTGCCCTGATTCAACTTCTGCTCAGGTTTGGGTTTGCAGCTGACCCATATTCTTCAGTGCAACAATTCCAGTCCTATCTGAAATCACTCCCTCTTCCCTATACAGCATGCTAACTGTCCAGATGTTAGTGGCGGATGGCTGTACCCAGTTTACTGGACGTAAATATATCCCATACTGCACTGTGAAAAGTATACTGCTGTGTCTTTTAACTGAATGTTGCTACTGTGCTTTTATGTTTAGCCCACTATACTCTTATATTATAATATAAACATGATATCATTATATAGCATTTAATATAATAAATTAGTAATACTGAAGAGACACTAAAATTACAATTTACATCAATAGTGCAAACAGGAAGTGAATAATTGAAATTATGAACATGCCTTTAAAGTCAGTGCGGTCCACTACCATCAGGAAAAATGCAGTTATCTGTTGGCAAATGTGCATCAGGAAACACATGCAGCAGAACGTTTCGATTTGTTACAGCTCAGAAAACGAAAAGTGTAAGTTCTTGTGCCTTAAATCAGAAAGTTGATCCCTAATTCTGAACTGATGCGTTAGCTATGGAGCTCAGAATATTTGTGTGGGTAACAGGATATTCTCAGTATGGGTTTTTTTCTCTCTCTCTTTTTTTCTTTTTTTTTTTTTCTTTCTTCAAATCGATTCTACACACCTTCTATGAGCGATCCAAAACTGACCTTGGGTAACACCGCTGTCTCTCCCTGCGGTGAGAAACACCTCAAGGCGATCCACCATGACCGCCACGGTAACACGTGCCTGCACTCTGTTTTCCCAACAAATCGGTGGAGAAAAACAAATTTTCACCCCCTCCATGGTACAGCGCCAGGGGTTTTAGTGCACTCTTAACCGTGCTTGGCAAGCAGAACGTGCAGCCTGTAGCAGAGGTCCTGAGAGAGCCGGCAGCTAAAGCTAATTGCTGCAGAAACATGACACACGTGCGCTTTCAGTGGCGCAAATTGGCACATGCAAATGGAGTCTAGCGCTAGGGCGCGCTATTAATGGCACACGCGGGAAAGAGACGAGCTGCACTTCCTCACACATTTTCTTCTCGTGTGGGACAAGTCAGACGGCGGTGCTGGGAAACGATCTTTTAGGTTAGGAGACAATCCAGATTCACGGCGGACAGACAGGGGAGGGGAGGGGAGAGGCCTCTGCATTCGTATTCGTATTAATGTGCAGGCGAGAAACAGCGAGAGGAGGGTTGCTGGAGGTTTCCAAACCCATCGACATAGCCATCGAGCTGCGCTCCTGGAGGGAAGTGTCCTTCACAGTGGAATTAAATATGCATTTAAAAGGAACATCATGCTGTCTATGCACCACACACAGGGAGGGATTTAAACAAGCAACTTTAGTTTGGGCAATTTTTGAGAGGTAATACTTGAAAAAGATGATTTTTTCAGCTATCTGATGGACCTCTACACCAAAACATAGTAGACAAATGATTAACTCATCATTAGCATCTATGATACTTGAAAGGTGGTGTATTAGGCTTCTTTATTGCTTCTGGGCTTCTGGTTCTTTGATGTCTAAATGAAATGTTACAAATGTGCTTTGTTGTAAAATCTGAAAGAGTGAGCAGAGTTGGACTCCTAAGACAACAGTTTCCCAGCTCTTCTCAGCAGGGAAGGTTTGACTGCCTTTCCCTCTAATTCCTACAGTTTCTCTCAGGTACCCTTCCAAGGGATTAATAAAGTACTATCTATTGAGTTACTGCAAGCTCTGCCCAACAGACATCCTTTACTCTGCCTACAAATTCTCTATGCCCCTCCCATCCCCCGCTGGCAGGGAGGATGGCTTTGCGCAAATTGATCCTTGCACAGGTACCTGTGGCTGCGTGCAAGGAGATACCCAGCACGAGACCCAGATGATTCAAATCCTGACTGACTCCCGACTGTTATGCACCAGTAGGTAGAGGTGCAAAACGGACCATTTTCAAACACATTTACAGACTAAGGCAGTTTGCTGAACATTGAATTAGTTTTCAAAACTGATTAGAAGATGACCTTTATCATTGTGATTTTATTGTTACTGGTCTGGATGTATCAATGACCTGTAAAAACACAATGTGGCCCACGTCAAACATTTTTATTTGAGCAGTGTCAAGTGTCATCCAGAAAAATGGGAAGCAATCCAGAGGATTTAGAATGTTTTCATGAGGGTTGGTGACTGACAGTTAAAGGGTTTTAGCATTCAGCAGCCGTGGCTCTAAACTACGATGTCAACTATGCCACATCGGACTGGACCTGTGGGGTTATGGGTAACGTGGGTGGTGGAGTGTGTGGAGAGGCTTGGAAGTGTGTCAGCACAATGCTGTCAAATGTGTGTGTGTGTGTGTGTGTGTGTGTGTGTGTGTCTGTAAATACAGTAAGTACATGCAGTAAAGAGATGTTAAGTAGCTTGTTCCATCACGCTGATGAGCTCCGTAATGCAATGTAGCCACCATTCTCTGACAGAAGTCAGGATGTGTTCCAGAACATCATCTCATTATCTGTGTATACATTAACCTTGCACTAGACATTGTGGTGGCCTGGCTCCACACACTCAGACACACAGAGATCTATACAGCACAAATCCAGGAGATCCCTGGAAGTACACACCTCTTTTAGTTGAACATGAGATGATCAGAACCATTCGAAACAATGCTGAGGTTTCCTCTCCCTGCCCCCACTACAGGAGCCTGTTCCTCCTCAAGGTTTCTTCCTATTATAAGGGTGTTTCTCCTGCCACTGGGGTTAAGTTACTGCTTTCCATAAAGTGGCTGAATGTAACAGACAAAATGAATCTGAAATGAAGTGGTTGAGGATTCCCAGAGAGTTCCCTTCTGGCTTGAACTGTCTGAATACCCACTGAGAACCAATTCTTTTGCATAAAGAGAGTTTTTGGGGGTTCTTTAGTTCCACTAAAGTTTTTATTCTTCAGAAAAAAAGAGATCCCTTGATGGGAATAAAACAGTTAAAAGGAGACTCGAGAGATTTTTTTCTTTCTCTTTTTCCCACTCTAGCTTTCTTTTTCAGTCCCAACAGTCACTGGTCATGTTGGATTGTTAAGATAGCTAAAAATTCTCTTATTATGAAGCATAACTTTGAAGACAAAACTTGTTGCTCAAGCTGCAGCCAAATCTAAGACAATTCAAATCCCTTGGGGCCACTGTGTCAACTCTACCATAATAATGAGAATAATAAGAGAATTTCTTTTTTAAGTCAACTATTTCTTCAGTTGACCTTTCAAATTGAATACAGTTGTGCCATGTGGTTAAAGTATAAAGTAGTAGTGTCACATTTTAATAGAGTTGCTGGTTTCACACTGGATTTGTGTAAACATGCATCTTAAGTGTCACGGAGAACGTGGAAGAAAGGGTTAGTGCACAACCGCTGAGAAATCAGCTGAACAAGAAACCACAAAATATCAACTCGGAATGTAATGCTGGTGGGGCTGAAAAAAACCACGCTGGGCTTTTTGTTGTGAAGAGCCACAAAAAGTGATAAAAAAGAAGGAATAGATGTTTAAAGATGGAGCAGAAATAAATCAAAATGAATGTGGTGCGTGTTCAATAATAGAGCATATACCAACTGAAAGATACGAGCTACTTTAAGACTGCGGTTCGAGGTGGTTGTCCTCTGAGGGTTTCTTAAAGAACAATTTTTCTGTCTGACTGGTTTTCTTGTAGCCAGAATAAACTGTGCTTTATTCGATAGCTTAACATAAATGCTAATAATTGTGTTTTTAAAGAAACACCAACCTTCACCGTGGCTCTGGATGTCAGAATGGAGCTCAGTGCCCTGCAGGCAACACAATCCTTGTCCAGTCTCTCCAAAGTCCTGGAAGGAATGTGAACATTGTTAGATTCTCAATGGTGCATGGTGCTGCAGCATTGATCCATTTCTGGTTGTTTGTTTCTTGTGCTCATAATCAAAATGTAAATGTAAAATTTAATGTAACTTTGTATCGCAGCCGTTTGAAGCTGAATCTAAAGAAAAATCTGATTTGTGTTTGCATGATCATGCCTCCTCTTTCCTCTAAAACCCAGTGCTGTTTTCTGTCGCTTTAGCCTTTCCAAGCAGGATGGACGATCAAAGAGAAACATGCTCATATGTAGCTAGAGATACTGAAAAGTGCATCAACTCGCAAAAGCTGTGCATTTCTTAAGACTTAAAAAGCACCCCTTGCTATGTGCCTGGGAAATGTGCCTCCATTCAGAGTTGAGGGACGTGGATGTGAACGTTTTTTGTGTCCCATAATCACTTCAGGCATTGAAAGCATCAGATGCACACCTGGATTCACAGAGCAGATGCTTCTCTACTTCCAGTTTAATGCGTCTTTTTAAATGCATCAAAATCAACATACATCCTCATTTTCCCATCATTCTGTAAACAAACGGGAGGCTCGTGGACTAGCTTGCTGGTGCTAGTTTAGATAAAGGAGCGGAACCAGAACCATTCCCCTGGTGGGGAAATTTTTACATAATGAAATGATCCCTCGGTCAAGACCCTCTGCTGTCAAGGACATACACTGTCAGCCAGATAATCCTTCCCCATAAAGTTTGATTGTGTGTGTCTCAACTATTCAACTACAAGCGTAACGATTGGGTGACAATATTTATAGAAGAAACCCCGGTAGGATCAGTGTTGGGTAACCTCTTCACACACAAAACAAACACATCAAGTAATCCAGAGTTACATTTTTAATCAGCCTGCATGCCCTTGTAAAATTAGGTATGCAGTTTAATGTCAACAAAAAAAAAAACGAATCAATCCAAACATGAGTAATGTAGCACGGTGAGTTACTCACCACTGTAATTACACACAGGGCCCAGTACGGCCAGTAACACATTAGTGTGTCTGCCAACACACACTATACTGCACACAATTTTTACGAGGACTTTAATGTATTACCCCCTACCCATCACAACTCCCCTCCCGATCCCAACTCTGACCTGGAACTCCTTACCACCAGACATTCGAAACACAGATTCTCTCCCCGTATTTAAATCAAAACTCAAAACACACCTTTTTCATCTGGCTTACTCACTGCACCACCCTTAATTGTTTTCTTTGTTTATGTTTATGATTACATGCTGCTTTGTTGATTTTATATATGTATGTATGTTTTTATCTGATAGACAGCACTATTTTCTCTCTCTCTCTCTCGCATTCTCTCTCCTGTCTCCTTCTTCTTCTACTCCTTTACCCGGCCAACTACCAGCAGGATGGTTCCTCCTTGTAAGCCGGGTCCTGCTCAAGGTTTCTTGCTTACCTGGAGGCTCAGGCTCTGGGTCTCTATCTCTGTAAAGCACCTACTGACTATTTTTTGTTGTAAATGGTGCTATTGTAATTGTTATTGAAGTTTTAACTGTGTAGCTGACCTATGATTTTAAATTGTAAATAGTGTTTAACTGTTGCATAGATGTACTGTAAAGTGTCCTTGGCTGTCTTGAAAGGTGCTTTGAAACAAAACTTATTGTTATTATTATAAAACCAACCTCAACCTTAAAACCATGCCTTCACCCTCAAACAGTCTTTTAGAATTGTGAGGAGCAGAAAATGTTCAAACAAACAAAACTTCCAAAAATGTCCTCACTTTGCTTGTAGAATGTGGATTTTGGTACTCAGTATGTAGCAAGTACAAGCACCCACACACACACACGCATTCACACAAGGAGAAACACATTTGTGAGTTAGGGCATCGCTGTAAATCCTAACTCAGGTTCAGATACGCACATATGCAGCGGATTTGCATTATTTAGGTTTGCAACTGAAGCTCTCCTAGATTGTTTTCCGACACAGAGAGTTGAAGGAGGGGTAAGGAGAGGTTTATGTCTGAACTGGAGTCAACCTTTTACTTTGCTTTTGCGGGGAAGGACGCGGCAAAAACAATCCTTAGGGGATAATACCTTCATGAGGTCGGCAGGATGCTGCTGACAGGGGGAGGAGCCATAGACGTTTTACACTGATTGGCTTTGGAGGGCTGAGTCTGACCCTGTTAAAAATAAAAAAAAACAAACATAAAGGTTATTATGGTGAATAAAAACATCACTTAGTAGATGCTTTTATCCAAAGTGGTTTAAATTTGAGTGAAGGCAAATATTTAGGATGTAATTGGCTTTAAGTGTATCCAACAAGGTCTACAGAAACAGATGTTTTCCCACATTCTAGTACACAAAATGTTGTTCAATTTGGGAATACTAACAAATGAAACTTTTAGATGAAGCTTAATGTTAGTGAGAAAAACACTGGAGTAATCAAGTACCATTATGTCCATCGGTCACTAGCAGTTGCACAAATGTGTTTTTCCCAAAATACCATGAGTCACATAAGTATCACCCAGCGCTGCTTTTTTTTCCATTTTCTTCCCAACCTTTTTGAATTGTTCTCCATTGCAGCTTAAATATGTGCATATTTACAGACAAGCAGCAAATCCCTGCTCTGTGTAATGTGCAAGTGAATGATGCACGAGTTCAGTCCAACACTTTCAGGTTAATAGCACTTTTCAGTTTATTCCTTATCGTTTTAGAGGTTTGTTTTGCTCAGCACCAATCTGTAAAGTATGTGGGATTCATTTGTTACAGCTTCATGCATGTTAAAAAATAAATAAATAAATCCAGCCAACAATGGCAGGTAAAAGAGAAGTCAATGATGCAGAAAGGAGGAGCACAGTTTTCAATCCCCATGCATAATGTGATAGGGCTTGTCCAGACTTTGGGGCCAATGCTGCTTTGGGATGGATATATATACACACACACAAATATTTATTTATTTCTTTATTTATTTTTTATATCTATGAAAAAGGCATTAAATCCTCTAGACTCTAGAGATGGGTCCTGTAAGAGCTCCTGAAGCCAGCTGCAGTTAAAAATATCCAGCTGAAGAACATGTAGCTCTCTTACACCTTGTGCACTGCATATGTCAGCTCATCTGACTGACAAATCTGGAATTATTATTGGCTCTGATTCTATGGAAATAGATAAAAACGATTAAAAAAAAAAAAAAAAAAAAAATTCCTATTGTTGTTACTGACCAAACTTTAATACATGAATGTGTTTCCGGACGGTTTCACTCTCTCCCTCCCCAGCAGAAAATCAGATCTCAATCATTTGTCTTCATTTCAAATTGATGCATTACACCGTAACAGCGTTCCGGATTTGGACCACTCAGCTCCGCTCTGGCACTAAATAATGAAAAGGAGTTGCAGAGAATAGAAGCCCAGAGCACACCACAGAACGTCTCTCAGTCGCTGACTAACTGAATCAGTCACCAGCGTGATGGATCTGTTTACAAAAGCTTCTGACAAGGAAAACATTATGTAACCTCCGAGCTGTGATTAGCCGCATGTCTGTCATGTATGAAACTCCGGAATGTCTCGGAGTAACAATGTGATGTATGTATTTTTAATAGAAACAACAGAGGCCAAGAACTCTGCAGAAGCGCTCGATTTAACTGGTTTTTCACCAGCATGGGGTGACGTGGAGTATGAGTCTGCTGTTTAAGCACCTTTCAGTGTAAAAGAGGAAACATCTGTGTCCCAGTTTGGCACTGGTTTTGACAAAATTGAGCTTAAATTCAGCAGTTTGTCTGTCTCCATTCCTCCGGAGCCTTTTGGTTCTATGCCCAGCATGTGGAAATGGAGTCTAATTTTGCATGTTTTGATACAACAAAAGCAGCAGGTGGGGTGGGAGCGCAGGTGAGGAGCCCACTGCTGGGTAGGCGTGCATGCCTTTCATTGGTGCAACCTTTAGAAACCAGTGGGAGTGGGAAATTGCTAACGTGTTTCTATTGCTGTCGATTTAATTAGCAAAAGCATTCGCTAGCGAATTACAGAAAAGCTCCACGTGGCTTAGCTGTTTAAATCAATGTTTATTAGTGGTTAATTGTATTTTTTGGTATTTGTTTGCTTAGATAATCTCTCAATTAAATGTTGCAAACCATACCTGAATTACATTTCCTTTTAAAACGACTTATAATTACAGTTGTGTCGTATCAGGCTGTTTGTAGAGTACAGATTAATTTCTCTCACACAGATTTATGCCTGTTTGCATTTCCAATGCTCCAGTATGCCACGATTCCTGTCAGGGCATCAGGCCACGATTGTGATGCGTAGACAAAGTAAAGTCTTGAATAATAGATGTTTGCTGTCATCAGAGTCGAGATTTATTTACAAAGATGATGAGATGAAGCCTTTTGATTCAATACTTTAATAATTAGTGGTTAGCAGAAAGAGTTGCTCACTATGTGAGGTTTTGTCGGCGATGTCTGTCTTTTAGAAAAAAGGGTTGCATTTACACAAAGTGGTTCAGTGCAGGGAAAGCTGCATAGGTCACGTGGATGGTCCAACACGTAATGGTGTTCTCATGGTGTTGTGTGCTTTGGTTCCTGTTACAGTCGTTAAGATTCAATTCTCAGCCAAATTTATTAAAACAATTGTATTTTCTAAATAATGAGAAGGACAAAAAAAAAAAACGATACGGTAAAAGTTCCTATTATGTGATGAGCTGGGATCAGAAAGAGGAACACTTGATTAGTTCTGACATCCTTCTTTAAAAGACATCCGAAAGATTTCCCCTCTGTGAAGGGAGGGAGTGTCTGGAAATCGTGGATGCAGAAGAGAATATTCTGTTGCTGTAGCAAACGATAGCGTCTCGCTCTGAGCCAAGCATTTGTTGGCATCCTACAGAGTTCACAGAAAGGTCGGCCTTCTGGATGGTTAGTTTCTTTGTGCCTCGAGTTGACAGAGAAAAAAAACAAACTATAAAGCAGGCATCGAATCATATACTAGAGGATAGATGATGTAAACCATACATGAATAATAGAATATTCAGCATTCAGGACCAGGTAAGGGTCAATTTTTTATTAGACTCTAATAGAAAAAACATGCCATCAACATGTTTTACATTATCAGTAAGCCAAGAAATACATACAGTATATGTATGTAAGCCTATATACGCCTATATATGTATAATACAACTACCATCGGTAGCTCTACTGACTGGCATTAAAATGTATTTTTGGATATTTTTGGACTGGGTAAAATAGAGGTTTAATGTAGGCTGTTGAAATATGTGCAGGTCCAATAGGTCAAGTGTTGAATTGCCACTGGTCAGAAAAGTGTTCAGCACAAATATAAGCATGAATATGTGACATCAACAGAGAACGACTCCACAGACCAAATCACCCAAGCACAGTACATTTCAAAAGTGGCAAAAATAAAGCAGCAGGGAGGAGATTCAACAGGATAGGGAGGAGGGGAAAGGCTATTAAAGCTTTATAATTTAATATCAACTAATTTCAAACAACTTGAACAATCTGGGCTGTGTTCTTAGCCAGTACAGGGACAACGTGTGAAATGTTAGTGATGCATTGTTTAGAGGAACAGTTCACCAAGGCAGCAGGGCACATAAAGACCTGCTAAAGGTCAAACATATATTGGTTCTTCTGCAATGTGTGACAATGTTAATGTCTGTAAGTAGACTGGGAGGAAAACTGTTACGAGATATAAGGTACTCCAATTAAAAAGAGCTAAAAAGAGCTATAATGTTAGATACAAAGATTGACAAGTACACAGACATCAAAGGTTATCTATATCCAGTGCATATTTTCTAAGAAGAGAATTAAGCCACACTCAAATAAGCAGCTTGATATATTGTGTAAAAGGTTTATAATGAAAGAATATATTCTACTTTACAATAATAAGCAGCTTTATAGTCAGATCCCTGGTTAACATATCTTTTGTGATGTTAAGGCATAAGTCTTTGCAAACGCACTCCAACTTAATCTTATTATTAAGATTACTGGTGTGAGACCACACATATTTCATCTGGATCATAAGATGATGCTGGAATCTTTAATCGCTTTGTAATTAATGTTCGGATTCTCGCCGATTGTTCGCATGTGATGCAGACGAGCAGAGAGCGCTGCATTAAAAGCTCCCCTGAGCTCCCTCTTTTGCCCAAATTAAAGGAACGCTTGGAGCCTCGCTTAATGAATTCCAGCGGAATATTCCGGCTGCCTCTCGCCTGCAGGGCCGGCTGAGCCCGAATCTCTCACGCTTCCATTCTCCAGCCCCAAACGTGACATAACTCATCACCTTTGTGTGATTCATGCTGACAATTGTTCTTCAGTGACAATGCCATTAAGACGAGCATTGGAGTAAGTACAGCTCTTTGAGCTGTCATGAGTGGGACCCAGTTCAGTGGAATATATCGCTCCTCTTTTTTTGGGAGTATTGTTGCTCATTTGTCTTCGTTCATCCCGTTGGAGCATCTCCGCCTGCCTGCACTTTTCCATTGAGCCATCTGTGCACACTAAAGACAGTGCTTCCCACAGATTATTGCTCTGTGTAAAACCTTTACTGCTGATATATTCGGCCATTGTGTTGCTAAAGTTAAGATTGGTCGGTTTATTGAAAAGTTTTAACATATTCTAGCACGCTTTTCCCAGCCAGCCAATGAGCTGGCTATCAATTCAAATAATATTAACAGATATACAACTTACTTATGTTATAAATTAAGGCATATGCCACCTTGCAGTGCATTTTTGAGCCTTAATAAAGAGGAAAAAATGGCCCGTAATGTGATCGTAAAACTAGCCTTAATGGCTTATTTTATAGTTCACTATTTCTTAATGCCTTCGTGCACACTTAGAATGCATTTGATCCAATGCAGCACGAGTGGAGGCACTGAAGATACCAGAAGATGACTGTAAACATATGCAAGAAGCTGACGGGGCAATTTGATGAAGTTATTCCTCTGCATAATGTGGCAGAAATGACCAAGCCTGGAAGGGAAATCCATCATCAGCAAACAAGGACAACCCTTGGGATGTTAGCTTTGTGTCCCTTTATGGTAACTGGTCGGTCAACTTAAAGACAATATTAATAGCTCGGAAGGTTCTCCCATGGTGGCTGCAATGACATGGCTCTTCTGACTCAGTTCAATAGAGCTTCTTTTCTTTTTTATGTGGTTTGCTTAGGTGCCTCATTTCCATAATTGTATTGATCATAAGGCGTCCTCCAGCTCCATCCGTTTGGCTTTACCCTGCCAGGGATTAATATGTATTTTAGCCCTGTGACAACCATTCTAAACACTCTTAGCACTTTGGTGTGAGCATGAGTAAAGAGTTGTGCTTGACAGAGCACTAATGGAATTCTCCCATGAGTCTTTAGATGGCTTTCATATGTCTTAATGGGAAAAAGCAGAATGACTGCTTAATGGGTGTGTATGTGTGGCGTGCGCGTGTGTGTCCTAGAGTCGTATATATACTTGTTTTATGCACTGGATCTAATGCTGCCTTAGCAGCTAAGCCTCTTAGCTTTTTCCAGCAAGGTCCTTATTCTGTGTGAGGTCACCACTGTTGGCGGGATGATTCGCCGCAGTTGTCTGCGATCTCGTCATCCTTCCCCTCGCCTGAAATAATCGAGTTCGCCTTTGACTCCGCCGCACACATGTTCGCTTTATTCATAACTCGGTGACTCATTCAGCATTATTGATCGTTCTGGTGTTAATTGAAGCGAGGTCTTTTTCCACCAATTCCTCTATTGATCTGAAATGCCATCAGTCGGAGCCTGAATTAAGCTGCTAATAGAGGGAAATGCCATCGATCATCCAGAATCGCTGCAGACTTCTGTGTGCGTTTTGCCTGAGCACACATGCGACCCATTCGTTGTCAACTGTCAAAATGTTTTGCACAATATTTTTATTACTACCCAAGTAGTTGAACTACAGCGCGAGCTCTTTAGCAGTAAGCATGTAATGATTTTAGAGAAATTTGATTTAACAAGAAGTGACATGGATAGGCAAATAATGTTCCAATTGAATGAATCTGTTGGTCAACAGATCACATTGTGGAACTGGTGTATAAATCTGTAGGTTACTACTGTATACAGTATATCATGCACATCTATCCTGGCTTTATATCACTTCAAATGTTGCAAATAAAATTTGAAAAATATCAGTTCAATTGTGAAGCTATTGAAAGTGTTGAAAATATTCCAAGTATAAAATTGGGGCACGCTCCTCAGAAAGCTGATGACAACACTATTAGCATAAATGCATTAGCCAACTGTATGTATGACAAATTGTTTGAGACAATGATCAACAGTGTGCACGTTAATAGCTTCCCGCAGCTTGTGCAGTTACATTAAATTAAAAAAACGACTCTCTCTTTCACCTTTTCATTAACCATGCTAGCTAGCAGCTGCAACAGAAATGGATTTTTATTGCAAGTTCGGCGGCCCGTGCAGACTCAGCCAACCTAAACACGCTAAAGAGGATCATGGGAATTAAATTCTACTTAATGGTTGCATCAAGAATGAAAAAGTGTCAAACTCTGCGCCCTGGACAAGGAAAACTTTCCCTGAAGCTGCTCTGGAGAAGTAACATTAACAGAGCACTGTGTTGGGCTGTTGTATCAAAAAAAATAAAAACAGCTTTCAGAATATTAATGAATTTAATACATCTATTTTATTGCAGTTATGTGCCATTTCTGCCATTGGGCTTAGACAAAAGGTTTGACACAAATGACTAAAAATATTGCTCTAGGACATACCGACGCTGACATGTCCAGATGAAGAATGAAGATAATAACATGAACGTGACAACAAGTACTGAATCAAAACTGAAAAAAAACTGAATACACTGACTGTTATTGACGCGGTCTGATAAGGGCAGAAGATGCCCTTGGAAGCTGCTTTTATGCATCACTTACCTTTTTCAATCCAATCTAAATCTTGGTCTGCTTTATGCTGCACTTTGCATTGAAAAGCAGCCGATATTGCCAGAATGGCGAAACACCTGGGCCCATATTCAGAAAGAATGCGAAGACTGAAAGTAGCTCTTATTGACGTCATTCAAAGTAAACTCTTAGAATGCCTCGAATCTTAGAATTTTTCTTATTTTCCCTTGCTAAGATATTCATAAAGCATCTTAGGCCTTCTTAGAGCTCCTAAGGTGAATAAATGTTAAGAGGTGGGCCTTTTAAGAAGCCTAACAGTGTCTTAAACAAAGCCGATGGCGGATGTTTTCAGTGATTTAAGGACACATTTTGTTCAGGATTTTGGGTTTTTTTTGACATTCTGCCAAACCAGCAATCCCAACCACAACTAAAGGGTGAGTCTGCATCCACCATTAATATCAAATAGATGAAATAGTAAAATTACCAGCATGCCCAGTAAACAAACAAAGAAATAAATAAATAAGCCAATCAGCATGTGAATGAGGTACATTCAAACATATTGGAGCTGTGAAACAATTAATTTAGCTAAGTTTCATTATCATGGCATAAAATTATTTTCACGATGACACATTTTCTAATACAGCCCAAGTTCTATGATTGGTACCAACCAATCACAGCTTTTAGAAGACTGTGTCATAGCAATGGGGTTAGCCACACCCGCTCACAAAAATTAAAGTTTCTGTCTCCTCCTTGCTCAGAGTTGCTCTCTGAAACTTCCTAAATCTTTAGCTAAGAGTTAGGAGTTCTCTGAGAGGACTGGAGGATCTTTATGAATACGAAATGTATGATGGAGAAGGGAAATGCCGCATGTTAATCACTGGCTTAAACAGCAACCTGGGTAGAAGTTTGGCTGGAAATAAGCCTTACAAATGAAACCAGGAAAATTATAAAAAATATTTCATGGAGCACCTCAGGGCAGTGTATCCTCTTAGAATTTGCACACAAAGTTTTGAAAGTTAGCAAAACCTTGAAACTTTGTGAATCCTTGTCTGCGGAATTTGTGAGTAGCTGTAAATTTTGTTCTTGGTTTCTTAAAAGTGTCTCAAAATAATGTTAAAATGGTAACACAACCAGCATGGCTTGCAAGATTGTAGTTGTGTCTCTTTTATATGTATATGTGCTTATTTATTTGCAGTGCGAGCTCTATTTTTCCCAGTAAACTGTGAAATTTTAGTTCCTTCAGACTCACATTTGGATGCTACCTGCATCTGTGAAGAAAGCCAACGGGATCCAAACAAGAGTTCTTTCAGTTAATTTTATAGCTGTTTCCATGTGCAGACAATGCACAGATGTATAATAAATACCAAAGCAATAGACACTCATGTGCTTTTGTAGATGATCCTCCAGTTATTTATTTCCCTGATTACACTCTTGGATCTTTCCCTCTTGTTCCTCATAACTGAGATCAATCAAAGTTGGAGCTTAACAAGATTTGGCCTCTGACTATTGTTTGTGTCACAATATGGCGCGCTCGTGTTTTCATTATCCCGTCTTCCCACCAGCCCTTAGAGGTTTATTAGGAGCTGACCACGGCCATGTTAGCGGTGACGTGTTAGCCGCCAGCTGCTGCTTCTACAATATATCCTAAATGTAACATGAAATGAGCATGTGGCGTGTTTTATGAGCACAGCGCACTTCATCAGCCATTCTCATCATACTACACATTTAAATGGGCTCCCCGCCAAACGTGTTGATTTACGAACAAACAAATTGAATTGCTCTGAGTGCTGTCCCGCATTGACACATAAAATATGCATTTATTTGTGCCCCCCCCCCCACACACACACACACACCTGAAATCTGATCAGACGAGCCGAGCATGAGGGAAAGAAAAAGGCCTTTTTAATAAAATGCGGTGTCTTTGGAGTCCTGATTTCAAGAGGTGGATTCAATTACATGCATGTTTTAGGTGCATTTTGTTGTATTCTAAAAGGTTTATTATTTCTAATACCTGGAAAACTGACTGCTAACCTTGCAGCTTTATACTGAAGGTTTGTATCGTTTGCCTTCTCTTATTTTCCTGCCATGTCTCATGACACCTCTGCTGCTCCATTTATCTTCTGCAACAATGTTTCTCATCATTTTTAAGTTAATTTGCTCCTTTTCCAAATGCTTTTCAAGTGTTCTTTTTATTTGCCTTGAATGAAGCTTGGTGTATAATTCCTGTCGGCAGTCATTGGAAAACAATTCTCATTTTGGCCATTCTACAGGCCAGAATATATTTATACATATTTACATATGTATAAATATATTCTATAATTTGATCATTCGTTTTATTTTTTTTTAAAAAACTGATTGTGGGTTTGGGAGCAGACGCTGTTTTTGTTCCACCTTTATACAAACTGCACATCGTTATTCTTCTGCTGACCAACCAGGGAACCTCATTAAGTAAAACCAAAAGCTGGAAAAATATTTTTCTAAAAATACTTACATGCATGTGCAGACGAGCTCTTCACTGCTAGTTAGCCACAAACTATATAGAGATCACATACAACACCGCCCTGTTAATGTACGATTTGATTGGCTCAAATATCTCCAATTAATTCAGAGAATCCTGGCAGTTTGTGGAGTCTTTAAACCTAATAGCAAGAATGGTATGAAGATTTCAAACCCTTCATGAGGAGAAATAAATACACCAACAGTCCGCATTGATCTGTTGGTGGTTATTCTTGCTGGTGTCAGCCATTGATTTTAGTTTCTATTTTTTTTTTTTCTTTCCAAGTTTTGATCACGTGTGCATACATTAATGTCACAGGAAAGGGAGGGCTGCGCTGTATTGATCTAAACACAACACTGTAGATCACAGTAAAAATGGCTCTTCTATTCCTAATGGGCCTATTCAGATATCATTCATACTTTGGGGGATGGCTGCAATTTATTTTATGTTTTAAAATATGAAATGATGTTTCCTAAGTTTTTGACACTTCCCTTTGTTCTGTTTCTTAGTCAGATCAGGATTGTTTTAGCGTATTCATGATAAAAAGTGCTGTTTTTCAAATCTAACGTGCACCCATCACCATTGTGATACACCAATTTGATATCAGTGCGAGTTTATTTTGCCTCTAACGGAGAAAATGTAGGGATCCATGGTGAGATTTAGCTTTGTGAATATCACAATATGTCAAGTTCAGGGTCAGTTGTGAATACAGAACAAGATAAAAGATCAGATGTGTGATACATAGGTCAGATGTGAGAGTTTCAGTTTTAGTGACCTGGAAAAAATACAGTTTCACTTTGGAATAAAAAGCAAGAAATTCTGTAATGACGCATTATAGGTGAAGCTCAAGGTTTCCCATTAGCTCACGGGGATTTTCGAGGTCCAAATCAAGAACTCATTTTGTGTTTGAGCATCGATATTTGCTCAAGGCCTTTCAATGGCCTCTAGCAGAACCAAAAATAGTGTCGGCCATCTTCGTTTGCATGACATCTGCTCTCCTGAGGTGCATCATTAATCTGACCTTGGTTTCCCTTTCATACGTCCATCCTTCCATCAGAAACCATGACCTTTCAAACTGAGCCTGTTTGACTGCAGTAAAAAAAAAAGAAATAAAATAAAAAAATAACAAGCTCTTCTCACGTCAGGCTGCGACAGTATGAATGTCAAAATCCAATTGCAGCTCGGACAAAATAACCGCCAATTTGATTTGGGGAGATTAAGTGGCGTTACACACACCCTCACTTGCCTGACAGCGTGATGCACTCCCGCTCAATCATCTAATTGTTGTCTCTGACACCGTTTGTCTCTGCGACATGTCTGAGGCTTTTGATGAGCTGACGGGAGCTCCTCTGCCGTCTGTTCCTTCCTGCCCCCCCTCCATCCACAATTTAGATCCATCTTTTGAATGCCGTCATTGGTGTCGCTGACACGTGCTCATACGTATATGAGGTGCACATCAGCATACAGCCCTCTCCGGCTCTCCCCCATTCATGTCTATCATGGCTAAACACTTGTCAAGTTAATCTTTGAATTTATTCAGCAGTATGCATGAGCTCAACACACATCATGTACTCTTCCATGTAAACAACCTCTGGAATTGCTAATGCCTGACTACTTATCTCTTTGCTTGATGGTCTCAATCTGCAAAGAAGCATAATTACATGAATTACCCCTGTCGGATGCACTTCAAAAAACAAGATCCTGTAGAAATGTGGTTTTTGAATAACAGATTCACTGGTGATCTGTATAATTTTTCATAAATTCAGAGCACTTTGAAGCCTTGGTGAGTGGCTGTCTAATGCTTTTAAAACCAGAAAATGAATCCTGCTGTTGTTCCTTCCCATGATACCTTGGCCTGCTTCATAGGCTTCCTGCCTGCCCTTCCAGCTTTATCTTTGCCAGCCCTTTTCACCTGATACTGTCAAAGCTCACCCTGGCCATGTGATAAGATCTCTTGCCTTTGTGGTTAAAGAGATCGTCCTCTCTTCTCCTCCGCCTGGAGCCGATCAAAGCACATTGACATCGACAGAAAAGGCTCTAAAATGGTGTTTAAAAGTCTACAAATGTGTCAGTTATTGACACAACACAATGGCACTGCAGGTACATGTACAGGATCACCTCTAACAACAAACTCTATTTCACCTTCATGTTGTTCAATCTTGACTGAATTTCTCAAGAAAACATAATAGCATATATATAATGCAGAATTCCAGCCACTCTCCATCAGCTTAACTGCTTAATTGTTGATTAACATGCAATGGCCTTGATGCTGAGGAACCCTCATATTAATTATTATTATTTTTGTCGTTGTCATCATTGTTTAGGAGTAAAATGACTTAATTTAGTGAAAATTCAACAAAATTTAGTGTGTCTTTGATCACTGTTCCTTGTTTAAATCAATTAAAACAAACAAAAAAAATTACTTTCTTCCTATAGCAGCCATTCAAGAATCTGTTTTCATCCAACAGTTACTCTCAGTTTTTATTATTATTGTTTTGGAAAGTGCTGGAGGACAATTATTTGAACGTCTGCCCTTGTCACTTTTCAGTGCTAATCAAAGCTCGTACAGGAGATTTGACTGAAAGTGCATCAAATGGCAAATAACAATATTACTACTAAAAAGTATAATAACATATATTGTTTTTTAACTATGGTACACACAGACCAACTATGGTGACATATGGAGGTAGCAACACGCTTTGGCTGTACATCTGAAGGGAAACATGTTATTGAAGATGCCCCCACAATGTCTACATTTTATGTATGGCAGTATTTCGGTTTTCAAGTGAAAATTATTGATGGTTACAGACAGACAAGATAAAAACAACATACAAACAAAGCATTTTGATGTATATGGTGGCTAACACAAGCTGTTGGCGGTGCAGTTCCCATTTCAGATGGGCATCTGTTTGTGCACTCTATCTGGAGGGTGGCAAATCACAAAGAAAATGTCTCTCTCTCCAGTTTTTTATTGTTTTTTTTTTCTTCAAAATATTGTATCGATAGCATGTATCCAATATTATGTATCGTCCCATACCTAGTAGCCATAGTAGGGTTTATTTTATTTTTTTCTTATTTTATTTGACTACATATGTGTCAAAATCACCTTTAAAGTGTGTGGCACTAATAAAAACAGATGGAATGAAGGTAAAAGACCTGAGTACATGTGCACCCACACAGACACACACACACACACTCATATATCCCTCTTCCCCCTGCTCTACTTTATTACATAACCTAATGAGGCATCATGGGTATGCAGTCTGCATATATTCGCGCCTATTTGTATTTTCAGGGGTGGAATTTGGATGGATGGCTGAAGTGATTCCACACGAAAGTCATTTTAACCACATTCAAACCTCCGAGCGGGACGAAATCCACTTATTTGTCATGTTACTGTTGGAGGCCTCGGTACAAAACAAAAAAGGTCATAATTCAAGCAGCCATAAGTCAACAAGAGACGAGGGTTGATCATAGAATAGACATGGAATGGACAGAAAAGCAAAAGAAGCAGGGAAAGGCAACGGATAACAGGGATTCTTTAATTGCTGGTCACTAGCATATTCTAAGTTGACAGCTACATGTCATAGAAATGCTGTCGGAGAACCAGCGATTAAAGGGTGGGGAACGATGTTTCTTTCTAAAACATCCAACATATCTGAACCGCTCACATCCAGATGGGTCATTCAAGTTCATCCATCTGTCATGAAAATACCTTTTTTTTCCGGCATCTGTCTTCATAAAAGTGATGCTGTATAGATTTGTAGGCCTATCTCGGACTGGAGCAAGTTAGCGCCGCCTGACCCCCCCCCAGAAGACACATCTGGCCAACACCCACTTTTTAGTGGGACTACATAAAGCAAAATATCCAGTAATATTATGATGTTGGCTTTTGCCAGCTATTAACATTTTTAGATAAAGACACTAATATTACTGATTTAATAGTGAAGTTGTGACACTCCGACTGCCTCTCCTCATTCATCCTCGCACCGCCGCACATGTCATGTGAACATGTTCACCTCCACACCTGTGTCCCAGCATGCACCCTGGCTGCCCCCCTCTTCGCTGTCACTGTATTTTCCAGGCTTTTCAAAAACCTACTCACCCCAAAGGAAAGGCCACACACGCTTGCTGAGCACACACCCCCACCCCACCCCGGCACAAACGCATGAACAGGCTGACATGACCCCCGCATGTTTCACCAGTCACCCCTCTCCAGTGTTCCCAGTGCTGTTAATAACACACGCCACCACCCATGATGACACACATGCCGGATGCGGGGCTGCGGCCGAGTGCTCTTTAGAGCTGCCTGACCAGAGAAAATGGCACACCGCTTTCTGTTGTCCTTCCAGCAGCAGGTATCGGTGGAAGTGGAACCCTGAAGTCACGTCACCCTCTCAATTCCTTTATTCCCATCATCACCTGGGTCTTTGTGTCAGAACCTTTGCCAAGGCGAGTTGATTGCTTTGTGGCATCGTCAGTGTCTCGAGCTGGTGTGAATAATGAGGTGACTGCAAACAACAGACCTCTGACTACACCTCAGGACTATTTTGGTTTGAATTGTATTTACAATATATTGTTTTAACACACATCAGGCACACATCGCAGAAGACAACTAATTTAAATGTGTTGTGAGGCATGGTTTATGAGGACTTAATAGAGTAGATAGTGTGTTTGCAGTTGAACACACAATAAACCAATCAGAATGTCTCCCCATTTGCTCTAAAAGGAAATTGTAAAAGTACATGTGCAACAGTGGCTGAGCACACCGATCTCAGCATTGGAATCAGGGTTTTCATTGGAACGTTTGCCTATCTGTGGCCTCCTGTGTGTTTTATACCAAAACAGTACTACAGCATGAAAAGCCCGGTGTAAAACCTTGTTTGGATCAGTCGCAAGAAGCATTCTGAGCGCTGGGAATAGAGCATATCCCTGTCGCCTGGTGATAGATTTAAAAAGATTAGATGATTTCAAACATTGCCAAGATTTGGTGTGTGTGAGATTGGGAATAATAGTTAATTAGCCTCATTCACGCTGTTAAACAGTGTCCCTCTTTGATAACTATGTGAAGATTGGATAAAACATGCTGCGGAAAAAGTCTGAAGTGTTATGTTTGACGGGATATGGTACAGAGGTCCCTCAGACAGGTTTATAGACACTGCGAACACCATATCGGTCTGCCAAGTCATCAAGAAACATCGAATGACAGGGCATCCTAAAGCCATCCATACACACACCTACACCTACACCTACACCTACACACACACACACACACACACACACACACACACACACACACACACACACACACACACACAAACTCAATAATAGTCGCAGGGTATGTTAGAGAAATGGAATGCAGTGCCCTGCTGGAGCTTTTCCAATTCTCAGTTGAAGCCATCACCATTACTCTGTCTCTTTAGTCCTACGGCCTAAGATGAACTTCGCACCGCTGATGATATCCAGGGAAGCGACACAGGTGAAATCACAAATTTGTTTTAGACCCCTGATGATTTAGCACAAATGTCTTGCCGCAATCTGGTCTGTCCGTGTCTCCTCTCCGCTTGATTACAGACGGTGATGCATGACATTAGCCACAGGAGGCTCGATTAGAGGCTCAGAGCTGTCCCAAGCATCCACACAAAGACCTGAGGTGCAACAACAACAAATGTATTTAAAGCTGGCGCATCTACAGGAAAGAGAAATCAGACACTATAAATCAATTTGTTCTTACCCTTCTGCATTCTAGAGCAGGGGCATCCTAACGTAGCCCCGTCAATCCTCTACCTTTGAGACACCCACGTAAATCTTAGCCTCTAATCCACTCTGTCCTTGTGTCCTCTTTAGCTGTGTGTGCTGATCTCTCACTCTCCGAGGTGCACGCTCGCCATCGCTCAGCCGCCCGGCAGGTACATCACGCGCCATCACGCGCACGCATCTTATCACTGTCAAAGTCACGGTACAGTGCTGTCAGCTCTTCCTGGGGTTGGAACGCATGCCGCCATTACTGGGATTTATTACTCAAACTGTGCTGGGAATTGCAACTAGAAGGGAAAAAAGTGCAGCGGTGTGTATTTACTCTTTTAGGACACCACCATTGATTCCATGTAAGCTGTGCTTGAATGGCGCTACAAACCGTTAGAAACTTCAAAAAGAGAGGCTGATCTGAGAGGAGATCCCCGAGGACACTTTTCTATTGATAACTGGAGATGAGGGGATTGAGCAGAGATTTCATGGCGTATCCGCCTGGCTTCCTTGGCATATTGTCTATATCTTCCACTGTCCTTGAATTGGTGTTTTCTAAATGCACAAGAACGACTGGGAATACTTTGGGATTTACCAAGTGAGAAACAAAGAAAATGCTTTTATTCCACAGTTTACAGGTTCTGTTCAGTAAGTTTCTCCAGTTTGGTCTGATAAAATTTATCAGACAGTTGTAAAAACCATTATTAGCTGCTGGAAATACACACACACACACACATCAAAGGAAATGTGCAACGTTGATTATTTGTTTTCAGTTTGCTGGACTGGAAAGATGGAAGAAGCCGTAAAAAATGAAAAGAAAATACATTCACCGCTGCCAGCAATATTTTGATAATATTCTCGCCGTTGCTGATTTTCAAGTCAATTTTTAAGTTATGTGTCTCTCCCCACTTCCTGACATCCAGAGCACGTTCTCTTTACAGCGTGCCATATTTCACCGTAAACCTCACCTGCCTTCATCAATTCCCGTCTCACAGCAACTTTCTTCATCATCGAAGGACGTTAAATCTGAATCCGAGTGGCAGTTTCCTTGCTTCGCCGACGCCAAAAAGAAAGGGCGTCCCATTAAATCTCCGGATATCAAATCGTCCCTCCCTGAATTTACAGCGGATGGGCCAAGGCTTCGGTTAATCACGGGCATGTCCTGTTTACTCCAGCAAGAACTTATTCAAAGCTTTTAAATCATGAATACTAATAATGACAGAACGTTTGTCTTTGGCTCTTGAGGGTTTGGACCCATGCCACAATAGAGCAGATAAACAGCAGTGAGATGAAGACAGAGAAAAGGATTCATTTATTAATACAATCCAGCCATTTGCAAAGTGAACATGGAGAATAATCGTCACTGTGGATAATAATGAGGAAATATTTGCATGGCTTTACATAAATAATAATTACTTCCATGTAAAAGTAATTAAAATGCAATACGACCAAGAGAAAGAGGCAAACTGGTACTGGTATTTGATGATGAATAAACATTTTGAAGAGATGTCACAGCGCTGTTTGAAATGTTGCTCTTAGGATCACCAGTAAGGTGCACATACACATACAGGCCTCCCCTGCCTTCCTTTGATTGTTTTATGGGTGGGAAAGATATGTTTCCCACACAGATCAGAGTTAGGTGAAACTATAATTCGTGGGATCTTGGCACAGATCTGTCCCCACTCCATGAAACAGTGCCTGAAATAAATAAATAAATAAATAAATCTGAACCCCCCCGCAATGATTTATGGCTCCTGCGGAAATAAAACATAAGCCCCCAGCATGCGCTAATGCAAACATCTACACATCTGAGAGAAGAGGTCACACATATACAAAACATGTTTGTTGTTCTTTTGCACTGTACCTTTATGCAATTGAGTAATTTAATACAAGTCCGCATACTGCAGGGGTCATATATTTTGTGACTAATATGCCACACCAATAAAAAAAAGCTGATTTCTGAAATATCTCATAATTACATAAATTTAATACATTTTGCTGCATAACATTACACCAAAATCCAAAATATTGCATTGCATTTATTAAGAAAGCACACTGGTTAGATAACTCTGCCGACCCATTGTCAATATTTCCTGAAAATTTCATTAAAATCCATTCATAACTTTTGGAGTTATTTTGCTAAAAACCAGACAGACAAACAAATGCTTACAGCCACATAACCTCTCTTGGCAGAGGTAATAAATATGAAATACATGGAAGTGATCTTATTCATCAGCAACATTTTCTTGTAAATATGATATCTCACTAGTAATGATTTTCTTGGAACTTTGCTGAAAAGTTTACTTGGACCCGAGGGTGAGTTATGCAACTTTTGAGGCCACTTTATCTACTTTAACAATGGAAGTTTTACTTTTACCTCATAAATGCAATCATTATAATTTCTGAATGCAGTCATTGCTTATTTGTTTGTTACAATTCACATTTTTATGACACCACCATAAAAACCAGAAAAACATTATTTTTATCATTTCAAAATGCAGTCTTTTATAACATTTTATATTTAAATTACAAAATTATATATTTTCTCAGTTTGGGCTGAACCTGTGAAGAGTTTTATAGCAATTTTTTCAAAAGCTTCAGATGCATTTATCCCATTTAATCCAATTAGATTTGTGCCTTCAGTGAACCAGCATGTTACTTCAGACACTAAAGCAAAGGAATTAAATCATTTTCTGTCAGGCAAGATGCACCCAGACGTACGATGTTGCATTCTGGGTTAGCACGGTGGGCAGGTTTCACAGGACCGCAAGTGAACATAAAGAGAGGAAAAGAGGTAAAAATGTGAAGGGAAGAAGTTGTTGAGGTTTGTTGTGTGCACAAGTGCGTGCATGATCCAGGTGACAGGTGCTAGTGCAGAAAATGACAGCCCCCAGTGGGGTACACCTATGGGACTTGCCATCACTGAAGTAGAGGCCTGCATACGGCTGTGTGTGAGCGCGCACGGAGGCCGGCTGCCACATTATATCATACATCAGCCTTTCATGAGTTTGTACGCATACATTGTTGCCTGTGCTTAGCGCTGCACGTGTGTGCGCGCGTGTGTTCTGACAGTAATACTCTATGACAGAATGATCACACCCTTCTCCCCACAGCTTGGAGGAATCTCTCAGCTCCGCTCTCCTTCCTCCATCAACCCCAGAGGAGGGATGTGCGTTCACATGTACGTCAACGCTCGTTTCCTTTGGGCAGCAGTGCTCCTTTGCATCTCTGGCTCTCCTCCCCTTCTCCTCCTCCTGCCCACATATTCTCAGAAGCCTTTATGAAACTTAACAACTAAATCAACAGCAACCAGAGACAGGAGAACATATGGACCCTGCGACATGATGACATTAAAACTCTCTGTCCATCTGGCCAGCTGTAAACTTGTGTTTGTGGGTGTCTGCTGGATCCTGTACCTCTCCACATAATGAGGATGTGGAGATTTTTTCTGGCTAATAATTTCTTAATTTAATTGTAAATTAAAGTTACTGCATTTTGAGTTCACGTGTCCTGGATATTATTGTCTCTCTCCAATTATTAACTTCCAATATCAATATCAACTGATACCTATATACGTGGAGGTCTCCCCATAAAGAAACTAAATCATTTTGGATAACTAACATCACATCTCTCATATTTTGACATTTCCAGAGTTTT
This sequence comes from Lagocephalus sceleratus, assembly GCA_911728415.1. Taxonomy (NCBI): domain Eukaryota; kingdom Metazoa; phylum Chordata; class Actinopteri; order Tetraodontiformes; family Tetraodontidae; genus Lagocephalus; species Lagocephalus sceleratus. The sequence goes on along the minus strand of CAJVRN010000087.1, from coordinate 4,576,009 downwards.
AGGTTGGAATACACTGACCTAATCATCCAACAAATTCTGAAGCTAGTTTTTCTAAAGGCCTGAAGATTACCTTTTTAAGACACTAACTAACCCTAATGACCTAATGACTAATGGCCAAATAATGACTTAATGACTAAAGACCCAGTATAATGGTGTCCAGCATCTGCTAAAAATTCAGAATAAATTCTGACTAATTGAAGATTGATTCCCACAGTGACTGCTTCGGGGACGGTGTTAATGCTCCTACCTCCGAGTTGCCACCGCTGGCTCAACTCTGTCTGGGTGTCATCACTCCTGGCTGGTTTAACCCATCTTGCTGAGACCACTGTCGACAGAAAGATAGACACTCTCCATCCCAAAGCTGGATGCCTCGCAGTCGTGATGTATAGCCGTACCTGAAAAGCAAGCAGAGTCATCATCTGCAAATGGTGAATGGGGCCTTTTTTTTCCTTTTTTTTTACAAGCACAAGACATTAATATACCTGTACATGCAGCATATGATGAATGGATATAAGCAAAAATATGACTCTCTCTCATCAGTTAATGGTGCCAAAATAAGGGGTGATGGGGATTACATTCCTGAGCGATTGTGCTGCGTATTTTTCATGTCGTCTCCATAACTCACTCGTTTCGCTCAAATTTCAGTGAGCAGGGGACACTCCTTCCCCTTTTTGTCTTATCTTCCCCATCTCCAGAGAATTCTGTTCAGTTTGCTGCCACTTGGACCATAATGTGCTGCATCTCACAGCCGTTGGTCTATTTCCAGTCAATTACGCCTGTTAAATCACAGCCTCCAATTAAGACTGCGCAGATACTCCGGAGATGTTTTGTGCAGGTGTTGTGAGTGCTGTGCCACAGACCCTGCAACCCTTTGATGAACCATGCAGAGATTATAAAAGTCGGACCTCGGAAAGTTTATGTCCTTGAACGAGGGTCTTTTAGGGGTCAGAGAGGGCTGGGAATCAGTGAGAGAGATACGAGGGTTCATTGAGCACTTAATTTAATTATCTGGACCACTTCATCATAAACAAAGCACTCATCTGCAACGTGACCAACGACCTCCCTGCCATCATCCCCCTGATCCACAGAAGCAGAGAAGGACGGGCTTCATCCACACCAGTGATAGCTGCCAACCGTTCAACCTGGCAGCAGTATGGAAACAGTCATAAACAGGCTGTAACAGTAAATCTCATGTGGGGGTGTGGTGATAAAGGAAATTGGAAAAAAAAACCTATAAAGTTTAAAATTGGGACTGTCACTATTAAAAGTTTTCATCAGATGATTCACTGGGCCACTGCAGATTAATTTAGATTAATTGTGATTAATTTCCATCCATTTTAAATTTTGTTTGATTTTGTTGGGGCAAAAGGGAATGAAGAATTCAATGCATATACTATGTTTTGTACTATGAAACTGATGTGGCATTCTGATATCAAAATAAAAAATAAAAGTGACAAGAACCTTGCATCTTTTGTGAAGCCCGTGTTCGTGAGGATGATAATCAGTCTCCAGTTTTTAATGTAGCTTTGGACTACCGATCCTGACAGTGGAATTGTGCATGTGCTGCAAGTGTGTTAATCATGTCAAAGATTGTAATCAAATTAATCATGCTGATTAATTAATCTGGATTAACGTGCTAAATTTGACACCCCTACTTAAAATATACGCGATCAACCTACAGTATTAGCATAACTACAAAAGATGTCCAATAATGAAGTGTGGACTATCTTTAGTTCATTTGTTGTCTGCACATCCTCATAGCTGTGGAGTGATAAGCAGGTTCTGATTGGCTGGCTGAGTTGTCCTGAATTACACTCAGCGTCAGACCAAAGCTCCCATCTCCAACAGCTAACCCTCCTCCTACCTATCTGGACTTGTCAATTTTGCATTACCCAGACAGCATCCAATCTACCCCCCATGTTGACCCTGTTAAAACAGCTTAAAAACAGCTGATTTTTAACCAGCTAGGATGCCGAACATTTGTATCAACGTGGATCTGAGACCGAAGGAGCAGTGAGATCTCCCAGATAATCTTTATTTCTTTTTCACTAGTTGCCCTCCTTCCTCTCCTGATTGCACAAATCATGGCGGGCTTAGATTGATTCATGTTGCTCTTTCCTCCAATACCCCTCCTAGGCTTTATGGTATACACAAACGTTTAAGTTGATCTATAACTGAGGCACCCAGCACCCCTTTTCCTTGACGCCGTTGCAATGCCAGCTTTCTCATTGATCTTACACAGTTTGCAGAGCCAAAAGCTGCGAAGGTTACACAAATGACACAGGGAGGTGGGGATGTAGGTGGAGGTGGAGGTGGAGGTAGGGGTGTGGGGGGGGGGTATAGAAAGTGATGTGGAAAAGTATATTTCTCAGAGAGAAATCGATAATGCAGACCGTATCTATGACATGGACCTGAATCTGAAGATAAGTGATGATCATTTTTTTTCACACTCTCATTCCAAATCATTTGCTCTCTGCTGAATACCTTGTAACTTTTTTTTCTTCCGCAGATGGAGTAAGACTCCCTCCTATAAAAAAAACCTGTACAATGTGGTAGTGAAAAACTCATGAGATGGGAACATTCCTGAAAACCAGTCCCAATGGACCAAATGGGCTCATAAAACTGAATGAGTATCAAAGTGACCCATAGGTGACAATGTAACAATGAGATTTTAAAGCTTCTTATGCATCCATCTGGCCAATATTGTTCAATTTTATCCAGTTTATTTCTAACTAAGATGCATTTGCCACCTTTCTTTGTTGCTCAGGGTGTCTTTTCCATATTCTGCAACTGATTGCACCCTCATAGCCAAAGTGAGAAGTTAGGGTGTTTGTTTTAATTATTTTGTGGCTAAGGACATTTAGTTTTTGTGCTACAGACGTATCAACACTGTGATCCCCACAACACATCCATTTAAAGCTTTAAAGAGAGTACTCATCCTTTTCTCCAGCTCTGAAGAATCCTGATTAAAATTAAAATCCTTTGCCAAACACTGCTGCATCACTGGACTATGTATAGTCCATTTAATCCTTTCTCAAAAACAGACTCAAAAACATGAATCCCATAATTGAGTGCCACGAAAAGTTGACTGAAACTGGTGGTGAAAAGTGTATTGTAATGGATTTGAGCCTTTTCCCATGCCAACAGGGAATTTAAGTTTCAAAGATGCTTAAAAAGAACTCTTATGAGAAGCTGACAGAAGAGAAATGAAAACTAACACATTGTGCTCCCGTGTATTAGAGAGAGAGAGAAGACTTATTTAGGTTTTCTTCCCTCACCATATCAGCATGGTGTGCACACACCTGAGGCTAGCTGAGAAATATGAACGCTCCTCTCTCAAAGGAGACTTTTAGAGGATATCAAGTATGCCCATTTTCAGCCCTGCCCCTTTTCAAGGAAGCATGATTGTTGAATTTTAATGATTTTCATTGTTGTAACCCTAATTGTGTGAAATTGCTTGGAAAAAGAGATTGAATTGTGTGAGTTCCTGTGTATTTGTATGACCTTTAACTAATTTTAAATGCTTGAGCCTGCTGTACAACAGACTTGACTGAGAGCCGACTGACTGCCTGGCTGATAACGCATTGTTTGCGGCATCTCAGAGCAGCCTGGCTTGTTTCTGGTGCAGTCAATTCTTCTGTAATAATTTAAAATGAAAATAAAACAGTGCCAAAATGTTTCTGCGCTAATGGTCTCCCCGCCTATTCCTACTCTCTCCTCTCTCTTTGTTTTGCCGTCTCCCCGCCTATTCCTACTCTCTCCTCTCTCTTTGTTTTGCCGTCTCCATTTTTTCTCCCCCTCACAGCTAATTGTGATTGGATGATTAAAACAATTACAGAGATAACACAATCCAATCAAGCCACAGACGTCTGCCACATGCAGACTCGTGGACAACCAGGAATAAGTGGTGGGACGTTCGGGCTGCTATCCAAATGCTGCAGAAGAGATAAGGCCGAAAAACAGAGAAACTCAAAGCGGAATCAATATTATGGGAACTTTGAGAGGATGTCAGAATGATGCGATTGTGGCAAGAAAAACTGATGAAAAGCAAAGTTGTTTTTCAGAGGCTTCTCTGTGCTTTACTTTTATCCCAGCATAATTTTCCTTCCCACTCATTTTTTGGCACATCTTTAGTAGGCTAGGGAAGCCCAGATGTTTGCTGAACTGGAAATCAGGCGCTGGCAGAGCGTCGCAGAAGAACGCGAGGTTAAGTGAAACTCGGAGGGGGGGGCAGTTTAAACGACATCTCCTTTCAATCCGCCTGTGCCATCTTTCATTACATTTCTCAAAATTGGAGATTGAAGTGATTCCAGGACTCATAAAACATGCACAGATGTGCGGTGACCACAGAGCAGCCTCTCAGTTTAGTCTGAGAAAACACCGGAGTGGCAGTTAATCTTCCTTCAGATGTAGATCGCCATCTTTTCATATCCTGAAAATCCCCACCCTCGCTGAACTGAAAGGTCAGCCCCAGTTGTTGTGTAGACGCGCTAAATCACAGCGCCCGTGTCCTTACATATTTGCTCTGCGTGCCTGTTTGTGTGTCATAACTCCAGAAAAGTCATGGCGCTAGCCACGGGCGGGCGCCGAATGAAAAAGGGACGCTGGCAGGAGGCGGAATTCATTTGCAGCACTTAGTCAGCCAACAGTCCCCAACAGCAGAATTGAGAAAGGGTAGATGACCAGCGGGCAGTATCCAGTCTGGTTTAAGTTTGCAGTGCAGTCAATGTAATTTAATGCAACTACAGTTTGACAAAAATCACAGACTGAATAATGAAACTTAAATCCTTATCCAACACGGGCTTCTTAAACCTAAAACTTAGACAGGAGCAGCAACGGCTAACAGTCACAATGACAATTGGCATGAAAAAGGAGGAGATCTGGACCAAATTCATTAATAAATGGTGGCGTTCATAAGAATGATGTTAAACTCAAAGCATATGACCGTGAGAGAGGACCCAACACAGAGTTTTACCTGAGTTGATGCTGTTCATCCACGCTTCATATATTTACGTCCAGTTTCTGCTCTCATATGTATAAATCAATTCTCAGTGCTGAGGTGAGCACATTGGTGAAGTGCTTTCCCCACTTGTTTATAATGAATTCTCAAACCATAATTATCTCTGGCTGTATATCAGCCTCAACCACGAAGCCAGCTGGGCTGCTAAATGTCTTTTTTATGATATGAGTGACAAGATGGCTCACCCTTGGGTAGGTTAGTACTCCAGTATAAATGATGTGATTTTAAAGGATTTTTATACACTTTTATGAAGAAGTGTAAATGTCTTTTGTGGGTGAAACCTGATGTACAGACTTATTTTCCTTCAATTCCTTCTAATTTAAGCTCATGCCACTGTCAGCACCTTTACAGGAAGTATGTGTGGTTTTACATTTACTATATGTGAAGTACCATGTTGGGGCCATGTTTGCAAAATGGGGCCATTTTGCTGGACCCCAAAACTTTGAGGCTATTTGAGGGTTAACACAATGATTTTAAGGTCAAGCTTAGAATAATATTTAGGGATAGGGCTCTGGTTAATTGGGATGGGTAATTAGCTGGGAAATGTAATGACTGAGTAATATCAATTAAAGTCCCAACAAAGACAGAAATGTGAGGATGTGTGCATGTGTGCCTCCGTATGTGTGTGAGAGAGAGCGAGAGAGACAGACAGATAAAGAGAGAGAGACAGACAGAGAGAGAGACAGAGGAGGGGGTTAAGGGCATTGTGTGAGCAATTTTGAGAAGGGCATGAAGGCCAGGTAGGGGGCCGGTGGCCCCTGTGAAAGAGGTCTTGGATGACAGTGGGGGTTGTTTTTATGGGGAGTGTGGGGACAAAAAAGAAAACCTATTGTGTTGTTGTGGTAGATGTTGGTGAAGAATGTTTTGTTAATTCTGCCAAGGAACAGTCTTTGGTGGTGGCAGCTGAGAAGGAGCATTTCCTGCCTGAGCATGATGACGGGAATCCTACACAGAATTACTACTAACTAATTACGTATACACGGCTCTTTTGGTCTCACATTGCTGGTCTGAATGTCCACTACCATTTACACTTCGGGCATCCATCATGTTTCACTGCTGAGAGGGCTGACTTATGTTCTGAACACCAGAATTTCATAAATTCTAAGAATTCTAAGCAGTGATTAAAGCCTCTGGTTTTCTTAGGAATTATGCCACAAGCTCTGCACGCCTTGTTTTGGGGATATTCTATCACATTTCTGCAGTTCCTCTCAAGCTTTGTCAAGTTGTATGAGACCATCAGTGGTCATATTTGAATGGCCTAACCTGGATTAGAACATAAGTTTAGCTGATATGCATGATAGCTCCTTACACTGACATCTATCAGGAACTGCATCAATTCTTGTTCAACATCCCCTTTGTTGCTTACCTACAAGTTAACTGTGAAGAATAGTGGTTCAGGGGAGTCTGCAACAAATACAACATTAATCCTGTTGTTTTCTGCAGCATGAGTTTAAGAATATGTGGAATAAAATATGTGGATAAGAGAATCAAGCCCGTGAATGTTTGTCCTGCTACAAGAGCCCACTCGTGCACAGGCTGGTCTTTAATAGCTGAAACGGCTGAGTGGCTCCAGCTTCATGGTGGGGCTCAAGCCCTCCACGGACTGGGGTGGAGAAAATCTCCATCGGGGTTTAGCCACTCTCAGCTGTCATGCTAATGGTCACGCTTAATGGTCGTAATGAATGACTGAATTACTTTTGCTATGTTTTTGCCCGGTCCGGTTAACCAAGCCACTCGCGCAGGAAATGTCGGGCTCGAGTTGAATTTTAAGCGAGATGTTTGCACGCTGCTGTTGGATCTGGCCACGTGAAGGGTCAAAAGAGTGGAAGTGCCGAGCTGTGACATCTTTTACGCAAACAACGAACTTTGCAGAAGAGAAAATAGCCGCTCAAATAGTTTTGCGGAAAGGATATTACAGGACATTGTAACATTGTGCCAGTGACCAGAGATATACAAACAGGCAGATATAGTTGAAATACACAGCTTGGCTGACTCCACCCTGCAGAGACAAAAAAAAAAAAAAGCTGGGATGAATAAAATTAACTATCCATAAAAGCTTTTTAATTAGAGCTGCATCAGTGCTTCTTCAATTCTTTTATTAATCGGGCCACAGTGAAGGTTGTCTGTTGGCAGGGAGTGTGCGGTAGGTTGGCCAGAATTATTGGGGAGAGTACATTTACCTCACCACTCTCCTTTTTAAATGCAGTATATTAATATGAGGTCTTGAATACTGCACACATACACAAAAATCCCTCCTGGTGTGGATGCAGACAAATAGCCTTGAGATGAGAAAGTGTAAATTACTCCCATGGAAGAGGTAGCTGGGAGAGTTGAATGGATTTTTTTTTCCTCTTTCCATTTCTTGGTAAAGGAGTCTTTATAACAGCTTAAACTCAAATCAGCGCTAAAATGGGACAGTAGCCTGAAGGTAGAGCGGGCGCTTAATGCATTTAGTTACCACATTAAGTCACAGCTAGCGAAGACAGTCTGCATGGGAGTGGAAGGGCCACACACACTGGCTCCAGAACGCCCTGGATTTGGTGACAGAGGTGACACAATCTGGCACCGAAATCAGCCACAACAAAACATTCCTGTCACATCGCCTTCTCCTCTCCGTCCCTTGCCGCTGCTGACATTTCCCCGACAACAATGTGAGATTGTTGACTGCTGAGCTACTTTTCTGAGATGACGATTCGCATGAATGTCAAAATGGAACATATCACCCCGGGCAGATCCTCTGTACTTAAGAGGAGAACCCAGCACCAGCAGCCAGCAGCTACATGGTCTGATCTGTAAGTGGGTATCTGGGTGCTTCTGAAGTACAGAGGCAGGGCTGAAACAAAGTCTAAACGTGTGCATGTGCGTGTGTGTGTGTGTGTGTGTGTGTGGGTGTGTGTGTGTGTGTGTGTGCGCCTGTGCATGTGCGTGTTTGTGTGTCCATGTGTTAGCACTGATTCATCACAACAAAAAGGTTTTGAGTTCAGGTAACATTGAGCAAGCAAGAAGGCCTATTGTGACTATTGTTAGAATTATTATTATTATCCTTTATAGTCCTCGCAAAGAAGATCTTGTGCACTTGTGTCTGGTCCTCAGAACTTCAAAGGTCTGTTTGAGGGTCAAGACATGGTTTTAAGGTTGAGGTTAGGTTGAGGTGGGTAAGTTTAGTGTCAGGGGATTTGTTGTGAAGGTTAGGGTTCAGGTATAGGAAATGCATTATGTCTTTGAAATTCCTCATAAAGGTAAACTACAAGGATGTATGGGTGTGAGTGTGTGTATGTGTGTGTGAATTCATCACAGCCTGAGCCACAATTTCTTTGTTCCATGTTAACCTGAACGTCCCAGTCGACACACACCATCCGTGAACCAGCATGCACGTCTGAAAATGTGTACTCCCTCCATGTGCGCAGGAAACCATGATAGTGGTTTATGAATGGAACTAATTTGTGCTTCCACCTGTGAAATAAGTACCAGGGGAGGACAAGCAGAGGGTCATGTCACACTGGCAGCAGACCTCCTGTGGCCTCCACCTAACAATAGTCGGGTGCTGTATGCAATGCACAAATATCATGATTTACCCTGTGTCGAATTAGCAAAAGCGGTCCAAATAAAAAAAAAAAGAAAAAAGCATTTTATGCATTTCTTTATCTTTTTTGAATGCAATCAACAAATCATATAATTTAGATTCCATAAGTTAGATGTGCCATCAGCTTGCCTCCTGGAAAGCTCACCTGATTATATTTGAGAGGAGCACCTTTTCACAACTCCATCTGTGTTATCACAGGATTTAAAGGCACTTCTGAATTTTCACAACATCTTCTATGAAGTCGATCTGTTCTTGAAAATAGCCACTGCACACGTGTATGTGTATATGATATGTGTGTGTGTGTGTGTGTGTGTGTGTGTGTGTGTGTGTGTGTGCGTGTGTGTGTGTGTGTACGTGTGTCCACAATATCGGGAAGCCTTAGCAGATGTTCAAAATCTACTTAAAGCTGATAATTTGTCTGTGATTACTTTAATGTTGTTGCTGTCCTGTCTGTGATTTGTCTCTTGCTTGGCAAGTTCACACACACACACAGACACATCTCGCTCTCTTTCCATATGCTTGCCGACTGTCGGGCAAACAGACACAGCGCTTCTCACTGAGAATAGAAGCTGTGAAGAGATGAAAAGGGAAGCTGGGAGGTGTGTGTGTGTGTGTGTATGTGTGTGTGTGTGCGTGCATGCGCATGGGGGGGATGGTGGTGAGGGAGCCTTGAAAATTGTCTCCATTTTCTAATTTGTGCGCACTTTATCGAATCCTCCCATGACGAGGGCTCAGCATTGTGCCTCATTGCGCTCCGCAATGCGGAATCAGGCTAAACAAATGTGAGAAATGGTGTCGTTGGAAAGTTTTGGAGGTGAATTTTGGATGAGCTGGAGGGGGCGGGAGGGGTAATGAATGATACATGTCAATTCATTAGGAAGAGTTAAAGAGACTCATGAGGTTGGGACTGGGCTACATAAACATGAAAATTGGATTAGAATTTATAGCATAAGCTTGATAAAGCATTAACAAGCCTAAATGTGATTTATGAGATCAAATTCAGAATTAGTGCAGAGTCAGTCCCAGTTTAGGCGTAATCAGAGGCATTGAGGTCTCGAGTTGACGTTCCAGCATTATTGGCTGGTGCTGAAGGTAAAATGAGCCAAATTTCCAACCCGAGATGGTTGACAGATATTTATACATCTGAGATCCAGCCAGTGACACTTGTTCCAAACTAACACGAAACTGATTCATGTCTGACAGTTTAAGTGTCTGGAACAGGAAAGAATATTTTTGTATATGCTTCCTAGCTTCCAAGAGGTTTAGTTGCATATTTATCTCTGGAACTGCTGCAATATTTTGCTGTTGAAAATATACATGATTATTTATTTATAAGAGAAGCTTGAGTTTGACCTGCATTTTTTAAGTTATATTAACATATTTAGAGATTATAAGCCTGACAAAACTGTATAATTTCTGAGTTTTCATCCTGAAAAGGCCACACTGCTGCCAGGGGAACGTTGGTGACCTCAATATCTCCATAAAAATAAAAATTCCCATGTCTTTTTTTTAATGGTATTCCTCTGCTTATGCTGGTTAAAGTTGCTAGAGCAGCATTTATTTTCTATGAGAAAACCACAGCATTCTCTCCCTCGATACCTTCCCCAGCTCCTCTGGGAGACCACTGAGGCGATCCCTACATGGGGGATGTAATCCCTCCATCTTGACCCCAGGTCTTCTACGGACCAGAGAGATCCAGGGAGACTTACTGGAGCATGCCTAACCAGATGCCTCAAACTTATCAGCTGCTTTCTGGAATTTTGAGCTCAACAAACTGAAATCAGTAACTTCACTGGCACAGAGCCTCATCTGAGGACATCACATGTTGCTCACGTCCCTCCTTTTGTCTTGAAGCCGTCACATGGTTAAAGTTGGTGTAGACAGTGGGTTGTGGTCGTGACCTTTGTGACAGGATGGTACAAACTATTTGTGTTTGTAGAGTGTAGATTGTGTCATGTAGAGTGACATGAGAGGGGGAGGGGCTTCATGCGGGGGATTTCTAAGTAAAACTCAAAGCCAAAATTTAAAAAAGAAGGTCCTTAAGGTCCCTGTTTGAGGACATTGGGACATATTGGGAGGTAGTTATTAGTTCAGCATTGCTAGATTTCTGAAGGCAATGCTCGGTCACAACTCTGTTGACATGAGAATGAGGGGAAATGGATGTTTAACATTTCAAAATGTTCACATCGATTTGTGTGCCCAGATGTTTGCTAATTAATTTCCCTGAAGCAACAGAGCTATTTTATAATCTGCTGCTATTGTTGGTAAAGAGCAGTTGCTTTAACTAGGATTACTTTCGGTGGCTCAGAGGGCTCTTTAATACTGCATTAGATAGAAATGATTTCTGTGCACCTGTTTACGTAGCTGAAACAAATTTGTCGAGGAATAAAAAAAAAAAAAAAGACCTGCGGTGATGAAAGCCGGGTGGCATTGAGTAATATGCAGCAGCCTGTATATTTTTCTGTGGATCTCATATTAAAAGGTTCTTATTTGGAGGATGGAATCATCTTTCATCGTGATTTCCTCCCTTCCATCTAGGGCTCCATCATCTGGCACCAAATGATGTCACCAGCACCGAATTATTTCCAGGATGTGGGCCGAGGGCAGAGGTGGGAGCCCACCATCCATCTCATCCGTCAGCGCCCCAAACACACACTCCTGAAGTCGCCTTCATCCCCACATCTGTCTGACTCTCCACGACCTTGTGTGTTAATTATTAATACTGTAAAAATGTGGGCCCAGTGGGACATTTTTCTTCATTAATTCCCATATGTGCAGCGCAGCACACCTGACAAGTCATTTACCCTCTCGACACTGTGCTCCTGCTACTGGGGAAGAACTTTTCTATCCATCACACCTCAAATTTTCTTTGGTATACCTTTGTCTTTTTAGGACCATATTTGGCATATCTATGCTAATTTTTTCCTGGACATATTATTTATTTCATCTTTTTTTTCGACATTTTCTTATGAAGTAACTCACTCAACAGAAACTGCATCAATACCCCAAGCTAACACTAACATCACAAACTATTTTAAGCTCAGCAAAACAATATTTGCAACCTTTGGAGAATATTCTGGAGGTGAAATAAAGTTCAACAGATCAGACTGAATATGTACTGTATTAAACCCCAGGAATCATTGGGTTCAACTGCATAATTAATCCGATTCTTCGCCCCCTCTTAAACTTCACATTAGCATATTCCAAAATCCATATTCAATGCACGTCACCTGCTGAGCCTGTTTGGCAGGGAGTGAGAAGGCCCATTAACTGAAAGACAATTAATCAGCTGATACTGTATCTGCATATCACTGTTGCAGAGATTTAACGTGGTGTTAATGTTCGGTCAGGATGAGTTGCACAAATGTTACGCAAATGATAGCCGAGACAATGCACCAAAGCTCCCCATTCACATCTGTGTGATTCTAACTTTAGATTTATATCCAGAGAGTGAAGATGGTGCTCATATTTTCAATGGGTAACCATTTATTTATTTTTTTTATTATTTATTATTTTACTAGAGACCATATAATGAGAGTTATACTGATATTGTGACTCTCTAACTTTATATTTATGATTGACTTCCAAATATTTTAGCACCTTTATTGAATTGTGTTCCACATTTCTTTGGTTGTGGAACTTGGTTGTGGAACTTGGGTTATATCTGAAGGAACCCCTTTGATGTCAACATGATAGACACACATATTTGGACATCGATAAGGCAGTCAGAGATGTAAATATGTTTAAAACACAAGTCTTGTTAATCTTTCCAGCTTTGCGAAATAATTTATATATCTTTTGGTTTATTTGGTCACTGAGTACATAATAATCCCATGAAAACAAACAAAAAAACAGGACTCGCCTTACCATTAAAGGCGTAAAAAAGCAGTCATTAAATTTTTCAGAATAATAGAATCAAATGCTACGATTGTTTTGTATTTTGTTAATATAATTCAAAAACAAAATAGCTTCAGGGGAATTTCTCGTGACACAATATATGTGACACGGAGCAATAACCTCCGCCGCACAGGGCTCCTGGAAAGCCTTTAACTGTCTAATAATATGTGAATGTAATTTTAAATAAAGTCAGTTTATTCGACTTCCTCAACAACTTCGTGCAAAACCTTTTTCACACTGCCAACAATAACACTTTTTCCCTTACTTGGAGAATTTTCCACATTTATATCCAGATGCTTTGATGATGGTTTAATAGCAAAAATGGAAAAGGAAATGTGGAGAAAGAGGGTCTATTAGTGCATCCTTTGTAACATATATGGTGAAGAGAAAAAGGAATTAGGCCTCAACCGAGGTACTGACAGAGCATTACAATAATCCCAGCTACTTAGGACAACAGTCAGATGCTAAATACACCCAATCCTCTCCCCCCACTCAGAGCAAAAGCAAACTAATAAATGAGGTGCCTTTGCATATTCACCATTATAATTGAAGTTGGACAGAGCCCATTTATTCTTATAAAGCATGCTGAAGCACTGCAACACCAGCCGCAGTGCCTCGCCAAAACAAACAAATGAGGGGAAAGGACACAGCGAGAGATACGAGTAAGCCTGAAAAAGGCCTTGGCTTTCTTTTTTAATGCAACGGTTGCCATAGCAAGACTGTCGCCCTTCGTTTTCTCATTGCAAGTCATTATCGTAATTTGTCGAGCTTTCAGCAGCTTCGGTGTTGATGGAGTAGGCCGGTTACAACCTATTCGCTGAGATGGAAAGATTATTGAGGAATCCCCACATGGAACTGACACTTGGCGTGTGTGAATGTACCCGAGAGTGGCTTGAGTGAGGTCATAAAGCAGACATTGAATGTCCAGGCAGTTAACTGACTGTATTGATACACCGTTGAATGGTTTTATCAATTTTCCTGATCTGTAATTGTCGCTGTGGAATGGCCCACGTGTCATTTACGGGGGTGTGTTTGCACTAAATTATCTGATGGTGAAGTTCTGATAATGATCCTCAACCAAAAGACTGTCAATAGCTGTAAAGGAAAGGAAATATGATGGAAAACCCCAAATTCACCACTGCTGGCCAGTGAAAGGTCATGTACTGGAGCTGTAACTACAGAATTGCACACATTGAATAGTTTATATCCGATACCTCACATTAGATGCTCACTGTCAGCTTTGCTAAATAAACAGTGCCGTTTTGGGCTTTGTTGCTTTTAATTGTCAGACCTTCAAACTGCTGGGCTCGGTGAGGGAAAACAAATCCACTGGTGTTGGATTTAATGGTCGATAAAAGGGTCATTAATCAATTTGCGTGCGTGATGTCCGACACAATTAGAGGCACAGCAGCAAATTACCTTAAAACTCAACAACGAATACACATTTCCTCCAAGAAGAGCACTGATTTCTTCACAACTGTGTTAATATGTGTGCTAAAAGTGTTTGGAATGCAGCATGGCCTACGTGGCCTCACAGAATCTCGTCTGCTAAAGGATTTAGAGATTTCTGGAAGATGATAAACTTCTAGTCAATCAACGGTTCAAAAATGCAACGAGTTTATGCCAATTAATACAACAATGTCAAAGCCAACACGCCACCCACAGTTTCAGTGGATGATCAAGCACACTGTAATGTAGGTGCTCATGCACACACATGCACACACCCACGCAGACTTGTTTTTTTTTATAATAGCTTTGTGTCAGTATATAACAGATGTCGCCTTCGGTTCCATTTATTCCCATCTCCAGCTAGTCTATGCTTGTCCAAACACTAACGCCAAAGAAAGGATGGAAAACAACACAGGAGAGACAAACACATCCATCTGACCACAAAATCACACACACACACACACACAGACAGACACACACACGCACACGTCTGAAACCTGAAACGATGGCATTTCAAAGTGATATAGTTTTTAATCTGTAGTTATGGCTGATTTGACTGATGGAGCACCTTTCAGTAACAAACACCTGAGAAGATCCAAGAATCAGTGCATGAAACAAGAAAACACACACAGACACAGAGACAAACAAACACACACACACACACACACACGCTGCTGTGTGCCACAATACACCCATCACATCCTCAGAGATGAGGTCTGATACAAAGGGAGGGTCTTTGATTGGAACCGAAGCCTGACAGTGCCGCACACCCAGAGAGAGGAATGGGACGTGGCTTTCCTCCAGTCAGGAAATTGAAATCGCACTGTTGCTCTGCACAGTGCTAAGCTACAGAGCATTTTCCAAAACTACAGAAGCCAAACAAAGGCAAAAAGCAAAGAAATAATAATAAACCAGTTCGTTCTTGTCAACAATGTTACTGTGTGTAAATGAGCAGCTGTCGTTGCACTTCCCTTGTTCTGTGCTGAAGCCTCTCTGTAGCATCAGAATGTGCTGGATGTGTTATTTTGTGTTATTTTATCCCTTCTGTAACTGTTTTTTTTTATTATTATTATTATTTATTTCTTCTATTCAAAACCAGGGAACCCCGAATAAACAGTAGCTGGATAAAAGTAACTCAACCCCACACATTCATGTGGAATGTTTTGAAGACAAAACAAGTCCGCTAACTGGAATTAGCTCGCACTAAAGCCCATCTGGTGCCTGTGTGGCAGCCATTGATTAAAGGGCCTTGTTAGCATGTACAGCCTCTCATATGTTTCTGTTGTATCATTGATAAGGGCTTTTTCTGTCTGCACTCACTGGTGGGAGTCGGCTAATTAAAAACCAGTGACAGCGACAGAGTTGGGGGACAAAAATGCTGGATCCCACTGTCGCAGATTTGCATGAGCATTAATTGTTGTTTCTCTTTTCTTTGTTGAGTTTTTACAGCGAGGCTTACACACTCAAGGACAGAATCAAAGGTTCTTTCATCAGACAGCTTCATAAGAAGTGCAAAGGAGTCAATAACCTTTACCCTTTCACAGTAGTTATGACATTATACAAAAAAATAAAGGCACAAAAGTATCCACAAGAATCGTGCTATTCATTCACATGCATATGCAGTACATCTTCATAACCTTTTCCATAACATCTTTTCCAGGTAGAGACTCCCAAAGAATTCATTCCAGTTACATTTATCTACCAAATATTTCATCCAGGACTTATTATTCCACATCCTGATGAAAATCTATCAGCAATTCTATTTACCCCTTTATTCCATTTTTCTGTGGTGTCCCACAGGGTTTTATTCTTGATTGAATAAAATAACAGGGTTTTATTCTTCTTAATTTTTCCCTCTTATCTAGGTTTGTAGCCTGATAAGTATATCTTATTTAGATTACAGGTCTCAGTGGGGATTACTCTAAAATATTTCCAGCTGTTGCACATCAATCATTGAAGTGCATCTTACTTTTTTTGCTGTGAACACAGGCTTTTTCCAACCTTTAAGGAGACTTCATTTGTAATGCCGTTGCGACTCATGCATGCTGAGTCGAGACCCAAATTTCAGCCACAATTTAAACGATCCTGAGCACCTTTTATGGGCACTAATAAAAAAAATGCTAACATGCACGAAGCATCACAATGTTTTCATTTCCCATTTTTCCCATCTGCATGGATTTTGCTGCTTCCACTAATGTGACACATGTTTCAGTTGAGCAAAAAACAAAACTGACTTGAAAATCAGATGAAATAATCCAACATGGAAAAATAATTTCATTTTTGTCAGCACGTCTGTCTGTTTTTTTAGACTCTTGTGCCTCTCCAGAGGATATTCTTATCACTGTGTACAGTACATTGTTCGTTTTTCATCTGTGTCAACCATCTGACACCTACAGGTTCCCCCAAGAAAGAATACCGGTAAATTAGATCTCAGTAGAAATGTTGCCATGTCAAGATATTTTTATTTACAGTGTCTAACTTTGCAGCACATGTACAGCTTGTTTTGCCAATACAAAAAATGTACAGCTTGTTTTGCCAAAACAAAAAACTAAAATGTAGTGACAAATTATCCTAACCTACAGTGCATGCTAGCATTGTGAAGCAACTTTAGCATCTTTTTTTAAGCCTAGAGTACACCAACATATGATTCATTTAGATTTATTTAATCTTGTCTTTAATGGTAAATCAGTGTGTCATTTACTGCCCTGCTCCCATGATGTTTTGATTGGCCAGAGTGATGAGGCAAACTTCCTGCATCCGAAGCTGTTTAATCATGCACTCAATGGGAATTGAGCAGCACAGGGGTTGATTTACTGGGCGGCAGCTTCAGGGGTTAGAGTTCGGCATCACATCATTACTTTTTTACACCTCACATTGATTTGTTTAGTGAAGTAACAATATGGTCCTGGGGGATAAGACACTTCTGTGTAGTCAATTTTGTGGACTTCATTTGCAGACTAGAAGTACAGGAGGAAGTTAGAACTGGCAATGTGGTGGGAAAAGAACAGCTAGACAATGTGCCAGCTCAGGGTGGAGCTCAGCAAATGTCATGTAATCTGACATATGGTTTAAAATGTCTCACATGTTTTCAGATATAAATAGATAATTGTAAAAATGCAGGGGCCTTAGAATAGGTGAGAAAATTAAATACTTGTGACTTTGTTTCATCCATCATCCAGTGGTAATAAACATATATAATCTTGGGGTCTTGTTCACAAGTGAGAGAAGGAGAGAGTATCAGATTGATAGGTGAAGCAGTGCAGTGGCTGGAGAAATGAATACATTTGTTGTATTGTTCTTTCACAGTAAAGAAGGGTTAGCCCTGAACTTTAGGTAATGACTAAAAGAACAAGATGCCAAGATACAGGCGGCCAGGACGAAATGGGTTTCCTTCCCAGAGGAACAAGGTGCTGCCTTAGAGATGGGGGAGAAGCTAGCGCTGCTGCTCCTCTATATCACTGGGCTATCTGTATGGGATGCCCTCTGGATGCCTACCTCTAGAGGTGCTGCACACATGTCACACCCTGGGGAGGACCGAGAACATACTGGAGGGACCATATCATTCAGCTGGCCTGGACATGCCTTGGGATCCTCTTGGAAGAGCTGGAGGAAGTGTCCAGGGAGAAGGAAGTCTCCCTGCTCAACTATCACGTCAACCCAGCTCCAGATAAAGCGAAAGAGGATGGACGAGTAGAAAAATCCAAACCCGTAGGACCACATATGTGGATACTGCTGAAGATGTGTAATGCAAGTCCCTGTAGTTCATTAAAACCATGCAGACATCTGGCTCCTTGTAGCTCTAAAGCTGTTTCAGAGAAGCGACACCAGTAAGGCAAGAATGTTGGTATTTTTTTAAAACTTTCCTCTCCTGCAAACACTGCAACAATGAACCACAGATGCGCTTAAAAAGGCCCCACAGGCAACGCTTGCCGAACTGTCACAACACCCTTTGTGTTTCCCTCACTTTTATTCCTGAGCTCCTGCCCCCAAAGCATGCCTCGGAACCTTTCCAACGTGAGGTGATGAAAGGTGTGTCCAATCAGCTTGCGGAATAATCGGGCCAAAGCACCATGAAAAATGGATTGTGGGTTTACGGTTAGCAGAGTGTGGGGATGTGAAGGCCCGTATGATCGCACGCATGTGTGTGAGTGTGAAAGGAATGAGCTCTGCTACAAACAGGTTTGCTCCCCTGGACAGAGGCAATCAATAAAGCATTAAAACGATCACAAGAAAGGGAAGAAAATGTCACAGCCATCTGGAACTGGTTATGGTATTAATCCAGTTAGGGAAAGCTTGTTCTCCACATACATCAACTACAAACACAGCGGGTTCAATAGAACATGAGTGTCTTGGGTACCCGGTGCAGAAAAAAACTCCCTCAGTGATGTAGTACCAGTTCATATTGCCATTGTTGATGTCTAAACCAATGTTACAAATTTGCACATTTTATTCATTGAACATCACCCGACATTTGAATCAAATGCAGGTTGCCTACAGGTCCATAATTTCTTTAGCTGTCATGTTAACTCTTTACAAAAATGTACATCAAGAATCCCTGAAAGTGCCGTAATTCAGCAGCCATCCAGGCTACATGTGGCACAAATGTGACAAGTGAACAGGTTTGATGAAGGACACAGACCGAATTAGCATATTCCAGAACAAAATTAACTGACCCCATGCAGCGTTTTTGCCATCTAACAGGATGAGCCAATGCATCAACCCAAAGAAGATATGAAGGTTGACACTCTGAGATGTTTTAAAGTATCTTTACAGATTTTGAGAAGAGCCATTTAAATCATGGTTATTTGATTGTATAATATGCATTTCCAAATGTGCTATGACAGTATGACAGTATACATGACCTGATGTGGATGCATCAAAACATATGAATTATTTCTGACACATTAGCACAAGAAAGGAAATGTCCAATTAAATAAAAAATAAGTGCTGGTCTGCTTCCTGCAAATAAGGTGTGCAGCTCATAAACAAAACAAAAAAAAAAGGAAAAACACCAAAAGCTAGTCTCTCCTCTGGCGCTGGAACACTCCATTAGGGAGCCAAGTGCATTCTGTTTTTTTACACACTGGATGCACAAATATAATAAAGCTCTGCGCAGTGGTTTAGGATGCAGCAACGCTCTGTGGCGAAATGAAGGAGATTGAAGATGTATGTGTCCAGGAATTGGGACAGGCAGAGATCCATCCTCACCAAATTACCCCCATTCCAGAAGCCCATGCGGAACACTTTGTCTAAATATATATATATATATATATATATATATATATATATATATATATGTGGCTGTTCTCACACCCATGGGCGCAATGCACACACCCATTACATGTCACTTCCTGTTGTGTATGATATCAGTGAGCAATTTTATGCACCCTGGCATCATCTGGAAGAACAAACCTGGCGGAAAATAAAAGCATATTTAACAATTATGATGATGGGGAAGTCAGTGGAACAGTCCGCTCCTCACAAAAGTTTAATAAGCAGAGCAGAGACCGCTGATAATGCAGACTTAAGCAGCTCCCGGAAGATATTTGCATGCAACACTAGTCAAAAGATGGAGGGAGAAGAAATTCAGCTAAATTCTTATCAACAAGTGCTTCATTTTCTGATAATAACGTTCACACAAGAGCCACAACGCTTAAACCACCACACTGGGTTTGCCTCCCAGGACGTGGGCATTAAAGTCTCCATATGTACCTGGATCATGCATGGAACCACAATTCTTTCATTTAAATCCTAACTTAAGTTTCTAGAGTGATCTCAGCATGCTGGGACACATTGTGCTGTTCCTGTCATTAATAGTGGCCTCTTTAGATGTTCTCCCTGCTCAGGAGTCAGGCTTCTGCACTTCTGATTGATGAAAATATCAAATAAACTCTCAGCAGGAGCTTAGTATTCACAGCACGCTGTTGCTGAAACAACTTCAGTCATTTTACAGTTTTAATCATGCGTCTGGTATAAATGTGTATTTGTTATTTATTTATTTATTTATTTATTTATTTAAGGACTACCTCCTGTGATCTGGCTTTCACACCTCAGAATCTGCTGTGCGCAGTTGTCTCTGTGCACGCTGGAGAAAGTGTGAAATCGAGTGTGAAGGCCTCCAGAGTTGTTTTTTTTTTTTTTTTTTTTAAAAAAAGCAAAGTATAAATAACACAATGCAAACCTTCCCAGCTGCTTACACACTGAACATACCACATCTGTTAAGCGTGGCGGCATAATCCACGCCCTCGCATCTGCCCCTGCACATCTTATTTATGGCACAGCCTCATTCCTGGCTCGTCCTCTCACCCCTCTGCTTCTCTGAGTGTCGTTATCAGAAACACTAAAACATTCCCTCTACAAATCTCTCTTCTCAACAGTAGATTTGAAAGTACATATAATAATGTGTGAACTTTAATTGCCCTGTCAGATCTGGAGCTTTATCTGCCTACAGAGATGAATAACAGTAAGAATGATGACAGTGTCGTGCTGAAAGTAAGTTTATTTTGTGTTTTTTTTTTTTTTGTTTTGTTTTTTTGGGGGGTGATAGAGAGGAGGAGAGGGGAAAGTTAGATGAAGCCTTAAGCCACTGAGCAAAAATCATTAAGGGAATTCGTTTCCCCACAAGAGAAAACAGCTTCAAGCTGCCACTGACACAGTCTTCTAAAACCCCACAGTTAATTCAGCACAACGATTGACACGCTGCGTGTCTCAGTGCCTCTTTGATCCGGGATCATGCGGAGGACGGTGATGGATCTCCAATGCGAGGGTAAACACCGCGCCATCGCTCCACCAGGCACCCGGCTCACCATGGGGTTGCAGTCAAGCACGGAGCAGGAGGCAAATGACAATATAAATACATGCCGCAGCTAAGATCGATGGTTACAGCTGCAAAACCGATAGATTTCCCCCACCCTCCCCACAGGGCTGAGCCGGTACCATAGGTTCCATGTTGCATGTCTGGCTGTGGATAACATAGTTTCAATAACACCTGCAGCCTACCTGCAGTGCACAAGTACTTGTACATCTGCTCCAGTTCCATTACAGTTTGTGATTTCAGAGTCAATGTGGTGAAGTGGAATGATCAGCTACACAATAGCAGTTTTAGTTAAATAAAATGGTAATCTAGCTAATTGGACAGTAGCATCAGTGAGTCATTGATATTAGTCTTTACTTTCTGATGAAAGTTAAGAGTATTTTGGTCCAAGTCCGTCTAAAGAAAATTGTAAGTGATGATGACAAGCAGAAAAGTTTGGTCCAATGACGTCATTGTTTATCAGAAATGGATACTGCATGAACTTTCTCCACTGGTCTGACTTTAGCTTCTTCCTACAAAACCTGCACAATATTGCTGTGTGTGTGTGTGTGTGTGTGTGTGTGTGTGTGCCTGTGTGTGTGTGCTTGTCTGTTTATGTGTGTGTGTGTGTGTGCGTGTGTGCTTGTGTGCTTGTCTTTGCATGTGTGTGTGTCCTCAAAGTCCCTTTACGACATAGAGGGCCACATGCAGGGTTGCAAAATTGGCTTTAGGCATAGGTTGAAAGTACATGAAAAAAAAAAACCTGCCGTTCCTAGAAGAGTATTACCTTTAAATGTAAATGTTTAACAAAAACTCCATCAGACTTCTCAAGGTTGCTTCCTGGAACACGCAGAGCAATATATGTTAGAGGGCAAGTTTTCTAAACTCACTAAACTCAGAAAGACCCCTACTGTGCAGGCACAATGCAGTATGTATTGGAATACTCTGTTTTTTATCTTATAACCTGACTAGATTAGCAGAAACACTTTTATTTTCCTTGTCTGCCTGAAAGTGCACTCACTCAGGGCAGCCACGTGATTTCCCGGATGAGGCTGATAGACCACAGGGCATAAGGAAATTAAGATTTAAATGTGCAAAAAAGGACGACCCACTCCTCTGCTACATGCAATTGAACTGTATCACACAACAATGTGAAAGTCAGTATACATAAATGATAATGAATAAAATGATTATATAAATCACAATTTGTATCAGAAGGTGTAAAAGCAGAGGAAAAGTAGGGACGCTTGTACATCATCACAAAAATGATTTTCATCCTCACTTCTGTGTTTGTCTTACACAGAGTTTGTGACCTTGTCAGGAGGACATAAAGTCCTGATGAGTAATCTCGCCAAGGCTCGGTCCAGCCTTGTTCGAATGGATTATCAGCACTCTATATCTAGGTGACATTTTCCTTCGGCTGATCATCTGCTTTATCCATGTGCCAGAGCGATGTTTTGGGCCCGTGATTACACCCCGACCTTTAGCTTGACACTGAGATAAACAGTGCAAAAAGCCACTAAGTAGCAGCCAATGCACACTCTGCTGTTTTTGCATAGGATCAAGTGTGAAATGAATTTATGAGTTTAAAGGCTAATGTTTATATTCCTGAACAGTAGCTACAGTTTGGCTCTGCTCAGATATGTAAGATGAATAAGTCCTTTTTAGTTTTATGTAAATGTTTCCATTGTAAATTGTTGACAGATTGACACATGTGACATCACATAACTGTCTTGGGGCTTTTTCCCTCTCTTGTTTGGGGGTCAGGATCTGGCTTTTTGGGGCAGACATTCGTGATCATAAAAGATCTTACATAGATACAATTTCATTGATGTTCCACAGTCAATTTGTTAGTAACTTTGTTTGGCTGGTAAAATCAATTTCTCCAAACTGTGATGAAATGTTTCTGTTTTACTGTGCTTGAAATCTTTTTCATCTCTATTCTCCCAGGTTTAAGGATCAATATCTAATTAGTTATGGAAATATTTTCAGGTAGACAACCCAATCATATTTAAGGATGATGAGCTTTAGCCTTTTGGAGACAGCTCCTATGGGATCACAATGGTATTTCATGTAAGGTTACTTTCACCTGGCTTCACTTTTCATGCCACAAGTCTACATCCATCTTTTCATCTTAGTTCCCAGGTTGTCTAACTGATAGGACAAAAAATCTGGTTGGATTATGGGCTTTGTAGAATTGGGTTCATTTCTGAAATATTTTATTAATGATATGTCAGTCAATATTATCACATCCTTACGGCTAAAACATTAAAGGGCTTCTCTCAAATTTTAGAGGAGTGCTGATGATGAATATTTCAAAAATAGGTGATCCAACATGATGAAATGAGTTCCAAAAACCTTCCAACGGTAATTATCAGTGTTGTGTTTGGAAAGGCTGAAGCTATTCTGGGGAGTCTTAGAATTAGAATTAGATTCAGAGGGATCATATAGAAGATGCGGTAAGTGTTCCTCCTGGGTGATCGTCAGTGTCAGGAGGGTCACATCCCAACCCTGAAGCGCCTGTAACAACCAGATAATATGAGTCACTAATAGAGGGTCATATCGAACCTCAAGTACAGCCAACCATTTTCCAGCACTGACACCAGACTCTATGTAATTGCTTCCTACTACTGGAAGTCACATCTGTCCCAAATGAGAGATTATTATCAGGTTTTCTTTGCACCACTGCTAACACAATTTTCACTTGTTGGTGAAGAAAATAACCCTCAGAGATGATCTGGACTAGAAAGAGCCTGGCGTGGCCATTTATGAAGAATTAGGTTGCTATTATAATGCTGTTCTGGCAAGTTTTTTGTTTGTTGCTCTGTATATGAGGTAATTACGATACTAATATAATTGAAGATTGCTGCAAAGAGTCACATGTTATGTGATTTACAGTATATTAGTGCTACAGGTGTAGTTTTGTAGCCATTTAAGCTTCAGTATTTTAACATATCTACATATCTGAACAAGAAATAATGTCATAAAAAAGGATTGTTATGTGAATTAAATTTAAAGTTAAGGTTAACAGAAAACCATATGAGTTTGATTTATAACATGTAATATTCAAAAATAGTCTCTTTTATGCCACGACCCATCTCATAAATGTGTCAGTCAGGATAATAAGTGTGAGTGGCAGAGAGGCTGATGATGTGAGTCTAAAGGTGACAAAGAAGAAATGTCTCTTATCATCACACATGTCTCTTTGTGTCACACTTTCAGATCTCGTACAGGATTCACTCTCAGTTTTTAGAACAATCACAGGCCGACGCATTGACATGTCTGATTTCCGCGTGTCTCTGACACGCATCACACGGGGGAGACCGGATCCCTCAGCAGGTTGCCAGGCTACGCACTGAGGAGAGGAAGGTGGCTGACTGAAGCCGAGATGCTACTCAGCCCAAAGCACATCTCTGACTTCTCAGAACTTTGATTTTCAAAGTTACACACGCTTTAAAACTCACTCTAGTCAAATGAAATGTGATGAAAAACATGTTTTGGGTGAGATGACTCTGAGGGTTGCTCGGCGTGCTAAATATGGTGATACTAACCCACGGGGCCATTTTCTAAAAAAAAATATTTTGAGTCATCAACAGTTGAAAATTACGTTATTACAATGCAACCGTCTTGCAGCCACCTGCATTTTCCTGTCATAATAGCCCTGATCATGTTAGCGTGTGCAGACTGATGGTGACAGTTTTATCCCTCGATGTCTTCTTCAGGCAAAAATGGGGCTCACATTTCATTCAGTCATTTCCCCCAGAGCTTTCATCTTCACAGTCCCATGGGTGCTCCCAAGGTCTGAAAATGACACCAATTTCTTCGATCTGGTACGTGCACACGTGCACGGTGCAATACTTACACGTCTGCACGTGCGTCTTTGAGCTTCTGTGTGTGACGCGAGACGGCTGCACGGTGGCGCCGCAGTAAATTGGAATGAAGGCGTCGGATAGACAATGACCGCGACGGCGCGGAGCCGCGTTCACGCGAGGAAGTGGACGGGAAAGGAAACAGCCCTTAGAGAGAAGGGGGGGTAATGCACGGAGGCAGTCATGTCTTTGGGGAGACGTCAAAAAGACATATATCCCCACTGCAAATGAGAATCCTCTGTCAAGTCAAAGGCTATTATGATGCAGCCGAACAGTCTCGGCAAAAACAGGGTATACTACATCTGAAAAGAGCCAGAAATAAAGCAGCCAGACAATGTCCTTTTCTCTGGCCAGACTATTCAGATCAGACCAGCAAGAGATTTTAAATCTTAGCTGGAGCCTGCACAGGCATCAGAATCACCTTAATTCATCAAGCAGCTCACCAAATATTACCACAATGTTAAAAAAAAAAAAAAAGAATAGAGGCGCGTCCCACCAAAGACTCCTATTTCCCAAACTAATTGCATTGTTTGGAGGAAACAAGGGTGACATATAAATCACCCCTCAAGTGAAAAAGCAGCAGAGGTAGGCTACAGGATATTGATTTACTGAACACACACACACAAACACTCCTACCTGAGTGATGTCATACCACTAAGGTAATGCATCTGGTCTACTGGACGTCTAATGGTTTTTGACCCGTAAAGATTCCATCTCGCTCACTTCGCACTGATGAGCTGGATCTCTAACAGTCTTGTTAGTGTCACTCAACCAGCCCGAGTCACGTCCACGCGCTAACAATCACAGTTCACTGAATAAAGAGACAGAGTTCCAGAGGATTCACTTAAATCCTCACAAATCAATTGTAGAACCTTTACAGCAGAAGGAATGTCAGAAAAATTCTCCTCCATTAACGCTTTATTGTCATTGTGCCTCACTGACCAGTCCTGCTCCAGCGCGGTTGTAAAGTGAAACGTGTGTTGCACTTGCAGAGGATTTAAGCTTCCCTCGTGCACGTCTACATCGGCTGTGTCATCCAGTTGATTATAAAAGGCAGAACGCCCCAGTGGGAAAGCAAGAGTAGCAACTTTCCTTCATTTTCATTCAATAGTGAATGCAAACTGTGCAATCAGAAGTCACAGAACAATAACTCTCCTCTGCAGTCAGTTTTCCTACTTTGGCCACTTTAGGACAAAATCTGTAAGTAAATTAAGACTGATGGAATCTTGTCAGAATTAAAGCCTGGCGCATCTCCTAAAGTGTTTGCATTTGCGTTTATATCCCGCCCTGATTTTTTTGATTGCATTTCCTCTGATCACAAGTGACAGAGGCAGAGATAATAAGAGCATTTGCCGTTTCCATCCTTGATGGTGCACTCAGTTGTATTTTTAGAACTCTGACAGCATGCAAGAGGAAATGTTCAGTTATAAAGACTTGTTTTTAATCAAGATAATTTATTTTAACAATTAACCATGATTAATTTGCCCCTCGCAGACATTCTTTGCCATGTGATCTGATGACATTGACTTTTCGGTATTGAAGCAAAACATCAGAACCTCCCTTGGCCTTTACAAGGCAGCTATGCCTTTTCATGATGGTGGACACCACTTTGGAGGATTTACCAGCCAGCACAAAAAGAGTATGAGTACACCTTGCTTACACTGACAGCCCTTGTGGGAGAAAAGCCTGAAAACCACGAGATGGAAGATTGAGATTTCACAAGGACTTGGATCAAAAAGGGAAGCTACTTCAGAACTTCTCACATGCACATTAAACACAGAAATCCTGCATGTTACGGGTCCGTGAATTCTACACAGATGTGGGCGCAAGCTTGTCCGTCATGAGAAAACAGAAACGGTGAAATAAATGCGTTTTTATTCAGCCCACCTTTCTGCAGGCAATAAAACCATCTTCACCTCAGTGGTGAAAGAAACATAAGGAAGCAGAATGACTACTGGGGTGTCTAGGCCTGGTGTTAATTTTCTAAATGTGTGTGCGATTACTCAGTGTTTCTAAAATATTACTCTGGTGTCCACTCTGATGGCAGCTGCTACTTAAAAAAAAATTTAAAAACGAGAGGAAACACCAGGTAGCCAAACCAGAAGAATGGTGCTCCAGATGTCTTCATCGGGGAGACAATTGGGCGACGTTGCCACAGTAACTGCGCTCCCTCCATACATTGATTGGCTCCTTCCCCTCTGAATACACGTGAAACCACGGAGGATTCGCCAAGGCCTGAACCATAACCAGCTCAGATCATCTCTGAAGGGAGCTTTGTCGTCGGCGAGCAGCCAGCTGTGCTGCTCTTATCTGCCGTCTGAAGATGCTGCTGATAGGATTGTGCTGCCGGATGAATAAACTCAATAGCCTCTGTTATTTGAATGAAAACCCTCTGGGTGGCTGATCTGCCACAGTGCACCTTGGCACAGAGGGGTGGAGGGCTTTGACTGTGATGCCAACGTGATATACACATGTACACACGTGTTGTGTGTGCAGATACACAAATATGTTGGATTGTCAACCAAAGTTTCCTATTTTTAACCGATCTATCCCCGGACATTCCAAGCCAGGCCACACAAAAAAAGTTACCTTTTTTTTATCCTTTCAGAAAGTTTCAGCAAAAATAAGTGCAAACAGTTCTCTCTCTCAGGATCAAAGGTACATGCACACAGATAACACAGATAGAGTTTTGGGGTACAAAGGGACACCCGATTCGGTTGGGAAGCAATTGGAACTAATGAAATAGCACGGACCTGGGCACAAATAATGACTTTTGTAGTCAGAGCACAACATTCAATAACATTAGCCGGCCGAAACAAGGAGCTAAGACTCAATTGTGTTCCTGCAGACAAATAAAACGTCCAGCGGACAAGGTTAGAGGAAGCACTTCGGTTATTAAAATTGTTCAGACGAACACGGTGAAGCAAGAAGAAGGGAAAAGAGGTATTTCTCATAAATGTGGTATATTCAGAAGAGTTGTCTAAAGGTTTTTTCTTCTGCTTTTTTCTTCTTTTCAGATGAGGAAGAGATGAATTTCACCTTATATTATGTGTTTCAGATATTTCCGGTTCTGGGACGCCCCGTTGCATTTTCTGGACCATGAAGTGACGTAAACCGACCTGACAGCAATGCCTCGTATTGTGACAGCAACATGAGCACGTGTCTTAATTATATGATGCTAATCAGCGAGTGTACAACATGCACTAACCTTCATCCGTGGTTACGGACACAAGGCCGGAGCTCCCGGTGCCGGAGCTAATCCTTTCTGGCAGCTCGTCCAGCTGTGCAAAAGAGAAGTGAACGGCTTTTTAATGTTTGGGTCTGCAGCAGAGACGTTTTTAATCACCGAAGCATAAACCGGCTTCTCAAACTTGCGAAAACGAAGGTTGTTTGTGATTGGACGCATTTCGTTAACATCACATCATCATTTCAAAGCCTATTGCTGCAATCAAAGAACCAGAAGGGGGTAGACAGCGATGACGTCAATGTTGGTTTGACTGTTAATGTTGGGGTTTCCACAGCCTGCGCTCACGTTTATGGGCCTGATTGTGTAGGACGGCTGTGCGCCCCGCCAGAGCTGCTGTTAAACCCTTATCACCTCAAATATGCAGGAGAGCATTTTAGGTTTTAATGGATGGGCGAGGGGCGCAACTTCCTCAGCTCTGACTGGTATTCCCTCACCTGAGATTTACTCCGAAGCCAAAAATAACCACAGATGTGGCTGCGCCTCAGTTCCCGGACGCTCCCGCTTTTGTCTGAGGGAAGGCACAATCGGGTTATGTAAACGGCGTGAAGGCGGCTCCTCTGGGAGCATCAGTCGCAGTCTGAGGTGCGTCAGGCATGCCTCTGATGTCGTGCATGTGTGTTTTCGTTAAAGGGATCCACGTGCACATCCGTGAGAACTTGAGTGCACCCCGCTGATGCTCCGCTGTTCAACACGAGCACACTTGTTTCATTTGGAGTTGAGAAAGAAAATCATCTTGACAGGCTGGAGTAGTGATATTTAACAATAGTAGTTTTAGACCGAATTCATCAAAGAGCAAAGCATTTTTTTTCCCAAAAAAGGTCCAATAAATAAAATCTGTATTTTTGCTTTGTACTTAGCTCCAAGGTATTTTCCACTACTGTATATATTTTCAAAGCTTTTTTTCTTTCTTCATAATATACCTTCCATACTACCATAATAATACCTTCATTTCCTCATGCTCAAAACAAAAGCATGAACAAATCAGTTACCTTACCACCATAAATCTTTTTCATGGTAAAAATGAGACTCAATCAATATGCCTTTTTCTAATTACTGCTTGTTTTTCATTGTATAAAAACAGAGCACACAGCCTGAAGGTCAACACATTTTAAAGATTGGGCAGAGATAATGTCAGTTACACCATTTGTAGTTAAATGCAAACTGCTTTGGTTTCATCAGCGTACCGAGGTGTGGCCCTGCTCTCATTTGATTGACAAACTGCAGCAAGTGATGCATGACTGCAGACCCAATGCTACCTACCTGCTTGAGGTTATTAATGCATCTCCAGCTGGAGGACGAGGGGAATCAGGGGAGTGTCAGTGACTGAGCTGCGAAACCAGCCCAGGATTACAGTGCATGGCACGTGTCTGTATACGTTGTGAAGGTTAATGTCACCTTTCAGATTTGGCTGATCCAATAAATCAGCCATTGTTGCTGAAAGATTGATATGATTTTTTTTTTCTGGATCTTTTTGAGGGGTTTCAATCAGTCATCATTAGCGCACCTCTGGGCACTTTGTCATTTAATTAATAAAATTCAACAGCCCAAGTCAGAGTCTTCTGTTGCACATTTATTATCATTTATGAAGAATAAGAGAAATTAGACCAGAAGAAAGTTGAGAAATCACATGTGATGGGAATGAGCAAGAGCATGAAGACATCTGGAGGAAGAGTCAGAGAAGGTCAATGAGGGTCAGGGCGATGGGCAGCCATGGCGTTGAGTGGGTCAGAACTCTAGCTGCAGGATTCTGGACATATGGGAGCCTCAGAGAGGATTCTGTGCAGACCAGGCAGGAGGTTGTGAAGGCCTGGCTGGGGGGGAGTTCAGCCATATGAGACAGATGATTTGTGTCAGGAGATATTCTTGAAGTAAAAGAAGGCAGTTTTGGTGATGGAGATCTGGGACTTAGAAGTTGATGGGTGGAACAAAGATTGCTCCGAGGTTGTGAACTTCAGGGAAAGAGGTGATTTATCAGATTTAACTGAAGCAGGGCTTCAGGAGTTTTAAAAAATTAAAATAAGATTGTGTTCTGTAAATCTAGACAAGTGACAGAACATCTGCTCATGTTCTTGGTGGGATTGACTTGGGAAACCTTTGATAAATAACTTAACCAGCAGCAAATCAGTCAGAATGTTATGAAAACATTCATAAACAAGGAAAGAGGATGACTTGATGGCCTTTTCAACCTAGAACGAGAAGTGTTTCTGCAATAACAAGTCTATAAAATGGGAGGCTATATATATATATACCCTCCAGACAAATGTGTGTGTGTGTATCCACATATAGATCCATGCCCTATAGTTGTAGTTTTTTAGGCAGACTGTTGTGAAAGCAGAGCAGCTGTGTTTGATCATGTCTCTTTACCTTAATCGATGGATTTTTGCTAAATTACACTCTTAAAATTCACTATGAAAAAGAAAAAAATAAAAGGTCTGCATTCAAAAGATATTGCAACGATAATAAAAGCAGTTTGTAAAATCACAGATAGGCTAATCCTCCATTACTCCATTGTGAATGTGTCACACATGAAAGCATAAAAGAGGGATTTTCAGAAGTTTCCCACAATTTTCCCCATTTTACCGTTCGGTGCCCCTGAGATTTCAAATACAGTTACCAGTCTTTAATCCCTCGCCAGCTTCCACACATTAAATTCTACCAGTCTGTGGTTAAACTGGTGCCAGGTTTCCCATCTTTATCACCGTTAATCACAAGGAATGACAAAACGGTGGCAACGGCAAGATACGATTTGCGCACCCCCCCAGTGGTTGCTGCCCTGCTGTGGTTGGAATCTTTCACATGGAGACCAGAGCAGCACATCGATACACTGGATATCTGGTTATCTGGAGGCCTCAGTGGACTGAAAACCGCCCACATGCCTACAAAGATAGCTGTCGTCACCTTAAACAACCAAATTTGGAATTAATTGTGCAAAGCAACAGATGCAGATTTGCAGGAAGAAGAGTTTCCACAGCTGACCCTCCAGACAAATCATTAGCAATATGCAGGCCAGAAGCATCAGAAACTCCAGAAAAGAATAATTTTTCATTCAAGTTACTCAGGTTGCACAGTTCAGGCTAACTCTACATAAATACAGCTTTCACGGAGCATATTTATATCCAATTACCTTTGTACTTTGAGTAACAAAGTAAATCATTAGTTTGTAAAAGAGCTCTGCACAGGTTCACCTGAAACTAATGAGCAAACTTTAGCAATTCCATGAAAATGTGTTAACTATTCACTAACAACAGTACATGAAAGCATTTAAATACCAATCAGAGCATATCAAAAGAGCCAAAGAACATGCAGGTCATCTCTGTAATTTTCAAAGTTCGTTGAAAGGCAGCAGGGTCAGCCCACCAAATTCAATGATCTGCTTTGTAACAAGCTCAGAAGTGGTGAAGAAAAGACCTTTTTCAGATGATTTGACCTCTGGTCCACACATCTTAACAAAGCTTTGCCATTCTTTACTATATTCACACCTTACATTTAAGTGATTTATTTCATCCACCTGGGTGGGCCTGGCTGTACTAGAGTACCTCTTGACATTAGGGCTCCTCGAGGAAGCCTTTATCTGTAGTTAAAGCTGGGTTCACTTTGCACATTTGGCCTTTCACACCCTCGCTGTCACCCAGGTTTAAATGTCAAACCTATATTAGATTTGAGGTCCTGCATGAAAATTATTGGATGCACTCTAATACACACACCAAATCACAAACAGAGCAGCACATGCAGAATGTGTACCTCCATTATTCAAATGTCATAAGGGCATCACCGCTACACATTATATAGGTATATAAATGTCTGTTGTTGGATTCATACTTGTGGTGAAACTTGCACCAGGACAATCACTCTCACACACACACACACACACACACACACACACACACACACACACACACACACACACACACACACACACACACACACACACACACACACACACACACACACACACACACGCCCACAACCTGTCATAAACCAGCCGACCTGTCACATCCCTGTCCGCTGGAGGCAGCAATGCAGAACAATGAGGCACAAGCATGATTCAGCCACACATAAGAAGCCTGCACACGCATCTGGGGTCCCGGTGCGCACACCGCCCAAACCGCGCCAGCAACCTCCACTGGCAGACACCATCCCTCACTTTGACACGCCGTCTCATAACTCAGCTGCCAAAAGCTGGAAGGAGGAGGAGGAGGTGGTGTTCCAGATGAGGAAGAGGCGAGAGCAGATAAAGTGCGGTGGAGGCAGCGATGGAACAGGGGAGTGGTGGAGCATGTTAACGCAATTTGTTAGCGGTGGATAAATAGAGGTCTGAGAGGTAAATCACCGTGCAGGGAGCAAATGAAATAAGGATGGGGAGGACTGGTGGGAGGGAGTGGGAGGGAACGGGGGGGGTGTACTGGGAAGGAATAAACAACCTGGGTTAATGTAAATAATGCCAAGCATGCTGCGAGAGGCCATATTTCAATATTGAGCATATAGAGAGGCGACAGAGAGGAATTATAAATGCCTCGCATCCACAAAGCATAATTCTTTCTATTGGACCAACTGACCTATTTTGAAGACACAATGGGTGGAATAATAAAGTCGGCAAGGCCTCGCGTGCAGGTCCACTGATTTTATTGTCTGCCTCTTTATTAAAGGGGGAGTGAGCGACTCTGAACACAGGTGATTAATATGAGAAATCAGCAGCAGAACCAAAGCTCCCTCCCTGCTAATGAATTAAAGGCATCACAGGCTGGGAGCAGCAGTTCTTTCCACAACGCAGCAGACTTCCTGTAAGTTCCGGGAACAGAGCACTTTGATCAGGCTCCCGTTACACATGGGGCTGAGCAGGGTGCACTGGGGTCGCTGCATCATGAAATGCAATGTAACAGAGGAAGGACTGCTGGGGTTTGTCCAAACCCAACTGTAGAGTAAGAGCATGCCGCTGCACCAGGTGAGGAGTTCTTAGTCCACCAATCAGAGGACCAAACCGGGATAGAAGGGGGCCTCAAAAAGTGGGACAATACAAACAACTTTCTGAGGTTACTTTCCTTTAACCTGAAGGTAGAAGCAGCTTCTGCAGAAGTGTAGCAGTCCTCCTTCTGCTCAGCAGATGGTGCATTTATTTCAAATGTTTCCGCAGCCTTGAAGTTGGGAAGCTAAGACAACGCTGTCATCTCCTTCTCTCTGACTCCACTTCCTGTGATCTGTGCTGAGGGGTCCAATGAGATCACCCGTCTTTGTCGTTTGGCTCTGATGTGAGCTGTGACACAGACGTCTTGTATCTTCTTGCATTCCCTCAACAATGCTGTGAATTTTAACCTGAATATTTTGGACCTTTGATAATGAACACCACACAGTATTTGTGTGGCAAATAGTTCCCGCTGGTAAATAAAACCAGCAAACAAGAAGACAAACAGTTACCAAATAAAAACAGCTTCACTTTGAAATAATATGACACATCAATGTTATGTTACCAGTCAATAAACACACAGAAAAACTGTCAAACCATCTTATATTCTATGATGCAAAACAACAGGTTCCAACCATAATCACGCATAGTCACAGTAGAATATTTCATTCATGTATTCACAAAATCAGGGAGCCAAGAATGGAATTGCTGCAGAAACCCAAATTGCCTTGGTTGACTGTTGTTAAAGCCTGAACATGTGTCAAACATGTTTATTCATTATCTTCTATTTTGTGCTTTATTTAGCTTCCATAAAGCCCAAATATGAAATTCAAATCTTCAAAGAGGGCAAAATAAGTCTTAACTGAGCCCAACTAAGTTGCATTCACAGCAGTCAATTTTTGAGCAAAAGCTTCGTTAGCATAAAAAAGGAAAAGCACAGAATAACCTCCCCTATGTATTAAAGTGAAACGACGACACATATTTACAATCTGCGAGCTCAAACAAAGCACTAAATATAATTTAATACTTTCAGAAGTTGCTGCGTTATGTTGCAATGTTGCAAGAGGAACTTCTAACAGGATCCCCTCCTTTATCAGCTGCAGGCAGTTGCAGAAAACACTGTTTTGGCTGCGTGCACCACTTTCCCGTCACGCCGAACAAAAACAGGAGTTACTGACATGTTTATTTCTGTGTCTGTGGGAGGGTTAGTGGGTGCCGGCTTTGGGGGGAAAAAAGAAAGAGCAACAGCATCCCCTTCTAAATATACTGACGTGGAACAAGATGACACAAGGTCAGGCGACAGAGCATGGAGCGTGGAAGGTTAGGGTCGAGATGCTGGAGCCGTGCCTTTATGATATTCTGAATATAACTAATCACTTCCACCCTGTAGATGTTGGGTTGATTCAACCTTCACAATCACAATATAATCTAACCATTCTTCAATTTCTGCCATGAGCATTATTCATTTTATGTTGTTGATTCATTACTATTATGATTGTCTTAATAGATTCCCTTTAGAAACAGCATTTATACCTGCAATTTTAATATATTGTTTTCACCACAACCATTAGAGGAAGGCTATGATGATACTCTCTACAGCATAAATTTGCAGTAAACAACAACCTTAGCTGTTAACACTAATGATATGCTGTTCAGTGCAACAGGGGTTTAACCAGGTTTCCAAGCTTTTCTCTTTCTACAGGTATTTAGCTCATTGCCTCTGCAGCTTTAAGCATTGAGGGCAGCTCAATTCAGGGTGAAACCACATGCGCACAGTTCAATGTATGCATATAAATAAGCAGGCCTGGAGGTATTTGCTAACCAACCAGGTGAAAACCTGCAATGGGCCAAGCGCAGGAAACATTTAAGCAAGCCAGGCTCGCATTCCAGAAGGCAGGGCAGATTAGAAAAAGGTTGGAGGGAGCATTAGTCATTTCCCATAGTGCCATGCTCCGGAGAGCACCGTAGCATTGGAAGATCCGGTATCATGGCTGAAACGATAGTTCTGATGTGAATAAGCGTTTGCCGTTGGGCGCCTGGACCGCTCACCAAGCACCCTGAGAGAAGAGAAGAGGAGGACAGGAGGCTTGCAGATGCCAAGAAAGAAAGAGCACGGCTAATCTATACAGGTGCTTCAGCCACACCTGGATGGGAACTGAAAGAAAGCAAAACTGACATGTGGACACGTTTTATGGTTACTGCAGAAGTGAAAACAAAATGATGCGGAGGACAGAGGATGTACAGGAGGACTTTGATGGGGGAGCACCAGCTGTGTCTTTGAAGAACAAAGGGGAAGCTTGGAAATAAACGCATTAATCGCAGGACAGGAGTTAAAATGAAAGAAGGATGGAGATGAGGGTGGGCAGAGACAGGCTGCCTTTGTTGACTCAGAGTAACTCCAACCAAGCAAGATGAAAGGCCTCGCGACTGTCACGGCAGAAGTTACAAACGGCCCACTGCAGATTTGGTGGATATTCTGTGACTGACTGTTGCAGTTTTTCATCCGTATTGATGCCCTTCGAAATAAGATCCATTTTTCTTCGTTTTCTGTGCTTTGAGTGTACTGACTGCTGATATCCTGACTCATACATCAATGGAATGGCACTTGATTCCAGTCACACTACTCTGACCGATATTTTTCCTGGATAGCTCTCAATAAACAAGTTGTCAGCCAATCAGATGACCAACAACATTTAATCTCAGAGCACAGATTTAAATAGTGTGTTTACTACAGACATAGTTTTTGACTACACATGCACGGTTGTGTAATGGATTTATTGTTGAAACCAGGTGAATCAGCTTGTTAGAAGTGGACCTCTTTATCTACAATGTCACAGACCATCAATCGTGAGCTAGCAAGTTAGCAACTGAGGATTGCTGAATGCATAAGTAAGTTGTAATATATCTAAATGCATCTAAAAGCAAAAGATGTCCAGAAAAATGTTGGAGTATGAAAATATTGGTGGGTAACCAATTTCTTCCCATGTTATCAGACATGTGCCGAGGAGTGACATGCTAACAGCTTCTTTTGGAATTCCGTAGTTGTTCATGTCAAACTCCCAGAAGCACCTGGATTTCTCATTAGGGGCCATGGTTATTAAAGCGCAGTTGCCGCTTACCCCGCCGGTGTCAGAACTCCTGCTTAACAAGACAGCTTCACTTTTATCTGCTTTTGCCTACCGGAGCATCAATGATTTATCCCAGACAAGTGAACTCAACTGCGCGCGCAACAAGATTTTAGAGAAGGTGGTGAGAATGGGGGGTAGGGAGTAGGAAAATCGTTCAAAAGCTCCCATGTGCCCCTCTGTATGGGGGACCACATCTCTCAGGTGGCTTCTGCAGCTACCTATCTACATCCCCGGAATGAGCTAGCTGCATAAATATCACCTTCCCCCACCCCCTCCCTCCTCACATTGTTACCAAGAAGACGTCTTTTTCTGAGATTTCTCCCCTGCACCACCTTATTCCAAAGGATCCTTTTTTTGTTCTTTACCGTAGGCATTACCATACCTTTGATGACACTCTCCCTACCTCTTCTCCCCTTCATTACAAATGCACACATCTCCCTCTTCTGTCTTCAAAATATCTTTGTCCTAGTCAGCACTTAGGAATGTTCATTTAACAATTGCCTTGGATGAAATTATAGCGGTAAAAGGAGATGGCTTTGAAATGGAAATCGCACGCATGGGAGCCCCCGGTGGGCGCACCAACAGTCTCCTGGATCCCAATGACGAGCGCCAGGTTTTCATCCCATCTGACAACAGAAGCAGTGACGGGCACGGGAAGAACAAACATGTGGTGGCAAGAGGCAGAGATTAAAGATAGACTCTTGTCCTAAACAGCTGCATCCCTTCCCCGTCTTCTTTTATTCACGCCGGCAGTTCCCTTTCATCCTGCTCAAGGTTTAATGCGACGATATTATTTAGACGCGGAGGAAATTGCAGCCTTGTTAGACACTTCTGGCAGACGAGACGGCGCAGAAGAAGCGCTGGCTCCCTGGCTATAAGAAAGAAATATCAGGTGGTTGGGACTGACTTGGAAAACTTTTACCTCGGCGTATCCTGACATTTCTCTGCAGAAGAATGACCTTACCTGTCCCTCAGTTCAGCTGTCAGCTGTTCTCTCAATGCCAAGCTTTGTTTTGCCAATCCTTTTCTCTAAATCACAGCAGAGATGAAAGGTGGAACAATGTTTTCTTTGTCTCTGAAGACACAGATGCTCTTTTCTTATTTTAACAGCTAGAAAGATCTAAAATGAACAGTGGCACCACATTGCTTTTTTTTTGTTTGTTTGCTTGTTTTTTTTTTTTTTACAGGAAATTTACATTTGTTTGGACATAATTTCCCGACATATTGCAAAAGTGTTAATTAAAACACAAGGTACTTGGTTATGTTATGCCTATTAGATATGACCGAAACATGCTGAAAATATGTTGAACCACCGAAGCAACAATGGCCCCTCATATCTTCCAGGACCAATTATGGTCATTAATCACTCATGTCAATCCCCCCACAAAAGCCTCATTCAGCCACGTGAATCTGCATGTCCTTGATGAGAGATAATAGGTCAATTGATGATGACCTCGTGTATTTAGTCCCATCAAAATGTCCCATGTAAATATGTTCCATTTTGTGGAGGAACAGGACAAACAGTGAGTTCTTATCAAATGAATGCTCAGAATAGAAAGAGTCTGGAACTATAAATTTCTGTTCATGAAATGTCCATTTTTCCCCAGTTTAGAATCTTCAGCTTCAAATAAAATAAGATCATCCCATGCCTGAGTACAAGCCTTTGTGTAAAATAACCTGCTGCACTCCGCAGTGATGAGTTCTGACACTGGAGTCACTGCTTCAAAGGTGCCAGACACCTTTAAAGCAGACAGAAGAGAAAGATCTGGTGATCCTTTGACATCCACGATATCTGGAAAATCGGACGTGGTTGATGGACTGCAGAACCATCATATACTCACATTTTTCATGGTCGTTCCAGGTGTTTTGTTAATGGACAAAATGGTTCTCTATTAGTAGCTAACAGTACAAAAAGCCACATGTGTCCCTCATTGCAACCTCAATCCCCTTGTTTCAGCCTGCTTATGTATTGATAAAGGTATCGGCCATGAAATATCAGGTCCTGTCCACCAGTAATTGATTGTTTGCAGGTTGGTAATACATGAACACAGGGACTCGTGCTTGTCAACTGTGCTCTGAAATAAATGCAGCCATAGATTTCCAATTAAAGGTGGCTGGCAGGGCTATTAGTTAGTTCTAAAGGTAGCTGTCAGGGAGCAGAATAAGCTTGGTCTATAACTGCTGCGATAAGGTGGCTGTGATAGGTGTATTTATCCAGCCTGGAACACCGACTTGTCTGTATGGAGTGTACGAAATGGATGATAACATATATAATGAAAAAATAGACATTGGTCCGGAGTTTAAACACTTACCTGTACCTTCAATGCTGCACATTTTTTCAGGGAAAAGAAAAACCCTGAAATCGTAATTTTAAAATATAATCTTAACTTAGAGCATTTAAGATAAATTGGATTTATTTTTGTCATTAAAAAAAAAAAGTCTCCTTGCAGGTGATTTTTATGACAGATGGTGGTTACACATCATCAGGCACACTGGAGTATTAACGGGGTCTCAGAAAATGAATGTCTGGACATCTGGTTGGACCGGTTGCCAGTGAATTGAAATTGAATTTTTCTAGAGAAACAAAGTCACAAGGAATTGGTTTGGTTTCTATAATTCTGATTAGAGATATTTGTGATATTTGTTAACACCCTGTAAAAGCCAGCACGGTTGGTGCTATCCTTGTTACGCACTTTTCAATAAATCCCTGAACACACAACGAAAGAATAAGAATCAATATGGCATTATTTTCACAAATTTAGCCCTTTTTTGAGGGATGTTCAGTTTTAATACTGCACATTCAGAGGCTCTTTAAAATGATTGTTTAGAATTTTCACCCTCCACCCATCAAGATTGCTATAACTAGAAATATTATTGATCATTGTTGGTAAAGCTGTTTTAAAATGATTGTAATAAGAGTAATGACACATTTAGTCAACAGGAAAAAAACGAAAAAAAAAACTGATGTGACTATGCTCTGCCTTAATACACAATTAATAATGTTTGCATTGTTTCTTCTTTATGATTCCAACTTTTCTTTTATCACAGCAGGCCTAGAAACCATATGAGGGATAAAAGAGTCCAGGAAGCAGGAGAGAATTGTGAGACAGCTGTAGGAAATCTAAAAGAAAGGCACAAGATAGGAGTGCATGTCTGTAGGGAGAATGAGTGTCCCTGCCAACACCATTTCTGGATAACAAGACTCTCCCAGCTTCCTTTCATTCTTCCCTCAGAAAGAGCCTACTTTGCCTTGGCAGACACACACAGCGTTGTGCTGCACACAGCCGTCCATGAATGATGCAGCTTGTTTGATGGAGTACACATGTCCGTTCTAGGCGTCGAGAGTACACAAAAGCTCTGATCTTTACGATTGCCTTTGCAGACGTCCACAGCAGTCATCCTATTCTCCTTTTCTAAATCTAGCTGGGTGGGTTTGTACAATCTGTTCGAATCCCAGTCAGACCTGAATCCAGGGGCATAGGGATGAGCCGCAGAGCAAAACTGCAAAAGAGATCGAGCCTGTTGAGATGCCGAAAGCCACCCAAAGCTGACACCAACCTTTCATTCGATGACTGCCTTTGTCATGGTGACGCAAAAGTGATGGATAAGCACTCCAAAGTGCACCGCCAGAGCAAAACCTCAGGTCGTCTTCCTTTTATGAGTGCACATAAACTCTTACTTACATGTCCAGATGACACCTCTGGGCTATAACAGACTAAAGATAACTACATTAAGGACACTGCTAAGATTCACCTGGCCTTTGAACGTAACAGGAGAGAAATTCACCTCCATTTAAAACTCTAAATTCTCAGACCATAGCCAGTAAACAATGCGACAAATTCATTCAGCTAATCTATGGTCACACATCTGGTTTAATATTTCAGCCATTCATCTGTGTAATTTCTGCTGTTTCCATCTCAGACCATCATCATTAATTATCTATTTATCCCGATAATCTCTATGTGATTATATTTTCAAGTGCGTTAATGATTTGGGGAGAACATGAGATTTCCAGCAGGATTATTTGCTGCCCCTCTGGAATTGGTCTATTCTTTCATCGCTGCTTTAATTAGTACAAAATCAATTTAAAAACCACCACATGGCACACGTTTGCTTTTGCTCCCTAAGAAAAAAAATATGTTTATTCAATCTCATTTAGTGCATGAAATATTCACTTAGGCTCAAAGGCTCGTTACTAATTCTGTTTTCTGCCTCTGATAAATTAATCAAATTTTTATAAAAATCAAGAAAGTCTGGGTTCCATTTTACAGTTGTCTGCAGAATGACTCGTCCAAAATGTTCAGCATGTAGGGGAGGCTGGGAAGCCATATCCTCCGATTTAGCTGGCAAGGAAACCGGCTGATAAGAGGATGTACAGATGTTTTTAAAATAGCTCTGACCCCTTTTCAGTCTCTCAGGCTGACAGCAGCGTGAAGGTTAAAGTTACAGTCAAGCATTGACAACTGTTTACAGAAACATCCCCAAAAGTAGAACCTGGAAAAATACACTATACTACAGAGGCTGGGGACTTCAAATCCCTGCAGTAAAAGTACAATAAACTTGTTCAGGTCATTAAAGATTACGCAGAATTATCATATAGTGCAAATGAACATGTACTTTACATCTCATAAAACCAAAGCTATGGAAATATAACTATCCTGTAAAATTTACATCTGCAAGTTAAACACCTCATAAATGCAGCTGAAATATCACATAATTCAGGATTCTGTATCGCTACATTTCAGTACGGTAGCTAAATATGATACCGACTTTTTATGCATTTTGCCAGAATCCTGTCTTTACGGCACAAACAGGGTCCGCTTCCTGAGGTCAGCCTAAACTAGTGACCCAGCTGTTCCAGAGGGGCATTTGCATCGTGTTAAAAAAATTGCATAGCTATCAAAGCTGGTTAATGTTCCCTTCCTGGATAAAGACCCATCTGCTCACAACAAAGTCCAGTTGTGGGACCAGGCCCATCCCACACCATTTAAGTGATCTACGCAGCCTCATAATGCTTTTAGATCCAGGTCAAGACCCTGTAATGACAGGTCACATCATCCAATATCTGTGGATGGCAAGAAATTACAGGTCAGATGTCCCTTGATGATCTGTTAGAGAGACTCATAGATCCTTTAATGACAACTCAGAGATCCTATGATGGTCTGTTAGAGAGCCTCAGAGATCCTTTGATGGCAGATCAGAGATCTTTTGGTGATCTGTTAGAGAGGTTCGGAGATCCTTTCATGATCTTTTAGGGAGGCTCAGAGATCCTTTCATGAGAAGTCAAGGATCCTTTGGGGATCTGTTAGAGAGGCTGAGAGATCCTTTGGTGACAGATTAGCAATCCTGAAACCAAAACATCATCTGATTATAATCACAAAATTGTGCATAATAAGTACATGCCACATAAAGATGAGTCATTGTTGCTATTATTGCCGTTTTCATTTATTGTATAATTATTGTGCAAATAATCCTTTAATTACACCCCACCGATGGTGTCCCATCTTTCAGACTAACCAATAAATGAACATTTCTCTCAATATCTTCCATTTTATAATTGCAGGAGCAATCGAATCCTTAAATATGTTAACAGCAAATGATTTCTTACACAAACAAGATGATTTGAGAATAACAACAGGGATTTTAGCAGGTGTGTGGAATAAATGCATTCTAATTAGGGCAGGGCACCAGGAGATTGATGAGGAGATAGACAACAGATTCATC
Source organism: Lagocephalus sceleratus (assembly GCA_911728415.1). Classification (NCBI taxonomy): domain Eukaryota; kingdom Metazoa; phylum Chordata; class Actinopteri; order Tetraodontiformes; family Tetraodontidae; genus Lagocephalus; species Lagocephalus sceleratus. The sequence continues at coordinate 4,534,399 of CAJVRN010000087.1, read as the reverse complement.
CATCTGTTTGTTTCCACACCATTTTTCATGTACCGTTTTCCCCCCGCATTCCCTCTACAATCATTGGAAAGGTTAAGATATTCAACTCTTCTGGAAAATTGTTCAGTCGCATTAGCATAAAATCAACCGCTGTTAAGCCTCAGCAGTGCTTCTACTGCGGTGGCAGATGAGATGGAAGGAGAGGCAAAACCTCCACTCATGTGCTCTGCATGTTTTCAACTCACATTTACGCAGTTTGTGAATAATAAGTGCAGAAGCACCCACTTTTGAGTAGTGAGTGTTGGAATAAGATGGAATATACCAACATATACCAAGGTCAACTTTACGGGAAATTCTCTCAGTGTGGCAATGTAAATTTTAGATTACATTGAAAACAATATAATACATCTAAAGTAAGTAAAAACCCATGTTTACTTTGGAGAATTTTCTGTGCTAAAAAAATTTTTTCTGTGCTAAAGAAGTTTATAGAATTTCCATGACCTCCCCAACTGCTCGTCAGTCATTCAGTGTAGCTGGGAGAAGTTCTGAACTTCTGCAAATTTTTTAACAAGGCTCTTGAAAAACAAGCGGCATTCCAGTTAGTATAGTTAGCATGCCAACACACACACATTTACCACTCCATCTCCATCTCAGTGTGAAAATTCTGAAATTATTTAAGCTCATCAACTGTCACTCATATGTAGTGGTTTGCTTGTATTGCATTCTATTCTGCCTGCTTTATGCTATACACTCACACCAATTCAGACATTGGTGCGAGTGTAAATCCCTGTTGGGTTCTTATCATAGAGCGTCAGAGTTTGGTTAAAGGAGGAAGTTGGATAAGATTGCAAGACCTTCGGCACATGTGTGTTAGAAAAACTAGATGTGTTATAAATAAAATAAACAACAAAGTAGTCAGAAACTCTGAAGTGTATTGAAAGTGCTGGGAATAGAACATTTCTTTTTGCCCAATCTGCCCTGGAACTTTACAAACCAGATGCTAATTTGGCTCTTTTTAAAACCAGGGCCAACTAGGCTTTTTCTCATCCTTGTTGTACGCCACTGGGCAGAGGTAAAGTTCAAATGTCCAGTAGTTTACATAAGCGAAGCAGATCATGATGGACATGTAAGCATCTGAGAGTAGAAAACGAAAAAAGAATAAGAATAAAATTCCACATCTGGCAGCTTTCCAGAGGTCCAAGCTAAAGGGAATTTTTGCAAGTTAAACAAAGAACATCTGCATGTGATATTAAGAATGTTTTGGTTTTGTTCTAATAGAAGCAAAGAAATGCAAACACTATATTGTTATTATGATAAATCATATATACAGTATGTATCAACTGTGTTGATCTACATGTTTTTTTAAATAATTTGTTAATTTTAAACTTTTTTGAACAATTGAACTTTAAATGATTCAGACTTTTTTTCCAATATAGGAATATCCAGGAACTGGAGGACGGCTCATGAAGAATGAAATAAATAAATGAGGAAGAATCAAAAGCACCCTTTTGTGACCCTTTCTAGAGACTCCGAAGTTGACCACATTACACATTTTTGGATTAAATAGGTAAGTATGAGAATTGATGCTTTCTGACCAATTTCATCATTTTCTAAGGTCATTCTAAGGCACCAGACTGATGAACACCTTTCTGTGCTATAACTGAGCAGGGTGCTTATTCCAGCATGTTTACAACGCACTCTCAGTTGGTCTTAACAACTGTTGCAGAACAAGAAAACTCTTTAACAACCTAGTCTCCCATCAGCAAACCCATTTTTTCAAGTAAATACTAAAATTGGGAGCATTCGGTTTGATCTGTTTCCATTTTATGTCCCAAAAGAGTCCTTCAAAATGCAAACCACCCACAATCCCTTTTGATAAGAACCACTCAAGATTAATTTGGGCATTATTTACTTAAATAGGCCTAATTAACGTAGTAATTTTTCCCTATCTTCCTAGGAATATTTTACCAAACCCACATCTGATCACTTCATGTATGAAACAGAGACAACAGGAAACTAATGAGCTCACACAATCATTAAGGGCTTTACATTAATCTAATGTTACCAATATATGCATGCAACAACAGCTTGTTAGTTACCACATAAATAATTAAACGCCTCCCACTCAACACATTCTGAAAAACACCATCACCCTGCACACAGTTTCCACAGTCTTATTCAAATTACGGCCATTTGTTCCAGTTTAATCATAATGAGATTCCCTCGGTTGCCAGTGACAGGGGACCAGCTGGATTCCTGGTTTCCCAGTTACATCTCCCCCACCATCGCCTTGTAAATTACCCACATTGCCAAGCCTGTCCACAACTTGTAACGTGATTAAAGAGATTAGGAATAAACTTTTGTAAACATGGTACTATCGGGAGTTTTCAGCGTTCATGTTGTTATCTCGGTTGGCCATCAACACGTCCTTCCCACACAGGTGTACACCACACCCTCCCACTCTTTTGCCGTTTATGGCAGACGTGCTGCAGAAAAGACTGGAAAATGGTTACGTTAGAAAAAAGTACCCTTTTAGCACTGTCAAAATTAATAATCTTGATTATTTAATTCACTTGCATGATTAATTTGATCTAAAATGTAACATATGTGCCCTTATTGGCAAAATACTTGTAATTGCAGATCACAGAACACTTTTCAAAGGTTTTGCAAGTTGCATCTGAAGATGCAAGATTTTATTTACTTTTTGATGTGTCCAATTTATAATTTAAATAACACATCTTAAGTGTATAAATCACCATCATCAGTGTTTTCGCCCAAATGAAACTTGATTAAAAATAGATGGGTATTAATCATTATTAAAATATTCTATAACAACCATGTGATGTATCCGATTAAAAATTGTGCTCATTCCACAGCTCAGCACACTTTTAAATAAACCCATCAAACTACTTTCTCTGTCCTCAGGTGTGCGCCTTCTAAGAGACCATGGGTGTGTATTTCTGAAAAGTCAATGAATCTGGATTTTCAATCCAGTCACACTTATGTGGACTTTCATGTAGGCAAGCAAATACAATTATGTCACAAAAGAAAGAAAAAAATCCCTGTCAAATCTTTACAAACCTCATGACCAACATCATTTACCATGACCTGAAATCCAAAGGTATGAACGATAAGCTCCAACATGATTCAGTGTCCTTCTGACAGCCAGATTTTCTTGCTGTAATCCCCCACTGAAAGTGCTACAAAAATAACTTATTAATTCTGCATTTTCCAACCATTCAGTCTCAACAAAGGTTCTCAGCATGTACTTAAACCTGCCAGTCAGTTGACCCTTAAAGGTGAGTCAATATATTCCCAGAGTGCTTTTTTTTTTTTACCTTTTCACGAAGAGGGCGGGTGCTTCACCCAGAATTACTCGCAGCACTCTACAGTTTATTTCACTGTTCTCTAAAAAAGTGGAAAAGGCTGAAGGGCAGTTTTTCTCAGAAGGTGAAGGGTCCTCTGAACTTCAACTGGAGGAAGCTGTGAAAGAATTTGACCCATCATTCTTAAATGTCCTTCTGTAGATGGTGAAGCAACCCGGCAGGGTTCACTTTCACATTACAAACTTAGCATAGAGATAGTTTTTAATCTATTCATTTTTCTGGTCTCCTATAATTGCTTATCACTGCGGGCCTGTCTGAGGCCCTGAAGAAGTCGTAATCCCCTAAAGTCCAGCGATTAAAGGATTGAAGTAGCAGTGGAGCGTGAAGGCTATCCTCGAACGTATGGAGCTATGTTGTGACTGCAAAATGCCCAGAGATGGCGTATGGTTACAGTTGCTTCTCAGTGACTGGTAAACAGTACGTGTTAGAAATGGTCAGGGATAAAAAAAAAAACACTAGAGGTCGCCATATCAACCCTATGTACAGAAAAGTAGAACTGATATTTTATTATTTTATGACTGATACTTTTGCAGTGTTTGGAGGAGCAATGGTCTGGCTTGGCATCATTTCCTGGTGTGTGTTGCTTTCAATATGATTGTTTTCTGACGCAACATACTCACTGGTATATAACAACAAACACTAGTTATTTTTGCTTCTCATCCTACAATGTTTTTGCTTGTTCTGTCCGTTTCACTAAGAGACATAATTCTGCAGCAATAAGCACCCTTCACATTTTCCTAAATATGCCATAAATCCTGCAGACAAGCGGTAATGGCTCCCTGTGCCCCCGCTGTCAGATCCGCTTTGAACCAGCCTGGAAACCCACACGTTATTGCCCATGATGTCCTGCTGAAGAGGTGTTGCCCGAGCAGCCCTGCTCACCAAGGTAGAAAACCAACACTGTCATCTGGGGAAATTAGGACCGCCGTCCAAATCTGACTCGTTTTCTTTCACCCCGCCTCGTTCCACATCCATACATAGGCCTCTTAACCAGATTAGTCAGGTGCTTGAAGATGAGTGACACCGCTGGCCGGAGCCATTCGAGTCCAATTTCAAATGTTGGAGTTGGTGGGCTTTGGTGAAGTCGCATTTCAGTAACTTATTGATATAAATTGAACAAGTGGAAGCAATGTGCTGAGCGCCGAACTCATCTCATCTGTTCACGATGCTATCTGGACTGACTAACAAAAGCACAATTTCCCATTTATATATTGAATACATTAACATAAGCATATGTAGACTTTTTGCCGTGAAGACAAGGCTGTTTTCTTGAGGCAGGGGCCCCTTAAGGCCTTCTCAACTGTAATTTCATGGTGTAGAGTACGTCGATTCCATATTTTCACCTTTATGTGGAACTATGTATTAAATTGTCAAAACAAATTTGACTCAAATGATATCGCCTTTAACATGACTAATATCAAAGGAGATAATGGACTGACCTCGGATTTCTCCCTCAGCTTCCATTTCAACAAAGGATGAGACCAATATTGCAAATGAAAAATAGACTTGCAGTATCACAGACCAGACATCATCTCAAATTATACACACAAAAAAGAAAGAAGTATGAGCTTCCAGCCAAGACTGTGGTGCGTGTTTTGACAAGACATTTAGAATCCAGGCAAAACTCAAACTCTATTCAGCAGTCAATTTTCCTCCCCAGCTCTGATTATGAGCAACGCAGAGCCTGATAGCTGCTGTAATACCGCCAGACAGTCCAATTCCTGCACTAGCTGCTTCCCTAACAATATTTTCAAACACTTGATGCTGTCGACCGACAGGGCAGAGACATAAACTTTCCAAAAAAAAAAAAAAAAAAAAACTTTTCCTCATCATTGTGTCCGCTGTTATGAACGATCAGAATGTGTTATTTTAATTTTGATGGCAAACAAAAGCATCTGTTTTCTTTGGAGTTCCTTTCTTTGAGTCTCTCCTTTTTCTTGAAACTCCCTGTCTGTAGTTTGTCTCCATCAGCAACCGTGGCCTGATTGTAATAATGCTTCTATTCAAAAGCACAATCAGTCCTGTGGCTGCCTGTGATTTGCCATGGGGAGGGATTGCTTGCTCCGTCTTCAGAAGGTAGACAAGAGGGTGATTCATATTGCACGACGTGCAGAGGAAAAGAAAAACGTATCATTATTCCAAGAATCTGAGATAATAGCTTCCACAATAACTTTACAAAAATAGAAAAATCCTTTCATAGAAACGCGTTCATAAAAACATGGTTGTGTCCGAAGTTAGATGTTAATTAGTTTTTACTTTGTGAATTTGGTGAGATTTAATGGCTTATTTGCAAGTGTATAAACAATAATGGATAATGGAATGAACGATGGGAACAATTGCTACCCCGGCGAGTACCACATTCTTCTGGACAGAGGCCATTAACGCGGCGACATTTGAAATTGAATCCTGGAATCCATCAACAAATGGCATCCACAGAGAGGGTCCTGAAGCAATGACTGAGAGCAGTGACATGTAGCCCAGGGGGGGTTCTTTCATATACTCTTTCAGGGCTTCAAGGTTTGCAGCATGTAACATGAAGCCAGTGGAGATGGCATTTCCATCATTTGACAGCACCCCTCCCCACCACCCCACCAGATAATGAACAGCTAAATGAAAAAAAAAAAAATCCGCATCTGTTTTAGTTTTTCCTCTTTGGAAATGTGTGCTTTCTTCTTTTTTGCAGTTTCCTTTTGAAGTGAGTCAGAAGTTCTCTCTGCGGGTTGACAGTTCTTCGTAAGAGTTCTTATTTTTTGTCTCGCTATGCCTGCTGCAATGCTGGTCTCTGGCCAACACCATCAAAGTTTCAGCTCTTGAAAATAGCAGATATTCATCACAGCATTTAGTCAATTACTCATGTGAGTTAGTGCTGATCAAATATTGCTGCAGTACATTTTATACAAAGAGTCTGGATGTCAAAATTTGTGCAGAACATTTTTTTTTAACATTTGCCAACTCACAAATGCAGTGGAGCAGTCTCTCCACAAGTTGACATATGTTGGATGTACTAATCAATCCTGATAATAGCAGGAATTTGCTCCATATATAGTATCTTAATATGGAACCACTTCTAGCTCCTGGCTCTCTGGATCTGCACTTAGAATACTAATTTTCTCTACAGCCAGCTTTCTGCATTTTTGATATGAATCTCTAAGTCCAACCGTCTGTTATTATAATTTAACCTTTGCGTAGAACCATCTCAATATCAAACAAAACTGTTGAAATACTTCCATACAGCCACAAAAGGATTTTTAAGAGGTGAGAGTGATTTGGTATGATTTTTATGATGTCTTTTAAAAGTAATGAACAATATCCTCCCCATCTCCAAAGGACCCACAATAATTATATTAAAGGAAGTTGTGCCATCAGAGTCTTTTTTATTCTACACCAGCCATTTTCTAATAGGCCAAAAGGAGTTAGAGCCCCATCCCCTCTTTCATAGTTTCTGAAGTACAGGGAGATTATTGTTTAAATGGAGGGTTGGGTCAAGATGGCAAACACAAAGTGTAGTTCTTAAAGTAATTTCCCTGATTCATTTTAAATACATGATCAGATGAGAGTTTCCATCTCATGTGACATATTGAGGCCCATAGTAATCTCCATGCAGCAGAGCCCCATCAATAACATGATGCAACCTTTTTCTTTTTCACCTATTTTCGGTGCAGATAGGTTATGTACGGCATGAACTGCTGCTAAGCTAGTGCTTATTGCAGTCCCCAGATTGCCATTTTATAAACGAATGCTTAATTTTAAAAACACAACTGTGGGTCTCAGTAAGCTGCTTCTGCAAACGACCTTTTGTCGGAGGACGATCCAGCTTATTGCTAATTGGGGTCATGGGGGGTATCTGGAGCCTTTCCCAGCATTCACCATGTGGGTTTGATTGCTGAATCTCATTCACAGAGCGCTAACTACCGGTGATTCGGTCATCTTCTTAACCTGCGAACCTAGCAGATCTCCATGTGAGGACCATGGGAAACACTTTCAGGTTTCAGGTGATCAGCAGAAAAGATGGTGCATTCACCCCTCAACCATTGTCGAGTAGCTCAAGGCAAATCTGTGTCCTGACTAATGACGCCTGAACTGCAAACAGAGTGAAAAAGCAACAATGTCTGTTATGAATATTACATTTAAGTGTGCGTTCTCAATGCTAGGAGCCACACTTACCCCAGAACAGGAAAACGCAACCAAAATGATTTTGTCAATTATCTAAAATATCTCAGGAGTGTGGTGGCTATATCCTTGGGCATCACACTAGAGTGTAATTAGGGCTGGCAGTATAGAGCATGTGGAAAGTGTGAGAAAGCCAAATCCCTGTAGACCAACACTCAGTGTGATGCATTAAAAAGAATATTTTTCAGTGATACTTGATAGCATTAGCACTAATAGTTGAGTCTAAAACTGCAAACCCTATCAACCTTACCAAATCCTTAGCATCTTGAGATACCAATTAAGGACAAAACAATTTCTGCAAGGCACTTCACCCCAAAATATCTAAAAGTTCTAAAACTACTCCATTAACATTCACCCCTTTACTTTAACATAATGCCGTTCGATACTTCTGTCCTATCTCTGTAATGAAATTCAAAACCCAGGAGACACGGGACAAGAATAATGTTATTGAATTAAAAATACTGTACTACCAGACATTTTTGGCCTTATCAACCATGCGGAATTTGGTGAAATATATTCAGGGTCTGGTCGAGTTCATCTGCAGAGAAAAGAGAGAAATCCTTATCATCATCAATGTTCTTGTGTTGGCTTTAATAGGTGTAGACATGCTGTAATTACCATTAACTAGTAATAATCATCCAAAATGTGGTGAGTGTGTGAAACCTTGGGTTTGGCAAATAAAGAATGATCCATTAGTCGTGACTGCTGAAAGAAAAATAGGTCAGGAAGCATCAAACTCAGAAAGAATCACACTACATTTCATTCATTCATCCATGTTGTCAGATCAACCAATGACCAACAACATGTGGAATGGCTTTTTCAGATCTACTCTTGGAGAGATAGGTGCATTGGCTGGGCATTCAAGAAAGAAATGAATGTTAACCTGGTAACAGGTTTTTAGGATACAAGATAATAAAAACACTGAACACACATGAATAGATGGTTCTGCTCAAAATCACCAGGCACCATGAGAGACTGTTTTATGGTTTCATAAAAAGGTCACCTGATACTCCAGTATGTGAGGTTGTTTTCGTAGATTTCTGTGACCAGATTCCCATATGACCACCATGTTTATGGACCAAATGGTCTATTTTTAATTGGTGCCTCTAACAGCAGCTGAAATATTGAGATCAGGGAGCCGTTTTCACTCAAAACTCCACCAGACCTACAAGCATGAGTATACCACTATCTATATATCTAACACTATAGGAGACTGTGACATGTGATTAAACACCAGGCATGATGAGATACTGTTTTATAGTCCAATAAAGAAAGATACTCAAGGGAATGGAGTTGTGGATCAAATGCTGATGTCTTAACCTCAGACTCAACTTTGACACCGCAGTCACGTGACTCATCATTGAGCAGCGATGAGTCAACAACAACGCTGATGTAGGACTTGAGTATTCACAATCTACTTCAACATGCATCTGACTGCAGAATAAAACCAAAGGGACAGTAGAGAGAGGCTGCTACTGACTGAGCCCAGAGGAGGAGGTTGATGTCAGCACTCACCTCAGAGGGAAAGGGCAGCAGCCAAGATGTCCGAGTTCAGATTCCATGTGTAGCGAGGCCTCAATTTAACCTCTCAGAGATTAAGTAGCTGCACTCTGTTTCCAAAGATGGATCAGAATATCTATCAGGTGGCTCTGAGCCACCTGTTTGTGTGATTAGAGTTGGAACAAAATTGATTTAGAAGCAGAAATAAAACCTTGAGGTCAGGTTTATGGTAAGCTGGCACTTTGAGGTCGTACTGCGAAGGCCTTCTGATCTGAGCTCCAGATTCGCACTAAATTATTCTCATTTTCGTAATTGGCAACAATTTCTGAAGTTCTCCGTCGAACAAAGCCACACTGATTGGTTCTTTTCTGGCTGTAGCTGTTCCAAAAATCAAGAAATCAACCTGAAACTTGTGGAAATAACAGCCACAATCCACCCATGCTAAACATTAGAAACGTGAACTTCCAGTTTATTGTGACACTTTTTAGATTACCCCCCCTTTAACTACACAAGCACGCACGTGCACACCTCTGTTGTTGTGTGTGTTTGAGAGTGGGGCAGTGTCTCACAGCCAAAGGCGTCACTATTATCCGAGCCGACTTTTTCGGGGACACGCTGAGGAGGGGCTGACGTAATGAGCATGTCATTCTGCTGCGGCCGACCTCATTCTGTCAGAGCGCCAGACCCACTGCCTCGTGAATGTCTCCGTCACTGTGACTCACTCATACATAGACAAACACACAAGTCTGCGTTCTTACACACTCCGTCTCCACTACAAATGGCACCACCTAACCATTCTCCTGTCCAGCTTAAGGTCCCCAAGTCTTCAGATTTTGCCAATTCTTGATCCCTTTTACATTCAATAAAAATCACTCTGGTCATTTTTTTTTAATAATATAGCATGAAATGAATTAAATAAAGTGGGTCAAACAGAAACTGAGGTTCTATTTTGGAATGTCACCAAAAATGCTCTCGTCTGAGAATGTTCCGCTTGCTTAACTTATGTGAGAAAGAGCTGATGCGTGAAACAGAGGATGGAAACAGACGGGTTCCGACACAGAGGATGGTGAACCAACACGACGGGCTTCGCTGATGGCACCTGCTTTCTCCTCTGATAGCTGTGCACAAGGCTAATGCTAACCCTCATAGACAGGACAGGCAGTGGCTGCCTGGTTCAACCTTTTTGTGTTTGTCTTTTTTTTTTTGAAAAATGCCAAATTTGCATTTCTTTTTCCCAACTTTTCGACCCTCGCTTTCCGTTGACATTGAGAAGCTGAGCCAGCTTGGATAAATATTCACGTGAGAAAGCATGCAGCTTGCAGATTTGAAAACCAAAGAAATCCAAATCAATGTGCTGCAAGGCAAAGCTGTGAAAATCACGTACCATCATCCGATTTAACAGGCCTAAAAAAGAACCTTTGCTTTTGAAATGGTGAAGGATTTAATCCCGAGGCCACAATTCAATTCATGCCAATGATGTCGAGTGCATCACATCATGGCAATTATTCGCAACTTCTGAAATTTAGCAGTCCACTTGACTGCGAATCTTGAACATCTTCAGGATAATCCTTTAGAAATTCTTAAAAACCTCATCCTTTAGAGACGTTAACATGTAAAACTAATGCATGTTTAAGTCCTTATACTGCATTCACTCTAGTTACAAGTGCGAGATGGACCTATTTTTAATGTGGAAGAAATACTTAGAGACCTTGAAAGAAATGGATGCACTTTGTTCATGTGACATTTCAAAAGTGAATCTTGAAATGAGGGTGTTTTGACAGCAGTTGCAATAATTGCTGAAACTGTTAAAAGCAGAATTCCTTTAAATAAGCCAACATTCAACAGCAGACTTGGTTCAGATTTTTTTGGACTGAGTGCATCATAAATAATAAGTTATCTCAGTCAAACAGAATTTTAACTAATGAGTACATATTTTCTTTGTTTTTTTTTATTTACAGAGTTTTGAAATCCTTTTAATTTTACACCAACTACATAAAATCAGATTAAATTGAAAAGTTACAAACCTGACATGCATCAAAGAAAAAATGATTAGTGTACATGTCTTTAATATTCTGTTGTTGAAGACATCTACATTAGATATATCTCATGGACTTGACTGAAATATGCTTTAGAAAAACATATGATTGACTAGTGTTTAATTTAAAACTGCTAAAATTTGTACAAGGATATTTAAATGCACAATATCTGCTGGAACCAGCATTTGAAGTCAAGTTTCCAGAGAAAGTCCCAAGAAAGGCCCCTGTAGCGAAGACATGTTTGAAGAAGCCAAATTAATTCCTCTAAACAACAGTAGCAGGGTTTTTTTATTTGTTTAGTTTTGTTTTTGTTGTTGTTGTTGTTGTTGTTTGCAGCCCTTTTAAAACATTAAATCAGTAGATCCTGCAATTTTAAACTCGCTGCCTCGGGCACTGTTGGGTGTCTTTGACACAGCTCAATGTGTGTTTGGATCAAATTCCAACCAAAACAGGCTGTGTTGCAACATTGGAATCATTGTTCGGAACACCTCTGGGATCTCTCAATGCCCTGCTTTGGTTCCCAACAACATCTGTAAATGAGACGAGAGTTCTCCCTCAAAGCTCATCTCTGAAATGAGGAAGCGGTGGTGTTTTCACTCTCACAAGCTGTGAAAATGCAGCTTAGAAAATGACCAAAAGGACACCAACATGCATCTAAGCCATGATAAACATGTTGAAAGCACCCTTTTGTTATTCAACGTCCATGGCACATGTGGGGAAACGCTCTATGCTGTTTTGCAAAAAGCACTGGAGGAGCTGGAGAACGCCGAAACTTCACCCCTGCGTAGCTGTCAAAGCCTTCCCTGTGGACTGAAACCAGGGCCATTCGAACATGAAGTATTGAGCAGCGTGATAGCAGTGACACAAAGAGGAGCCTTGAGCGCCGAGAGTTGGGAGGAGTTTGCTTTAGTTCTGATGCTGCTCCTGCCTCTGGGGGTGTCCAGCCTCGACGAGGAAGCCAGCCTTTGTTTCCCCGGTGTTATTAATCTCTCCTGCAGACCCTGTCTCTTTCAGTTTTTCTCCAGCTGCAGAGCTTCACGTGCAGCCCGCCGACTGCAGAACACAGCAATCACGCGCGCATCCTCCTTTCAGACACTCTTGGTATCCATCCGTCTGTTTTTTTTTTTCCAACTGCTACTTCTTCCCCAGTTAGAATCACAGAGGGTGCAGGAGTCCATCCTGGCAGCCACAGGGGCGGGATGACACTCAGGACAGGTCACCTGTCAACAGCCACACACATACCAAACAAGCAAATGTGAATCTTATTTGGACCCTGGGAGGAGACCACAGTTCTCAGAAGAGTGTAGTAACACCACATAGAAAAGCCCAGAGCAAACAATGCAAACCTGAAGATTCAGTTCTTCAGGAAAAAGAAGCATTGGATTAGCTCTGTGCACTTGGCAACATTCACTCACATTTTAGGACTTCGAGTCATTTAAAGTCACTCCAGTTGATCCAAAAGTATTCAGGGAGGAAAATGAAAAGTATAGCTAAGAAATACAGGGATGTGACAGATGGTTGTAGAGGTGTGTTTGTTTGGTTCAGGTGGGTGTTTGTGGAATAAACGTGAGCTAGCTGCTGTACAGTCATCCTCGTCATCAAGAACATGACGATACTTAGAATTATCCACAGCATAAGTAAAAAGCAACTGTTGAATGTACGCCAATAAAGCATTTAAATGTTATATGTTAAGTGATGGATCTTGCAACCGGAGGGTTGCCGGTTCAAATCCCAGGACAAGCCAGGGACTGCCCCAGGCCCATGTGTTTACTACTGGTGTGCAATAACAACTTGCCATCTTCATGTTTAGAACCTCTGCAGGAGTGATGTCAGACAGCATCAAGACAGACTCAGTAGAGGCAATATAAGCGTTCCATGAAAGCCTCATGAGAGCAATATCACCTATGCAAATGCAGCAAAATAAATAACACAAAGGCCATATGAGTAGCCGCTCTCTTTTTTTCCAACACTTGGGAAGCACTCATGATGCCACCTCCAGCTGGTGCTTCCACATGTCCCAGCATCAATTTCCCTTTGCCATAATTGGACAGAAAGGCACATTAGATCCATTAATGCATCAGCAATATGCCAAACAATGAAGCACAGGTTTAGGCTCAGTGATGCCTGTCACGCAGACATCAGCACTGGTAAAACATGGACAAGGAAAATGAGCAGAGGGAATTTAACAATGTAAGGTCAAACAAATTAAACCTGGTCCAAGATCAGGAGTTCCCTGAAGACCTGACTGAAAAGGGAAAGCAACCAAATGATATGTGGTGCTCAAAACAATTAAGGGGTTCAAAGTTCGCAGAGAGGCACGTAGTTTAGAACAACCAGTGTATTTTCTTTGACCCGAAAGGCCTCAAAAAGCAGACGTGCGTCTTCTGATTCCACCACTTTTCTCTAATTTCTTGTTCTGCGTCTTCAATTTCACAGTCAGCTGGGCTCCAACTGCTTCAGGCTCCCCGGGCTTCGCCCACCGTTTTGCCTGACATTTTGCCAAAATAATCATGACAAGAAAATTACAGTGCCACCAACAGGTTAATTATTGGCATTTTGCTTAATATCCAAGTCGCATGGACTCACGCATTTACGCACCGACATCAGTCCGACGCTGTCAGCGACTGGAGGCCGTTTCTCTTTAATGTGGGCAAAAATCATTGCCATTGACAGAAATTATGATGGATGGTGCACATCTAATTTGTCTCACTTCACTCCCAATACATGATGTCTTTTACCAAACTGTATCTTATTATGCTGATTGGACAACATACAAACAGCTGGAAAACAGATAATATATTGAAAGAAATAGCAAGCAGCAGGAGGAAAAAAGAAAAAGCCACCGGGCATTTCAGTATCATGCTCACTTGTCAGGAAAAAAATTCCAGGCCATGATATCAAAATGCAGCAGAGAGTGCTTCTGACGCCCCCCTGTAGATCATATCCAGGTACATTTGCCACGTTTCCCCTGCACACAGTGGCATTAATGGTGCCTCCTGGCCAGGGCTGCGCGCTCTCCCCAGCACGCTGTGGAAATCATCCAAGAACAGCAGGCAGAAACACATTTGAACCCACACCGCTGACATCCATCTCACCTCACCACCAGCTCAGACCCGCTTCCTCCTCTCAACAATGGCGGGAATTATGATCGCAGACAGGGCTCTTAAATCTACCACAGATTAATTCACCTATACCTAAACCTAATTACAGATAAAAGGATTAAAGGAATTAAATGGCGTTAGCAGCTAAAGACCAGCTGAAAGGTCACACCGACAGGAATATATAATCAGTCCTCAAAAATTATTGTTTTGGAGAATTCACAAATACTGTAAATATTTTGTCTAATAATTCTGCTTTGTAACTGTGGTGTGACGGTAATCCTGGATGGGATGCGCTTGGATTTTAGTTTTCAAGCAGCCTCTTTGCTAAATGAGAACTGAAAAGTTCAAAATTAGAAGCAAGAACCACAGTCACGCATCACAGTGGCTTGCTAATGAAGCAGAACCAACTCATGCAGAACAGATACATGTGAAAAACGATGCAATATAATTAAATGCTAGGTTAATTGGTAGATATTCTGTTCTTCGTGTAACCGTCTTGGGCATCAGCTGTGTGATTATAATACCACAAATTTGAATTGCTACACAATTCTTCTATTGCAGAACAAGAACGACAAAATAAAAAAAAGTTTCCAGTATTGTAATGCATGGATTTTTATTTTATTTAGTATGCTGTACTCACACCAATATTCTCTTCATAATCAGGCAAAGACAGCCTCACCAAGTAGATCAGACAGGAATCATTATTTCACCCATTACCAAAGTACCATCCCATTACAGGTAATACACAAATAAAGCCAGTATTGATCCAATGTTAAAGTTTTTTAGTGTGTCAAATCACCTGCCACTGCTTGTTCATATGATGTATAGAGCTCATTGATTGTATGTTGAAATTTAATGTAATTTGGGGGATAAATGTCAGCCACCCCCCCTGGGTCCTCTATGGCCCGCTCAGATATTCTAACCCTGAACAGAATGTTGTTCTTCCTCAAGTAAAGCAGGTGGGATACTCTTAAAGCACGTGTTAGCATGCATAATCGGGGACCAATGCTAATAAACTATCACACTCTCCCCCTTCACAATCTGATATTCTGCAGATATTCACATTCACCTCGCTCACTTTCACCAGACTGATAATTCCAGGTGACTGCTGGAGGAACACGTGCACACCTTGTCACATTTTCATGACTGATTACCTGAAAAGAGGGAGCTTGACAGTAATTTCCGCCTTGACTTTTACTGAATGTTTATGTGGGACAGAAAGACATGGGAGAGAGTGTGGGAGAGCACAGGTTAATGGTTTCCTGTCAGTCATCAGACTGCAAAGAAGGTTCTGCTTTATTTTTTGTGATTATGATGGGCTGCCCGTTGTAACTGTAATATTTCAGTTTCAAATGCTTCAAACATTTGCACCCCATACCCGTTCTTTTCTTCACACAGACAGACTGTGTGACTGTTATGTGTTCTCTCCAAGGGAGGCTACCTGTGATTTGGCAAGACGGAGATGGGGAGCGAACTTTCAGGATAAAGAGTGCAAAGGTGGTGGCTTTACAAAGGAAGGGGTAGATCAAGATGGAGATGATGAGGACGGGCGGGTTTATGGGACTTGTCTCAGAAGAGGAGGCTATTTCCTGTAATAAGCATTTCAAAATAGAAACTAATGACGTACCTGAGAATAATGGTACAAAAATATCTTTCACATAATTTGTACGAAGCTTCAACTGAAGCCGGTGGCCAACCGAGTTAATTAACAGGAGCACAGAACTCAGAGAAGCTGACTTTGATGTTTAATGTGGCCTCAAGCAATTCAGACATGGCTTCAGTATGCAAGAACACAAAATATCATTAGAATGAAAGGAGATGTTCTCCCATTTAGTGGATTTCAGGGTTAAACAGGCTGACCCCCACCTACTGCTGAAGGTTTAATTACAGTTTATTGTCAGTACTTTGCAAAGTATTATCTTAATTTCAATGTGAATATGCATCATATTTGAGCCTATGCCTTTACACTGTGAGTGAGTGTTTATGCAGTATCGGAGCGAGGGTTTTGGTGGCACGATCCTGAACACTTTAATGAGGCGAGTGAAGGCAAACATTGGCAGAAGGTGCTTGCGTTCAAAAGATAAATACAGCTGATTTCATACAAATGTCTAAAATGTTATTATTAAATGGAGTCATGATGTCATGTCAATTACTCTCCAATCTGTTCCAGGTTGAGTGGAATACTTTATAATATTGGGGTGGATTCAAAATGACAAAGCAGTAATATTGTTTTCATGTGATTTATGCTTTCAGGCTTAAATTTGCTGTGTAAATCATAAGCATATTCCCAAATTAAAGTAATTTTTTTTATCAATGTACCTTAATTTGCCAGAAAAACGGTGTAAAAAAAGGCCAAAAAAAAAACCAAACATACTATGGCCCTCCGGTGGTCACTAGAGATAATGCAGTTCCTTCACCCAATAATACAGTGTGGGGTTTAAGCCATCATATGCTTAGAGCAGTATATACTATGTCGATTGTAAAATGTCCCATCAAACCTGTGGAGTGAATTTTGTTAGGGAAGTGTTCCATACGCTCCTCTTTATGCATCTGTTTCACAGCAAAACCCTGACAAATCTACCTTTAAATTATGTGGAAAAAATAAATAAACAGCCCGGGATAAACGCAGATCACACTTCAGCACATGACGAGATGAGATAAGTCGGCATGGCGCAGAAGAGAGAGATAGAGAGGATAAAACAAAAAGGCTTCGTAGCCTCTTAGCATGCTACAAAGCAAACTGCTGTTTCCTTGTCTTCTGTCAGTCAGCCACTGAGTTACTGCCATCAAGGTTCTCCACTTGCCTTGAGCTACTGGTTTGTACCACAGTGTGGTTTGTTCTTTTAACCACCCCCCTCTGAAAGAGACATGTGCAGCCCTCATCATTAGAGTTAGGTTCCGTCTGGGTCCCCTGATCAAAGCTGAGTGAAGGATGGGGGCTTGGAGGACATCCCTGATTACTGCTGCCAGAAGCGATTGACATCATCTACATCAGCCTTTCCCTCTCGCCATCATCATCACCACCACGTCCACCATCATTACCCTCCACCACTCCAATCAATATTCCTCCACGAGCAACCGTGACTGATGTCATCCTTGAGTGAAGACACATAGTCTAACTTATGTTGATGCTGGAAAAATGAACCTGAGAGAAGCAACAATATGGATTCAAACCAGACCAATCGACTCCAGCTGAGGAAGGTCGAGTCTTTTCACAAATGCCAACATCACAGATAAGCTATAGATACGATTTTGAAATGTCGTCAGGGACGTGTGTGGGTTTAGTGGCAGGTCAAAGTGTTGGGGTGGACAAAATGCCAGAGAGGAAAAAGGGAATATAAAACTCAAAGGTGAAGTATGAGCTTGCATTAACATGATTTATTGGAAGCGCTTCATCGTTCTGGCTCATCAAACAGGGGAGCAAAACTCACCTTTGACTCTATAACATCGCTGATATTTCATCACTGATACAAGCAATTTCCTAGCATCGCCACTTTCAGCTGAAATGCCAACCTGTTTCCATTTACCTCCATTTTCCTCCCACCACCTCTTCATACTCTGCCTTTTCTTTAACGCCCATGCTTCTGATTTAATGGAGGACTACATTAAAGCATATATATGCATGCACACATGCTTACGGGGACATTCACCAACATGTTTAAAGGCACTCGGGCTGTGCATAATTAATCAAGTGGCTTGTTTCCTCTTATGATGAAGCCCTGATGGCAGTGCCTGCAAAAAAAAAAAATGTTTGTTCCTTTGAGGATCATTGCAGTAGTTTCCCTGAGTTGGACATAAGCAGTTTAAACTTTACTCAGCTAG
Source organism: Lagocephalus sceleratus (assembly GCA_911728415.1). Taxonomy (NCBI): domain Eukaryota; kingdom Metazoa; phylum Chordata; class Actinopteri; order Tetraodontiformes; family Tetraodontidae; genus Lagocephalus; species Lagocephalus sceleratus. The sequence continues at coordinate 4,516,405 of CAJVRN010000087.1, read as the reverse complement.
ATTTGATTTTTTTGATTTTTAAGTCAAGTGAAGAGCCGTTAAAGGGGATCAGTGTTTGATCAGACAGGAGAATAATCAGGCAACAAAACATATCCCCTGAACAGTGTATACAATAAGCAAACTTGATTAAATTTCATGGCCTTACGTAAAGTCTTTTCTAGCTCACTTATTTTGTAGTATTAGTAGGCACAACTGAAAATGGTGGGACAAAGTTTGCATCCATTTCAGCATTCATCAGATTCCTGGCCATAATCGGTGATATTTCAGGGGTTTGACATCCAATAAAAAACACTTTGATTTGAAAAATTGATTTGAAAACAGGTCTCCTGATCCCCCAATAGCTAATTTTAATAACAGCTGTGTGCAAAATTGCCCAAAGAGGATACATCCATGCTTCTGGATTAATCATGGCTCTTCTGTCATAATCATAGTAATTATAATTCCAGTAATATCAAATTGTACTCATTTGCCATATTGATTGGCAAGTGCATCACCCCCCCACCCAACAATCCCCAATCATTTGTCTCATGTAGGTTTTGGGAAGAGCTACTGATTGCATGTATGTGTTAGTATAGAGGGAAAAACAAGTATTGGCTCCTGCATATGTCCTTGGGTAATTTACATCCGTGTGTTTAATTGTGTGTGAGACTACTCGCTTGTCTCGGGGGGCTCATCAGCAGTCACTCTATCAAATTGTCTCTCGCAGCTCCTTTCGTATCTCTAAAGGGAGCGCTGATCTATCCCTTTTGCTCATACCTCCATTAAAAGCAGAAGCCAAATAATGACTTAAGGTAAGGTAAACTGACTCTAAAGATTTTGTCTGTTCCCTCACATTTCTTGTGAATTCATTTGGGTTTTTTTTTTTTTTCTGGGCTGCTGTTGTTTGATGGGGAATTTCCTGGGCTAGAGGATGAAGAGCAGAAAGCTGGAAACTGAATCTGACTGGAATGTCATTTTCAGCCCTTTTGAGCTCAGCAGACTACAGATTGTGAGCTGTGGTTTTACTCTTGTACACAAGGGCATGCATGCATGTATGGATTATCTATCAAGGACATCAACTACATAAGAAAAGCAGGAGTTATTCTTATTTCATTCAGTCTGTCACATGTGTTATGGTATTCATACAATATTCCATAAAGTATTCCATAATATTCTGAATGTTTCATCCATTGTTAAAAAAATAAACTAAAAAAATAGATTTTAAAAATTCCTCCCTGTAAGTGCTTGTGCTACTACTTGCAAATACCAACCAAAGCATGCTAGTCATGCTACAAACAAAATGTGCTACATAACAGAGCATAAAAGAAACATTTGAATGTTTAGTATTACACTGTAGATGACACATGATGCACAGTGTATTATGCATTACAAACATGTGAACATGTTATCTGTTTGAACTGAAATACCATCACCCCTCCTGACTTATGAGAAAAATGACAAAGGTCTTGTGGTTCTCTTGGAGGCTGCAGCCCTCCTGTCAGTTTTTTTCCCACTCACACAATGACATATTACATGACATACAGGCTGTAAACTCCACAGACGACAATCTATGCCTTCCTCACCCAGACAGGCCACTGAGAGGATTAGGGTGCCTCCTCCAGGGCAAAGAATGAAATCTCTGAGATGGGTGCTTTTTTGGGATGGAAGGAAAGGTACATACAAAAAAGAGCACAAAAAGGAAACCATAATCGTAAGTAATAGGGAAGTTACTGGGTAGTAAAAACATTTGCTTCCTGGCAGGTTTGACCCACAACAACATTCTGATGTAAGCAACAATTGAGCGATACATTGTCCAAGATCACAATTCTGATGGCAATCAGAGGCACCATCACTCCTGCTTTTAAGACATCAGGCATTAATTCATCTACCTCATCTGCATGTTCAAACACCAACTTCAAATGTTTGTGCTGGGAAGCCCATAGGCATCGGTTTGTTTTGCAATTTCATGACTGGCTAATTTTCCTCCTCAAAGGTAGCAGTTCTGACTGAGTACATCTGTATATATGTGTGTGTGTGTGTGTGTGTTGTATACTATGCATGCCCTCAATGTATTTCTCACTAATTTCATTTCCCCTCAGCCGTTGTCTTACGTAAAGACACGTCTGTGTCTTGTACCCAAAAATATTAAATGTTTAATTCTGAACGTTTAAAAAATTCTGCAAATCCATTAACATTCCCAAAGACGGGCTGAGATGCAATCGATGACTTCCCTGCCTCCACAGAGTGAAAAAAAAAAAACACTAAAGCATGTGTTTTCATTCGTCTCAGTCGAGCAAACAGGGGTAACACCTCTTGGCAGAGTGAACAAAGTCTTTTTCCAATTGACATGTTGCATTTTAAACTCTGCCCTGAAGAACCACATTAGGCCTATTTGTATTTTGCATCTTTCATGGGACCTCACAGCAATGGTTTGTCACAGGTATTCTGATCCAAAGTTCGGTGTCCCTGCATTGCCTTTTCCTCCAAGCAACTTCTTTGCGTTTCTAATCAAAGAACACACTGTTTCAGAGGAAGGAACACTGGTGCTTCCCTGGAACAAAAAGGTTTCTGAGCCAGAATACATCACAGGAAAGCACGGTGCCAAGTAGCTCTGTACCAATGGAACATAAACATTATCAGTACAGAGCATAGAGGTGCACATCTCCAAGTTTGGACTTCTCTCAAGACTTTCAAGGCCAAATTCAAGAACTTTGATGTTTTCTGTTTAGAGATGGATTTTGGTGGCAAAGTGATATACAGTATAAAATAAACTTTAATGAATGCTGTCAGTCCTTTTAGGTTTAGTTTTCTAAAGTTTAATCAATACTGGTTTATGTTAGTAGATGAAGACTCTAAAAATATACCATATTTTGACCAACTAACAACTAACAGTCAGGAACCAGACTGCTGATTGTCCAGACAGTGATTATTATAAATGGTGAACTCTCCAGTTCAGTTTAGACTGAGATACAAAATGAAATTTCCTGGGAAGATGATTAACATTCATTAAAGTAGCATCAAACTTGAAGAGAGAGAGAGAGACTGTACTTGTGTTGCTGTCTTGAGAGAATGTCTGCCTGGTAGACCTTAATTTCCTGCGGGTAAAGGAAATCTTGACCTTTCTTCAATAAATTAAAATAGAAGTTGAAGGTGGAAAAAGTCCCATCCAGAGTTTTCTTGTACTTTGGGGATATCCACCTGTCAGTCACTCATCCAATCAATGGCCGGCCTATTATTCCATCTTCCCAGCTGGTATGAGTCTCATGTATGAATGAATGAATACTGTTCAAGTGTATCGTGCCTCTGACTGAAGATTGTAGCTAATAAATATTTTTGCTATGAGGCACATGATTCAGTTATACTTTCAACACCCCCGCCCCCCAAAAAAGAGAAAATATATTAAATAATGGGAATTAAAAACTCTATCATTGTCCTTTTACTTGCCCACTCCAACATATTCGCACACAGCTTCCTTTTTCACACTTCTGCGAGCTCTTTCCTTGATGTTTGAGTCCCAGATTTTCTTATATAATCATCAATTTTGCAGTCTGAAGCACTGGCACCCTGGCACTCTGCTCCACCACAAGGAAAAAAATGTCAACCTTTGCCTTGAGCTCCACATCAACTGAAGGCCTCCAGCTTTCACCAAATGTCTTTTTAATGAAAACTGTTATGTCTCATCGATCAGTGCACCTCTAATGGCTCCTGTATTACTGCAGGTACCGCAAAAGGTACTGTTGGAATATCTGGCACTGGAATCGCAACGTTGGCCCAAATACACATCATCTCACAGACACTCCTGAACACCCACATACACTTCATATTTCGGTCTCATTTTTTATTTTTTTTGCAGTTGTGAAGTACATGCAATCAGTCTGGCTTCTTTTCAGCAACAAACAGAACATGTGGGTTGTCAAAGCAAGAAACAAAAATATGATTGGTTTGATTATCAGAACCTGCATGGCCTGAGAGTGTGAGGATGGACTTGGGCCCAATAAATGACAGAACAACCATATGCACATAATGGTTGATTGCAATTAGGTACCACACAGCTTTTCCCATAACCTCCAGTTTGCTCACTGGTTTTACCTCCCTCACCCCACGTGTCCATCTCATGTCACCCTACTCTCCTAGCCAAAAAGAGAATTTTCATTCTGAACATGATCCCACACACAAAAGGAGGCGGAATAATCATCTTCCCCTCTCATCCGGTTTGAATCGGCCCTCTCCACAATTTGCATGCCATCCAAAAGTGAACTGGTATCCATTAAAAATAATGGATCACTTATTTTTCACCTTTTGGTTTTGTGCAACAAAATGGACAGAATTTGTTATTTATTATATTTTAGGTTGTTTAGACACACATACACCCACTCACCCACATATATATAATACAGTACATAATACTTCAGCAGCAATTATTATTTGTTTTATTTCCCACAAGCTTTAATTGATTACTTGTTGCATTCCAGCCCCTAGTGCCAAAACATCCAGAGAGACTTTTGTGATTGACAGAGCATATACCATCATCTCAGCTTCATTGCATGTGTCACCTATTTCTCACCAACTGCCAAACTGTTTTTGGTCTTGTTTGTCTAACTTAGATCATCCTGTCAATTGTGTTGCTGTTTGGTTGATCAAACACTTATTCTGATTATCTAACCTAGTGATATTTAACCTCAATAGTTTGAGATTGTATATCAGGCCTGTAGCACAAATGGTGGAGACTCAGGAATGAGGCCTAGATGTAGTTAATTCCCATGTTAAACAAGAGTTAAATAAAGGAAAACTTACCAAAATAAGGCTTCCAAATAGATTCAAAGAGTCTAAATCCTCGAAATCAAATCTAAAGACAATAATCCACATAGAACAGAAATTGACAATGACAAAGGGGAGCACATGGACTTGGGTGGGAGGAGCTAATTGGACACAGGTGAAGCAGGGGAAGACATCAATGTGCAGTATTCAAAATGGAGGGATATCGTGAAAGAAGAAACACAGAGATGAGATAAACAACAAAAAATTCCAAAATTAACACTGCTGAATGTCAAAGAGAAAAAATACAGTTCCTCAGAAAAGGATTCTGTAAACTTCCTTTAAAAACCAAATGGAAACTTTATAAATCCCATATGGCTTTAATGTATATAGGATATGAAATATGCACAGTATAGGCACAGAGAGAACATGGAAACTCCACATGGCCTCAAGCTCACAGTAAAAGCTTTTTTTCATATCAATTATTTTTTCCTCTTTCTTCCGCTGCAACTAAAAAGAATGCTGCCTAGTTTTACAAAAAAGCAGTTGGAATTCTGAAACATTCCTTTGTGGAGGCTCAGGCAATGTTTCTTTCACTACAAAGCACATTGTGGTTTTAAGCCCCGTCAACGAAGGCAACATGAATCGCCTTCAAGTTGTGCTTTAACAATGATGAATGCTGCAATGTAGCAGAAAACAAAATGACAGCCAAAGCCGTCAGTTGGAGTTAAGGAGGGATAACAGCGGATCCTTCTGCCATTTAACTTCATGACAAAGCATGATCTCTGGACGTTCAAACAAATGTTCTCTTCTCTCCGTGAATAACGAACAAGGCTGTAATTGATTTATACCCTAGAGTCAGGAAGCTTCTTTATAAAACATTTTAAAGCAAAGATTGCCTGTGTATCCTTCCTGCGTAGGCAACGATTCCCCAAGAGTACAGCCCCATGTTCGTTCTTTAAATGAGCTGTCTCGTTGACTTTAACAGAAACCTTCAATCCCCAGCTGGTCTACTTTACCTTCCTCCTATTGTTTGTTTTCCTATACATCTCTGATTTCCTCTTTATGGCCCCCTCACATCCAAAAAAGAAACCTGTTATTGATTACAGTTCTGCTCACATCTCTTTCAGCTGTTTGGTGTTCTGCTCCGCTTAAACTCGCTGCCTTTTATGCCTCTGTCGCTTCTTTTTTTAGAACATCCCACACACAGCTATCAAACAGGAAACCACACATTGTTTCACAGTCTCACACTACAGTCGGTGCAAACTCAAAATTCACTGCTGGGTATTCCTGATGGAGATGGAGGAAAAATCGAAAAATCACCTTCCCCCATTGATGATTGACTGTCAACCCCCACGAAAGGCTGAGTGATTTTGATTTTAGCCCAATTCAAGCAGAGGAATAAAGGCCTTTGGTTTAAAACCTCTGAATAATTAAAGAGGGGTGTCTGATACGGCAGCCAGACTGTGGTTAGATTTGATGAGGGTCCAACTCATACCCAGATGCCGCAGAAATCAAAGCACCGTTTGACGTGTCTGAGCATGACAGATGTCCTTGATGGTTCATAAGAGAAGGCACAGATCAATACGCGCTATTGGTTTGTGGTCCACTCCCCCTGGAGACTTATGACAGCCGGGACATAAAAAGCCAAGATGCTTCGATTGCTTCATTGTCTTTTGTCCACAGTACATGTAGTAATTAATAGACCAAAGTGGGGGCGATTGGGAAAATGATTGAAGATTCAAATCTAACCCCTTAACCCCCCAAGAGTGGGCGTTGATGGCTCTCAGATGAATCAATTCAAGGTTTAGGAAAGCAAGGACAATTTTATTGAAATACTGACTATATTATTAATAAGTGAATAAGTCATTTGCTTGTTCCTTACTAAACTTTGAAATGACAGCAGGTGTTGTTAGTCACCAGAGAGTAAAGGCCCCCAGCACTGTACGGTCAGAGAGTGGGTCTACGAATCTCATACTTCGTCAGACCTCTGGCTACCTGCTATCCAGCAGTCCAGTTGCTGGACCATGGTCGTCAACATCTCCTGATGCTTACCTCCTATCTCCTCCTTGCTCCTGACACCATGCTGGGAGATAGGGTATAGATTTGTTTTGGCTCATATGGATTTTCCATCCAGGAGAAGCTGCGTTGCATGAAGAACATATGTGGCCTGCAGGTTTTACCTCATCCTAACACTTAGAACACCGAGGAGTCTAGAAAAAAAAAATAGGCAAAGAGAAATTGTCTGTGGCCACACTGTGGAAAACTAGCCCTTTATAGGGGTTGCTAATTGCTTCTCTACCTCACAGTTATTGAGGTCTAATTGGACAAATGCCTGATGATCTTTGTATTACACTGTAATGTTATGTTGTTTTTTTTCTTAGAGTGACACTTTTTCGCCCCACATATAACAAGCATTACAACTCTGACCTCGCTTTACTTTGTTGTCCACATTCTTGCAGGATTTCTATCAGTTGGTGTCGTTTATCAATCTCTCAACACATGTATCACCCAGAGTAAGCATTAATAACACAGGGTTAACTTTCTGTCACTACCAGCTAGCAGTCTGACTTTGAGCCTGCCCTCCACAGACCCCACATCATCCCCCCTTTCAACAACTTTCAGCCCTTTTCTGGGCTCCAGTTGCTGGCCTGCTTGCCTGTCTGATCTTCACTGCAGGCATTTCTCCTGCCACGGAGTTGACAGGTTCCTGATAAAATGGCTGTAAGACACCAGAGATGTCAGAAATATATCCATTTCTGTGAAAGCAATGAACTGCTTTGGTCTTTATTTCCACTTCTTGCCTCCCTGTTTGATCCTGAAGCCTTTTCAGTGTGAACAGATGTATAGATGACTCTGAAACTAAAAAAGGTATCTCCTAAAGAATGAGTGGGCCTAAACCCTGGGGCAGAGGCAAACCACCGGAGGCAGTACAATTCTACTTTGTACTTAGATGTCTATTTTAGTCATGAATAGGTATGAGAGGAAAATGAGGTATTTCCTTTAATTAAAAACCCTAGGTACATGAGGATGTGATCTTTTTTGTTCTTTTCCTAATTAGGCTGCGTGTATCTAGAAATATGCATTGTATTCTTACCTGAGTGCAAGTTTTTGGCCACCCTTAAGGGGTGGCCTACTAAAAGTTACAGGGATGCAAGTGCATGCCTGTGCATGTGTGTCCATGCCCATACTTTTTCACTTTATTCAAAGGAAAAAGAGGGTGTGTGTGGGTTTGACAAAGTCATGGCACCATCTGTAAAATGCCATCCAAAGGAGGAAAATGTCTATTCCCAGAGCAAAAAACCTGGTAATGATGGTCTCAGTGGAAAACACTATCACACATTCCCACACACGCACAGAGCACATTGACAGCACCCTTTTTCTGCCTTCTCCTATACCTTTGCCTGCCCCTCAGCTGACAGCCACCCATTGGGGAATCCTGACAAGAGGCATGTGCGTGCTGGCCGGCGCCTTTCAAACTAAACCAGGTTGCTCTTTGAATGCTAAGGTATAGAAATGTAGCTTCAACAACCATGAGAAAACCTGCATACATAAGAGCTTGTTAAAAAAAATAATGCAGCTGACCTGGCTCTTGACTTAAAAAACATTCACCTGCTACCTATAAAATATTGTAAGTTATCTCTACCACAAAAAGAAATTCAGCTAATCAGCCCATCAGTAATAATTCTTAAAATAAAGTGTAAAATATGAGAAAACAGTCCAATTTACTCATAACAATCATACTTCTCATCTTTATCTTTTTATGCCAAATGATTTAAAAAATGCATCTTTTTGGAAGATCCTCTGGATATATCATAATGGCCAAACATAATGTATGTTAAAAAAAAAAAGGTCTGAGACACAAAGGCAATCAGAGAGTTAGTGCCATGTAACCATGATCAATTATTCTGGATAACCAGTGTAACATCTTGAAATGAACATTATCCACCTCTGATGAAGTCTTTCCACTGTATATTTTTGAGAGGCTCTTTAGTTTTCTCCAACTCCAGAAACAACCTGAAAGAAGGGAGAAAGCCATGAACAGCCTCTCCTATATTCTCCTCTCTTGTCTATTTTGCCGCCTTCAATCACAAAGTGGTGCTTTTCTTCTCTCTGCTCAAGACTTCAAGCTGAAGCTTCTTTGCTCCCCCAATTGAATTTCTGTCTTCCAACACTGTTGAGATTTTTCAAACCTCAGCTTTTGCCAAGTTCTTAACTGAAGAGCAACTACTGACCAGTTGTTTGCTATGGGTCCTGGAATGTGAGCGCCACAGACGGGCTTGATGAATATTGGGTATCATTTCATTTTTCCTCAATATCACATCTCTGTGGTGTGCAGGAACACATATCTGTTACATCCGCACCAGTGTGTGTGTCTGTCTGTCTGTCTGTCTGTCTGTCTGTCTGTCTGTCTGTCTGTCTGTCTGTCTGTCTGTCTGTCTGTCTGTCTGTGTCATTCCCTGTTCTCTGTTGTGTGCATGTATTATCACTTGGTCGATAGAAACCCCCCACAATTTTAACACCCACTGCTACGGACTGTATCTGAAATGGGTGGTTCTGCTAATCTACAAGAGAATGGCATACACCCCATGAGGTAGTCATAGCATATCGTTAAGTCAAATGAGATGCTGATGGGAAAAAATGAACGAGGTTAAGAGTGCAGCAAAGAGCCTTTTTGGGGGGTTAACAGGAGGTGGCAAGACAATCAATCGGGCTGGATATAAAAACATTTGAATCAGATATTACAGCACATATATTCTGCTCTACATTACTGAGGGAAATGCTCAAGGTCAAACCCGATTGTTTCTTTCCACAAAGCACAAATGTAGATGAATTCTGCACTAAGAATGCATTTCTGTTTTTCCATGCATATTTCTTGTATGGTTTCTCTTCAAACAATTTACTTTTGGTCTAAATATTGAGTATTACTAGATTTCAGTGGCTAAAAAGTAGCATCTTGTTTCAATGGAATCTGGCCTGTTTGGGGATCTGCTCAACAGTGTTATGACCTGTGGAATACAAATTAGTAGTCATTGCACTCCCCACAACTGTATAAGAGGCTATATCCATGCACAGAAGACGAGTGAACCAGACACCTGGACATGTACATATCTTCTTCTCTCCCATCATTTGAGACGTCACTCGAATCTCCTGGGGAGATTTCACTGCCAGTCAAGAACATGAATGCCACAATGCAGTAAAGTCAGTCATTCCTCCGCAAAGCTGTCGCTGAGATCTGTCTGTGTGCCTTCTTGTCAGCTTTGTTCTGTGCCTGCCTGCCTGTCTCTCCATGCCCCCTTCAGCTGCTCTCACCAGCCATCGTAATTTTTTTTTTTCTTTAAATCCATTACCCACCCTAATGTCTTCAAAGCATCCGCATTCCATGTTCATGTCTAATTTTAACTATTCAGATGTTCTGCTTGTGCAACCATTGTGAGATACAGGATTTGTCAGGTCAAACATTTCATAATTTCAATAATTATTGGTATTTTGTCCTATTCAATTCCATGGACTGCATGCTCACTCAGAACACACACTTGGAAACTTCAAAAATACACTTGGAACACACACAGTGGTGACACTTTTGGCCTCTCCTTCATCTCCAGAGCTACCATTTCCCTGTGGGGTGTAATATTTCAGTGACTGACATGCGGTCTCACATTTCTGTTAATAACTACTGACTGCAACTTTGAGTGGGGGCTTTTGGGGAAGGCAGAAGTGCAGGGGTTGGGGGGGGACTGACAGCCATGACACAGCCAATCTTCTGTCCCCAAAGCCCCTTTTTGACTGCTCTGAGGTGAATTGGTGCTATATTTAAATGAGCAAAATAAGCACAAGTACTGTACATGTGTTGAAAAAGTTTGCATCTTCATACTGGATCACATATGTGCCCTGGAAAGTGAGATCAAGCCACAAGAATGACAAAAACAATTTGAAAAGTTTGCTTGGAAAAACAGACATTTTCACAAAAAGTATATATCATACAAATAGAAGAGATTGAAAGGTATTGCCTGAAAGCCACAGTGCCCACATGTCGGTTGACAGGAGAGACAACATTTTGTAGGTGACAGGTCAGTCTTGCTGTGGTATTCTTCTCGGCTCAGATATCAAACAGTGAGAGAAGATTGAAGAGGCGTAAAGACAGATGTTGTTGAACAGTATGAGCTTTAAAGGGGGGGTGGGGAGTAAAATATGGAAAGAAAGCTTTGAGCAGACAAGGCAGAGAATTGTGTGAATTTGTGAGTGTGCAGCATGCAGTGAAAGTGATAGGAAACCAAAGGAAGGGAGAATAATGGAGAGAACAGGGGGAGGATGATGTCCATCAAAGTGCTCTCTTGCTCTGTCAGGAAAGAAGCAAGAGATGGGCCAGAACAGGGCTGCCTATTAAAGATGGGGGAGGGTGGGGGGTGCGAGACAGGAGTGCTCAAGGCCCGCGGAGAGGCAATGATCAGACTCTGAGTTTAACATCAACAGCTGATGGGCATCAGGGTCCTTCAACCCTCAGATGCCTGCTCTTCTCCTGCAGCACTTTTCATCTTGCTCCACCTTTCCTGTTCTGCCTGCTTTCCTCCCCTGCAGGCTACCGCTGTAATTGGCCGTCCGACTGAGCTGAGTATTGTGCCGTGTGCCTCTCATGGTGTGTCTCAGACTGATGTATGTTCCTGCTTGCACATCTGTCTCACATCATATATAATTTGCGCAGCTCACCACAGCATTGTGATGACATTTAGGTTATGAACACAGCAGGGGACTTCTCACAACTAGAATAATTCTGACTATAATAATGCACAACCTTTCATTTTCACTTTGAAAATCCTATTTCTGTCTGAACACGGGCAGTGGAAATAGCAAGCGACTAATGATTTGAGGTAAGTGGGCCTTCATCCCATGACTGTTTATCTGTAAAAGCCTGGAGAACCATATTGCCTGGTAATATGAATATTTGTTGTGTAGGTTAGAAATACAAATTTCAAGATTTCAACTCTGTCAAGGTTTTATTTCACATGAAGCAATGATGTGAAGTGTTTAAAGCTAGCCCACAAAGGGGCTGATGTTTTTTACAAAGTCCTCAGGTGGCTGGATAGAAGTGATAAGATTTACATTTTCAAAGAAGTGAATGTATATTAATCTTGATCTCAACTTTGTGGTTTATTGGCTTTGATAAATGTGCAAAAACTATTTTGTAAAAATAAAGTAAGAGAGTGAAAGAGTTCTCAACAGGAAATGGATCACAGGGCACATTTCATAAGTATGATGCTTAAAAACTCTGATGTCAATTTGCCGCCTTCATTCTGACTTGATTGAAGTCATTTTCGCCACCGCTGCATCGGCACATCAGCTAAATATCGCAGCTGCCTTTTTATGTTCAGACACATTTTCTGCTTCGCTGCCCTGCGACACGAATTGTCATTTATCACTCGCAGGCCAGTCGTGCTCAGGTCTTCCAGGAAGAACAGTGTGATCTGTGGCTGTCTGCTTATTATATCATCCAGAGAACATCCAACCAACCCGCTGATATTCAGTGCTGAGAATCATCCAATCTCATGTGGATGAAGCCACATCACACACATAGAAATTTTTTTTTAGAGAATTTTTTTTACAGTGGCATCAGTTTATATCTTCTTAAAATATTTGGAGGTCAAATCTGACACTGCCGCTGATGCTGAGTTTTAATTGTGATGTTTCTTCGACAGATAGATGTGCATTTTATTTTTGATTATCAATTCCCACTGATTTGTTTGGTTCACAACACTCCAGGCAATTTCATTTTATTAGTGACACTTTTTTTTTACCCTTATCAACCTCTTTTTTTGCTGGCAAAGAGAAACAACAATAATTTAATTGTAAGCATATTTTAATTTAACATACCAACAATAATAAAAAATCGGCTGCATTTGAGTCAGGAATGCATTATGACAATGACGAAGCATGACAATTGAAACGCTTCCCCTCCACATGAACTGTTCCGGTCAATACTTGCTATCAAATCAAAGTGAAAAGGCAAAGCAAGACTGAGCACCACAGGAGAGCTAATATGAGGAGCTAATTATGACGCACCCCATCTATTCGCCTTAGTGGTGTCTCTTATTCTACTTCTGAAACTTTATCAGGCGTAAAGACATTTATATCACCTCTCTGTGCTCTCAGCCTAAGTGCTCCTCTTTCTGCCACTTCAGCTCAGATTAAAAGCAGAAGCGAGTAAAGCCTCCCTCCTCTCTGCACCCATGACACATTATCTTGCTTTCTGCCGTTACTGTCTCTTTGCCTCCCACCTCCGAATGTTTCCTACACTCCCAGGTGGGTCCTGCGAGAGGAGAAGGGCGTCTGTTTGTGCTCCCAATTGCATACGCAGAACTGCACAGTTGAGTTTGGAGACTCAACAGGGAGGCTCTGTTTCCAGCAAAACCACACATCTCCTCTTGTTTTGTTTTTTTTTTGTTTTGTTTTTTTCAGAAAAGAGCTAACAATCCTTCTAAGGAAAAAGCCCTTGTGCAAAATTGGCCTGTTCCTCTGAGATTATGATGAACTAAAAGCTACATTTAGGACCTATTCTTTGAAATAATATATGTAACTGCATTTCTGCACACAGTGAAATTCAGGTTGGAGCAAAGATCAATCAAAAATACTACAGTACCTCACTTTAATGTACAGGAACATGCATACAAAAGACTGTATTCATTTGCTTTCAGGGATACAATCTCGCAGCTACACTTTGAGGTGGAAGCTGCACTGCAGTGGAGATGTATATTTCATTAATTCACAATAGTGACCTCCCTGGACTGCCTGCTTTCATCACACTGGCTCCTGAATCTTAAAATCATCCTCCACAGCTGCCTCCACTGTCAATCTGAGTAGTTAGGCGGGAGGAGACTGTGCCGAGATATGGAGGTTATGAGGTCATTATATACAAAAGCCTCTGGTTGATGCCATCAGTGTGTGTGTGTGTGTGTGTGTGTGTGTGTGTGTGTGTGTGTGTGTGTGTGTGTGTGTGTCTGTGTGTGTCTGTGTGTGTATACGTACGTACGTATGTTTCACTTTGCAACAGGAGTCTCAGCGAAGTGGCTTCCCTGTTCCCATGGCGAAATGAGCTTCAGCTGAGGAAGGGAATGGGATGAGCCAGTGGAGTCGCTGCTTTATTAAGAGGCAAGGTGAAAAGTTGAGGTCAGGCACAGAACGCAAAGGAGTCGAAAAGGGAGCGGCATATCGCTTCATGCTGCCTGCAAGATTACTTTGGGAAGGACTGAAGCAGCTCTTCAGTTAATAAACAGCACTCAGCATTTGCAAGGGTCATTCAAAGTATGGAATAGGAAGTGGTCAGATCTTAACTGGAGTTTAGGACAGGGGGAATGTGTCGCATTGCAGGAATGAAATGGAGAGGAGAAAGTTTAAAGATGGTGTTCTATACACCGCAGGATGCCCTGATTACAGGATTATTTCCTTGTGCCTCAGTCTATAAAACCTCTTTTAAAAGTTGCAGTTAAACATGTCCCTACAGACCAGCAAACAGGTCCTGTATAATGTTGTCGATAGTTTTATTTAAATCTTAGCAAAAATTTTCAGGGGAAAACAATGTTAAAATTCAGTGTGGCATTAACATAACGTTATCGATCAAAAATACCTCTTGCAGAAAATAAGAATTTGAAAGATTGCTCAACAAATTTCCCCATCAACAAGAAGAAACCAGTTTACGACCAGTGGAAGGCTGGGTTAGATGTGATAGAAAAGAGATTTCAGGATTCAGAACATTGGTGAGCAGTTCTTAGATATGGAGGGAGATGAAGTCAGCATGGAGTCTGACAGAGGTAGGATGGGGTGTAAAAAAATGGGAGAGGGTTCAGCCGTCAGATTGCCCTGCCGACCACTGATAAGAATGGAACCCAGTTTGTGGTGGCACAAAGCTATTTATCTCTTCAGAACAGTTGATAAAACACTCAGATAAATTTCAGAAGTGATTTCACAAGTGCTCAATTCTGCACCAAAATATAGCATATAAATGCTCCAGGTTCAAATAACCCTTGGCCTCTTCTTCATAGATACAAGTTTCCTATCATAACATGCTATTCATTTAGTTTACAGTTTGGGGAGTCTTGGTTTATCCTCCAATGCCAAAGAAAAACACTTTTTAAACTTTATGGTCTGAAACCGATTCATGAACAAAAGCTGTGGACTTGGTTGCATGGATGATGTCCCACCTGGAGCATTTAGACCTGCATTAACCTCTCGTCTCTCAAAAGCACTCAGACCTGTGCCCATGTGTCAGCGGCATTAGAAAGTAATAGAGAACTCAGACGGGAAAATAGTGCTGAGGACTTTGGGTGGGCTAGCAAAGAGAGACCAACTTTAACTGCAGTGGGGATTAGAAATACGATGTATCGCCCTCGGAGAGAGAATCACGCCTTCAAATGGGCTCACAAAGAGAATCCATTGACCATCATAACAAATGAAGGAGCTTGAGATGTGGTTTTGCTCTCGGAATAATAAACACACGAGCCAAGCGGTCACACAGCGGTCAAGACCAAATCATATTCTACCTGCATCCAGAATACACACCTGCTCATATGGCAGCACCCACCAGCACCAGCACGAGGTGGTGTTAAGCAGAAAGCATTAAACGTTAACATTTGGCTAATTTATCCACTTCACCGGTTCGTAAAAATCTCTTCCCTGGTGACTGCAGGACTGTTGAAATCAGGAACATGTGCACATTTGACCTATATGTGCCCACTGACCTGATGCGTTATTGCTGAAGAGTTACCATTTAATAGAGACGTAGTAAAATTGTGAAATCATGAAACCCTGCAAGTAGGTTTTCACCAGGAAAGCCAATCATTAAAAGCCTCATTAGGTAATTTATTGAAACCAGCATTGACTTAAATTACTCTCTAATGTGGTTGAGACCCAAGCTGCTGACCTCACTCAAAGTCATCTCCTCATCTGTGACTCCAGCAGCTTTTAGCTACTTTCAGCTCATTATCTCCATTATATGGACCACATAAACTGCAAATCAGGTAATCCTCCTTACTTTTGTTGCATACGTGCCATTTCTGATATGGGTCTTACTAACTGTGGTGATCTTCTGACCAGTGCACTCGTCCAGCCAGTGTAATACTAGTGAATATTACTTCTATGAAGTTCTGGAAAGGTCTTTAATGAGTTTACAGAAACTTTAAGTCCTTCTGAATCATTGTTGGAATGTAAATACAATAAGGGAGCAAATATGACTAAGAAAGGACAAATTGCCAACTGGAACTAGAGAAGAAAATGGAAAATATTTCCCCAAATCTCATCCCAATCACAATCCTTCCATTAAAATCCAGCCATGGCTTGTAGGTTATGGCCACTCACTCCTAATCAGCGCCACAACTGTTGCACCACTCAATCAAATACTCACCTGGAGGCAATTTAGAGTCTCCAATCAACCGAATGTGCTTGTGTTGGTGTTGGAGGTTTAATCATATAAAGTTTGTTGTGTTGTTTTAATTAAGGGTATTTGCTTCTAAACCAACAATGGAAATAGGTTCACAGTCATTCAACATTCAGGAGGCAGTACATTAGCAGCAGTTCTGCTAGCAATAGCTTACATTGATGTCTTTTTGACACCTTGGGCAAATGTAGGAATGTGAAGTGAAATGAAGGTGCATTGTGGCAGCTTGTTTCTACCCACAGTGCTCGGCGGGTTCCGCTTTAAAGCAGCAACGAGGGAGAAAATATCATCACATAATGATGAACGACCTCTTAAAGGGTTTCATTAGCATTGGATCAAAGTGCAGCTGGGTGAACATGATCCATGTCTCCTGTAAGACAGAAAAAAGTTTGCGCATGAAACAGCCTTCTACCTCGGAAAGCGGTGGATTCCGACAGATGAGTGACATCTGTCAGTCACTGATAAAGCTAAAACAATACACTTCACACTGAGAAAGGGCAGAAGTGTAATCAGAGCTCAAGTTTGTTTTCAACGCTGCAGTTATCTGATTCTAGCTCCATTTTCAGTTTTGACAGAAATTAGATGGGAGCGCAGCTCCATGTGTTGCCTTTCCACTGGTTCAGGGACTGGCAGCTCTTCGGGCTAAGATTTGATGTATTGTGATGCATAAATGACACTAAAATCTTTGAGATTATTCTTTTTCATTTACCGTCATGTCGAGTGGTCCATGCTTTATGTTTGCCGTCACTTTTCAGCTCCCGGTGATGGAGCATCTGCCCAAAATCATTGACTCTGGCTGCTTCACTGATCTGTAATCTTATTTGAACAGTGATGCCTCTCTTCAGGGTCATTTTCATTAACTATCAAATCATGCCAGTATTAAAATTGGCTATTGGTTATGATTAGAGTTTGACAATTTGTTGCTCCAACAATAATAACTTAAAAAAACTGTTCCACAGAACAGCAATAATTTCCAGAATTTTGACTTTTTGAGGGGAGATTAACATAATCTCCCATATTTCTTGAGTCAAATAAATAGTTACAAAGACAGCTGTGTGCAGGAATATTCCAAGACGATTTCAAATTTATTCCATGTATCATTTAAACTTAATTCACCTCAATACAAACATTTAACAGAACCAATCTTATTTCTTTCTTTCTTTATATGCAGAGCTACATTTCTATTCATATTCTTTCTCTAAAAAATACATAAAATAACATTCTCTTGGCTTAAACAACAGGCCCAGTATACAATGACATTTTACAATGAAATTTTGTGAATCCAGCCACAATCACTGTTAAGCACAAACTGTCACAAACTGTTACAAACACACTGGTGCAACTGACACACAAGGGTCTCGACAAGCTTTATTACATGATGAATTTTGAGCACAAGATGCTCAACATCTGACAATCTACAGTGTTCTCATACTAAGTGTCTGCTTTAATCCTCTCCACAGGCTTTCAACGTTACACAATGAGTTGTTGCTAAGATGTTGCTAAAATGGGCATCTCAGCACACTATAATACTTATCAAGCAACAAATGCCACTCTAAAATGGTTAGGTGATTTGAATGCAATAGTACTACAATTGTACATTCTATTGCCTTCACACAACTGACAATTAGAAGAAGTCCTTGTTGTGACTGTTATACACACATTTTGTACGTTGTTTCTGTTGTTGCAGTCACCCCATTCGTATTCCGTGGCAGTTGTCAATGAATCGTACCAAACAAGAAAAATAACAAAAGGGCTGTTCTTTACATCATATCTCTGTGTGTGCTTACTCAGGTCTGAGGGGACCAGTGTCCTTTTCTCGAGTATCCGAGCCCCCTAGAGTCCCCTTCCAGAGACCTGTCCTTACAGACAACCCCCAGCAGGGAGACATGGACCAGTTTTCCTCTGGAGGCCCAATCAGGAACAGACCAGAGAACCCTCGAAGACATTAATCAAAGCTGGCAGATACCAGTCATTGATGTGTCACAACAAATGACCATGCCTCCAAATTTCATCCAAACAATATACTGTACACAGAGGAGTGTTAGTGCCCTGGTGGTAGGCTGCATTAAGAAAAAAGCCACACCTCCCGATTCTGTTAGCTATTATTCAACCAAAGTGAAACAATCTAAATATTTATTTCCCTAAAAATGACTAACATTCATCACAATTCTAAAATAAATATTTTTCATGGTCACACTTTCATTTTTCAATCATTGTATTTTTTTTAGATCTCGCTGCCATGAAATGGAGAGAACCATGACTCACAGCGGAGCTCTCAGTTGGCCTGTCCTGCATGATGATCAATCAACCACCATCACAGAACGCTAACCATTATTATCTCAATGACTACTCCATTTGTGCAAACTGAGGATTTTCCATTGCAGATATGCAGCTGATTTGTTTCAACCTTTAAAATAAACTCAAAATACAAAATTCCATCTCTCCTACCATCTTTGAACCCGTGTCACAGCTGCAGCATCTTCAAACTCTTATTCTGAGGCAGGATGCCGCACCATACTCTAGTTAACTTGCTGAGAGTGCAGTAATCCGCTAGCCTCAAAGCGTCGTTCAGAGGCTCGCCTGAGGGTGCGACTTTGCTTTTCATCATTTCCAACCTCGAGAACATGCCCAAAGGATGCAACAGCACCATTGCCGGGAACTGTTGTTGTTGATCAGCTCTATTGCACTTCATTCCAAGCAACTTGTTTGTAACCCCATATAATAGTGTCAAACAGACATTGCAGAAACAAAATTACCCACGTGTTTTATAGATGATTATTTATGATTAACTAAGGGGGGAAGAATATTTTTAATTAACCATGCTACTGTTCTGGTGGGATTGGCAAGATTCACAGCATTTATGGCTAAATGGGAGAAAATTACAGTAATGGAAGTACGCCAAATAAAATAAAAAAAACATTGGTGTTGCATCATAGTGCTTCAATCACCACATTTAAATCTCACTGCATTATGAGCTTCTGTAACAGCTCTGCATGTACCAACATACCAGTTTATATTATTGCCAATGCTTTTCGTCCGCCACATTCCAGTTGTCACACACTTATCTTTTGTGTCAGTGTGCGATGGTAACCATACCTTCATAGTACTGAGCTCTCTTCTGCCATCTGCGTTTTCTCTACGTAATCGCTTCCATGTTATTTTTGGCCTATCCTCATGCCCTTTTGCTGCCAGCAGGTGGGTGATATCAGAGGAAATGGGCTGCTGGCGCTCTCCTGCTTTGACATAATTTCCATATGGATGTCCAAGGCCAATCAAGCAGCTGAAATGAAGCAGGGGGAAGCTCAGGTGTCTGAAAGCCTTTCGTAATAAGGAACAGAAATGCTGTAACATGGATGCAGAAAGATGGTGGGAAGGGGTGCTTGTCAGTGGATCCCTGTACTTTCTCCTCTAACACTCTCTCCTCCACACAGATGCATAACTGCAGTAAAATGCTCCCTGACCCAGAAGTGCCAAGGAAAGAGACTGCATTTACAGTAGCGGCTGTGGTGTATAATTCACTTTGATCGCATCTGATTTGTGACACATCCCGGCTCTTTCTCCTGCGCCTGTTGGGGATTTGAATAATGAAAGAACAATGTCTTAAAAGTGCTTTTAGTTTCCCCACTTCATCCATTTCATGTCTCAGTGAGAAGCGCTCCTTTGTCTTTCAGCTACAAACATCCCGTTCACTCCAGGAAGCTTGAAGTTTCCAATTGGAGGATCAAAAGGCTTGACCTCAGCTTTGGTCGCACATGTATATTTAAAAGGACTAATGCCAAAGATGTAGCAGTATCTAGTGGTGAATCAATTACTCTGAACTATGACCCTGTAGCTGCTGTGGGAAAAAATGTAATACTTCATGACTGCATCCACGGGATGATTCTTGATGATCATTATTGTAAATAAGCCATAAATTAGCCGAAGGGTTGTTGTAGGAGATTAGGGTTTGTCCATTCGAGGTCACCATAGAAATCTAGGTATGAAAATGCTATTCCCAAAAGAAAACTTTGTTGATATGATACAAGCATGTCTGAATATTTTTGATACTATATTAAATACATAACCTTTGAAATAACCCCACCCCCCATTTGTGTAACCATTAGTCCCAGTCATGCTCACAGGGGACTTCTGCAGTCTATCCAAGAGGTCAAAGGACATAGGGCAGGAACGTCCTCTGGGCAGGACAGTGAATCAGTCAAACCCCTGATTTAAATACCTGCCTCAATGATGAGCCATAGAAACTATTCAAAAGTGTTCTTCAAATCCCTATAATTCAGACAGACTTTTGTCCATTTATCTCGGGCTTTTGGCCAAAGATAGGTTTGCTTTTACAGCATTTTAAAGCCTGGTTGAGCAGACACTCCTTTAATGACACTATTTTAATGAAATAAATGATCCTGTGGAAGGATCAGGTCGGTGCAATTTAATATGCTTTTACACCTGTGAAATCATTGGTTTTACACAGCATAATCATTCTCTTATACCTGATACTAAAGGCCTTTCTTTCTAATAAGGGCTTACAAAAAAGCTCTATTGCCCAGTGACTGGTATCCCCTTAAATAATTGAATATTTTCCATCATCACTTTGTACTGAGAATATTCTCAATTGGCTTAAGTGTTGTTTGGATTCTTCTTATTATTATTTTCCTTTCATTTTTCTCTTCCCCTCTCCAGAGGCATCTCTCCAGGTCAGCAAAAGACCATGAAATGGACAAATTAAAGAGGGACTGGGAAAAGAAAATCTCGTTAGGCAAATTCTCATATATTTCGATATAAACTTTCCCTTCAGAATAGTCTTTTCTTACACTCCAACAAGAGAATGATCAAAAGGGATTTATTGATCCGATTTTAGGTGTCATGGAGACAACATCTGTAGAAGTTCAGCACAGCTGGATTCCTGACTGCCAGGTCACTGCGCTTTGTTTTTAGTGCTCATTAGTGCTCAGCCTATTTCTGTTTGCCGTCTCCCCATTTCTTTAACATCAAGAAAGAGTGTTGTCCAACAAACTTTTTTAAATCAAACACCTTTTTCTTAAAAAAATAAACGCTCCCTGACTTTTTGTCAGTCCTGCAGAAGGTGAGATGAAAAGTGACCTCTAGTTTGAAACCGCACAGCCGGCTGGATGCCCAGTTTTGCTGACTGTGACTGAGACAGGCAGGAGAGGATAAAGGATTACAGGCCTCATGAGCGAGGTTTCAAAAACTGCAGATTCCAATTTCTTAAACTATTACTAAGCTTTATCAAAAGGAATAGAACCTGTTTGGCTTGAAATAAAAGTAATCAGATCCTTTAAAGGAGAGATTATGTAAAGCTCTCACGGTGTACTTCAAGGTGATGTGTGTTATAAATGATGGATCCACAGGTAATACATAATCAGCGAGCTATTCAGTGATGGAAGAAACTTCTTTAACCTCCCGACACCAGCAAATACATGAATGTTTATTAGGATCTAGAGCTGGGAATACAAGCAACACCAATGTCAGTGTAATGGAAAGAAGAATTTAAGAAGTATGTGGGTTAGAAGGTCAAATGCTTCTGAGTTTAAAATAAAGGCTAACTTAACATATACTCTATATTCTATACATTCGTGCCCCCAGTCTGAGATAAAATAAGCAGCAGCACTGTTTAAAGTAGTCAACTGTCTTAACAGCAGCAACAAGAAGTTCTATAATGCTTTAATGCAGGCAAAAGGGTTGATGAGAAAGATCAAACACAAAAACAATGTTGAGTCAGATGTCAGCTGCCTACATTAACACATTTTAATTTGCCTTTTGTTAGAAACACATGGGTTCTCTTTAAAACATGCTTTATTGGCAATGATGCAAACACATGTGCAGATACAGTATGGGCCGACATCTCTTCTCCATCGAGGTAATTGATGCTAATGTGGAAATAAAACAGGAGTATTTCTGCCAGTTAAGACAAAGAAACTGACAAAAAAAAATTACAGACCATCAGTTTTGTTTCGTTTTGTTTTTACATCAAACTGCATTAGAAATAATAAGTGATTGCATGTGAGAATGCATCATTTATGATACACGTGTCATGTGGGTGATGGAGGTTGTGACAGACAAACCATCAAAGGTGGCAAAGTGAGATTGTGGGATCAGATCATATAGGCCAGGAGTGACGGGTGTGAAGCCAGTTCTGAGAATAAAAACAAGAAATGGGAAATAAAAGAAGAAGACTCCAGACACGCTATATAAGACTCTTGCAGTTTTTAAAAAGAGAGACAAAGTGGCCTATTCTGATGCACTATGTATGGTAATTACTATGCAGATATGCAATAACATGAAGGACACATATTTCACACTTGTACCCTACTCACAGGCGTACAGAAAGTCATGCATAGACAAACCTCTAACCAAAAGAATTCAAAGATCTGATTCAAACTGTAGACAGTCAAGAGATACTGAAAGCAGTAATTTCTCCTGTTAAACGTTTGTTAATACAACTCTTAAGATGATATGTATGATTCTAGATGCTAAGATGCCATGAACCTGTCAGAGGCACTCGTATTAAAAGTTTTAATCAAATGTTTTTCTGGGCTGTCAAGGTAGCAATTAAAGTCCTGAGTGTTTGCTCCGTTATTGTGTTCTGTTTTCACATTTCTGCTGTGATAAATTGACAATCTCTGCCCCTTTTTTTCCCCAACACTGTCATGCCCACAAAGAGCAAAGCAACAAAAAATATAATTAGATTAATTTGAGAGAAGTCAAATTTAGCTTCAGCTCCGTCTGTCTCCTCCTGTTGTTCACGACCACAAAAGCAGAGACAATAAAATGAAAATCACTCTGCCAATTACAAAAAATCTTGATACCAGAGCTTATACAGTGGCGTCAAAAAGAATTTCAAAGAGAAGCGCAAGTAATAGGGGTATCTGAGAAAACCATGAATGTCATGAGTGGATGAACCATGAAAAATGGAAAGGAAATGAAATAGTATGCTGAAGCTCAAAATGTGCAGATAGTTCATGTGTCCAACCGCCATGGAGCAACAATAAGGAACGATTCAGGTATATCTATCGTTCTCAGTCCAATCATTTGTTTGGACTGTGTGTTCCACAGATTTTTCTATTCCAATTTTCTACTCACTGCAGATAACACCATTATAATGGCATCTATAGAAGATACAAGTGAGAACAATCCAAGGCGCTCTCGTGAGGAAATAAAGGTAACATACAAGATGTATCTTTTCTTGGCAAGAGAGTTCATCCTTGCGATTACTGGCTTGAAAATTCTGGGGTGGGGATTCATTTATGGTAGAGTTGCAGGGAGTTTATAGAAGCTCCTCCAGTGAGAAAAGTTCAATAGCAGCCAGATGTATAATAAGCAGACACATGATGGAGCCAAGTTAGGTGATGCAGAGTGGCAGGGCCAAGCGCAACAGCTAATCATGATTGGCTGATGAGGCCCAGGGGTCAGTTGGTGAGGAGTGAAAATGTGTACTTCTGTTGTTCAATAATATTTTTTTTCAGAGCCAGAGAGAACCTAGACCCAGACTTATTGCTCAGATGTGTGCTGGTCAAAGTAAAATTAAATAGAATAAAAGGAGCAGAATTTGTCCCAGTTGGCTGGACTACTAAAATGACTGAAATAATTTCAGAATAATGCTTAAACCCTTTTAAAACCAAGGAGATCGCCAGTGACAACGTGGCGCATGTGTATTTCAAATGCTGGTGCTAAAAGGGTTAATAAAGAGAGCTTGAAATATATCCTGTATGTGGTGAAAGATGTTTCATGTTTGCTAATCAACACACGGGCCGGGTCAGACCCTCAGGCGGGCCGGTTCTTGCCTTCAGGCTGTATGCCTGACAACGCTAACAAGTGACAAGAGCCACTTTCTTATTAAAATCCAAAACTAGGCCGCCATTTTGTTCCCATCTCTTCCACACAGTCATTATAGTCTCCATCTTCACTGCCACTGGTGCCATTTTCACCTTTCAACAGCATTATTCTCTCCACCAACACCCCACAACACAAAATTAATATATTCCCTTTTCCATCACATTCCTGCTCTTGCTCATTCTCCTTTTTATTGCATTTTCCCCACCTTCTGTCTGCTTCCCACCCCCTCATCTCTCCCTGTGACCCTTCCATTCGCCAGTACCCCTCTCGGCCGTCCAGGAGATCAACCTTCTAACCAGCATGTGTCTCATGATTTGAGCAGAGGGGCTCGCCAAGACCGGTGGCACTGGACCAGAGCAAGGATCCTGGGCGGACCGAACCCAGATTAGTCCTCCTCTGAGTGGCTCTGGAACGTTGCCTGTCCCTGGACTCGGGCTGGAGTAGAGGAGATTAGGAGAAGAGGGAGGAGAAGATCGTGACACCAGAGATTCCAAAAGCATTTTTAGACTGCCTGTGAAATTGGATAACACATTACTCTCAAATGTCCTCCTAACGCTCTACATTAAGTAGAACTAATAACATTAATCTAATAAATTGCCAAATGCTTCATTGGGTCTTTGAAACCAGTGCAGGTTGGATTCAAACAACGTTTCACCCTGCCGATTTACAGCCAAATGTTGTGGTCTACAGATTTTCAATGACGACTAAATGTAGAATTTAAATTGTGGATTTAGGTCGACATTATTAATTAAATTAGCAATTTTATATGGTTCTCTTGACTTTAGCATCAAATTGTTTTATTTCCCAACCATTCCAAATGCCATTGTCAGCCTCATTTTTATCACTGACACCAAAATCCCACTTCACTTGCAGCATCTGTGTGATTATGTGCACTGCAGGCTCAGCTGAAAGGTGGCAGCTCACACTTCAGGTACTTTAGCAATTTGGTCACACTGTCTCACTCAAGTAACACAAGTAATGTTTTTGATTCCTCAACTCGAGTTTAGAAAAGTAGCACCTGTGCCAACATAATTGTTAAAGTATCAACTAGCTATAGTTTAAAACATGATAAAATGTCTCACAATTTGTTGTATCGTTACTCAGATAATATTAGACATCAGGAGATGACACCACAGTGACACAGAGTCTGACACTGGTACCTCCAAATCATTGACACTTTCACTCGTACCAAGAATGAAGTGAAGCTCTTCTAATAATCAAAAATAACCTCATCATTTCCTGTTTATGAGCAGTGATTCCCACGGCAACACAGCAGTTCACGATGTAAATATTGATACATTTACTCAATTACCACATTTGTTTTGCTCTACTATATATGCAATTATGTCAGTAAAGCCCTTGTATGCATTTAGAAGCAGCATATAATTCAAACAAAAATTCACATTACGATACTTCACAATATTACTGCCATGCAACACAAATATAAAAATAATGCATTTCCAATGGAGGAATGGATTCATGAATTCTTCACTCATTCTTCACAAACATGACGTTATCACCAGACTTCTCAATGCCAAATAAATATTATTGATCTCTTGAGGCAAAAGTAAAAACTGAATAGTACAACCCTATTTTGATGAGGGAGTCCTGACATTTTGTGGCAAATGTAACTTTTTGTCCTCTTTCTGAAAAATGTTCAGCTTTAGGCTTCAGATTTAAACATTGTTATCTCTCTTTCTTAGCCAAGATCATGGCCACTACCATGATGACGAGTCCAGCCAAAACCTGGACACAAAAGTCACAATTTCTGACATGAAAGGCATAAAGAATTCATGAATCCATGTTGTGTGATACATTAAAAAAAGAAAAGAAAAAACAGAAATTTATGTCCTTTGATTAGAGCAGTCAATTACAATTTCATGAGCGTATGAAGTTGAAAGGTTAAAATTACTAGACATAACAGGATATTGTCTTTTCACTGGTAAAAAACGTGGAATAATTGCCTAATCAGGTTGTGATTTTTATGTTAACACATGGTAATTGACAAATAAAATGGTTACTACTCGTGTGACAGTGG
The DNA here is from genome assembly GCA_911728415.1 of Lagocephalus sceleratus. Taxonomy (NCBI): domain Eukaryota; kingdom Metazoa; phylum Chordata; class Actinopteri; order Tetraodontiformes; family Tetraodontidae; genus Lagocephalus; species Lagocephalus sceleratus. The sequence continues at coordinate 4,490,360 of CAJVRN010000087.1, read as the reverse complement.
TAAAGGTCAGTGCAAACATGTCAGACCTTCCTGATCCTAACAATCTGCCTCGTTTTCATGTGATTTTATGAAATTTGAAGTGCCGGTGAAACAAATGTTTTATCAAATTTGCTTTGTTAGTTTGTTCTACAGTGAGTCAGACTTCTAAAAGATACTTTCAACATTCAACTGAATTATAAATGTTGCAACATTTTGTGCAAAATAACTCATCCTTTTTTAAGAAGTGAAAACCCAAATCTATTATTTATATAGTCCATCTACACAGCATTTGAAGTAGGTCTGGGGGAAAGGCTGTGTGGGAACACAATGACAAATGGAGTAATGCTAAAATGAGGTCCAGGGTGAGAGTTCAGGAAGCGTTTGAGGATTTATGCCAAAGGAACCAAAGCTGTGATGGAGGGTCAGTCCAGGAGATGATGAATTCATCACTTACTGTTTCACTGTTGTGTTTCATGAATTTAAAATTTGACATTTTTCTGACATCTTAATAATATAAGGTTCTGAAAAGTGCACATGCTCCCTAAGATCTGGTGGATTTTTTTTTCAGCTGCAAACATAACAGACTCTCTGAAGAAACTTGATTAAACGGTTTTGACTCTGGAACAGGAAACACCAGATTTCCACGGAGTCTCATAGACATGAAACAGAATGTATGACTACACAAGATTTCTCTTTATCAAAGACGGGTTCTAAATAAAAATGGGATATTTCTAACCTATGATGAAAAAGGGAAAGTGGAAATTAATTTTTATGGTTATTTGTAAAGACACAGATAGGTCATAAAGTAAAAGGAGGCTAAGTCATAGTTTATCTTAAACTGATCTGTGACCGCAGATTTTTTTTTTTCTTTTAATAAATCAAAAGCAGCCCAGCAGACCCACACAGATGACATTTTAAAGTAGTTCACATGACCAGGCATATCTGTAAATTACTAAACCAACCGCGTGTGGCCATTGCCCATTTCTCTCCTCGCCGGCCGAACGAGCGAGCGGACACGGAGCTATCAGCTTGACCCACCTCTGATATTGGTTCTATCTTTCAAGGCTAAATGCCATGCACAACTCCCATGCAAATCGATGTGTTTGCATGCTAACAGAGCCAGAGAGGATCTCAGATGGGGCCACAGCATGGCTGCCCTTTTGTTTGACAGCTGAATTTGTTCCTGGTAAAACCTTCAGTCGAAATCCACACTGCCTCTCCAATAAATAATACTTCTGAAGAAGAAAGAAATCCCAAGCCCATGTTTGCTTGCTTTTGAAAACCACAGGACTTTAATGTCAGCGCTGATTACCTGCGATCAAATACAGTGTAAGGAAAGACCACCAGCATGGCCTCTGAAATACCACAGGTGAATAAAAAATGTATCATCAGCAATTTAAACTTTAAACGGTCTCCCTGGTGAGGATTTGCTCAAGAGTTTAATGCTTTCAGTTGGCTTTGGTTGCCCAGATAAATCACTTAGTGTTGATGCCTCATCAGATAGGCAGTGTTAAGTGTGTCATCCTCAAAACTATGCTGAAACTAGTCTTTGGTGTCTACCTCCAGGCTTTGTTGTGTGGTGTGTCCTCATCTTCAGACACCAAAATCAGGATGATAAAAGTCTGACAGTAGATCAATTAAATGATTGATCTGGTTTTACTGATGTCAAGTTCACTGAAAGGACGATTTTCGTGTAATTTGGACCTGCTTCATCTTATTTGGTTTGCTGAAATCAACTTCCTGAGACATTTTATTTTGAAAATTAAGAGGATATCTTGAGTAAAAGAAGTGCCTTTATTGTCTGGTTTTCTCAGCAGAGCCTGATGCAGCTCAAATAGAATCATGTATTCTTCACAAAGAAATTATTGGCTGTGACCTTTCCTAAGAAAGCACAGTCTGCACATGTCACATCCACCCGTGACCCCGGAGGGCACCTTGTCCAGGCCGTCACGTGATTAATTCTCAAGCAACCTGAGACGAATAGGCTGGTAGATTCCATTTGTAAATATATTGACAGCCAAGGCTGGCTATAATTAAATCTGTCCAGCAGTTCTCAGAGTTTGCAAACACTGTTTCACTACAGCACCATCCATCACTCAGGAGACAACACACCTTAATGGAATCAGAGTTCAGTTCAGGCCAATAAAGGTTGCAACAGCCTTCCTCAACCCTTGTTCCTCAAACTATATGGACTCACAAATGAATCTTACTTACCGTTTTACCTTGTTGAGAAGAATCCATAACTGCCACGGTCATTTTGAGAGAAACCCTGAAAGATCTTGAGCAATTTGTCAGGTGGCAGTCATAGGAGGTGATCTTCTGAAATAGTGGCATCAACACAAAAGCTGAGGAGGGAGCTGACTTTAAACCGCCTTCTGGTGAGAGGTGAGTACACCCCTGACAAATTGGCACCTTAAACAGCTGTTCACACTCTCACACACCTACAATCAATTTAACATAGCGAGTCACCTGTCACTAAATACATGTCTTGGGAGGCTGTGGGAGGAAGCTGGAGATGACTCACACATACAAATACCACATAGAAAAGGTGCTCAGGTGATCCAAACCTGGAACATTCTTGCTGTGAGACAAGAGTGGTCATCAGTGCACCTCGGCTTAGCTCCATAATCAGCAATTAGCCTGATTTTTTCTTTTTATTGAAGCAGGAGCATGTTGACGGTATATCAGAGCGGGAGTCACATGTTGCTCCGTCCTTGATCTCTCTTTCTCTTCACTGGATTGAGTCATCCCCAGACACGGACTATAAAATGCCGCGACAAGGTGAACGTCAATTATTAATGGAGCTGTCCATTTAGCGGCAGAGTGATAAGATGCTTTCAGCTCGTCTCTGTTTTGCTCTCTGGATTTACTCTACGTTCTGTTCCGCTTCAAATCGCAGGCTCAGGTTTGATATTTATCATGTCAGCCACCATCTAAAGGGTAGATGGTATTCAACAGGAGTGGGGGTTCGACTTCAAAAGCCGCTGAAGCACAGCTCAGATGGCGCTAACATGAACCTGCATGTCTGAGGCAGGCTGTAGGAGAATTCAAAAGCCAGCAGGTGCGCTGGTTTCTGTCATTACAGCAAGGCTTCGGTATTAAGAGACATGGAGTCGCAATGAAGCCAGCCATGAAATTGATCTGAACATGGAGGCGTTAAGAGCTCTTACTGGCCCTGCGTGTGCTCAACACACATGAGTGCGCCGAAAGGGGCAGGAGAACGCCAAGATGAAAAGAGAACCTGAGGATATGAGTAAAGCCCTGAGAGCTGACCTTCCTCGCTTAGGGAAACAATATCCAGCCGGCACGAGGCAGCCTGTTAATCCTCAGCCTCCTCGGCCTCGTTAACAACGAGGCAGCATCAGCTGTGCACTGTTTAGCTTTCGCCAACATTCCCATTTATTCAAGTGTCTATTATATGAATGACTTGACCGCACGGTTCGTCTGAGAAGAGCTGGCGGCTGCCAGATACACTTAAGAGCTAATGGAAGAGCAATACAGCCAATGATTGTCCATGTCTGTGTCTGGCCCTCCGATTGGACAGCCTCAATGTCACTTTTTATAAGCATTGTGTTTTGCACGGCTGCAAATGATAATCAGCACCCCCATTGATTTTTGTCGCTAACAAGACAACACACACCACAATGGCGTTTCCGCGGATACAGTATATGCATTTAAATTAGTTCATATTGTGGTAATATAGAGATTCAATGCTGGTACGTCATCCACCCACCCCCCCTCATTCCAAATCTCCCACGCAGAATAACATGACAAATTTCCAAGAATACATTATTAATTTCTCATCAGAAATGGCAGCCGCCTCCAATGACAAGTGCTCCTTGCCCCCCCCCCCCTTTCATTTTCTTTTTTCATTTCCTGCCGTGCACCTGAGACCAAATACTCTCTCTGAGAGCTCTCGGTCTATCCTCTACCTCCTCTCTGTGACCATCCGGACACAACATACAGTATGCTGTACACCAGCAGCCGAATACACACACCAGATAATGTAATACCGTGTCCACTGGGCTCCGAATAAATGTGTGCAGGTAATACACACACACACACACACACACACACACACACACACACACACACACACACACACACACACACACACACACACACACACACACACACACACACCTCTAAGCTACTGCACTGCCAATGCTATCTATCCCCAAATCATTGTGATATTGAGACGTGTTGGTCATCTTGACTGAGAGGGAAGAAAAAAAAAAAAAAAAAAAAACAATCTCGTTCCATTTCTCTCTTCAATCCTAAGCCCCCTGTCGCCTTCAGCTCTTTATCCGAGAGTCTGTTCCATCCAGGCGATTCTGCTGATAAACAGAATAGTGCCGACAAAGGACTCCGAAAGCAGCCATCGGTCTACACTCGCACAATTTAATCCCCTTTTTTTCCCCCCTTCGTACAAGAGGAGCATTTCTGAACCTCGTGCCTCCACAACACTATCTGTCAAAAACAGAAAAGGCTGTCAGTTCACTAGCTGTATGGACAACTTCTATATCATAAAAGACAATTTTACCATTTTATTTTGAACAGTATTATTTGACTCTTATATCTGCCAAATTTTACACCTACCAGTCCTTTAGTCCTTGAAAAAAAATGTATACAATATAAATTGTAATTATAAATTACAGCAGTGATTCAGAACAGTTTCTGAAGCCCATCAGCGAATATTAACAATAGTATTTATTATGAATGCTTGATGACTTCCATGTTGTTGATAGGGTCAAAACCTGTTAACATGTTCAAGGAATGTTAATAGTTTGACCTCCAGCTTGATCTCACTCCATTCTTAATTCAAAGCTAAATCCACCGTTCTTGCATCAATGCAAACCAGGACAGCATCAATGCCAGAGCCCAAGATGCCTGACCTCTTGATCATCACGCAGCTACTCTTCAATTTGGAAAAATCACAACTTGTCTCTTACCTGCCAGCTACTGGCCTGACATGGGAACTACAGTCTTTACAATGTTTACAACGTAGAAACATCCAGCAGGTCGTTCATGTAAACGAGGCCTCAGCTACCCGACATCAGAGCAGTACGTCACTAGCCATTGTCTCAAGCTTCATAATAAATCAGAAGAGAAATTAGATTAATTTGTTAGAATTATGGCTGCACGAAAGGTGATTAACGGGGGCATTGCATCCGAGGGCCAAAACCCTTTTAATTCAGGTCTGTAAAGCTGTAATGTAAAACTCTTTAATATTAACAGCCTTCTTCTGCAGCTCCCCCCTTCAGTCCAATTTCCACCGATCAAATTACTTTTGACTAATCAAGCTAATAAAAAATATTGTTTTGCTCCACCGAAGGAGCTTTTTAATGCATTTATATCAACTCATTATTTCTCTCTCATTCCATTCCGCTGTCACCGGCCCCAATGGCACATATAGACATTTGAGAGAATTTGACAATGGTGACATGTATTCTATAAAAAAGTACGTGGCGCTTGTGGACTTGCCTATGCGTTCATCAGCATCCTGTTTTAACGATAATTATTTGTAATGTGATGCAGCACCGACTTAAATTAGGATAAACCAGAGCACAGAGGGGAAGAAGCGCCTGATTATGCTGTGCTTCCGTTTTTGGAGCCGAGCCACAGTAATAACTGTTTAAACAAACAGCGTATGGTACAAACCTCCAGAGGGAAGGGCTATTGTTTTGGGGCAATTAAGCAAATACTCGACTAAAAATATTTGTTTTGAGCAACAGACAAAGAGTAGTCACAGTATAATGGAGTCGTTGCGGCTCACTTAACAGTGGCAAGTTTAAACAAATCCAGACCGACAAATGTAACGTTCACATTTCCTTTAAACAATTTGCAGATGGCGGAGTTCGCAGTATTAGCAGGAATCAAAGGCTAGCATGGGTTGAGCTTGTGTTAAAAATGACCATGGCTCATGGCACAAGCCTTAAAATAAAGCTGATAACAGAGCTGCAGATTTATTGTAGAAATTATATAAGTTTGTATGTATGCAATTATGCTTTAAATATGATTTAAGGGGCCTGAAGCAACTTTTCTTGTGATTTTGGCACTTTTAGGTGATCAATTTCTGGTAATGTTGAACTTCCAAAAGCTAATCGCGGTGATACACAAGGCTCACCTTCAGAGTTATGTGCTTTGGGGAGCAAACAGGTGACATTGCAATTATATATTTCCCTTGTAAACGAATGAGGACAGCAGTGTTTTGTATCTGAGGCAGCCATGGAAGATAAATCAGGGTCCAACGACTGTGATAAATTTCCCTTTACTGACTTGTTGACCAGCACGGAAGGCATCATGTTAACTCATGCGGCTTGTGAAACTATAATTCATGAAGTGTCCGGCCCAGACCCGTCCCGTGCATTGCGAGGGTTTCTGCAGCAAACAGAGATCGCTCAGAGACAGCACCACCCCCCCAGTGTCAGAAGTACTCAAAAGTCCTGGAAGGCTGTGCATCTTCAAGGACAGGCATCCGTCTGAGCACAGCAAGCGTTCGGGGGTCACTCCTATCAAGCCAAGTTTTCGCTGAGGATGAATCCGCGACCCAGAATTAGAGTTTCTGTCAAAGAAAAGCAGCGCGATAAGCTGATGAGGTACTTATCGGAAAATAGAGGAGAATTAGGGATTTCCACTGGCACCACGAAACACTAATCTGCCTAATGAAGTGAAAGCACTTTGAATGAGCCCGTGTGTGTATGGATATAGTGTTAGCCCTACTGATATTAAGGTGGGAAAGTCTGATTCTGATGGGTGCCGTGACAAAAAAAAAAAAAAGGCCCCACTGTGGCCAGCAAAAGCAACACGGAAAGCAATTAAATCAAGCAAATACTTGGAATTAGCTGGAATAAGGTAATCATCTTTGTCATTTATTATTAAATTAAAGCAAATACTGCCCCTGTGGTATGTGTGAATGTATTTTCTCCAGCACAGGATTCACAAAAAAGTAAGACATAGATGTATGACATAATTTCTTTGAATGTTCCTTCTTTAACGGAAGATTTAAAACTACATTACAAATTTTACTTCACTACAGGATTGGAAACTTTGATTAATGAGGGAACTAATGCATTAAATGCAGTCATTAATTCAGTAATAGCAAATAGACATTTGTATGCAACTTTATCTTTCAACAATGTGACTCAGTTATAATTTCATTTTAAAGGGAAAATTGAAAATCCTGAGACAATTTCAAAGTCTATTATGAACTATGAACCAGTGGACTGGAAGTGGACTGGATGACAATCTGGAATGTTAATTTTTGTCTCCACAAGTTCTCCACTACATCAGTTTGATGATTTCAGAAGCGCAGTCATGTCATCTGGGCTGTATTTAAATATTCTCTACAACTCTTGGAGAATCAGATGTGTGAAAATGTTCTCTCATCAATCTGAAGGTTCATCTAAATATCAAAACAAGCCCTGATAAAGCGGGGGAGCGCGGCTCTCTGACAGGCTCCCCCTTCTTCACTGCCTGCTCGCTGATGCAGATCGCCCCTGCTGAGTGCAGATATTTGGGCTTGTTTGTTATGGTTGAAGTGTATCAGTCAGCGAGGCTCTACTGTGCTGCATCGCATGAATTAATGATGAACGCGGGAAGAGATGGTTAGAGGGCAGGCTGCTGCAGAGAGGCAATGGAGGGACAGACCAGAGAACAAAGATCCGAGTCGCAGATGAGACGGAAATTTTAGGATGGGCTCATTTGGAGGGAAGCTCAGCCACTCTAGAGATTACTGATGCGCTATTGTCTGGAGGTGGACTGATCCGGGAATTTGATCATGAGTGGCTCTTTTAAAAACATGATGTTCCGTGAGTGTGCAGCCCATCAGCATCATCGGGTCACGAAGCATCTCTGCTGCCCCATCAGGCTTGTGTTGTGATGTTTCTGGAGCAGACACAGGTCAGAAACAGGCAAGGAACCATGGGCAGGTATATTCCAGATTAAAGTCAGACTCCTCCTCCTTTACCCATCCATAAACCAGAGGGTTGCCCCCATAGGAGCCTGGCCCTGCTCAAGGTTTGTTGTGAGTTTTTTTCCTACCACTGCTGCTTGCTCAAGGGTCAGTTTCTGGGTTTCTTTAAGGCATCAAGAGACAATTTTGACTTTAAGATTTGTAGATTTAAATACAAGATCCAGGAAAACAAAAGACCATCAAAATAAAACAGGAAGAACTAAAACGACCAAGATGAACTGAGGTGATAAAATTACATTGTGCATTTATTTCATGTTATTTTGGTCTCATCTGAAAAACAACAGATGATAATATAAAGGATATCAGATCTGCTCTCAGCCATGAGGTGTGGTCAGGCACAGCTTTATCGAGAGAAAACAACTGGACCATTTACTGATTAAAAATGTTGGATCTGTGGTTTCCCCACTATTTATTGCATTTTCTCCCTAATTAATGAGCTATTCTTTCATCTTCCTCCTCCTCCTATTGATTCTGCTGTAGAACGTGGGACTTATTGTATTCTCACACAGCGCAACCACACAAAAAGACATTCCGCGGAACAAGATATTTGTGGTTTGCGTGAACAGATAAAAGGGATGTACATACATCAAGGGTCTTATTGCTTTTGATGCAGAACAAAGAGAAGATGCTTTCAATCGTGCAAATCCTTTATAAGAGTACAGAAATTCTGCCCAGAAATACCCTTATTGACTCTAAATAGCACAATCGTCATGGGATTGAAAGGACGCTCATGAGCGCGCATGTTTGCGGCAACTTGTCGGGAACGCAAAGGTGTGAGCGTCTGTTAACGCGCGTCATTTTCATCATGTAAAACCCCGTTTTAGAGGCAGCGATTGGCAGAGAGTTGAGACGTTAACAGCTACAGGATGTTTCTGTCGCAATAAAAATCACACTTTGTCCAGATGTGCCAGTGGTAATTACACTTCACGAGATAGTGAAAAACCACTTTGATTTTGATTACTCTCATATTTCATTTTCAATCTGGTGAGATGTCCTCTAGAGATGGGGAGTAAAATATACAGGATGATGAGCAAAATCTTCTCTCCCAGCAGGCTTTGAGCTAATAGATTGCTGCCGCAGTGATTAGGAGAGAGGCACTGAAAACTTGCCACGGCGTGCGCAGTGATGCACGGGCAAACGTGCACTCAGACTCAGCAGTTGAAGTTTTAAAAAAAGAGCAAAAAAAAAAAAAAAAAACATGTTGCACAGGAGCGACAGGCTTATCAGATATGGCAGCTCACCTCTTTGGGGAATCGGATGAAAACAAGCGAAGCCTGTGATTCTCTGACATGTCGGATCCGTGTGTGTGTTTTTGGCACCGGGTTGCTGTTCATGAAGACGTCTGAGCCGATCTGGGTTGTCGAAACACGCCAGTCATTACGGCTTGCTGGGGCTGAGTTCAATTACATGGACGTTTTGCTGGTTGTACTGGGTTAAAGGCTCGGCTTACTTCAAAAGTACAGCCACTTGGTATTGCGCTTTGTATTCCGCAGCGGCAGTCGGAAGAGGCGGGTTTGCTGATACGAGAGTAGCCAGAGATATGTAATTTGACGAGACAGATAATCAATAAAAGCCTTTAGTCACTCGTAGCAGCTTTTACACTGAGAGGCTCCAGGAACGCAACAGTAAGTCGTCACCTGGGGAGCTCCCCAGAGAACCCATTTTTCTGTTTCCACTGTGAGCGCGAGTCGTGAAGTGATACCAGAAGGCCCGAGAGCGATGTGCAGTGATGCCACAACTGAGGTCTCAGCCGTCGATTTTGGTTCCACTGCAGGACACGAGAGCCGTTACACTCACGGGAAGTCTGAGCTGAGCAACACTGGCATTTGTTTTTCACAAGGCAACTTCAATATGACTCCATTTGTCGCCTGATTCTTAATCTCATGATTAAGGAGTCTGAACTTTTCAGCCAGTTAAGAGCCAGCATCAATGATCTGCACGTCACATCACTGGCAGTTAATGTCGCTGTTTAGATGCTAAAGCTTAAAGTAGGAGCCAAATTAATGCCTAAACGTGGTTGCTTATGGTCAATAGTACTAAGAACTGTAGATTAGACCATCCAGTCTGTCAATTCCAAATATATCTAGGCTTAAAATTAAGCCTACAAAGAGAAAATAAAGGTGTATTTACCAGATGAGGTCAAATCAGGGCGGCCAGTCCCATAGTAGTTCAATCCAAAAGTGGAAAAAGTGTCAATTAAAATCCAAAATGAGTCCAAATGTTCTGCACCAAACTTCCAGAAAAGAGGGAAAAGATCATGGAAATCAGGTGTACAGGAACAGTGATATGCCGATAGATGGGAAGGTCAACTTGGCTTTGATAAATGAGGGGAGGCAATAAGACACAGGTGGGACACAATGAGACAAAAGACACTTCAGGTAAATGCAAAACATGGAGGCCACCTCAGTCATGTGGGCCGAACTCACCAGACGTCAGAGATTCAAAGCTGACGTGTGTGCCGAGACGCCGTTAAAAACACAGCATTCCATTCGGTGTGTATTTATACATCTATCCCACTGTGACGTGGACAGTCACTAACTTAGCTTCCAAGGGTTTCTGCCTCTTTGTGTCAACCAGCATCTGGGCAAGGAAATGTAATGTTATGCATTTAAAAAGCTATTGCTTTGTTTAGCGCTGACCAACCCAAACCCGACAAAGTCTTTAATCCACCCAGGTTTTTTATCATACCAGACAGACAACCTCATTCACAAAGTCTGAGGGACACCTGGTACCTGCCTGGTGGGACAGAAAACCCGGATGGATTAAAGGCCTTGTCGGAATGGGTTGATCAAAGATTTTCCAAAGAAAGCTCAGGTGAGCGGCACTGAAACTTTCACTGACTCCTGTCAATGAACCGGCATATTTATTGCAAAAGCACGATCATGCGGATCCGTTAAATTTATACACTGTCTCACATTTGGCCGCCTGACCGTCTGGTGTCTAAAAAAAGCAATCATTTTAAAAGCCTGTAGCGGCACAATATACAACCGACGTAGGCGGGATGATTAAGCGCTGTCTGGCTGTTGGTGCACTAATGTGTGTGTCTGGATCTTCCTCCCATTCCATCTGGAACATTAAAATTCTCCCTCCTTCTCAAAGAGAGCCTGTACTTTTCTTTACGTCTCCTCGTGGAATACCAAAAGACGCTTACTGCTTCAAAGTAAACAGTTGCCGATGTTTATTTGCATCGCAAAGCGGCAGAGGAAGTGCTTAGCATATGGGAAACGCATGCACCAAAATAAGGATATGATTAAAAAATGATCCATGAATCAAAAAGAGACAGTATGATTATAACACAGAGAGCAGGTGTAAAATGGATGCACGCGCCGATCAATACCTGGACTAACCCTTCGAGCTGTTTCACAGTGCTCTGTGATGCTCGGCGCGGTTTTATCGACCAGGCGCTGCTCCCTCAGGTCCATCAGCACGTGCGCCGTCCATAAATTGTGAAGTGTTACAGAAAAAAACGAAACGCTAATCGGGATTGAAGAAGGCGGGACCGTTTACAGAAGGACGGTCGGCTGTTTGTCCGGATCTACTTGCTTCGAGGGTTTTCCTTTGGCGGTGACCTTACGACCCTCGTTCTGCGGGATGGCGAACGATCACAGACGGATTCGGGTTTGGGTCCGCGACGTGTGCTCATTCATCCACAGCAGATTTACAGCAACTTCCCCTCTCTCTCGCTTTTGGGGCTTCACCTCAGCATTTTAATTTGATTAATTAAAAAATACCAGAAGCGCTGTTTCTCCCTTGAATCCAAACATGTCAAAATAAACTTCTTTCCTCGTCGCATGCGTACGCAACTTGTAATTTAATCCCCCCCCGGAAAAAGAGCAATAAAACAGAGATCGTGTGACATTTTCTACGGCTTGCCATGGAGCCTTTTGTAGGCCTAAAAATACCACCCAAGCAGCGGGAAAGCACATTTCCTTCCATCTATATCACCAGAAGAACAAAAAAGAAAAGGACCTGAAAACAATGTCGAACGTGGTTTCTTGTGCCAGTGTCAAGTCTGAGCTGGAAAATAATGTTGGCGATACATCATCATTACCGAATCCCAGGGAAAGAAAAAAAAAAAAAAAAAGAGAGAATAATGAAACTCCTTTTGTACACTTTGCACTGGAACACCTTATTATAAACCACAGAGCTCATCACAAAATCACTCATTTCTCTCCCTGCCATAATCCTACACTCCTCTCCTGAGAGCTGAGAAAGACTAATATACATGAAATCCAATAGATGCCAAAGGTGTTGTTTTGACACTGAGGGAGTGGGAGAAGGGGTAGGGGGGGAAAAATCTCTTGACACAAGATGATAAATGTATGGCAGAGGTGGAAATGGCTTCTACCTGATTTGATATGGAACGCCGTGCCTGTCTCTCTTAATCTCACAGACCTGGTAACATATTCATTGGTGCTGTCAGACACGTTGCTTTATGGGCTTAAGGTGTGCAGTGTTGCCTCACGCTCTTATCTGCGCAGCCCAATGTGCAACTTCTGGCATTTCCACCGCACGCACACACACACAGACACACACACACACACACACTCAAGGCTGCATCAGGTGTTCACACTGGGGTTTTTGGGTTACGGAGGCGTTGATGTATTATTTGTATTTTCAAATAATGTGTATGTTCCCAGAGCAGATCCAGGCACAGCCGCACATCGGAATAGTTTACAGCCGACATTATGACTGAACTGACCCCCGCGCTAGAGCTAATAAAGCCGTCTGGGCTGCAGGCGTAAGCTGGTTCTCAATCTCTTTGGGTATCTGTCTTTATCTCTGTCTGGAACTTTACGGCGCACAGACTCTCCCGGACGGAAGGGGTCCGGGGGACGCTGCCTCTGCCGGCGGACAGAGGGAGGGGGGCCGCAGCGGCCCCGGCTGACCTGGGTTCTGCCTCGCCACGAATTTTTTATCACGCTACCTCCGCAACCGTTGCTCTCCCCTCCGCAACGCTCCCCCCTCCCTCAGCCTGAAACCAAAAGGCTGTTATCGTTTTATTTGCTGTAAATATGATTTCCATAAACACAAAGGCCTCCCCGTGTGTGCCTGAAACCAAGGAAAATGGACATTAAAACAACACAACCCGGTTTACGCCGCCGTTTCTCGCGATCCTGTTGGCGATCCCCCAACTTATTGGTTGTTTTTCTTTTGTTCTTGCCGCCGTCCGCTGTGCGCGTCAGGGCTCTCCCCGCTGTTTTCATGGGGCGGAAAGTTTCGCTCGCCCGACTCCCCCCCCCCTTTCACGAACGCGACAAGGCCCTCCGACGTCACACAAAAACATGTAATCTCCGTGGAGGGAAGCCAAGGGAGCCATCTCTGCCACGTCTCAGAAAAAAAAAAAAAATAAAAAAAACGTGCGAAGGCGCCTCGAGCGCCATTGATCCGCTCCGGGGATGCGGCACAGACGTGTTCAGTGGAACGGGGAGGACGCGTCATGGATTCCAGCAGCCTGCTCGGTCGAACGTTCGATGCATGTTTAATGAAGCAGATGAGGTCTTAGTTCTAAATCAATGGTGTGTTTTACTCTTCATGGTCAGGTAAAGGCGCTACAGGCTTCAGGTGCTCAGCGTAGCACCGCGGTTTCACCGAGTGGTCGGGTATTTCACTTCACAGATGAACAATGAGGAAGCCTTTGCTCATCCCCAGAGAGGTCAGACGACTCCAGCCTTCGACCTCACAGGGATCAATATATAAATAAACAAGTGTGTTAACTTTCCTTCTCAAGATGACCTCATTCTCCCAATCTCGCTATTATATTTCCGTCGCAGATGAATGCCACTCGTGACGAGAGCTCCTTTGTGCAGTAACCCATGGCAACACCCTCGCGCCACAAGCTGAAGGAGCCTCTAATAACACTGTTGACCTGATATTCATCAAGTCGGCGTCTTTACGCCTGATCCTTGATAGGATTCATCTGCGTTGCAGCGGGGGACAGTAAAATAACCGGGAATAAAATCACACCGCATCAGCGGCGGATGCGGAAGAGGGAGCCACCTGTATCTCACACGAGGGGTGCGCGGCGGCGCAACTGCCCCTTTGTGTTGCAGAGCTCGGCCGTGGAACCTCCGTCTCCGGCGGCGAAATTCAATACGTCCTCATGCTTCTATGAATGAAATCTGGGACCAAAGTGAGATGAGAGCTATGGAGGTCACACACCGGGCTGTGTGTGTGTGTTTGGGGGGGGCGACCTCTGATTTTGTTTATTCAGGGCCTTGCCTTCTAATTTCTACCCACAAATAACATTTGAGTAACACCTCGGCCCGCATGATGGATCTGAGCGACAGAGATTTAAAAACAATGCAGAAAAAAATCCCAGCTGTAAAATATAAGCATTAGAAAACAAACCAGAAAAACAGGGTTCCTTTTTTTGAATATCTAGCAGCTTAACGGCGTTCGCTTTCCCTATTAGGCATCATATTGATTCTCATCTTCTCCGTAAAGAATTTGCCAAAGCGAGAGGAGCCCCACGTTTCCCCTGGGCCCCAATTAAAACTTCCATTGGCAAAATAGTGGCTCCGTAGGCCTCTGTTTTGCACTATTTTTAATGCGGCTCTCAACAAACTGCAGGAAGGCTGCAGTGAAAGAAGCTAAGCCATCAGGCGGAGGGAGCGAGGAAACTATTAGTCACACAACAGCCTGAAAATTACGGAATCATTTCGATGTTCAAACCGCGTATCTGGTCTTCAGGTTCATTATAAGGTTTGGTCCTTCCTTGGGGAATCTGTGGACGGCTAATATGGAAGGAGATGACAGCTGGGGAATGGACGGGAGCGTAAGAAGCTAAAAAAAAAAAAAAAAAAAGAATGGGGGGGGCACTTTAAAAATGAGCTATGACTGATGGATACTGGCTTTCAACGGCCCTGCAAGCACAGACGTGCTGCAGGGATTCGCAGGAACGCGGAGGTTTGATCCGGCTTCAAATGCGGATCTCGCCGAACCGGAGTCGGGCGCCTGCAGACACGGCGAGGTAGGGAAACCGCTGGGCATCTTCTGATCGGAGACAGTCGGCCCGCGCTGGCGATGGGCAGCGTTTAGGAAGCGGGCTGCACATCGGGGGAGGCCTTTTGAGCGCTCCTTTCAATACAAAGTGCCCATTTGGCTCCAAACTTTCTATCCAATTACTGAGCGGCCAAATCCAGGACACTGCAAAAAAAAAAAATCTTCAATAGCATCCGGTGGGGGGGGGGGTTGGTACAAAACGACTAAATAATACATCCTCCTGTTTTGTTCCATTCAGCCCAAACTCTCTGGCATTGAAAATGCATTTCATCAAGGAAGGAATAATAAATAAAGAAATGTTCTTTTGATGTGAGTTGACAGGTTGAATGCAGCAACCAGGTGACCCCCCCCCCCACACACACACACACACACACACATCCCCCAGAGCAGTTTTCTCAACATATTATGTCTGGGATCATCACCTCACCTCCACATCACGCACCACAAACAATTTAGTCCCCAACCACTGAAGCGTCCCTCCAGAAACGGCGCTCCGAGTTCCTGCTGTTCCAGGAAGTAGCGCTATGTTAAACTGTGAATTCCAGCTCGGGGGAGGGTTAAACCTTTGGAACCACAGACAACCTCAGAGGACGTGGCGTCACCTGAAAAGGCAAACGGGTTTCAAAACCCACACACACGACATCATTTATCCCAAACGACCCCTACTGCCTTCCGCTCCAGGGAACGCCCCGCTGCAGTCCCCCCTCGGCACGAGACACAATCGCTTCCAGACTGACGTGTTAACGACATTGATCCACAGCTATTTCTCTCCGGCGAAGATAAGAGAGACGCCGCCGCGCCACATAAACGGAATCGGTGGGCCATATCTCACAATATTACGCCGCGCATTATGAAATATAGAGGCAACCGTCAGGAAGAGGGATGTGTGTGTACGTGTAGGTGGAGACGGAGACAGAAGGGATCAGATAGCGGTGAACGCTAGACCCAACTGGATTTAAAGCCCGCCTGATATGAACTGCGGAAGCGGGAGATTGTTTTCAGGGCGGCTGATTGGCTCCTCGTCCGGGGAAACTGTTTTTCGGCATCACGTTTAGTCCGCTCGACATTAGCGCCGGCGCCCGCAGCTCCGTCGTGGGTTTTTTTTTTTTTTTTCCGCGAAGGGCCTTTCAGGACGCGGAGCCTCCGACTCCTGTCGCTTCCCATCAATCCACGCCGCCCCGATTCCACCGGTGACGAGGCGGGGCGCCGAAGACCAGGCGCCCGCGGGGCGACGATCTCGCTTCGGCGGGAGAAACGGAACGATGGCGGAGAGAGGAGGGGGGAAAAAAAAAAAAAAAAAATGGTGGCGGTGGCGGAGAAGAAAAAGCTGCTTATTTAAGCATGGCTGAGCGTACTCAGCAACATGTGCTCGCCCGGGGTGGAACTGCAGTTTGTCACCGGGAGCCCGTGTCTGAACAAGCCTTTGTCTCGTAGGCAGATGGAGGCGTCCTCTAATGGACGAGGAGCCCGCGGAGTGGGTCTGATTAGATACAAGAGGCCGAGCCCTCGCGGACCCCTCCGCGGGCCCTCTCTCATCACTCGCGGAGACAGCGGAAGAGAACGCCCCGGAGCGTCCGCTCCTGAATGTAAAAATCGCTGAACTAAAAGTGACTGCGGCGAGAGGACGGAGCCCGCGGGCGGAGCGGCCGCGTCGCATCTTTGGATACGTACGCGTGCGAGCATCCCCCGCGGGCGGGCTCTTCCTGGCGGACTGGCGCTCTTCACTTTATTTCCGCACCCAGCTGTTTGTTCGCCGGGGCGCTTGCCCCCCGAGTCTTCGATGGCCTGTTCGCATTACCGTCAGCGCGGGGGACGCAGCAACACATTTGAGGAAACACACACACGCCCGGGGAGTAATGCTTTGCATGAGCTGAAGTTCATCAGGGCCTCAACCTCGCGTCAGGCTTTGATTTCCTCTCCTGGTGAGTCCTGTTACCTCCTGTTATGCGTCCTGACAGTGGCAAGCGATTGCCAGCGGTGAGCGCCCGGCATGCTAAACAGGCCGAGGAGTCGTCTCTTCGTCGGCTCCGTCGCCGCCGACGCGGTCGGGTTTCAGAGATTACCGAACGCGTGCCTAAAGAGGGGGGGGGGGGACGACGACAAAGGTCAGAAGCGGCGTGTCGGATCAGCTGTCAGTTACTCCGGCCTCGTATTTACCGACTCCGGTCCCTGCCGCTCCCTGTCAACTTCGCTCGTTGAATTTTGATGTCGCCTTCCCACCACTACGCCCGCGAGGTCCGCCTGATTGCAATCTGAGCTGCAGCCCTCCTGCTTTTAGCATGCAAGTAGATTCCCCCGTTAGCAATCAGCAATCATATCTCGCTTTTTTTTTTTTTTTTTTTTTTTTCTGCAGCAGATGGGACGGAGCAAGTGGTCGGAGACAGCGGTCTGGGTGTTGATTGGGGGCAGATGTAAATACCACGGGGCAGCTTGTCAACTTGCACGAAGTGCCGGCGCCAAACATTTGCCTAGTTAGTTAGCGCATAGCGGCCCGCGTTGCTGTTCATCTAGAGAGAGAAATCCGTCTGGAGATACTTTGTTTCACGCGCGGAGCCATTTTCAGAGCCTTTAAACTCGAGTCACAAATGTGCTCACCTTTTCAATCAATTCTGACCTCATTTGACACCGAGTCCCACCTCCTGTACGACACTGTCGGAATAAAAAGGCTATTGTGCGTCCCCGGAGTTTAAAATAAGTCTGCTCGCTGAAGAGACCTTTTCCGCCATGACCTTTTTTCTTTCTGGAATAACCTCTCAGAGGTAATAAGACTCTCGACTGAGGTCTTTAAATCCCACCTCAAACCTAATTTCCTCATATTAACTTTCAATTAGCACTCAGACGCTATTGTGTGCAGCGCTAGATTAAGTAAAAAAAAAAAAAAAAAAAAAGGAGCGAGATCTTGCATCGCAACGGCATGCCGATGATTGATGACGATGATTTGGCCGAACAATTTCTCATCTATTACCCAACTTATCCATCACCGGAGAGCGTAGCGCGGAGAACTGTATCTGAAACCGCGTGTCTGCTCGTTCCATGATATAAGAAAAGCTGAGGGATGATGGTGGAATCACACCTATAACCCTCAGGCTTCCACTCCCCGGTGGATCGCTCCTGCTGGACTCGATGCACAAAGCTGTAAATCAACAGACAACTGTGGAAACGAGCAGCTCTGAAGCGAATGATTCGACCGCTAACGCGCGCTTAACGTCTCATTTTAAAGGAGGGCTGTGCGGCGGGCACGCTAATGTAAAGGTTGTAATTTTACAGAGCGGAGCGTTTGTTCCGCGAAGCAAAGCAAAGGTTCCAAAGGCTCCTTCCTTTGTTCTGATTAGCAGTTTGACCCCAGAGATGGACTTGGCCTGCAAGCTGTCAGTGGAAGACCAGAGGGGAGCGTTGGCATTCAAGCCCGATTTCTTGGCAGCCATCTCACTCAGCAGGGATCAGATGTCTGCCAGAACAGATTACACCTGGGATACTGATGCTGTCTCTGGAGAGTGTTTTGACAGCTGACCTAACAGAAAAAAAAAAAAAAAACCGGGGATCTCTCATGAAAAGCACCACAGATGAGCACAGTTAATACAGTGCAGAAATCCACAGAGCGGCAGCTGAGGACTCAAGTCTGGCTTTACATTCTCAAATGATTCCAAGACATTAAAAGCTTTTTTTTTTTTTTTTTTTTGCTTTCAATTAATCTTGCAAGCATTTCTATGAATGTGCTCGTCTATAAACGCTAGAGCTTGCGCTGATAATCAAATGCAAAGATGGATGGAGTTTCGCTCTTGCTTGGACTGATACATGTCATGTATGATCAGGCACGCACGTGCACTTATGTCTGGGCCTGCACGGCTCTGCCCCCCCCCGACCCTGTTGGCGGTGGAAAGGAAAGACAGAATGATTACTAATTGTGTGTGTGTGCGTGCACGTGCGTGTGTGTGTGTGTGTATGCATTTGTACGTGTCAGCATGTTCCGCAAAGCTAAGCTGATGCGCCTCAACGTGCGTCCCATGACAGCTGCTGCTGACGGAGGGCCGCGGAACGGAAAAGGTGCGCACGCGACGCCAGGCCCGCGGCAAGTTGGGGGACGCACACGCCCGCCAATTGGAATGACACGACCTCGGCTCCTAATGGGCACGCCGCTTTAGCACGACCAATTAAGAGATGCGCTTGATAAGCTGCTCCGCCGAGGCGAGCCGTGTCGGGGGGGAAATTGGCGTTCCCTGGCTGTTTGATGGCTGCAATGGGGAGGAGGGGAGGGGAGAAGGGGGAGGAATGGAGGGGAGAAGAGGAGGGGAGGGGAGAAGGGGGAGGAATGGAGGGGAGAAGAGGAGGGGAGGGGAGAAGGGGGAGGAATGAAGGGTAGAAGAGGAGGGGAGGGGAGAAGGGGGAGGAATGAAGGGTAGAAGAGGAGGGGAGGGGAGAAGGGGGAGGAATGGAGGGGAGAAGAGGAGGGGAGGGGAGAAGGGGGAGGAATGAAGGGTAGAAGAGGAGGGGAGGGGAGAAGGGGGAGGAATGGAGGGGAGAAGAGGAGGGGAGGGGAGAAGGGGGAGGAATGAAGGGTAGAAGAGAAGGGGAGGGGAGAGGAAAGGAGGGGAGGAGGGGAGAGTAGAGGAGGAGGAGGGAAGGGGAGGAGGGGGGAGTGGAGGAGAGGAATGGAGAGGAGGGAAGGGGAGGAGGAGGGGGGGCGGAGGGAAGCGGAGGAGAGGAATGGAGAGGAGAGGAGGGAAAGAGGAGGGGAGGGGAGAGGAAAGGAGGGGAGGGAGGGAAGAGGAGACAATGGGAGGAGAGGAGGAGGAGGGGAGGGAAAGGGAGGAGGGGGAGTGGAGGAGAGAAATGGAGAGGAGAGGAGGAGGGGAGGAGGGAAGGGGAGGAGGGAGGAGAGGAATGAAGAGGAGAGGAGGAGGGGAGGAGGGAAGGAGGGAAGGGGAGGGAAGAGGAGAGGAGAGGATGGGAGGAGAGAGGAAAGGAGGGGAGAGGAGGAGGGGAGAGGAGAGGAGGAGAGCAGAGGAGAAGAATGGAGAGGAGAGGAGGAGGAGAGGAGGGAAGGGAAGGGGAGGAGAGGAGTGGAGAGGAGAGGAGAGGAGAGGAGAGGGAGAGGAGGGGAGAGTGGGGAGGAGAGGAAAGTAGGAAACGATGAAACGAGGGGAGAGGAGGAGAGGAGGAGGAAGGGAGGGGAGGGAAGAAAAGAGGAGCCGAGAGGAGAGAAGGAGAGCGGAGAAGACTGGAGGGGAGGAGGAAGAGGGGAGAGGAGGAGAGGAGAGGAGAGGTTGTGCAGGAAAACTCGGGGAGATGGCGCCTCACAAGAGGATGGCACACATCCGGCGGGTCGGAGGGAGGCGACAGACAACCCTGCCGATTGACTGGCAGGGTGTCAGCATGTCACTTAGCATCTACGCACCCTCATTAACACGTCTGCGCTCCCTGAGCCGGAGCCCAGGGCAGAAATCAGGGTGCCACAATAAGAAGCACCCACCCAAAATAAGCGTGCACCGAATCACCGCTTCTCCACGGGGGAAATGAATCCTTTAATAATAAAAATAAACAAATAAACATCAGCTCAATCACGAAATCCTCCTAATCCTGGAATATGTTTCTTCAATCAAAAGATAAAATAAAACGGGGGGGGGGTAGATAAGTTAAATTGACTGAAATGGCTACTCATTTCCTTGTTCCACACACAATAAGTTCATGGTTATTAATAATCGCACTGCCTCAGCTGTCGAATCCAAATATTCTGAGCAGTGTGTCAGGATGACTCACCAGGCTGATGCTGTCCGAGGGGCTGCCAGAGAGAATATATCACATTTTGTCTCCACCGCTGCCCCGCTGGGAGCGGATGCGGCCTCGCTGCGTTAGCGCTGCCCTCTAGCGGTCACCCTGCGCATTACTGCCGCTCTCACTTGGATCTAGGTCTCTATCTAGTGGACAGAATGGACATTACAACAGCTCCTCAGTCCTCACGCGTCCTGTGCTCCTGGTATTATTTATTATTGAATATAATAGAGCGCTAATGCAGCATGCTGCAGAGCGATTGGGTCAATAGTTGCCTGTTACTATTATTTTTTTAAGCCCACGACAAATTAATAACATCAAAATGCTGTAGATAAAATTCTGGGGACATTATATTTAATTCAAATTAAATAACAAAATAACTGTTCACAGACAGGAGTGTGTTCTGTACATACAAAAACTTGAATTATCCTGTATAGAAAATAAAATGTATTCATCTCACACAGGGTAAAAATTATGCATATAGGCACAATGTACCTGCTGTCTACACAACCAGCAATGCAATTTATTTGATGAAAGGGAAAGGTCTTGACTATTAGTCCCGTCTCTGTGCCCAGCTCTCCGGCTCACTTCTACCCTACTGTTATGTAACAGTTTTGGGTGATTTGAATAATTCTGCCTTTCCCATGCAACCGCAGCTATCTCTGCTTTTATAAAAGCAGCACATCGCTCCAGGCTGTGATATATGCTGTGTTGCTTCACTGATCTATCAGCAGCATCTCGTTTTCTTCAGAAGCTCAAACCACTGTTGCATCTTCAAATGTCGTTTCATGAAGCTTCGGCTCCAGCGATGAAAGCGTGGATCTGCATAAAAGCCGCATAAAATCAACATGGCTGGAGGAAGCAGCAGCAGGAAACACGGCGACGACTGAAAGGTAGAATCGTTTGTATCGCACCAGGTTCCTCCTCTGCCCTGCTGCTGCGCTCCTTCCTGCTTTGGTCACCTCTGACTTCGCCGGTCTCAGGTCAACCCACCGTTTCAGAGACGCTCCTTTTCTCTGACCACTTTCCCTGACATCTTGGTCTTGTTCTGACGTCTTCCCCTTGCTTGTTTCTCCGATGATCATCAAGGGAGGGGCTCCCCTTGGGTCAGACGGAGCCCAGGTGATGCTCCCCCTGAAGCTTGAACGCCACTCTGAAGGCAACGGCAGCATCAATTTATGAATCCCGCCTGTCAACAGGGCTGCTGAGGGGGGAGGAGGTCTCAACCGTTTGTACGTTCTCAAGGTCTCCGCACAGCCAAAGTCCAACACGTCCCAAACCAAATTGTCTAAACTTGATTATCCAATAAAAAGATCTTCACAAAAGCCTGAAGATCCACTCACTTAGAGGGCCTGGATCGAGGAATTTAATCACAATTCCTCTCAATGCCGCGTCACATTTGTCATCTCCTGCCTCGGCGCTCCCGAGCAGCGTGTTCTAACAAACGTCCCGTTTACAAACGGGCCTCTACTCCGAGTGAAAACCGATCAGTTCGGTCTTTATGGTTGCTAAATCCCACTTTGAAAATTAAACGCCACAGAGTGATGCGCGCTGGTGTAGCCTGTGGGGAGCTAACCGCGCGGAAACATCCAGTCTGCGGCAGACGGAGACAATTGATAAAAACAGACTAATTAATGTGTGTGTTTTACATTTATTCATTTCGGCATCAAATATTAATGGGAATAAACGTATTTGTTTTCCAAATGAGGACGGGGCTACCAAATATTTCAGACACACCTCATTAAAGATACAGAGCCGAGAGCGAGCGTGCATTTTTAAAGGGCCGCAACTCAACAACGGGGAGTTGCCTCCATCGCAGCGGCCTGAATCAGCCACTCGTTACATGAGATCAAGGTCTTCCTGATTTTTCCCAGGATGTCGGGGGGGGGGGTGTCTATCTACACCCACCGTGCCAAGAAAACGTGACTTGTGTTTAAAAACTCTCCGACATTTGATGATTGCGTGTACATTGTATGCAGATGAGGAGAACATTAAGTAGGGAGGCATTTTGGTGTCACTTTCTAAAATGTCCCTTTCTTCTTAGTTGTCTGCTCCTTGATGGTGAAAGAGAGAAAAAATAGAGAATTCTTTTGAAGCCACTGCAATAGATATCAGCAGCACCTTCAGGAACATCTCAGGCAGCTCACCTGAAGCTGGAAGACTTCTCCATGCGTTTGTTGGATTTTCAACAGGAGCTTGTCGTCCAGCTCTTCCTCTCTCTGAATCCACTTTCAGCAGATCTCACAGCGGTTGCAGAGGTCACTCGGCTCCTCGCTGGCCTTGTTCGCGACAGAGAGCTCCTTCCTGAAACTGGTCTTCCAGACCCCTGTGTTCTTACTCAGCCAGCTACACATGGAGCTCTTCCTTCAGTCTTTGTTCACGCTCTTTCAGTGCAGCTTCAGTCTTGGTGAGAAGGACCAGGATGTTCTTTTTTTTTTCTCCAGCAGGGCCCTGAGCTGTCTCACGTCTTTTTTTGAGCTCTTTTCAAGGGCAGCTTGCTCCCTTTAATAAACGAGGGAAAACAATCATTTCATATATTCCAATTGTGTGTTCATGTATGTTATTATAACTGTAAATACAGAGTTGTTCAATAAGAATAAAAAGTACAATAAAACAGCAAAACTGCTCTCCAGCATAATCACTGAATATGTTAAAACACTCAATAACTCACCATTCTTTAATCAAATGTGTTGTGGAATCCAACGATAATTCCTCCTACACACCCTTGATCCTGACAAAGTAGTAACTGAATGACTGGCTGATTCCTGCTTCTCAGCTTATAGTTGTTAACATCAAAGAACACCACTTGTTCAGAGATCACCAAAGCAGGAGGCGACAAATGTGATGCAGCAGAGAAGGGCTGTGATTAAATTCTGCTATTCAGATCTGCTAAGGTAACAAATCTTGGATTTTGCCAAAGGATTTAATAGAATAACCTAATTCAGATATTTTAGATAACAAGCTTCAGGGGAGCATCACCTGGGCTCCATCTGACCTGGGGGGAAATGTTCCTTAATAGACATCAGAGGAAGGAAACAAGCAAGAAGAAGATGTAAGAGCAAGACCTTGAACATGTCAGAGAGAATGCGGTGCAGAGGAGCAATCTTTGTGAAATATAAACGACTCCAAGTTTCATTTTCACGCAAACCAGCCACTGACGTTATCATGTTCCGTGCTGCTGCTTCCTGCATCAATATCGATTGTGCATGGATCCATGCTTTCCTCGTGTAGCAGCTGCTTCATGAAACACATCACATTTGCATCTGCCGCAGTCATCTTAGTTTCTGAAGAGCACCAATTTTGCCGATCGATCCATTAAGCAACACATCAGGATAGGCCGCGGTACCGGCTCGATCCGCCACGGTTCGTTTCTCCCGCTTCAGAGCCGCAGCTCCCCGGGTCGACCAGCAGGGGGAGCAGCTGCGGTGCGTTCAGGTACCCAGCGGAGGTTGTGAGTCATCCTTCGGTAGCAGGGTGTCCTGTGGCCTCCACGTGGTGCTGAGTCAGAGACAGACATGCTGGATGAGCACATGCTGTCTGTCTGGGAACACCGGGTTTTAAATCAGCCAGTACAGAGGACGGCGCTTAAGCTCTCTCTCAAAATAGGATAAACACGGCCTTTGGAAAGAACAGTACCCGAGATCTTGCAGATACTTCACCGAGGTCAAATCTTTTGGTTCCAACTATTCTAGATTTTTTTTTTTTTTTTCGGCTGGAGGTCAGGACCCCCCCCCCCAAATCCAGCAAGTCTGCAGCCATTTTAAAAGTAAGCTTTTAACTGTCTACATTTCCAAAATTTGGTCATTTTCATTATATTTTGCTGGTTTGTTTTGGTTTTTTTTTAAACCCCTTTTCTTTGTACATCCGTGTGCAGCAGTGCACACTTCCCTTTTCTGTTTGCCAAATTTGTGATCATAATCACACTTCAGCTTGAACGGCCAACCGCCAGCCGTGGGAAAATATGAGCAAATAAGACAATTTCGTTTCTATTTCAATTTTATTTAACTTTAAAGAACCAATATGAATGGGGATGTTTTCAAAATGGGTACAATGATTAAAAAAAAAAAAAAAAAAAAAAAAAGGAAATAAAAAAGAAAAAAAAGGAAAAGAAAAAGATACATGACCATTTGCATTTTTCAGTGTGGTCTTTCAGCCTGGACCGTGGGCTCTCAGAATTGGAGCATAAATATGCACATTCAGAGAGACAGAGAGAGAGAGAAGTACCTGTTGTGAGTCTGTTTTCCTTTTCTGTGCGCTCGTGTGTGTGTGTGTGTGTGTGTATGTCTGTGTATTTAGGATGATCAGCAGGGGTTGGTGGGTTTATCTCAGGTGTATTATTGCACTCCAACATTAAAAAAAAAAAAAACATGGCTCTCAGAGTATTAAACCTATATATACATATATATGTATATATGCACACCTATGTGTATATATGCACATATATATGTATATCTATATATAAGAAAATGTCCTTACCCCCACCAAACTGTCACACGTATATCTTGTGAATAAATATTGCAGACGTATTCACACTCCGTGAACCCCTAAACTGAAAGTGGCTTGAAGCAAGTGAAGGGTAAAAAGAAGAAAACATTACTGCATTTTCAGGTGAGCCTCTGTGCAACACACCCCAACACTAAACTGTAAAGTTACAATGTGTTCAAAGTTTTTTTGTTTTTTTTTTTAAAAATCTTTAAAAAAAATGTACATTGTCCTGGCCCGTCGACTGCTGTTGGAAATAAAAATCTGAGGAGAATTTTAACATTTCATATATTTTTTTATAAGAGTCGCGTAGAAATTTAAATTCACAAAATGGAAACGTGATGCCTTGATTACAATTGTGGGAGGGGGACAAAAAAAAAAAATGAAGAGTAATAAATGGATGGACAGAATTGACAAAAATTTGGCCCGTGGTTGAGCAGTGTAACCGGGAGGTGGGCCCCTGTGTGTGCTTTGACCTTCCATTCATTGGTTCGGCTGGTGGATCCCCAGATCTGCATTCATTCGATCGATCGCTTTCTACCTGATCATTTATCAATGACTCAGTGTTAACAAATCACAATGATTACTGATAGCACTCTTTTTTTCTTTTTTTTTATTGTCTCCACTTTTGGAAGATTCCCCGCTAGATACGCATTGATAAGCCGCGCTGACGGAAGGCCTACTGCACGCAGCAGTTGTGGCCGTTGGTATCCTTGAACCGCAGGCGCATCTTGGGTCTGTATTTCTCGAGGTAAAAAAGCTGTCTGGAGTTAAAGGCTCCGCGTCTCTTCCTACACAAGCAGAGAAGACGATAGAACGCAGGGTCAAAACTAACATCCGTGAGGGGAAAAAAAAACTGTACAGCAGCAATATTCACGAATTTAGCACTTAAAATAAAGAGCAAGGCATTCTGGCATAAAGGATAGGAGGGTACTCACTGCCGTATGAACTGCACAGCATCCTCATACTTCATACCGCTCTCAATGAGGGCTAAGGCCACCAAGACTGGAGCTCTGAGAGCCGAAGGATCCAGCAGACAGGGAAGAAGAGAAGATTAAAAGTCAGAGTTCACACGGATACAAAGTCATACGCATGAGGGGAAAAGAGAGGGGGGGGGGGGGGAAACCTGGGAAAGAGCCTGGGAAACCTACAGGGGTGCGGAGATTCACTAATGCCCTGCTGGGGCAGTGAATGGATCCCACACACACACACAGGAACCTGCGATAATTTACAGTAAGACAACCTTCACCTTTCTCAGCAGAGGAGATACTTTTTTGGGGGGGGGGGTCAAATCTCAGTGCTGACAAAGCTTTAACTTGACCAACTCTGCGTTCTCACATAACTCACAGGGGGCAGTATGAGAGCAGGGAGGGAGCGGGCGAGAATATCGTGAGGATAACGGAGCGACAAGTCGCTAAAGAGGCACCGGCGTGGAAAAGTACTTCGGTGTGAACCAGTAAACCTGCAAACTCTCTCCTCTCTCTCTCTCTACCCAGCCGGCCATCAGCAGGAAGGTCCCCCTACATGAGCCTGGTCCTGCTCAAGGTTTCTTCCTGTTAAAGGGGAGTTTTTCCTTGCCACTGTTGCTTGTCTGGGGTTAGGCCCTGGGATTCTGGAAAGCGCCTTGAAACAATTTTGATTGTATAAGACGCTATAGAAATAAAGATTGATTGATTGATTGAAACTACACTAGCAGTGTTAACAGAACTGAGTGAAGGAGGAAACATTCCTGTCAAACCACTATGGGTTATTGTACAGCGACTGGAATGCCGCAGCAGCTCTCAGGGCTGGAGGCAGTCAAATCATTGGCTTGCTCTTCACTTGTGGTCAGTAAAGACATCTTCACCACCGGCCCGTTTGCGTCACGTGCCCGTCCACATTGTCGTCACTCTTGAGCTGTTATTTAACCCCACGCGTCTCCAGTTTTTACTCACACTGATCCTAAAGCACAACCGTGCCCGTCTGCACATCCCCTCTGCAGCCTCACAACTCTGATATATGCATTCAAAAAGGAAAATGCCTCTTTTCTGAATTTTCTGAATGAGTCTGAAAGCATCAACCATAAAGGGAATTAAAAAGTGATCATCTCAAATGGATCACATAAAATTTCTATGGTCCTGTCAAGACCTTTAATGATTGTTTTTGTGGTTATGACGGCCTTATAAATGGTCATTTTAAAAGAACGAGTACAGGAAATACGTACGAGTGCATCAAACATGGTATGGTGGAGTCTAACGACTGATTGTACTATTTTAGAGCATATTTAGTCTGGCAGGACAAATAAAGAATCCAAATGACGTGACTTCAACCCTCCTGGAGTCCAATATTCCGAGCATATAAAGGTGAACCAGAACATGATCAACCTGATCCAACAAGATCGCAATTTCTTGGCTGGACCTCACTGGAAAAATGGACTCACATGCTACAATCATGCCTTGGAACCAAAGAGGAAATGGATAGACAACGCTGGGATATTAATATCAACACCTGCTTTCTCTGGAACAATAACTACATTTCTTTGCCAATTTGTTAGCAATACGAGATGCAACAATAAAAGAATAAAATAAGTTGTGGCAGAATTTCTTTTCATGTTTCTATAGAAATCGATGGAACGAGCCACTTACCGGCCAAGTCCTGCCACACAATGCACGGCAACACAGCAACCGGGTTCCTCTCGGAACTTGGTGTTGAGCAGCTTGAGCCAGTCGTCAACAATCTGAGTGGGAGGAGGGCCACCATCATCAAAAGGCCAGTCCTGCACGGAGAAACAAGCGTTAATTGTTTAGTGTCCAAGGATTGATCTGAAGATGTCGAGAAAGTAAGACCCGTCGACTCTTACCAGGACCTGGATTCCCTCCTTCTCTACAGGTGCCTTGTCATAGGTGGCATCACAGACTCTCACCAGTGTGTTAACATGGAATTTCTTCAGCTCCTGACAACCAACAGAGGGGAATTGGAGATACTGGGACTGCGCATAAGATCTGCTGCTGAACGCAGACGTACCTCGGTGAACTTGTTGAGCGTGGCATCGGTGGGGTTGTGGGTGATGAGGAACTTCATACAACCGTAGGTGATCTCGACTGCAGCGGGGCGATTCATGTTGGCGAGACGGCTTAAAAAACAATTACAATACAACACTCTTACAAAACAAAAGCGACTTTTGGCTCAGAAGTCAAAAAGAACTGCTAGGAGATTTGTGGTTTTGAGGAACGGGTGCAATAAATAAAAATGACAACACGTGGGAACAGGATGGGTCAAATGGTGTGTGACTATGGGATGAGTTACACAGAACAGAAATCAAAGGATGAGCTAGTCCACGGTACTCCGGGATGCGGGGGAAAAAAGAAAAACAACACAAAAATGAAAATAAAAAATAAAAAGATGGAGAGACTATCCGGGAGTCATCCAATCAGTTTACCCCATTCAGGAGAGTTGTTTTTGATTGGCAGTTCAAGGAGAAAGTGGAAAACGTTCGTATTGGCTGGGGCGGGGCGGGGCAGTCAGGCCAAGGACTACGCAGTAACCCAGGGGCGGGGGCTTCAAAGAACCAGCAGTTTCTCTTTTGCGAGGAATCAGGGAGGTTTCTGGGTAGCGTAGTCCCTCGGGGAGCGGCCGGTTCACTTCTCCGCTGAGGTGAGGTGCTGTGCCTGGCAGAATTCACCACTCACACACGCCATAAAGGTGTGGCTCAAGTCAACACTGAAACCCTGCAGAGACAAGAAAGAGAAGTTATTTGACACGGTCTCTCAAACGCAACTCCACACCCATTTATTAGACAAACTTAAAACTTGTCCTTCACCAAAAATCTAAGAAGTTAGAAAACATCAGTCAACATCTGTAATGTCCCCTCTGTATGTGGTATATTTGGAAATGTTCATCTAAATATAGTTTGTCAACATGTTGGCAATTTTTGGAAAGGATTGATGAATGTTTGCAAAGAGACTTAAAAAAAAATAAACAAACATGTACAACCTGTGCAAGAACAGTGACGAAATAAAATAAACTGGAAGAATGCAACGTTGATGCATTCCTCTGGAGATCAACTAGATGTTCTACACATTCATACAAAATGTGATGAAATGTGCCTTTCATGCAGAATCACAGACCTCTGTAGCTCCCAAAATGCAAAATAGCAACATGCACAACATGCTGCAAACAACAGATCCATGTGTCAGTCAAACATTACCAAGTCCTTCAGTCTAAATCCAACCACCACAAACTGGCTCAAACTGACAACAGAGGAGAGGAGGGAGGGAGGGAGGGCTAGGAATGGACTGGGGAGTGAGGTGATACTACCACTACATACACAAAGTAGTGGCAGGGAAATGTAGAGGGGCTTATATTACATGGCAGTAGTCACAAGGTGAGGATTGCTTCAAACATTCCCCGCATTTCAATCCCACGCTCCCAGTTCTCACCTTCTTGAGTCTGACTCACCCTTCTTTATCGCCCAGCCACACCGTGGCCAGGATTTTCAACTCTTATCAAAATAAAGAAAAAAAATCTGACACACCTATATTTTTCTTCTAATGCCAAGCCCCTTTCAAAAGCCAAACAAATTTAACACGATGTCTCTGGAGGCGCCAGGAAGTGACAGTGGAATACATCATTAATCACTTCTGACTTGCTTTAATGCTCGGAAGCAAAACAGGGGCACAAAATACCACTTAAAATTTGGTTTTTCACTTAAAAGTCTAAAACCAAAGAATCCGATGATCCTCAGACCAACTTCAGTAATCCACTCAACCTGACTGGTTCAAATATTCGCTTTAAGATGACACAACCAAATCTGCTGGAAGCTGATAAAACCTTGGCCTTGATTTGGTGCAAACTTTGGTGCATGGATATCTGATGGTAACCTGTGGTAGCAGTCAGTCTGCCCTCAGAGTGCAAATGCATGCAAATCTGGCTGTGTGTGCCACCGTCAGTATCAGTTCACAAAGTATGGGCGACTAAACACACACACACGCATGAGTGTGCTTGTAGAAACATGTTTAACCACAACAGGAAATTAAAACATAAGGAGGAGGATTGACTATCAATTAGCCTGGAATAGTCACGCTGAACTAGAAAACAACTGCAAAAACTCTTTTTCAGATCTTTATTTTTAATGCAGCATAGATGTTCGTATTAAGGTCCATGGTGTTTAGGACTACATGAGAAAGGGGAGGTGCCGAGTGTGTGGGTCATGGGTAAAATTTCCCCAGTCAGTTGGCCTCTCCAAGAACTCTTACAATGATTGAGGGAAAAAATAAAAGATACAAACATGAAGTGATAGGAAGTGTGAGAGAGGCTGCGGGTTGATAAAGAGCAGTATCTCAGGACAGAAAGGGACACACAAACCTAAACAGCTGATTAACGGAACAAAAAGAATGGGAACCAGTTCAAAGGTACCTTGAAACTGTTAACTCATCGTTTTTGACTCTTGGCAAAGTATAACTGAATCAAATGTAATAGCAAATTAAAGGTTCTCTGCCCATGAATGCACAAGTCATAATACCGTAAATCTATAGGCAAAGCCCTATTAATATTTAAAAGGCATGTGCTTTTGAAATGCTTTAAAAGGTAGGTCCAAAACTGCAACTGAAGCCCTCATTTCCATTCGTTTGTCATTAGTTACAGGTCAGAGCTATCAACCTCACACTTCCACTACTTTATGTGAGCTATGTTCACCATGTGCAGAGGTCTGATGGCAGTCACAAGCTGGCCTGAGCAATGTATTTGTCACAAGGGTGAGGGGATGGTTCTAAAATAAGAAAGAAAAACACATGCACTCACAAACAAGCACATGAGCCAAGATGTCTAGGCGCTGAAAACACAGACTGGAAAGGTGGGCGATGGCTAAATGTGTAATGTCTGAATCGTCCTCCTTTCACCTCAGTGAAAGGTGTGAGCGTTGAACTCTGGTTTAGTGGTCTGAGGTTGTGCTGAAGCCTTGCTGTTTTGTCTGGAGCCAGACGGCACGACCGATCCATGCTGCCTAAAAGTGGCAGAGTTCTGAAACTCCTTTGAGTTGAGGCTTTGACAGTCGTATCTCGCCTGCGTGTTACATGAAGTACAGAGTTCCCCTTTTACTTTCAAAACTAAATACATGGTTCCAGGAAAGTCTTACATAACACCACCACAAGCATTAGCTTGCAGAACTGTGTGATATAAAGAGGCAGTTCCATTAAAATACAATTAAGGCACCCTTTTTCATTAAGGGTCTTGCGTAGTGTTTGTTAAAATAAATGCTAATCTCAAATGCAGTAGGAGAGTAACTTGAGAAACTGGTGATTTGAAAGGGGGTAAAAATGTATAACAAATATACAAATGAAGGGTTTTACAGACTATCAGAGAGATATGAGAGGATTGCTCCTCCCCTCGGGTGCAGCTGGTTCTCTTCAGTGACGTCAAAGCTCATGTTGGGCTGTTAGCACAGCCTTCACCTGAAACCTTGCTGTATTCTGTATATTTTTCACCCCAACGTCCATGTTAAGACAATCTTAAATCCAATTAAGCCATCATATCTTAAAAAAAAAAAAAAAAAAAAAAAAATCAATGATTGACTTGGGCACTATTGGTTATACCGACCTGTCATCATGTCCTTCAGCAAACAGCACACAAACACAGATGAATGAGGATGTAATACCACCCTGTGTCATTACTCATGCTTGAAAACACACAAATGTCATGCAGCCAGCATTCAGAGAGGTACAAGCAGTTGGTAAAGTCACCTCTACTTCTTATGTTAACAGACATCCCCATGTCACGTCTTCCTACAGAGCAATTTCAATAATCCACAGTGATGTTCGTCCCATGCTCATCTCAGACATCTACAACCCGGCAGCACTTTTACCGTTTGGGTTTCTGACATTCCTCAATATGGTTGCCAGATCATGTGCCTGTTCACTAATTTGATTTGCAGATGACTTATAATAAGGAACGACATACAGAGAATATGTAAAACATGTCCAAAGACTTGATGCACAAATAGATTTGCAGGTTTAAACAACATGCCCTTTGAGTAAACTTTATGCTGTCGTTCGGGCTGAACAACCATAACACACCCCAGGCATGTTGGAACATGACAGCAATGACATATGTTAAAAAAAAAAAAAAAAAGACACTCTTTTTGAATAATGCTACACATACCTGGTTTCCAAATGAAGTGAAATTGATACACCAGCATGTGTGGTCCTAGGCTCTGCTGACTGCATTATAACACACACGGTGGCCGGTTTCTCAGAATGTGGCCCCAGAGATGGAACACACCCATTTATGCTGATTATAAACACTTTTCAGAGAAAACCATCAAAATCACACCAGTTCTTGGTCGGGTAACGGGAACGTATCACTCAGACGACACTTCTGCTGCACTGTCACCTCCAGTATTGAGTTTATGACATTTCAGTAAGCGGACACCCCAGTCTATTCACTATTCATCTCCACTGGTGATCTCTGTCCTGTCTTCAAGCCAATCTTCCCTTTGAGTACTTGCTCTTCTGGTTTCTTGTATGCATGAAAGCCTGCCTCGGGCCCACAGGAAGAAATACATAACCTCCCTATTTCTGTGAAAGAGCCAACACCCCTCGACGTATGCTCTTGTACAGAGCAAAGCCCACTTATCAACCTGCTTGGTGGCCCCTGAGTGAGCGTAGATAAACGATGTGACGATCAAAGGCCCCCGATAGTGTCTGGGTAAAGGATGGACTGAGGAAGAGGGGAGTGACATTTCAGCCACCCAAAAGGATTCAAGAGGAGAAATAACTGTTAATAACTTATAAGCAAAACCGGACAGACCAGTATGTTATATGTATATATGTAACAGTACACTTGTACTATTAACGCCCTCATGGAAGCCATTTTGGTTCTCTGCTACAACCAAGCAATTATGACACCACATTTAGATGTCATTAAAAAAAACGTGAGCTTAAATTTTGTGTTGTTTGAACATTTCCCAAAGTGAATGGATGACTCATCACCCAGAGGAATTCATCCATTCAGAACAACCATGGGTGCGATTTCGCAATGACATCACAATGCAAGTCATGTTTCACAAGACAGGTTATTTGTTTTTTGTAAACCAGGCTACAGAACTGTGAAGCCTCCACGTGACTGTCAATACCATGAGTGCGAGACTCCAGCGCCTCCAACGAATAGAAAGGTGCGCGTCGCTTCTGTCCTGGCCTTTGGCAACAGTTTGTGACAACTTGTGTGAACTTCGATAGTGTATGCGGTACCGCCGCGAGCAGGTCTGTGTGATAAGGAAGCAGCAGGAGAGCTGCCTGGACGTACTGTACTTTGGAGCCGAGGCAAACAGATGAACAGCAAGCTGGTCTGTATGCAAATGCTGCTGCACAGTGTTGCTAATCCAAGTGCTAACAACAACAAAAACAACAATGCAGAGTGTGGCTTCGGCTTTGTAGCTAAATGGAGCAACATCCTTAGAGGAATAAGAGGGCAGAGCTATATGCTAACTTTAACTTGGGGGAAGAGCTGGTACAGGTGTGTGCCTGCACCCTCTGAACTTCTTAGTCATTAGTTCAGTGAAAAGAATGTTTACAGGTACAGCAACAGGTTGTTTGAAAGTAGCTGTCAGAGAGAGTGGTTTACTTTACAAGTAAACTATGTTTACTATATATTACCAGTTTCAAGTGTTAATTGTATTGATTTAAACTCACAAATTCACTAGTGACTGGACACTAAGCTGCAGACAGACTCAGTCAGACAAATGTCAGCTTATGTCTTCCAGGAGCTGTTGATCCCCACTGTAACATCAATTCTTCTGACATTTGGAAACGAACTTGCCCTTCTACCAGTAGCATCAGGGGATGGCCGTTGCTATACCAACAACTATCCCAGCAGAAGCAACAACTGACCCAGTGGGGAACTTCACAGTCCTTTGTAGAGAGATCAGAAAAAGAGCGATACTACTCTGTTTAAGCTAAGGACAAAGCTGGGTTCATAATAGACGTCTTTCTGGTTGCATAAAATGATCTGAAATGCACCATGTGGTCCAAGAATTAGTTCCAGGTATGAAGTCATGAAAGCTGCTTAAACGCATTAAGAAAAATCCAACCTCAAATGACCAACGCAGGCAGAAAAGTCAGTTTTGGGGCAAACCTATCCTTTTATTTAAATGAAACCGACCAGTTTGTCTCTGTATTAATAAGCTTCAGTAGTTATACCCAAGAAGCCTTTGATGGTTATTCCAGCACATTGGAGAAAAGGCACTGTTTTGTTCCCTAAAATGTAGCTATGGCAGCCGTATCTACACAGACAGAAGCCGTAAACACACAACAAACCCAGATCCCACCCCTACCTGTTGCTATAGCTGCAGCAGGCGGCCTAAATGGGTGACGATCTGTCAGGCATTGCCAGTGGTCCACAGCGTGTGGCTGTGCTTTATTCCAGCACTTGTGGCGGTGACGCCACTCTGGCCAGGATTCGAATCATTAACCAACAGCTACACATGCAAAATTATATACAGCTTTTTATTTACTGCTGGAAATGAGGTGTTCAGGGACATAATCCCGACTTTCTGCTTCGGTCTGATCGCAACACGGGGTTATTAAGAAGCAAGTACATACGGTACAAACATGCTAACACCTGGGGGAATTGTGATAAATTGGCCAAATCTGTTAAGCCAGGCCCCTCCAATGCTACCTTTTCATACTCAGATCCTCCCTGTGCCTCCAAGGGCTGTGGAGAGACCTGAGTCAGTATAGTATGCACATCACATCTCATCGAGATATAATATAATATAAAGCGGGTCACTGGCTTCCATGACTGACCTACTTCTAGACTACAATGCAAAAGGAGCTCATATCGTTTCTAAACGACGAAACGATCAAATCAAATAAAATTACTTTTTTGTTTGTTTTGTGACCTCATATAGTTCACGTAGTACCTCTTTCCCCCAACTGGATAAAGCTGCATTTAGGTCACTTTGGAGTGACTCACGCAGGAAGGTATAATTAGCTTACCTGTTAGCCCAGTCACTCATTGACTCATCCCGTCACCCCGTATGGATGAGTCAATGAGTAATCAGCGTTCTAACCTGCTGGTTTCTGCAAGCTGTCCTCTCGGATTTATTATCAAAAGAAAAAGACCAAAACCATTGGAAGGTCATAAATTGAAAACTGAGAGCCATGGGAATGTGCTGCGGCCTTTGGTGTCACAGCTGCTTAACTCAACTTCCTCCCAGAGTGCAATTCTTTATTTCACTTCACCCAGCAGGGCCGAATGTGAACTTTCTTCTCCAGGAAACTGGGCAGAAGTTAAATTACAGACACCAGTGAATGGGCAATAATTATCCAAAGTCTTATTTTGTTTGTTGTTTTCTGGATAACTAACTCAGTGACTCATTAGTCAATGCCATTAATATTGTCGGGGTGGTCAAGGTGAGATTTAACAAGAAATGCGTGATTGTAGATTTTATGTAGAAAATCTGTGCTAGATGTAGGAAAGTCCTCCACTCTGTGGCTTTAGCTTTTGCACAAAGGGCGGAAGGCTGTCAGCTCAAGATCGAACACGACTTCCAGTTCAGCTCCACAACCACAGGCGCCCGAAACCATCGACGAAGGACGGCTCAAAAAAAGGCCAAGCTGGAAAGAAGACACCCCGGTTAAATGACCAACATCTCCGCCTTCGCCTTCGTTAATACGTTAACAGATCTCCATTCACCTTAAGCTCGATGTTGGCCAACTAAAATGCTAACTGAATACCAAGAGCATATGGAGCAGCCAGGGATCACGTAGTTGGGTTTAACGCCACGAAAAAAACATCACTCGACACTCCATTAGAGCAGCCACATTGTTGTACAGAGGAGGGTGTGAAGGTGCGGGTTTTCAAGGCAAAAATCGCTCCCCCGACCTAAAGATTTGCAGTAGATTGGCTTCCGCTCACTCAGGAAATAGCCTTAGCCTTAGCACGACGCTAACGCGGCTACATTAGCTTGTAGCGGGCTACCTCAGCCTCGGAACTTTGCATTTGTCCGCACCGCTCAGAAACTCCCTCAAAAAAAGAGACAATCGAAGACGCACAGCGACAGCACGAAAATAAGATAACGCTAAGAACAACCAGCTCGGAGGGCAAGCCAGCTCGGACGGCTTTGGCGAAGCCGCGTTGAAAAACAACGTTAACGCGGTTTCGGCAACACACGCATGCGATATTGCACGGGCTGACTTAAAACGTGGTTATTTACTGGGACACATTGTTAGAAAACCCCCGCTGGTGTGACTTACTTCAGTCCCCCAGCACTGCGCTACTTTAGCTCGGACTTTTGTGCGTCTACAGCGCTGCAACAGCCAACTTGTGTGGTACGAAACAAACACAGGGGAGGCAAGTTTGGTTTTATTTAATTGTTTTCTTAAAGGAAAGCGACTTTCTGGGTAC
This sequence comes from Lagocephalus sceleratus, assembly GCA_911728415.1. Classification (NCBI taxonomy): domain Eukaryota; kingdom Metazoa; phylum Chordata; class Actinopteri; order Tetraodontiformes; family Tetraodontidae; genus Lagocephalus; species Lagocephalus sceleratus. The sequence continues at coordinate 4,453,771 of CAJVRN010000087.1, read as the reverse complement.
TTACGAAGAGCAGGCTGAACATTGAAATCCCGTGACTACCCAGAAAAAGTGGAGGGAGTGTAGAAAGCGCTGCCAGGTCGCCTTTTTGTTCCTCTTCAATGTGGCAGCCTGAATTCTCGTCGGAGGTCGGGAACTGTTCGAGGGGGCGGGGCCTCCCCCGTCCGTTGACGCCTTCACGAGCGTCGGAAATTTAGGTCAAGGCGGCGTGTGCGCGCGTTTCTAATCCGCCAGTTGACGCGGGGAGAGGAAAAATAAACTGTTTTGAAGAACGGTTCAAGCTTGCGAGATTGTTGTGGAAGTCTAAAAAAAAAGAAGGGGGCGCGTGTTGAGTAAAAGTCTTGCTTTGTTTATTGGTCTTTTCATCGATTGAGTCTTGACATGTTTACGGGTGAGCGTTTCTGATCGCCTCCATGCTGTGGCGGGCCGGGGTGTGGAGGGGTGTTTTCCGTCAGATTAGCACTGCCGGCTGCAGACGACGGCAGGTTAATTGGTCTAGCCGCTGTTATTCCCAACAAACCGTAATCCCGTGCGGCGCGCTGGATTTCCGCCACCCCCAGCCAATGGCGCGCTCGCGAACGCATCGCGGAGTGGCTGGCGTCAGTGCGACGTAAGAAGAATCCGGGTGCGCGATGACAGCTCACCATCGTGACGTCAGTTCCAGAAAATAACCTGCCCTCACTCCCATAGGTTGGTTTACAACATTGATTTATGTAAAGTCTCTGCGTGTGTGTGGATCATAGATAGATAGACAGATTACATAAAACCCAAAACATTATGTACAGTCCTATCACTAATCTTTATATTAATGTCACGTTTTCTGACGCTCGAGTGGCTCCAATCTGTGGTCCAGAGATGCAGGAGCAGTAAATGGGAGGCTGACACCAATGTAAAAGATAGATTTTATTGATGTTGTATCAATACAATCAAGTACTGTAGATTTTGTATAAGCAGAACAAACATTTTCAGTTGATAGGAGTGCATTTTTTATACCCAAGATCTATTGCAGAGTGCACGCCATAGCCTTGTTTGACAAATAACCTATATGCCGATACACAGAACATTATGCAAATAGAAAATAAAAATCCACAATCCTTCACAAACAATACTAGAATGCTAACTACATGTCGTAAATACCAGTAACTCATCAATGCTGTTAAATACCATTTATACCTTCTAGGCTTCGGTGGTCGGTTTTGGCATCCCTATTAAATTATAATAAATGTATAAATACATCTTCATTAATTTCATGTGCAAATGGGAATGGCCATTTGTATTCACTGAAACTAGAGCAAACAAATATCCCTTAAGAACCGAAGCACACTTTTCAAACATTTATTTACTTTATCTCTTTCTATCTTTTTCAGAAAATAGACACTTCAAAGCAAAATGTGATTTAGACGATAAATGGATCGTACTGACACTTGTTAAATAATTTGCACACAGGGCAAACTCTGCAAAGCAAGTGACATTGTCTAAAACATAAAAACAAGTAATGGCCACATATAACAAATGTCAAAAAAAGAAAAAAAAAGGTGGCAGAAATGAAAACCTACAGTACATAACAAGCCTTGAACTTTCGCGTAGACTCACAGTGATGATGCATTGGAGGTGTATTTTCGAGAATGAAGAGTGAGTGCATTCTTTGCATTGCATAAATGCAAAGCGCTAACTGGGAAAGAGTTTGTGCGGTGGCATGATATGAACCCGTGCAAACAACACGAGCGGCTTACGTTCCTCCTGAATGCACAGCTCCATATTTGGCACAATCTTTAAAAACAAAGACATTCGCTCCTCCATTGTAGAGCATGCTAGTCATTATTCCTTCCAAATCTGAGGCATCAATATAGTCATAAGCTCATACATGGCTTACCTTTGCTGACCTCTTCATAACTACAATGTTTTGTTTTTTTTAAAAAAAAGACCTTTCACCAGTCTAAGGTGGATTTTACTGTGCATGAGTTATTGCACACTGTTACAAAAATCAATGTCCAATATTGTCAAGTATTAAATGTCTTTTTATTCTGTAACAAAGTTTTCTCAGTTTTTGTCTGTTTTTTGTTTATTTCTCGAATCAATCACTATTTCACTTTGTTTTCAAAGACAAATCCTGAAACATCCCGAGGTCAAATTTCTCGTAGGATGTTGACAGGCCTGTGAATTCTTCCAATGCTTTTGCAACTCAGGTGTTACTGTGGCTTTAGCATTCATGACCAGAAGAGAATCTAAAATAAAACCTACAGACACACAGACAGTGACAGACAGAACTACGAAAGATAAGCACACGCAAACACGTAGCACGTATCTTTAATGCCTCATCCACCAGAAACGAGTAAATATACAGCTCTCACCTCGACTCACCACCCACCTCTCCCAGAAGTCTGGCAGGGTTTCGTTAAACGTTATATAACCGTATTTCACAACCTGTGGGCCTCAGGTCCCTTCACTTAGTCACGGTGTAAATGTAAATAGATTTTTCTTTTTTTTACAAATTCAGTTGGGAAACATTTTGTCCTTGAAGCCGCGAATAAAACCGACCAACATCTGAGCAGCTTCATATGTAATAGTTAAGGAATTAATAGAAAATTAAATCAAAATAACTCATTGCCCACGAGGTCACATACAAAATGGTTCTGGCAGAGAAGATCCTTTTTAAAAAAGTCTATCAATATTTTTGGTTGACGACGTGACCTTGATGGCATTTGAAGGTAGCGACATTGTCAACGTCATGGTCGGAGCATCTGAGGAGGATACTGATGACGGTCTCTGCACTCCTCATGGGAAAATTTGATCATTCCGATGAAACAGGCCATTAATCCAGCAAGATCCTGCATGATGATTGGAATGAAAATCCACTCAAATGCTGGCAGGAGACATAGATCCATCATTTTGATTAGTTGGTTGATGAATCCAGAAAGTGTCAGGAAGAAGAAAAAAAAAAGATCCTTATGCCAAATTAGCACATATGGTTTAAATCCCAAAAAAACTGTGAGAGAAGTGGGACTGTGGCCGGAGGAATCAATAAACCTCGGGGGTCTGGGGATTTCGTTTTTTTGATTTGGCAGGATGTGCAGTCACACGGGAAGGTCTGGTACTGGCACATTAAAAAAAGGAAGGCACTCTAGAATCCAATACAACGCCAAAGACGCCAAGGACAAAATAATAACATTAGAAATGATGACATTATAATAATTAAAATAATATCGGCTAAAAACACGACATAAAATACAACCCAAAACACACACTTGAAGGACACCAAATAAAGAACACAGTATGAAATTCCTTCCCCTGCCTTTAAACTTTCCAAGTTTCATTCACAAAGTTTTCCTCTTTTTTTTCTGTTTATTGAAGGCGTTGATTGTGAGACGGATAAGGATGGCGAGAAGAAGATGAACAATCATTTATATTTCTATTAAGGCTGTAGGTATTTTAGGTTTCAGGCTGCTCTGAGGTGCTCATAAATGGACATATGTGATATAAGGGGAGGGTTATGTGGGGCAGAGGAGGAATCCTGAAAAGGAGGAGTGGATGTACTCGGTAGAATAGAGGCCGTTTGCTTGATCTGAAGGCATCTGGACCCATACTTGATCACCCTCCTTCAGCTCTAAGACAGCACTTCCGGAAGCCTGGTCCATGTAGCCTTTCTTGTACTCGTCATAGGTGTAAGTGGCTGGAACATTGTTTTTGTACAGAGCCACCCACAGGCTAGTTCCCTTTACATGCATGTGGTATGCAAAATAGTAGACACCAGATAAAGGGGCAGTGAACATGCCAGTGGCAGAGCTGTAGGCATTTTGCCCATTGTACAGGGTCCTGTCGAATTTGATTGGCATGGCAGAGGGGGGGAATGGTGTGGTAAGGATGGCGGTGAAGGCTGGGGCCACAGAGGCTGAGAGAGGAACTTGACTGTAGACAGGCCCCTTTCTGTCCCCTGGAACTTCACCCCCTTCTAACTGTGAATCTGTCGGCCCTGCCACAACTGTTTGACCGTTTCCTGGAGGACCTGGGGGGCCAGGAGGCCCGGGGGGGCCTACATTACCATTGAGACCAGCAGGGCCTGGTTTCCCTTGAGGACCTTGGGGACCCATCTCTCCCTTTTCTCCTTGTTTACCAATACCTGGAGGTCCGATATGTCCCGATTCACCCTTTGGGCCGGGGGCACCCTGCGGACCCATTGGTCCCATGGGCCCCTGAAGACCAGGAATACCTGACTGTCCCCTGGGACCTGGAGTTCCTATAAACCCAGGTTCACCTTTAGGACCTGAAGGACCCATCATCCCTGGATTCCCGGGTAGGCCAATATGCCCTGCCTCTCCTTTTGGTCCAGGTTTTCCAGTTGATCCATTAGGTCCAGGAAAGCCTTTCTCTCCAGGCACACCATTCTTTCCAGGAACTCCACTGGGGCCTTGATCACCTCTGAGGCCAGGTAATCCTGGAGGCCCCTGTGGTCCCAGTTCTCCTTTTAGTCCTGGCAGTCCATGTTTTCCTGGGAGTCCCATCGGGCCTTGAAGTCCTGGAGGTCCTGGTTGTCCATTATTTCCTGGTTCACCAGCAGGCCCCATCATTCCTTCTTCTCCTTTGTCTCCAGGGAGGCCAGGCAACCCGCCATGACCTTTGTCTCCTTTGGGTCCAGTCAGACCAGGTTTTCCATAGCCAGGACTACCAGGAAATCCTGGTGAACCCCTTACTCCTGGCTCACCTTTTGGACCTAGTTGACCTGGTGCTCCAGGCAAACCATCTGCACCAGGTTTCCCAACTCCAACTGGTCCTGGAAGTCCTTGTAAACCTGGGGCCCCAGGCTCTCCAGGTTGTCCTTGATTTCCTGGAAGTCCATGGTCACCTTTAAGACCTGGTAGTCCTGGCAAACCTTTTGGTCCCGGTTTACCTATACCTGGGAGACCAGGTTGTCCCGAACTGCCCTTCAGTCCAGGAGGCCCCCTTATACCCGGAATACCAGGCTTTCCATTTCCATTTTCACCCTTAAGGCCTGGCTCACCTGCAGGACCTTGACCACCTTTGATTCCTGGTTCACCCCGCATCCCAGGGGGGCCTCTCATGCCTGGAAGTCCAGGTTTTCCATTAAGAGAAAGGCCTGCTGGACCAGGAAGCCCAGGTTGCCCTGGAAGACCTCTGGGGCCTGGTTCACCACGAGGGCCAACCTCACCATTAGATCCTTGCATTCCCTTTGGCCCAATCTTTCCAGGAAGACCTGGAAGTCCAGGCTTACCCATTCCAGGAAACCCAGGAGGCCCTGGAGGACCTTGCTGTCCATTGAGACCAGGCTTGCCCAGTCCAGGTTTTCCCTGAGGTCCTGGTGGACCAGGAGGACCTCTTAATCCAGGTTTTCCTTGGGGACCTGGTTCCCCCTTGACTTCCATCAAAGGTGGCATATCTATTAAAAATAAATTATAATTATTGATGTGTTTTATGAAGTGCAAAAATAGACAAAAATGACAAAACCATACAGGCTGTTGATCCAGAAAGATAGTAAAATAACAGGTAGTAAAATAAGTCCTAGTTTGTAGACAGAAATGTTCAATTCATTGGTGGCCACGACCTTACTATTGAGGTGGAACTATAATGCAGTGTCTCCACAGACAACCATGATTTTGGTCTTAGGTTTACATCACAATTCTAAAACATTGTGAACAAAAAAAACAAAATACTACTACAGAAATGTAAATGATCAATGACTTCTACTTAAGAGAGATTAGATACAACTTGGTATTGCTGTTATTTCCTTACAATTATCTTTGTTACTTTTCTTAAAAAAATATTCTAGTTAACTATGATTTGAAAACACTAGAGCATTAGAGCACTAGTATCGAACATCGGCTTGTTCACAGCAGACTCAAACCTGCATTTTGTGCGTGTAAAACTTTAATGATGGCCAACACCTCCATCTAGTGGATATTATTGAGAATACGGGCATCGTCGGCAATGAACGCTGGACGAGAGAGTAAAAAAAATGTTTTAGCAGTATAAGTGCTTTTATATTGGGATTCTGTCTTCTTCTGTACTTCAGACTCAAAAACCGTAAAAATTTTGTTTAATCATTTTTGGATTAAATACCCATAATGAGTAACTTTTCATATATTCAAATTTTTTTGTTTGTCCTATTGAGATTGACGTATTGATAGACATCAAAGTACGACGAAGAGATGTTTTTTTTTTTATTAATAATGAATTACTTAAATTAACTTATGTCACTATGTAATGTAGTTTTCTTTTTGTTTTCGTTGTCTATTGTCGATAAATGTATGTCAGGACTGTTGGAGATAATGTAATATACATTTTGACCACACGGCGGCAGTAGAGACACTTGTTAGGAGCCACGGTCGCTCTAAAAAGAATTAAAAATCATTTCTATTTTCATTTTAATTTAAAAGTTTGAGGCCATGAGCAGACATGATGGAATTTTTTTTTAAAAAGTATAGAAATATGGTATTTCGTAGATGTATCCACATATCTACAAAATATCACGTTTCTATACATTTTTATTTTACTTTCTTTTTTGTACTATTTTTGTTGTTTTGTTGCAAGAATAGATCTTTCCTTTTGAAAAATACGGAGGCAAAGCATTTTATTTTTCATAACACGTGGAGAAGTGGTGGAACTTTTAATTTATCCAATTAGTTACATTCTCCCTTTATATATTTTTGTACATTGTATATGTTTCCATTTCTGTTTTATTTTCCTTAATATGTTTGAAATTATACACAGCAATGTTTATAGACACATAAAAATCCTATGTCTTTATTTTATTATCTTTATTTTTGTCACGTACTGTTCTACATTGGGCCTTCTAAATCAAATATGTGTGCCCAATAACATAGACATAATCCAATTTCCCCTATCTCATTTCTTCTCCCCGCCTATCTGCCGACCTCAGATTTGCAGGGCAAAATTTAGCGTGACACCAGCTGCTCCCACAGAGATTACTCACCAACATAATGCCCCTTGCCCTCTCTGAACGGGGGTCCAATGGGGCCTTTCATCATGGGCTGCATGTACTTCATGTGTGGAATGGGAGGATAGCCTCCAGCAAACACTTGCGCCCCCAGCATCAGTAGCATACAGACAGGAGCCAGCAGCATGGTCACCGGAATCCTACGCTTCCAACTTCACATGTGAAAAACTGCAAGAAAAAAAAAAAAAGACAAACGATTGTATAACGGAGCCATCCAACGTAGAAGAGGAGTCATGCTTGATGTTAAACGACACCTTTAGAGTGCTTCGACCCATCTCCGGTGCTCAGTGTGAGGACCAGATGTGGTAACAGAACTTGAACGTGTGTTTCTGTGCTCAGCTCCCGGTTGGTGTTAGACATTGGCAAATGCCTCAGTAGGACTGAATCCACGCAGAAGAAGAGGCCGAACCGCTCTGCCAAGTCCGTCCCCAGCTACCGTCAGATGTGAGAGTTTGTTCCCTGTTTCGAGCGACCGTGGACGCTCGTCCTGTCGACGCGCACGAGATCTGACATCTCTCACGTGGAAAAGGTTTGGAGCCGAGTCTCACCCCGACGCAGCCACGGGCCTTTAAAGCCTACGCTGATACAACCTCCTGGCCGTACTCCGAGGCCCCGCTGGCAGCGACCAGCCCGGGTCTGTTTTAGCCATTTCTCGCTCTCGCCGTCGCTCAGAATCGTTTAACAGCCGACATTAAACTCCCCTTGTTCAGCCACTTAACACAATGTTTGCTTTCTGAGCCGGACACCACCCCCCCCCCCGCTCCCCCCCGGAGTTCAGCGTTGCTTGCTTCGGTGGCGTGTTGCCTTTTGCGGAGGCGAGTCGAGCGCCTCGCACTTCTGCCAGAGCCTAATGAATGAGGATTGAAAGACGCAAACAAAAACAGGAGGAGAGTAAACAGGGTGAGGGTGGTGGTGGTGGTGGTGTGGGGGGGGCGGTGGTTGGCTGACGCGGCGGCTGGCTGGAAGCGGAGCCCGTCTGGTGCAGACGAGCCTGCGGTTTGGGTGCAGATGTAATTTAACAAGCAGCTCCGGGTGCCCGCAGTTCTCGCAGGCGTCAAGAACCCGGAGCGCGCTAACCCCCCCCCCACGAACGCGGGCCGTGCATGAGCAGAGATCACACACACACATGTGGATGATTTATGGACCTCCACATTGTGTTTATCGGACGTCTTTGTTGAAAATGCACAGCAGACATTGTTGAAAAATCTCCCTGGCTTGGCCACCGCCGTCCGCCCCTGGACACGGACCCGCACATGCGCCGGAGCGCCAGAACACCCACGTAACAAAACACACACGCACACACACACGCACACACAGAGTCAAGCTGGCATGAGAATACACACTGCAACTCTGGTAACCGACTACGCAGGGAGTTCGAAAACACTCAAATTTGCCAAAGCCGAACCTGCTTTTTCTTTATAAGACAGGCCCGTCCGGGACAGGATTCAGCTTCAGGATCTGAAGGGGGGGGGTGGAAGGCTCCAGAAGACACTAAAACTCAGCAACGTTCACGGTCACAGCAACGGAGCGACGCAAAAAATATCCATCACCACCGGCATATAAAAGTCCTGGCTCCGTCACAGGAACCAGATATCCCCATTTCCATTTCCAGACCCGTGTTTACAGCAGACCGCGCTCTCAGGTGCTGATCACGGTTCACAAGCTTTAAAAGTATTATGTTGACAGTGCGGATCCCCCGGTGACCTTAAACACACACAAACATTACGGGGGAAAACTTCGAGTTCGGTCTCGAGTGCAGGTTCTGGTTTCCTGAGCGGAGCCGCGCGCGTGTCAAACTCACTCAGATTCGCGGGGCTAAAGAATTTCCGAATGCCACGGTAGCCTTCAGAGGGCCGAGCGCGCACCGAGAGAGCAAATAGCGTCTACCGGGCCCCCCGCTGCTCGGTGCGATACGCGGGACGGGTCCGTCTCCAAAACCACCTGGTGATGGCAAACATGAGAACCCAAACGCTAATCTGCAAATTCTTCAGGACGCCAGTCGGACTCGGGCGGGCGGGAGGGAGGGGCCGCGGGCCGCGCGGTTCCTCCGGCTGCTCCGTCCGCCCGCTTAATCAAATCGGCGGGCCCCGCTGCGTTGACGTCGGAGGTGCTCGGCCGCCGCTTCCCTTCGGCGGTGGATGCGCGAGCCCAGACTGCCAGGCATTTCCGAAACCACGTGCCACAGGCGGATTAAGCGCACCCAGTTTCGGGGATCCTGTGTCGCAGGCTGAAGAGCAGGCGGTTGTTTTTGTGGTTTACATCTGAGCCGCGGCCTGAGTGGAGGAGTCATCAGCTGCAAATCAAGCGCTTCATGCAAATGCTATTAAAAAAAAAAAAAAAAAAAAAGAAGAAGAAGAAGAAGAAGAAGAACAGCTGAGGTCTATTAGATATTTCGCTTCCATTTGTAAACTTGGACCCTGAACCATCCATCACTTCTTAAACCTGCGTCCTCTGGGGATGGAGAGACCGAGCCGGGCGTAGCCGCGTTGAGATGGAGTCGCCTCGGTTTGAGGTAAACGAAGCGTCACCGCGCGTCGCGCCTTCGCGGTCGCAGGTTCTGGTAGCCGCGGTCTATTACTCAGCACCGTGCAAATAAACGTGAGTGGACCGGCCCTCCGCGCACGCTGGCCACAACCCCCGGCTGCGTGCACAATGAGGCTTTGACGTTTGTTACCGCGCTGGAAAATGAGTTGAAAGAGAAATATTGTGCTTTCTGCAACGCCAAAACATTCATCTTGGTGTTGAGGCGTGATGAATTCCATAACGCGTTGTTGCTATACTGTTTTTTTTTCCACGCAGCTCATCTGTCAGACACACACACAGAGGCTTAGTGAACTGTTCCACAAGGACGGATTCTCATGTTTTTAGAAGACCCCCCGGATTTGTTCTGCGTACCATCGCTCCACGCGCGCGTCGGAGCCCGACTTCCCCCTGAACGCATCCCGGACTTTGACCCCTTTCACCTGGAGCGTCGGGCTCCGTGACCGGGCTCGCAGCTGCTGCTTGGACGATTGAGAACAAATCCTCTTAGACAGGTCCAGAAACTTTAGGAAAGCTGCGGCGGTAGGCCGAGGTCGTTGCAGCGGCACCTGCATCCGCCGATCGGGTGTGTTTCGGTCATGCTCGTTACGTGACTGTAAAAGATCCGCCCGTCAGCGTAAAATGTATCAGAGAGCAAGTCACGGCGAATCAATGCACACACAGACACAGACACACACACACACACACACAAAACATCTATGTTTCTTTCTCACCCTGGGATATTAGAATAATGATCTATATCCAAAAAGCAATCAACGCCCAGGTGTACAAATTCACATTCAAAAGTCTTACTTTCTGCCGTTAGAGGAAAAAGAACAAAAGTAATGAACTCTCTAAGGTTCACACAAGAATAACCGGTTGCACATTTAGTTGAAAACATTTTCAAAAAACAAGCGACACAACAGGAACGGAAAAAAAAAGTTGGACATGCTGTAGTTTCTATGCCAAGCCACTAGTTGGCGGTGTGGAGATACTTCCTACCCCAATACAGTAGTGCAGATTCTGCCATCGCTCATTATTGATCGCAATTTATTCGTACATGTGCAAGAAAAAGTGCTAAATGCAGCGTGCATGTGCGGGTTCCTTCCTTCCTTCAGAGGGCTACGTTTTTTTCCCTGTTTGGACGGCTGTGGCGTTCCAAAGAGGCTACGCTCTGGAACCCGGACAGCTGAAACGCAAGGGAAGCATCCAGTATTTGGCTGAACACGATCACATGGGGCAAAAAGAGGTGGGGGGGGGCAACGAGGCATGTCGGCGTTAACGAAGGGGTCGAAGGGGCAACGAGTAAAAGTTAACGGACGTGCTCTATCGGGAGTGAGTATGAGGAAAACAAATGGCTGGGAAATGAGTGTGGAGGTCAGACAGGAGGGTTTCATTTCTTCATGACTTCATTCAGTAGAACATTTCCAACCCCCCGGGGCATGCATCTAAGTACAGAAGCAGACATGCTAATCATAAATCTCAGCGCACGTCTGCGTACTCCACCGGTGAAAGACGGGCTTATTAGTCTCTCCAATATTAACCTGCAGGACCTCACAAAAGCTGTGCGAAGGTTTTACCAACTTTCTCGGCCCTTCCAGCCCAGGAGGATCTGTTACAAACCAAATGTGTTTGCCTCTCTGGCTCTGTTTTACTGATTCGTGCTGTCATCTGTGAAACACGCTTGTTGAGGAGGACTGGGATGCGAGGAAAGGAAGATCGGGCAGATGGATTCTCTCCAGCGGCCCTGTTGGTGGACTTTAACTCCATCTGAATGACTGATGACGTGAACAAAAATTCCATCTTACAAGGGTTAACGTTGAAGCATGTTTCCATGTGCCATGGTGAACACTCGTGCCTTCCTAAAGGGGCGGGGGCGGGGGGTGGGGGTTCTGCACACCAGAAAGATCGCTCGCCATCTTGTCGGTCTTGGCTGGCACGCAGCTATTTTCTCTCACTCCTTCTTTTTCTTAATCCTCCCACTCTGCGCAGCTCACTGACAGTGTGAATACTTGTATTGTGAGCTGCTGGTGCCGCTTGTTTCCGCTGTAAGTCATCTGGTCATGTCTGCATGAACACTAGCCTCTCTTATTCTTCATTAAAAAAAAAGGCTTGAAAATGGAAGAAAGGAAAGAAGATTGTAAAATGGTTGGTTCAGTTTACTATATTCAATTCATTACTGTCCTGTAAAGTGTTGTACCTCATAGTTTCATCCTCCTGCATGGTAGATGCTGTTGGTGTTGTTAAACTGGATTTAATAATGGAATATTAATTAAACCATACAAGGGTCAGAAGAGGGCGACTTCAAAACCATAGTCTTCTCAGCAAGAGGTTTTGGAAAGTTGAACATCACTGCAACCAAGCAATAAGGATTTAAATGAACATTTCATTATTTTAAGGGTATGCATACAGATAGAACAAGCATAAAGAGATATATAGAGATATATGAAGCAGAAATGGTCTGAGAACAGGCCCCTGTGGAACCTAGTCGGACTAGGGGATGATATAATATAAATGTTATTTTGAATGGGATGCTGCACAATCACTGCAAAAATATTGACTAACTCGGGACGCGTCCAGCCTCCTTTTTTGGCAATGTTCGGAGTTAACAGTTTATTTAGTCTCTGGACAGGATGGTGTCTAGGATCTGGAATAAGAATCTGTTGCTCTGGGTCTCTGTTGTGTCTTGTGTTTCTGTGGCACGTCTCAAAGTCTCCGAAAGGACCTTGTGGGTGGGCTACCTTTGCCAGAAGGAGGGCCTCAGCCATATTCAGCTGTCATATTAACTATTAAATAAACAGAAAGTTGATACAACATACAAAGAACTCGCCATGTGAACAAATCTTCATTTTCTTTATAGCTACTGTCATGCTGACCTTACAGCACAACTACGCCATTTCCTGACTATGTGTCAGAAAAATTGATGATGAAGGCAAAGCTAACTATGGCAGAGAGTCAAACCCATGCGGTGAAGGTGAGAAATACTCTGGGGTACTTAAATAAGGCAGCTAAAACCAGAACAATCACACACCATCAACTGTTCCATTCTTCGCTGCCAGGCCTGGAAAAAGGGCCCGGGCTGCACGGAGCTGGGGCTAGCATTAAGGAGGGAAAAGCCAAGAAAAGTCCGCTCATAGACCGTTCCTATCAAAGGATTGCAGAGTTTGACATTCTTTGAACACGGGTCATATTGTCGTATGCTAATGCGGAGGCCAATGAAGGTCATGACCGTGGAGGAGGGAGCAAGAAGCCCCAGAGAAGACGTGAGGTCACTGTGACAGACCGAAGGGGAAACGAGGAGATGGAGGAACAAAATAAAAGAAGAAGCTTTAGCTCTTGAGCTCCCAGTTGACCCACTTCAGATGTGCACCCTGCCAATCATCCCAACCCTTCTACTGCAAGCAGCCGCGGCAGCTTCACACATACACACATGTGTGGCACACACAAATACACAAATCAGTTGGCAGCAAAACAGAGAGGGAGGCTTTTTAAAAAAAAAGAGAGAGAGAGAAGAGGAGGAAGAAAAAGAGGCAGAAAGGAGATTATAATTTAATAAGGAGCAGGAAATCTTGGTCAAATCCTACTGAAGGAGCTGAAATGCCTCCATGCTGCAGGCTTCTGGACTACAGACGGGCTGGCTTCCATCTGAACGGGCTTTTCTAGCCCAGGCGGCAGGAGAGGTAACCTAAGGAGCAAAACAGCAGAAAGAGAGGAATACCAGCGTGCCTTGGTTTGGAATTCTAGTACATATTTGGCAATGAACTCCAAAGAGTAAGTCTGTGTGTCATATTGACAAATCATGGGAAAAATATCGTCTCATTACGACCAAGTCTATCTTCCTAGGGATGGGGTCTGCTGCGAGGAGCTCCTGAAGTCTGGGAACCATTGCCATTACCACATTGAGCCAGCATCCAAAGGTATATTGGCACTTTGAATTAAGGAATTTAGGAAAAACAGAAATATGTGTTTTCATTAGCCAACAATGTCCACCACAAGCTACCACAACGAGCTATGCTAAGCTATTTCATTCGCCCATGCCTGACATACAAATAAGACAAGAATGAACATAAGTCCATGACTCAAATTCCACATTTCAATAATAAGATCAACAGTGTGATTTGTTTTGTCTTTAAAAGGTACATAAATTCAGTCTTGAACTCATAAAAAAGGTGGGATATGAAACTTGAATAGACAAAAAGCCCATGAGTTTGTGCTGGTTCTTTAATTGCTATCAGACTAATGTGAAGCCAAAAGCTCAAGTTAAGAAGCTACAAACTCCTCTTGACAGTCAAAAACACGAGGGATCGTCTAAATTGTCTTAGTGGGACTTTAAATAAAGCAGCCATCAGGAAATGAGCGATAGCAGTGGGACTGTTTTTGCTGGAGGACTCAGACAGGGTGACCCCGGGCCACTGCGGGATGAGATGGAACGACACGGAACAATGTGCTAGCGAGCTCTTGGACCCCAGCTCAATTAGATTTGCTGTCTTTCCAACTACGTGCGGAGGCGAGGCGAGGAGGGGGGGGACTGTAGCGCGAGTAGCGCGTATGCACTCGGGAGTTTTATATAACACCTAACACTGCTGAGGGTATCGGGTCGCACAGGCAGCCTCTGCTCAACACCACCACACAGCTCGCCACCTGGCAAATGGAAACTCATTGGCTGGTTTTTGAATCGCGCAGTTGATCCCGAGAAAGGAGGGTCAGAAATCAGCGCTGAGAGCTCAAGACCACCAGAGTATAGAGTGTTAGCCTTCTCTGACCATGGCCCTTCTTGAAGCCCCCCTATCAGGATCAATTAATATGTTAACTTGACACACTAGAAAAAAAAAAGGACTACCTTAATCCAACCATAACTGGACAACTGAAGGGCATGTAAGTACATTAATCTGACTAATACTGGAGTTCTCCTTATTCGAATAAGCACCCAGGTAAGGCCATTGGAAATCAGCTTCTCCAACATGTATACCCCTCATTCAGAGTTAAACTAGACAATGCATGTGCAGCCCAATCTTCAAACTGGTGTAGAACCACGAAACAAAATATCCAAGTCAATAGCAGGAGGAGAACCAATATATCCAATATGTATGAGATGAACAAAGCTGTCCAACATCCATCTCCCTGGTGTTTGAAATGCCGGTATGCCACCTGACTCCAGTCGTTTGTTATGTGACAGTACAGGTCAATCGGAAATTAACCCACTGAAAAGACGCATATCGCCACCTAGTCAAGGAGGAGAGCATGTTCCCGTCAGTCATTCAATTTCTTCCCTTGCATGTAAACTGGGATCGAATGACCGAAAGGACCAAATTCCAATGAGATGCCGAAGTCAAATTTTGAGCATAGCTCGATAAAACTCTGCGTGTAAACGTCCTCAGTGAGAGGCTTTATTAGCTTTTGGCAGATTGCAGGCTGTAAGAAGACCCTGCCAGTTCTGGAATCACACCTCCAAAAATCCACCATTGGGCTGTATAAACATGGCTGTGTGTGTGTGTGTGTGTGTGTGTGTGTGTGTGTGTGTGTTTGCCTGTATGTCTATGCGTGCGAGTGCGTGCAGGTGTGTATACTCAAATTATGCTAATCTCCATGGTGAGGACTAGAACACACAGGACTTTTTGGGAAATGAGGGTATTTAGGCTGGTCGTCAAATCTTCAAAGAGTTGTTAAAGGGTTAACCCTTGGTTAGATTTTGAGTCAGTGAGAGTCAGTGGCTGTGGAAGGTGTTATCTCCATGAAAATCCTCACAAAGATAGAAGCACAAGCATGTGTGAGAGAAAAAAATGTTGCTGATATAATGAACAGAATGACAAAACTAATAATATAATATATAAAAAGAGAGAAATATAATCAGAAATAACAGAAATACAATAATACCAAATAATAAAAGTATTATTATTTTAACAATTGTAAAAATGTCAAACTACAGCGCCGCAAAACTGTGGAAGTACTGGTACCTGCCACATATGCTCAGGCAAAACCAGTCTAAGACTATTTTTAATGGAAAAAAAAAGAAAATGTGATACGTCCTGTGTGCAGTGGGTCCACGTTAGGCCTCATGAAGGCCTGAGGAGCCAGCAGAGAGCAGCACAGTTCAGACCAGACAGTATAAAAGCTCTGGGAAGTGGGCTGGAATGATGCCTGGCCAAGGCAGCGGTTGTACACCATTTTCCTGGAGGAAGATTCTCTGCACTTTTGACCAAATATTACCTCTTACCATTCTGTACTCTTGGATTAACATGTGAGTGTGTGTCTCTAAGGCACACATCAGGCCAGCTCACGCAAACTTGCGTTGCTAGTTCCTATTGTATGGGTTTAGGCCCAACATTTAAGAAGGAGCTACATTCTTTACAAGAGTTTCTGCAGTGAGAACATGTCAAGAAGAGTTTATCTCCTATTATTTATTTCCAATAAAAAGTTTTAAGAATGGTGGAGCTCCTCCGGTGTGACTGAAAACTGGTTGAATAACAGTTCTGCAGACGTTAACGTGGACAAAAGAAGGGAAAAAGCGATTTCTTTTTGTGCTCCTGTAAATAAAATAAAAAAAAGTATTACATTTCTGGTTAATGGGCTATAAAAGTGTCTAGTCTGAGTATAAACTTTATGTGCTGTTCAGGGGGGAGCGAAAGAGCTTTTAATGACAACAAGCATCCAGATAATTGCACTGTGTTGACTGAACTCCATTTCCTTGGTCACCTGCCTCCTGGAATTCCTGCAGCTTTGCCAAGAACCTAAAAAAATGGCACATTCAGCTTTTGAGAGGCTAGACACAATAATAGCCATCAATATTATGACTTGAGAGAAAAAAGGAGGGTGGCAGACATTATCCTATACATCTAATGGTTCATTTGCAATTCTTGAGATCAGATATGTTTCTATCTCTAACAGGGCAGCCAGAAAAAAAACAAAAAAACGAAGGAGACATTCTTGAGAGTCTGGAATTAGAATGGACTGATGGGTCCTCCGTTAGATAATCAGCAGACTGAAGCAGCTTCTTTGTCTCCTGTTGGCAGCTGGAGGGGACGGGAGGATTGTTGGTAGGAACATGAGAATTAGAGAGGAATAAAACTTACACCACAGACATGAGGATGAGACACGTCCTTGGACGGCAGAGGAGCGGTGGGGGAGGACGAGACATCGCGGGGAGGCCAGACTCCTCACGCAGAGCCCATCCAGAGCAAATAAATCAGGAGACGAAGACAAACTGATGCTACCGGCTGGAAGGGCAACACAGGGTGGAGCCTTCTCTGACAAAACTGAAGGTCTGGAAATACTGCTGCTGATATGATTTCAGTGTCGGGGAGGAAAACCCCGCAGAGACACGGAGAAACTACCCACGTCTTGACTCAGCACTTGAAAGTTTTTGAAGTCTGTGCAAGAACGATCAGGTATCACGCAGAGCTAAATCATGGAAAGCATTTTATGGCATAACTAGTTAATAAATCTATCTTTAAAAACAGATATGTAAGATTTTTTTTCAGGTTTGGTGTCTGAACTAGGGAAATGGAGGGGTTATTATTACTACTTTTGACCACTAGAGGGCACAAAACGAGGGATTTTATGTTTTTAAATCTGTATTTCCAGTCATGTGCACAGATTTCTTCATATTAAGTCCTCTCTTTTTTGGGTTGTGAAATTCGGGTTGTTTTTGTAGCAGTAGTTATTTCACATGTCTCTATGACACAAACCTCTCTGTTCTATTGGGTAATAATCATAATTATCTTTGAAATGCTGTTTAAAATCTGACTTGAGTACAGGCACAATGACCAGAGTCAGATTCAAAATAAATCCATGACTGTCACAGAAATATGAATCACTGTTCAGAGGGGGAAAAGGTACCCTTTAGAGAAGTGACTGAGTCATTCCTGTGAGCCAAACCTGCGCAAGAGCAGGAGTTTCCCTTCTGTTATGACTCAAAACAAACCTGAATGCCCAGTGCAACCCGGTAAGGGATGACAGAAATGAAGAGTGTGAAGTAGGTGCTGAGTGGTCTCTTTCATTCCTCCTGTTTACAAGTTGTCATTTGGCAAATAACTGGTAAGTGGAAAGGGTGAACACTTGGCGGGGTTGCTTGTGAAGTCCTGTTGTGCCTGTCAGATTCTATCCAACCCATTAGCGTGTGTGGCTGAAAGTGGTGATGAGAAAATGAGCGATTTCCTCTTGGATAGACCCCACTAATGATCTGTCAACCTGCCCCAGACGTCATGTCAGCAGAACGCCTGATACCACGGCAGACTGTGGCTGTTTATCTGGGAAATTCAACCGGGGACCTTTTGTTTGAAGTATCGATGCATTATCGGTTGATCTGCAGACATTACTGGGATTGAGCATCATCCACTGCGCCCAGTCTGACTTTCAGGAGCTGACTCAGCAGGTAAACTGCAAGAATTACTGCGATGGTACACAGCAAAAAGAAAAAGAGGAAAGAACGCCGCTCGCGTTCCTCAGATGACACAAAGCAGGCCGCTGTGGGAAACCTCAGCTTCTTCATTCACTGAGGTTTGAAAACATGAAAAGGACCACAGCGTTTGATCTCCAGAGTTGAATACGTCTCTCGGCTTCAGAAAAGAAATGGCTTTGGAAACTATATTCCCCAATTATTTGCCCATCACTCCCTATCCCTCCTTCCATTCCTCCCACATTAGCGATTCAGGCTTTGATATGAAAGTGGGATGAAGATTAAAGTCCCGGTGGAGGAAAAAGTTGCTGTATGGGGCAGCCCAGGCCTGGGCCACAGTTATTAACTAGTTTATTCAAATCTAGGCTGGAAAAAGAGCTGCAACTAGTCAAGCACTGTGAGTAAGTACGGTTTTGACTGACAACTTTAAATCTTAGTTATAAATTGCAGTTTGGATTCTTATTCTCACTGAAACCCTGAACTCTTTTCCCAGAGTGACTTTCTTTCAAAATTTCTCATGAGGTTTAAAACTTAGCTCCTATGTCAGCGTAGATTTAAACCATCACAAACGGAACAACAGGTGTCATCAGCATATTTATAAATATAACTTTTGACCAACAGGATCGCTGACTCTTAAACACCAATGTGTGACATCACTGGAAAACTGATCTGTCCAAAATTGCTGATTTAATTTAAAAGGATCATAAATAAAGATATGTGTTGCGCAAGGTTAAAAGTTCTCAAACTCTCAGACGGAAATGTCAGAATTAAGTAGTAAGATTTAGCAGCAGCAATGTGCTTTATTTCCAAGAAAATCTGCAGAGACAGAGTGCATCCATGATGAATAAATATAGAGAAGGCCATAATTTTTTTTCTCTGCTAGAGTAATTATCTTGTTGAATTTTATTGGAAAAGCTATATGTTAGCCAGACCGTGCCGGAGTTTATGTATGAGCTCGCAACACTGACTCTCTTTTTCCTCATTCCGGCAAATATTTTCTTAGTGCGTTTTCCTCGAGTGGCTCGTTGTTTTTAGTTCCACGCTGAAAACACAAACACCCACAGGCATTCCATCATGGTTGTCACAGGCCCAGTACGTTAGATTAACGTATCTACTCTTCATTAGAAAAAAAAATCCCTGGAAATAATGATTCGCTGCACTTCACCATGTGTCAACATCTCGACAGGTGTCTCAACGGCACAAATTTGCAGATTCAACTGCAGCATAGACCTTCTCATCATACATCCTTCAGGCCAATATAGTCAATATCCTGAATTCCATGTATGTACATGTATTACATCTCCATATGTGGGGGCCTGATTGTCTGCCCAGAGCCAGTGGAACAACTGCCAACTGTCCAAACTTGTTGTGGAAATGACTCTGAAACATGCGAGCATGAGTCATCTTTCCTTTCAAATCTCTTACCAGCTGCTATGAAAGTGCCAACCCTCGCAGGTTCCATCTCTGTATGGTCTGGAAGCTGTTGTGTTTACTTAGAGTTGGAGGAGTAGGAGTTAAAAGGAAAACAAAAGAAGGGCAGGAGCCAAACCAGTGCCCAAAGCAAATTTAAGAAATATTGTGCATTGGAAGTGGAACTGGTGCATGTTGTGGTTGTTGTGAAGTAGATCAAGTTAATTTGGTCTCCATAAATCAGCGTTAAAGGGTTTTGAACAGCTCATAACCCCAGAACATTTTCGCAAGAGTGGGTATGTTCTTCCATCGCTGCATAAAAGAGTTGGGAGAAAAAGGATAAAGACCCGAAAAAAGAAGACCCAAAACCACGAAGTCAATAAGCAGCAGCTACACGACGTCTCCCTCGGCCTGCACCATATTTGCACTCGCTCCGCTACACAAACCCTAGCCAGGATCTCCCGGTATGAAGGAACTGTGTTTAGACGACTTTTCACAGCCGCTCGGTTGAGAATAGAGCAAATAGACGTAATGCCGGAATAACAGTCGCTGGAATGCATCTCTGCATTTGTGGTTGTTGGCCTTGGATGGAGATTTGAGGTTGTGAGAGATAGATAGACCCCCCCCTTCCAAACCTTGCTGTTACATGTCGATGCGGTCTGTCACATTTTTAGCTGAGGTTGTTCCTAACGGGGGGCAATAAGTGACGTGAAAGGGTCAAACAAACACTCCTTTCACAAAGAATTATATGACAACCATTCAAAGTTCAGACTTTGCCATAATTAGCTCCCCTTATAATTACTGTTTTTACTGGAATTATATTTTAAGAGTCTCGCTGCCTCTCCGCTACATGTGTATGTATGACTATGAACAAGCACATGTTGGATCTAGAACTTGTTTCCAACACTGATGCCAAATTTTTTCTAGCCTTCCAACAAATCCTCACCATTAGCCATCTATTGGATTCCTGTGTGCGCACCCCTCCTGCTTTTATTATCCCCACTGTGGTGGAGGAAAAAAAAAAAGCCACAATTGCCCTCTCACACTCATAAGCTAATTGCTACAATTTGCTTATCGCATAAGCACAGATGTGAAAACAAACAGAGTCTAGACTGATAGCCGAGGCAAACCATTCCATCTGGGTTTGAAAAGTGGGTTTCCGCAGAACAAAGATGTTTTTTGTTCTGAGACACGTTTTGGGAAAGTGTCTACTGGCCGGAGCTTAATATCTATATCTGTAGATCAGATGAGCTTTCTCAGCGTTCACTTTGGATGTGTGCACGCGCAATGAAAATGACTACAGACACATTCCAGGCACCGCTGATGGAGTGAATAATAGACCGATGGAAAAACAAAAAAAAAACCTCCGCAGAAGACGCGCGCTACACTGAAAACAGCTTTTGCAGTGGAAATGGTACAACAAGTGTTTCAAAAATGAAATGAGTGCACAGACACAGGCCGTTTAGACTGTACAATAACAATTATTGTACAAACCAAAAAGCTAAGTTAAATATCTTCTCAATTTGAACATGTTAAAATGTAGAAAAGACAGCAGCTGTCACATTAGTGTACAGCCACTCGTAAATATTGCAGTAAAACAGTTGGTAAATCACAACTAGCAACTGAATTTGCCTGTTTAACAGGCAGCAAAACAATACAAATTTATCATTGCAGAGCAAAAATACCATTCGATGGAAGAAAAATCCCGTTTCTGTCTTCTTTAAGGAGCCATCTGAGAGCAGTAGGTTTAACTACACATCTACGAGATGAGCTTTGACAGAGTCTGGATTTGTCATTGTCTCTGAGGAGGAGACGACAGCTCCATGTGCACTTTCCCGCACATTAAAGTTGGTCTGTTCCTGTGGCGACTGTCAAATTTAAATGTGAGGCATGCAAAGGAATACAAAGCATCATTGCTTAAATTCATAGTTCTTTGGTTAGAAGGAATAGAAATGAAAAACAGCTCTGTGAGCAGACAAACAACCCAGCATAAAGGCAGCACTGTTAAATCTTCAATCAACAGTGTCTGTTTTCTTCTGTGGATTAAAAGCATCAAAATTTTAGCTGATTGCAGGAGTTTAGGGATACATCTGAGCTTGTTGCTCAACCCGACGGAACGGTCCTGCTGTTCCCGACAGGGTAAACAAATATGAGAGTAGCAGAAGCGGCACTGAAGCAGAGTGATTCACTGAGGAACAACTTGGGAACAAACAGATGGCCGCTGCATGTTTTTGCTGATGCTGGTTCAAGCCCTCAGTCCGATCAAACACACCACACAGTTGCTACAAAGCCAGCACACCCGCTACCCTGTCCTTTTCCTTCCTCTCTCCTTGCGTGTATACCACAAAATCTTATCAAATCACCTTTCTCCTCGAGAATATAATTAAAAAATTAACCAAAGGGTTATCTGGGGACTATCAGAACTTTTATATTGCTCGATTAGCATCATGGAATTTTTTTGTCTCGGTATGGATAACCCAAATACCATAAAACTCTCCCTTTCTTTTAACCAACACAAGGTTTTATGCAACTCCCTAAGCCTAATCTCTATAATCTCTCTAAAAAAAAAAAAACAGGCCAATGAGGTTAACACTGTGTTTGAACCGTGGAAATATTCTCTGTCATCACTATTTACGTTATGCCTGTTCATTCACAGAGACTGATGATGATAATGATGATATGATAATAATGATGAAGATGCTGCCGTCCTCTCAGCCATGTGTTTGTTTGCCTCAGTCATCATGCATCATATCAGCATCTCAAATGTTCCCTGAGCTCTCCTAAAGCAAAGCTTTCCTTGTTAGGCAAGAAACTAAATTGTCCAACAGTTTCTTCTTGTACTTAGGAATGTTGCCATCAAGCATTACCTCCCCTGTCGTACTGCAGGAAGTGTTATTGCAGGGGTAAACAGGAGAGAACTGCAGTGCAGACACGCAAGAGCGCACGCCCTGCAGAGCAATGTTCAGGAACTGTTCACCTCAAACGAGCTGGAATGAGCACAAAGTCGCTTTTGCATTTTATTGTTTCGCTGCTCCGCCGCTGATTAGAGGAAATGATTAAGGCAGCAGCGTTGAAGGCCTGTTTGTGTTGTGCGCAGCCTAATGCTTGAATTATGAAACACATGTTTCTCAATGGGCTCAGAGCATTTACAGTAAGGATTATCTCCCAAAGCCAGGCCCATTTAAACATAAAACCTTACGGAACAATCATGTGGCACTGTAATCGCTCCAGCAACGATCGATAACCGCACTTTATTTTCTTTTACGTGTGGTTGGCAACATTGCAAAAATGGATTAATCCATCTCTGTATCTTAAGATGAATACCAAAGGAGTAACGAGGCCATTTACAGCACTTGGATGAAATGATTCACATATAAAAGGTCATGTTGAAGGGTTTTAAGTTTAAATTAAAAACAGATGGCACTTATCAGCCAGAAATGTGCAACCACATTTAAAAAGATTCTCATAAACGCCACTTCTATTCTACTCATGTTGCAAAGGTCTTTCAATAAATATTTATTAGCATTAGCGACAGCCTTAAGTATTAGCAATTTTAGAGGCATAAATAAAAATCCAACTTGTTTTCAAAGCACTTCAGAAGAATAAAATCCCTCCACTGGATTCCACTCGCAGCAGAATGTCAGCTTTTCTTTGGCAACTCCAGTTTCTAACTGGGAGATAAATTGTGGAACAAAACTTGTTGATAGATTGCAGGTATTTCTTGTGTGCCAATGGAGGTTGGAGGGAATAACTCCAGCATGTGTGAACATAACAACACGCACAATAATGAAAAATCTGTTTCCCTTTTGAGAAAATCTGTCTATATTCTACTTCCCCCGGGGGAAACAGGACAACCCATTAACCCCGGCAGAGGATTGTCTTGTTATGACCATCGACACACATCTAAATGTAGCCCAGACTGAACAATAACAGAGCCTACTGCTCTTCAAATGGTCTCCGAAGGTCTCACAAGAAGCGCGTCCAAATCCCTTCCTCGACACATCTGAGAGAGATAAAACCATCCGGCATATCAAGTGAAATAAGGAAAACAAACAGCTGGCCAGGGAGCGTGTCTCTGACCAGATGAAAAGAGTAATATTGTGAGTTTTATACTGAGGAACTGACCCGTGTTAAGAGTTGGCCCGGCGTCCTGCTTTTGGAAGCCCCGAACAGAGCTTCTGCCAGACGGTGAACTGAAGGGCAATGACAGCGAGGTGGAAAGGTCAAAGCCAAAAGGGGGAGCGAGCTCTCGTGCGCGGTCGTGTTCGCTGGTGCGGGCCCCCACGAACCGGACCGGTCGAAGCGCCGACGGCGAGGTGGGACGGTCACACACATCCTCGAGGACATGGGAAAACTCCATCCCATTAATAAGGAACAGCACTGTTGCTGGATGCACGCTGAAGCTTTCATTCCTGTTTGTTTCCATTGGATTCTCTTTAAAAACACGAGCTGCCGTCACCAAAGAACTATGGCACACCATTGGAAAAATAGCGTTCTGACTCCAGGAAGCGTTGCTCAATATGTGTTTTGTCAGGGGCTCGGTTGCTGCGCCTTGTTAAGGCCCCGCTCGCTAAAAGCAGTATCTGACACCAGAGATCAGCTTTATGCAACCACAAGGTTTAAAACCCTCGAAAAAATGTCGGGGTTTGAGTCAAGAGGCTCTGTAGCATGCACTAAGAGACAAATATCTGAGGTAGCTTGGACAAGGAGACTGAGGATGGCTGAATCTCCAACCTAGGATGATCCGAGGGCGCGTTGTCAAGCCCCTCTTGGAGTTTTGATGTTCTGTTAAAACTGAACCACTGCTGACAGAATCAATGGGAGGTGCTGGGAAAATATTAAAAAAAAAAAAAAAAAAAAAAAAAAGCGTCGTCTGCCAAGCTTCCTCTGTCTCTGTCGTCCTGTTTCTGCCAGCTCAGTGGAAAAACTCCCCCTGGGCCAGACACAGTTAAGAAAGACCAAAAGGGAGAGAAAAAACAAATAAGGTACCACAACTGAAATATAAAATAATATTAGATTGAGAGAGAAGCCTTCAATTCGGCCCTGTTTTCCTCTTCATGCTTCTCTGCCGTGTTTATTTCAGGACACGCTCAGACCGGAAAGTCAAAGCGGTCTTTCACTACATGGACAAAATTAATAATAATGACCTGCTGCATCCAATCTAGCGGACCACATGTTTGGACAGACACTCCGTAAACATGCAGGCCAACCGCCCGTGCTACTAAGGAGCATGGATGAGGTAGTGTGACTCGGGATGCACGCATCTGCAGACTAAAATATATTTCTTTCTTTCTCTTTTATATCAGGTCCTTTTTTTTTCTCCCCTCACCGGAAACTGAATTCCGCCAATTTATCTTGGCTCAGGTTCTGATTAAGACCAGGACCCGCCGCCTGTTTCCGCCGCCCTTCGCAGCAATTCATCATTCCGTTTATCGGCAGCTGCAGTTAGCATGCTTTGTGTCACCCGCAGAAATGTCCGGGGCCCGAAGAGTTTGGTGAAAGCGAGCGCAAAAACTCGCTCTGTGGACGAGGGGCCCTTCGACGAGTCGTCTGTTTTCGCCCAACCAAAGGCAGAGCTCAAGACGGTTGTTCTGCTTGAGCCTACGGTGATCAGGAAATGAACAAGTGCCGGGACACTGCAACGACAGCTGCGTTGGAGCTGATTGTAACAACATGTTTGCTTAATACAAGATTAAATATCAAATCTTGACTTCCTTCAACAGACTCCTTTAGTCCCACTCAGGCCCACCAGGATGCATCTGAAGTGCAGACATTCAGCTGAAATTGAACAATAAAAACTGCCCTCATACTCTAATGCATTCTTGAAATTGACATGGATGTTGACCAATACGTCCACTAGGGGGCAAGACTCAGACTCGTGACTTAAAAGTGACCTTCCAGGCCATGAAATAATAGGCAGAATTATTTTCTTTGATAAGATTAATGATTGAAGTTGAGAAGAAAGTGCTCTGCTTTTGGTTGAGTTTTTGGATGAACTACCACCATGACGTGCCTTTAAGTCTCAAAGATTTCAGTGTTTTGTTTTGTCTGTGAATGAAGACAAAATTAAATTAGAAACATTTAAGCGAATGTCAAAGCAGTGGTGTTTTTAAACATGCTTCCATGGAAGTAAAAAATAAATAATAACTGGCTTTACTCTTCTTTTCCTACAGAATGAGTGGCATTCTCTTTCATTTCCTCACAACATAGGTCTACTGTAAATGCCCCTTCAAACATATATTGCACAAACATTCACAAAGTACAAAGTTATTGCAGATGTGCACACTCCCTGTCTGGTAGTGTGCCCCCTCCTGGCAACAAAGAGTACATTATCTTTTCAAAAGTACCACTTATATCGATCCACACTGTCTTTATTGCTTAAAAGAAAAGTCCCACATTTTAAGTGTAAAATAAAAGGACACAACTTCAAGATAGTCTATAAAGCAAGTAGGGTGTGTGTGTGTGTGTGTGTGTGTGTGTGTGTGGGGTTTCCCCACTATATATAAACCATGTCAGAATGGGACTGTATGGTGCCACTGTGCATTCAGAGTGACCCTTGTTTGTGTATGCTCGGTCACGCTTCAGCACTTTGTGTTAAGAGTCCGCTGCTTGGAGTCTGGCAGCCGTGATGAAATAATGCCCCCCACACACAAACACACTTGTAAACCCCTTGTAACCACCAGTGAAAAAGTAACTCACCAGCAGCCGCCCACTCGAGAACAGAGAATCCCGGTCAGCAGCCTGGGGGTTGCCATGCCATGTTGGCATCGAACAAGTGCCAAGAATTCAGATACATGCCAGTGACAAACAAGACAAGAACTAAAACAAGACCACCATCCCTGGCAAAGGCAAAGAGGGTAATAAATCTCCGAGCAATAGACATTTTAACAGAAACCAGGGGAGGGAGGTAAGAGTGACTGGAAACCAGTAAATGTATATGAGAGGCCCTGAACTTTATGGGCAAATATAATGTTGAACAGTAAAACAGACACGGGTGTCAACCAGCAGCTTCTAGCCCCAGGAACTCCTGTTGCACCTCAGCTCTGGATCGCGTTGTGTAACAGTGTTTTTGCACCTCACGCAGGTACATCTGCCCTTGAATGAAACACAGAGATGCTGCCAAGTGTTTGGGGGGATTTCAGAACTGCAGTGTCTTTTCCAGACTCAGCTCTCCCCTCCTCTCTTTCGCTCACCCCCCCCAGACCCCGCAGAACCATCTCTGCAAAGCAAACATTTGGCACGCTGTTGTGCTCGTCTTATTTGTCTGATTTGAGGCTTTTTGCTCAACCATTTCCCTTGCCTTCCTTGCGGGACACCTGGAGAGTGAGAGGCACAACTATTTCTCGGCGTTCTGTTGGGATGGAGGGATGTCGTTACTGTGGAATGCAGCGTGGCTTGCCAATGGCGTCACACAGGATGGATGGAGTGAAGCAACAGGGATGAAGAGAATAGATGAAGAAGAGGAAAAATGATAGGACCATGTGTCTATTCTTTCACTCTGTCAGGATCTACTTATAAAAGCTTAAGAGAAATGATCAAGTGCTGCACCTTCCCATGCAAATGTAACTATAAACTATACATAACAATAGATATCAGAAGAATCAGCAGTACAAATGCTGTTATTGAGCCAAAATGACTCAAGTTCCGTCGACATGACATAAAGAGTATCGGATCAGCATCACCATTCTAACCTCTTGAGGGCAGCTGTGCGCAGAACACCCAGATTATGTCACCTCAAAGGAGATCAATAAGAGAGCACAAGTATAAGTTTAACAATCGAGGTTGGTGAGCAGACAGTACCTGTTGTTTTAAATCTGCAAGCTATTACCCTGTGCACTGGCCTATGACTGAGGAGAATTATGCAGGTCCCATGACAAAGATATTGCACAGTCTGTTTTTTTATTCTAACTTTTTCCTTCCTGCTCTCTGTTTCTCTTGGCCTTGGCCCCTGCAGCCACATGTGGTGGAAGGTGAAAAAAAAAAAAAAAAAAAAAAGAAGAAGAAGAGAGATAACGGGACACACAAGGATGCTAACAGAAGCCAGAAGGGAGCGAGGGCAGGTAGACACTTACCTCTCTCTTCTCTGGCTGCTCGGGGGCAGGGTGGAGGAGGAGGGGGAAAGGGGGGGGGTGCACCGGACGAGGGCAGCAGTAGGTGTGAGCGTCAGGTGGGAATTTCGTCTACCTCCCTCCTTGCTTCAGCCACGAGTGTCTCCCATGGGATGGAATGGCATCAAATATTCGCCGAGCATGCAGCCGAAAAACACGTGGTGTTCTCCTCCAGTTGGCACCCGTCGATTGATCCAGCGCTGCTCACGAGTGCAGAAAAAGAAAGTCGACGTTAGAGTGCTTCTCAGCTGCAAGCGGAGCGATTTGTTTTATATCTCTGCCCGTAGCAAAAAAAAGAGAAAGTCCTTTCGTGTTATTTTGGGAGGATGGAGCAGAAGTGTGAGAAATCCTCTCTGTGCTGTCTTCAGGCTGTCCAGACGCAGGTCTGAGGAACACCTTCCCAATCTGTGCACTCTTACTCACCAGGGTGGAAAGTAGGAGGGAAGGAGCAAAGGGAGCGGGACAGAGAGGGAGAGAGAGTGCGTGAGTAACAGTGAAGTAAGACCCAGTCAGTCAGTCAGACAAGTAGGCAGTGTATATTGATCTAAAGGCTCTGGGTCCAAGCAGGCTCAGCTCCCACTCCCACGTCTTATAACCAGGGGCTGTGCTGCTCCAAACCCACTGGTTCAATTGGTGATCTCTCTCCCACTGGCTTATTTTTGGAAAAGACAGACCGGATTGTTCACTGGGTTGAACCTTCCAAATACAAAAAGTGTCTGTGGCTGGCTGCAGTGATGAAGGAGGGGAGTGGGCAGGATGGGGTGGGGTAGTGGCTGTGAAGGGATGGGTGTTGTGGGATGAAGAGGAGGGAAGGGAATAAAAAGAGATTAGAAGAAAGGTTTATAGAGGCATATTTGGCCCCTGCTCTGCCTTCCCTTTTCTTCTCGTGAGCTTTCCTGAGATTAAGCCAATGTCCCAAACCCTGAAAGCTCTGTAGACTAAACCATTATACTTTTTCCTCATAAAAACAGACCTTATCTGTGGGGTTTGCATCCTTTCTCAGTCTGCAAGAAAAATGCAATCACTGGAAGCAACGCTGGCATTATCAAATAACATGAAACTAACCAACTAACTTGATCTTTAGTTCTCATTCCAGTGTCGCCAATGTTGGTTCATTTTTTTTACACTGCCATGGCAGGGTCATGAAAGATCTGAAATCTGCAGACGTTAATCAAATGCTTAGAGATTAAATGTATGCTCCCTAAATGAGGTGTATATCCATGGGAATTTCAGTCATTTCAGAATAAACACGTATCATCAACAAAGAGCAAATCCATTCATGCTGTGTCACTGCCAAATAAATGCGTGTGAATGGTTTTCTATATAACACCCAATGAAGAACGCTCTGCCACCAGTGAATGAACATGTGTGGGACTTCATGAATGCAGACTTGTATGTTAAGATTACTCGTACAGTCAATTTACAGCCCAATTTACTGCAGCACAGCCACAAGTTCTACTTTTATTTATTTATTTTAAGAATGCAATGACTGGTCATTAACATAATCAGTGATTAACTGTTTAAAAATACTGAGGAAAAAAGTCTCCCTTCAACTGTTTTTAGCTTTGCATACTTGCATAGTTAAGTGAGGTAATTAATAGAACATTTAATTCCAATTTTATTTTAGGTTAAATTAAGGCATAATCACTCCTTATCTCCCAGTGGTGTAGATTTTTATTGAATGAAGCATGCCATTCAATGCCAGTCAGCAATTAATTGACAGTGTATTAGTCATATATGTGCTGTGAGCCTTGAAGGGAGGCTGTCCCACCATTAGGTGAGCAAGAGGTAAGCGAGCCTAGCCTTTTCCTGAAGGACCTACTGGGAACAAGCCAGGGACTCAGCTAGCAATCAGATATAGACTGCAATTCCAAACTGATTTTGAAATAGCAAGAGGTGAACGGAAGATGGAGTTACGAAGAATTAATGTTTGTCCAAACATCGTGTTCTGTGGTTCGGACTCATTTACCAAAAAGCCTGTAATTTTATCATCATCCCATGATTGATCACTTCAATTACTGTTCAACCTCTGGCCAGCATCAAATACTCCATATCTCTCAATCATATTTTGAAATTGAAGAGTGATAAAGGTCCCCAGACAGTGTAATCTACAAATGATTGGAACACAAGAACTAAAGTATAAGCATCAGAGCCATAGTAGATGGTGATTGTTATTTTAAAAGAGACCTGCTATTTAAAAAGTGTATTTAGTGTAAATATATGTATGTATATATTTGATCCCCTCATTCAAAGACAGATGAATTGCTCCAATGGAAGGCCAGAAACTGGCCCAGTGTTACCACATTTCACAGGAAGTGTATTTCAGATGTGACTGGAGTCGGCTAAATTGACAAAATAGGCAAAATAGGCGACAGGCATCACCGCGCCAAAGAAGGCTGAATGGCTCTCTAAAACATGGGATGGGTGGAGTGGCCAGATGCCCAGCGATGACGATGATGTCATCAATAGGAGCCCTGTGTGGTACTCAGGCCTGCCATTCACCCCCCCCCACCCCCCACCCCAGGTGTGTGTTGTTGCTCACACCCTCTCACAGGAGTAATAGCAAAAATGTTGTTGGTAGAGACTCTCGCACAAACAGTCAAAACACCCCCCGCCTCATCCAGACATGGCTATGGTACAGTTGGTCTGAAGAATTCTGTCTTTGGCTGCTTGGTGTTCCCAGGCTGCCCTCTACTCTCACACAACACACATTC
This sequence comes from Lagocephalus sceleratus, assembly GCA_911728415.1. NCBI lineage: Eukaryota > Metazoa > Chordata > Actinopteri > Tetraodontiformes > Tetraodontidae > Lagocephalus > Lagocephalus sceleratus. The sequence continues at coordinate 4,423,657 of CAJVRN010000087.1, read as the reverse complement.
ATTCTTGCTCATACCCTGTGGTCGACACACACCCCTCAAAAAATCCCCGGACCATTCACCTCATCAGCACGGTACACAAGTCGCCTCCCACTCACTTTCTTTTACAAGGTGAAACATTCCCAAGAAAAGGGGAAAAACACCTGGTCGTCATAAGTTTCCCCATTTTTTTTTTTGTTTTTTTTTTTAAACTCCAACTCCCTCCACTCCATTCCATTAGCAAGAGAGAAAACAAACACAACGACCATTAACTCTCTGGAAAATGGTGGCATTGCATCATGCAGACCTCCTCTTGCCTCGACGCTGCCCAAAAATAAGGCGTGAAGGGCAGGTTGGCGTCACCCGTACTCTCCACCCTACACCACACCCAGTGGCACCATAGAAACAGACCCACTGTGTTTCGATGTGGGGGTCTGTTCTTCTTAAAGGTGGCGTGTTTAGGGCGATATGAATTTGTTTGGGAACACGTGTGTTCCTTAAGCACTTTGGGTGAATGGCTGGAGTGTGCAAAGGGTGGAGTTGTTTGTGTGGGACCCTGATTAGGATTAACGTTTGGGCTGAAACATGACCTTGTTTATTCGGGACTGTGGTCACTCTCCCAGTAAAGTGCGGTGTACGTGTTGAATGACATTCACAAAAACCCTCTGTATGAAAAGGTTTGAATTTATACCGCTTTTATTTAAACCTGGAGGCAGGATCAAGTGACAAAGTTCAGAGTTGAAATCCGGGACAGGGACAAGCATTTCTTTGCTAATGCTCCCTATTACCTCTCGCTACCTCGGGCATGAAGTCAAAAAAGCCGTTTCTCCTGTGTCAACGTGGTCAAGCTTTGTCTGTTCTGACCTTACAATGGAATGCCTGGCATTCACCAGGCTGTGCCTACACAGAGCTGTTAAGGGGGGTGAGAAAAGGTGGCGAGAGGAGATGGTAAAAAAAAGAAGGAAAGGGGAGAAAAACGTGCAAGAGAGAAATGAAGAGGACTGAAAAAAAAAAAAAAAAACGGCAGAGAATGTCAGGAGTCTGAGAGTGGGTAATGTTTCAATGCTCGAATCAGAGCAGTGATGCTGCTGAAACTCAACAAAGACATTCCACTGATATGGGCCAGGGTGCTTCCATGAATCTCAGATGGCACAGGGGGGTGAAGACGGTGGACCTGACAAAGGAAGGGACAAATACAGCAGGTAGAGGAGGGAGGGCCTGACTTTGCCCGTCCAAACTCAGTCGGTACTCTGATCAAAGGGGTAAGTCATGACAGTAGGGATACAGAAGATATCGAACAAGCTCTTTCTGGAGGAGTCTGAGGGGTCAGTTCTTCCATCTGTTGGACTGAAGACAGAGTTGAAAGGGAAGAAGGGCTCTCACAATGAAGAAAAAGAGCACGCCTTTCGATTGGGGATGCAGAAAACCCAAAGACCGCCAAGACTTTAAGAGTGCGTGTGCATGCATGTTAGCGTGTGTGCGGCGTCTGAATGCATTTCAAGTTCTTTTGACCCTGGGTGGTCCTGCTGAAAGACTTTGAGCATCATTAATCATCAGTCCAACATCACATGAGAGGTGCGATGAAGCCACAGCATCAACTGCAACAAACAGAAAGGAAGAATGTGAATATCGCCTTCTAAATGTTTCTAGAGTGCTGCTATATCTCAAACTGAAGGATTTTCATTAGTTGTGTGCATGCGTGTGTATGTGTGTCTGTCTGTTGGTGTGTAGGTGTGTATTTTATGCAGGATACTTCAACCTCAGTGCAACAAGTCCATTTTTTGCCCTTTGAATTAAATCCAAGCAAAAGATTCTGTCTTTTTTAAGTCACACACTGCACCAATGACCTTTCAGCATTTCTCTGCATTATCTTCCAATCACAGGCCTTGAAAGCACGTAGATAAACAAGGAGCGCTTGGCCATCATCATGGTGTTGATCCGCGTCCTGCCAGTCTTTGCTTAAAGTGCTCGCGTTCGCACGCAAGTGCTAAAAGCAACACAGCCTAAATGAGCTGCACTAAACTGATAAGCTCATCACTCTTCCAGCCCTTTGAGCCGTCACTCTCCCAATTTTTTTTTTTTTTTTTTTTTGTTGACCCACCCTGCTAGTCCTGATGGCGCAAACACCAGGCAAAAGAAACGTCACATTGGGTTTGTTTTGCCGTGTTTTCTTTATGAAAATGTTTTTCCTTTTTGGAACCAGCAGACAGGGGAGCAATTTCCTTCAAGGCAGGAGCAACGGAATGCCCCGAACCCAAACAATCCAATTAGAATAAATAAAGTCAATGGGTAGGATTTAGAGATCCGTGTAGCAACATCCCAAAACCCCACCCAACTAGGATGTGCTGGCAGAGTGGTGAGGTCAAAGGTCATACCCAGGACTTGAGGGTTCGCCGAGGCAGACGGTTTATTTTTTTTAATCCCAGATGGATTACACACAATAGCATGCAACAAATTCAGGATTTAATTTTCACGAGAGTTATCTCATCGTCATGGGAAGCTACAGTATGAAATTCCCATCATATGCTGTTGATAAAGCATCACATATGTTGACCGGATTTTCATTACAATTTTATACATATTTCATCATGTGAATAAAATGTTATTTGTCCACAGATTTTAAGATAGCATGTTTTGAAGTGACTGAAAGTTGGCCTGTGTTTAGAGTCTGTGGGTTTATATTAATTATTTTAAGATAATCAGAGATAATCAGCAGCTGTCTTTTTCCACCCAAATGACAAAATATTTAAGTTTTTTGGGTTTCTTTTTTTTTTTTTTTTTCAAATAACAAGGACAGATGTGAGGTTATGCGAGGCCAAGTGTGCTCAGTGGCTGTAAAACACTGTGGAAGAATGATTTTTAAAGCTCAAATATTTTAGGGCTGTTCCATTTTGGCCATTGTGTTTTGAATATAGAGATTTCCATTTAGGTATTGTCTCCTAAGCTACACAAGTAGTACATTCTAAATTTCAAGTGGCTCTCCTGTGAGTCTGTGACCCTTTGAGTCCTTTGCCTGACCTTTACCCTCTGTGTTCAAGCTAAGTAGCTTTTGTATTCTCACTGCAAATGCCTCGCGAGGTCACCACAGGACCCTCAAATGTGCACATTTAGTCCTATTACAACATTTGCTCACTTGACCCCTTGCTGACCCCTCCATAACTCATTGTGCTTGTTGTTCTGCGTTAGAGCCAAATATTTCCTTTCCGTCTGCAACACTCAGTGTTGCAGCCTATAATACAAAAGGCACGTGCAGGGACGCGCACGCATCCTGATAAAGGCATATTCAAACACAGTAGATCAGCGCCTGTCACTTGACTTCCTGCCTAGTGTCCTGACCTCGACGCAGGACAGGAACTTCCTCCTCAAACAGCTGTTTCCACGTTACCCACGCTCCAACAGACACAAGCAAATTCATAATTGGCCTCAGAGTTGCTGTGTGATAGGTCGCCTCACGCGTTATTCATGGTTTCCCATTCAGCAATTTTCATAATATTGACCATTTTGGAAATGAGAGGGAACAATATCATCTGGTTCTGAGTGAGGGGAATTAGAGACAAATCATGTCTTGTAGCAAACCCTTTGGGGAAATAGTTGAAAATACTGACTTTTCCTCCTGAAACTCAGAAGTCAGGGCAGCATTATGGTAGAACAATTGTGTACTTTCACAATATTGTCTATTCTAACTGTCAAATGCACCTCAGGGAAGCAAGGGGCAACAGTGTCCTGCTGCTTGAATCATTTTTTGCTCCATTTTCCTCCTCCAAAACCTTGCAGATGTGCAACTATGCGAACAAAAAACAGGCAGCGAGCCTTAGCATGGACGCACATGCCAGGAAAACAAAGACCTCTGAACTGTCCAAACACAACTGCAGACACAACTGCAGCAAAGACCACCTACAGAGAGGGAAACAAAACTAACTCCCCACTCCCAGGACGCTACCAGAGAAATGTGACAGTCAGACACAAAGGGATGAACACTAACATATCAGGAGGATAGATAGATAGATAGATAGAATACTAGATAGAAAACTGGGACCAGAACCAGGACCCTTCCACCAATGAGTGGCTGGGTAAATTCCCATCCACAGCCACATCCTCTTTCTGGTGCATTTCAGATTTGGCATGTTACTCCAACAGTATCGTCTTTGCTACATTAAGGTGGATGGATTACTTTAAAATCATAAAAGACCAACAATTAAACCATGTTTTTTAAACACTACGAACCATTAACTCTGCTGGTGGAAACTCAAGCCAAGTGGTGGGAATTTGGAGTCGCTGAATTTTCACCTGTGCCCAAGAAAGTGTTGAAGCAATAAACGAACAAAACGTTGGAAACATTTGCAGAAGAACTTGAGTTTCGAGTGTGAACCTGAATCTGACAGGGAGCCCAGCAAGGCTTCAGAACGGGACCAATTAGCGACGTCCTCTGCAGCAGCATGTTCCTCTGGGGGCCCGCTGCTGTTTGCTGGCTTGCAGGATAAGTGTGCATGTTCAGGACATCTACATTTTCTCTCCTGTGTTTCCTGCTTTGACTAGCTGCTGCTGGAAGGCATGTCTTTTCTTTCCTGAGACAGATGAATAAACATTATTGTTGGAGCGACGGACACCGGCTTGTACGGGACAAGGTCGTGACTCCACTCAGGTTTGCGTGGATTTGTGTGTGTGCTTAAGAAAGCTGCAAAAAGGAAGGCCTGTGAAAGTACAAGATTAGTCGTTATATTGTGCGCATTATAAATGGTGCCACAAAAAAGCTTCACATTTGTTTCTAATAGAGCACAACTGTCCGTTCGGTTTCCAATCCTAACAAATCCACCGTTTCCATTTTGTTACACTTGTCCAAGATCAGCAGGAGAGCAACCAAGGCGGTAAAAAGAAGCCCAGGTGAAAGGAGTGCTCACGTTTTGCCCGTCATGCTTCTCCTGCAGCACTCCTGAAGACAAAGAAGAATGTGGACGGCAATGACAGAGCATTCTGAAGTCAAACAAAAAAAAAGAATCATGAATATAAGGTTTCAGAGTTGTCACAAAGGCAGCGCGCAGATTTATGGAGGCTCGGCTTGAGGAACAGAAAGGCTTTCATGTCGTTTACAGCCTGGATATGTTTTAGTGCATTGATGTAGATGAGCTGGAAAGTCATAATGATGGCAAATCAAAGATAAGCTGCGGGCATGTGCAAGAGTGTAGGATCGAATTTATATGGATGTCGCAATATCCGATGATTTCATCCGCAAAGATCCAACAAATTTTAAAACGTTACGCTTTACTGTTCTTGCTCTGGGATACCCCTCTTTTATTTAACCTTATAAAGCTGAAATCATGCTATCCTGGCAGATATATTCTCTCCGTTTCCATGAAACATCACTAACTTTCCTTGGTTTGCTTCAATGCCCTGAGGAGATCTGTACACGTGTTATACAAGCTAGTCCCCATCTCAGTGTTTCGATTCTTTTGTTTGCCTCCCCTTGCCCTCCATCCTCTCTACATTTCTCCCTCGGCGCATGTTTTAAAAGCTGAACTCTCAGCCGAACCAGCGGGCTGTGGTTCCCTCCTAAACCATTCACATGGAACTGGTTAGGAAGACATTCCTTCCATGGAGAGAATGTCTGGCACCGAGCGCCTGTAATACAGAAATCATAAACGGGAGGTCCAGCCTAATCACATCCCGTGGCACTCTCGCCCTCTCTGAGCTCCGTCTTCCTCCTTCCTCTTCCTCTAGCCGTCTCTGAGGAGTTATTAAACAGTGATGGAGAGACCGAGAGCATTAGCTGATCCTATCTGTTCCTTCCCTGCATAACAGAAGGGTGTAAATCGCTTGTGGAAACCAAGATCAGATCCTGGTGGCTGGCAAATAATCTCTCATATCTGATCCACAGACACCAATCCCTTTTTGTAACGTCCATAAATGGATAATCAGTTGTCACAGGCAGAAATGTGTTGTTTACTTCTGCACTTCCACTAAAGGCACGGCCAGAGACGGTGATGCAATGCTAAAAAGGCTGCGGCTAAATCTTAATTAATGAAGTTTGGATGACTGTCTGCAACGTAATATATGTGGGAGAGAGAGCTGCAAACCCGCTGAGTGGAAAAACAGGAGGATGGAGGGGAAAAAGGAAAACACTTGAACAAGCATCAATTAGATCCAACAGCAGTTAGGTGCTGGATGCACCCCTTTCTTCTCTGCCGGGAAAGCGTTTAAATATCAACCTCAGAGTGGCGCTCTGCTTACGAGTTCCAGACAGGACCTAATGGCAAAACAAGCACATCTGCATGAAAGTTGAGGAAAGTTTAAAGATGCATTGATAAAAAAATAAGAGAAACTGGCCAACAATAAAAATCATGGGGTGTTTTAACGTCCTCTGCGAGCCTGTTTTGAAAGGGGTCAAACAGAGCAGCAACAGTAGGGGTTTTTTTTTGTTCTACAATGATTCAATTCTGAGTCATTTTCAGGTGATACATTTAGAATTTGTTGGATTACAACACTTTTTATCCACTAAATAAACTTTACCAAAGGTATGCAATTAGTATTTGAGGTGGTTTTGGAAGGTAGAACAAACGTGGGATGAAAGTACTCTCCACTGATTGATGAGACCGCTGGCTTTATTCATGTTTTCCCGGGAGAATTTCCTTTTAAAACAGGCTTAAATCCAAGAGGAGGCCGACGTTGAATTTATGGGATAAAACAGCAATGATTCATTTGTTACATGCTGTAGGTAGATCAATGCTGTTGCATAAAACTTTCCGTGCTTCAAGTCGAACTCGTGAAGTCACGTCATGAGGCTGTGTGAAGGAGAGGCTCTGTGGGAGAACACCATTGCTACGGCAACATAGATTTCCAAAAGGCTGCCTGTTCTGCTGGGTAAACAAAAGCAACAACTTGACATTTCATGTGAAACAAGAAACGGAATTAGAAACAGAGATGATGGAGGCATTTTTTTCGTTTGAACTTTTCTAAATTTGTCAAAGCAAACACTGGATGGTGCCAAATTAACTAACTCTGCTGCTCTCACATTTCATATTTCAGGGTTGATAATTTAATGAAAGTGCTAAAATGAGCTATTTTGGGGTTAATCTACCTTATGTAATATTGTTAAGAAAAGATATCTTTTTCAATTCTGTTTTAAAACGAAATTCCCAGTTTCCTAGTCTTGTTTTCTTAGTTTTGTGTGTTGAGTTTGGACGTGATTTATCAAACTAAGCAGATTTTTGAAGTTTTGATTGTTTTGTTCTTGATTTTTGAAAGGGTTTTTAAAAAAAAAAATAAAAGTGTTAGTAAAAATAAAAACGTAGCACACAAGAACAATTTCATGAATTCGCAGATTTCCTAGGAACACCTCCCTGAACTCGGGTCTCTCAGACACCTCCACATCTTGCCTGGTTTTGGTTTCTAAAGGAAACACTTAATCATTGAACCCCTTAAAAATCTGGCCGGAGGAAACAATGGTGCCCTTGAATCCGTCCTTCTCAATTTGCATGTAATGATATCTAGATTAAAGACAATATTATTGCTGGCCCATGTGAGCCAATCATGGGTTTCTCTTACCCATGCATCAGCGCCTGTATGGTTCATGTTGAACCAGGCTTTATTTCAAAACAGAACTTTTACTTATACTTTCCTTTAAAATAAAGGATAAAATCAGGGGGACGACGACACATGTTGATCTCCTAAGAAGCAAGAATATCTTTAAGAAGCTAGAAATGCTGCTAATATCACCAGCTTCCATGAGTTTAGCAGCATCTGCATCTCAGCATCTGTTTAGCGAGTTACGGTTGCTGAGCTGGGAAAATGTATAAAATGCTGTGAAATGCTTTAAAATCGTGCCACAGCTTGTCAGCTCACCACATACATGGGAATAAATACCCAGGGAAAGGTCTCCAGAACAACATGGCTGAACGTTCGTGGTGCGGCTGATTTTGGCTGTCACACAGCCGAGCAGCTGTAAAATGAAAAGAAAGCATAGGAGACAAAGTAAACATGCAGAAAGCTCTGTATTTTTTATGTGGATGGTAGGTTTTAATCATGTAAACAGCCCCAGAGGCCTATTTACCCAGCATAATGAAAAGATTATAGCAGTAACAATCTGAAATTGTTTAGAATTTACAACCAAACTGGAGAATCAAATGCCGCAGTGTGTTTTGAATTGCAATAGAATTGCATCCTGATGGATACAAACCTCAAAATCAGTGACAATAAGCCTTTTGCCTTTAATTTGAACCCTCCGAGTCATAGCGATATATTATTCTTTATTTTAGTTGCGGCCTGTTGAGACCAGGAATCAGCTTCTCTACACAAAAACCTTCAGATCTTTGCGCAGCTTCTCCGCGGCAAATATGTTCTCTCCATTTCTACGTGACCAACATTCTTCCCTTAATTTCTTCCCTCTCTATCTTCACCTGGGTCGCCTGAATAACAGGAGCACAGCGCAGGGTAATCTGTCTGAGCCAGCGTGCCGGCCCACGAACGGGCTCACGTTGAGGCCGGCGTAATCACCTTTTGGATCACCACTGTGAACAGAGGAGGCCGCACCTTTTATCCCAAACCAAAGTCAACAAGCTGGGATTCCTGGTAAGCATTGCAAACATTCTTGAAAGCTGCAAAGAGGGGCATAAAAACAGCCAGACCCCTCTCTCTCAATTTTAAAGGGAAGAGAAAGTGATAAAGGAGAACGGGTCTATGAGAAAACCAGCTCTGGTGTGTGTTTGTTGTGGAATGGCGTCCCTCATTCTCTCCTGGCAGCAGGAGTGATTCCATTTTAACACTCCTGATGCCACATGTAGCCCCAACCTGAATGCTACCCAAACTACCCCACGTAGCCCCCCCCTTCCCCTTCCTGCTCTGGAAAACTCATTTTTTCTTAAAAGCTACCAACGAGCCAGTGGGGTTTTCAGGGAAACACAGAAGAGAACTCCTCTGACGAAGGCGCGAAGGTGAAGTCCGGTTCCGAAATTCCTGCTTCCAAATGTTTGGAAGATGAGCCGGGGTAATTAATAACTCCCCTAACAAGGTGCTGTTTGTACAGATGGACCTCCTCCCTCGGAGCTGGCTACCCTTTTGTCATCGCTATTTCCTCCCCTCGATGAGGCCGAGCTATCGTATGGCGTGCGAATGCCGATGATTATTTAACACGCTAAACAGACGTTTTTCTCTCCAGACACTGATGAGCTTCAAATGCTGATTAAAAACTCATAAAAATTCTTACTTTGATTTTTTCTTTTTATTAAAAAAAAACAACCGTAGCGACAATAAAAAAAAACAGACTTGAATCTGCCGCCAGCTTCACTTCCTTTCTCAAGGTTCAACTTTTATATACACATTAGGTGCACGGAGGCTTTAATCCACCTGGACTGAATCATTCAGCCTCATCTTGTTGAACATTGGCGCAAAAGGAACGCGAGCAAGAAGAGCCTGGAAAGCTCCTGAGGGGAGGGCACACCCCTCACCACAGCGTGACTCCCCCTCTCAAAGATCTCAGGTGTGAAGTTAGGGAGATTTCAAAAGCCAAAAGGCTCTTTTAAAGATGAAAATCGAGGCAAAGTTGAAGGTTAAAAACGTTGATTTTAGATCTTTGAAAGTCTTGCTGGCTGATAGGAGGATTTACAAAATACAGAGAAATTAGGAGGATGGTTTAAACCTGCGTAGTTATCTGCAAGTCAGAAATGGTCACAGGGCTATGAGTAAATTGAATTCAAAGTTGTGCTGAAGTGTGAGCTCCCCTAAAAATGACTCTGGGGAAGCGTGTCTCCCGGAGGCCGCAGGTGTTTCGGGAGCAGATCCAGTCCTCTGCAGGAACAGCAGGCCCTCTACACATCTGGGGCTTTGAAACCAGCCTCCCCATTTATTTTAACAAACTTCTGTGGCTTAGCGTGCACTCTCGTACGTGTGGACAGCTGGTTGTGATTGCGTAAGTGCCTGGTTGGGGACCCCGGCTACCGCAGGTGAAGAGAAGATTTTCATTGCGATACGGCGGCTCGCTTGCCGGTATTCCCACTCCGGAGACAGAAAAACAACAGCCGCCTCGATGAAGCCGTCAAACGGGGCATGTGCTCAGCAATCAGAGCTGTCATCGAGTCAGTGTTGGAGAACGCCACATGCGTTGGTTTGCACAGTTACGGTAAAAGGGCACAGTCGCTGCCCTCATCATTCTCTCTGCGTCACTTGTCAAAGGTTAAAAGCTTGTTATTTCCCAAAATATCCAAGCAGAACATTTACCTCATGACTTGCATGAATGAATGGCTTTCCTGTATGGAAAACCTGATCCCCAGTTTTGCCACCAGCATCATAAATGTGCTAATTGTGTTCACCCTGCAGGTCTACGCTGTACCCAAAATGGACTGTTCTAAGCGAATGTCTTGACATTTCCATTTTTTCCCCCTGGAAGCTGCTATGCTCTTCTCACCAAGTTGCCACGGAACACATTACGAAATTTTGACAGAGAGGAGGCCGAGTGCTAAATTGGGATTTCACTGACGCCTGTGCTGGTTGTATTATTCATGTAAATCCCTGCATTTTTCTGACCTTTACAGTAAATGCTGCAGCTTGGATGACCCTTTGTGTGTATTAAAAGTCAAAGGGAGTTAGTCATTTCTAAAATCACTCACCTGCACATAAATCTGAGTAAGATCATCAGATATTGATGTAATTTGTGGCACTTCTACCTTTTTAAAACATGTATTCGAAAAACTCATAGTTAGCTAACTCAAATTAATCGCCCCAGTCAGCTGAATAATCAGCTAAAAATCACATCATTAAGTTGTATATACAGTACAGTATGTTTATGAATGGGTGAATATCGCACATCAAAGGGCGTAAAACGTGACTATTTTTAACATGCAGTAGTACAAGAAGCCTTTTCAGCAGTTGGAACTCATTACAGTGTGTCCAGTCTTATCGACCTCTTAGATTAAGGAGTATAAACCTTCACAATCCTGAAAATCAGAATGTTGCTGAAGGATAAAGAACAGAATACTGTGTTTTTTTGTTCCTGTGACAAAGAGTAGAGACAGATTTGACTCATCTCAACTGCAGTTTTCCTGGACCTGTTCCCCAAAAGTTCGCTCAAAACGCTCAAATTAAAAGCCGCCTGATAGACGTCTGTGATTAAACGTTGCCTGTTCCATTTCTTAGCGGAGACGCCAGTCCCGAGACAAGGACATAGATCTTGAACAGAACTTCACCATCATCTAACTTCAGTAAGTCTAAGTAAAGTCATGTGTAATTGGTCTCCAGGTAATGCCGCTAATCTAAGTGAATCGGGATTTAAAACTCTGGAAAATTATCAAGGGTTCTGGAACTTGTGCGTAATCTAATACCCCGCTGTCCGATGTGGTGTTCTGCTGAAGAAAAACACATTTCTGTTCTTCTTTTCACTCTGCTCTGTTGTTTCTCTCAGCTTATTAGCTTTTTTTTTTAATGCTATCGAGTGGGAGACATGTGAAATGCATGAGCTACTGCACCGAGGAAGTATGAGGGCAGGGATGTAGGAGTCAGACAGGGATGTTTCCTGAGCCTCAGGGGTGCCCCCCCACCCCCATTATCTACATCTGCTTGATATTTGGATGGTGTTCTGTTCATTTCTATACCTCCCAAAATCAAGAACATTGGTTGAAATGGGACACGGGCAACACATGGTCAAAAAATAAATAAATAAAGCTTGACCCGAGTTTCCCTCATCGCATGGACGCTATACAGAGGCTACATCCTGATAAATCAAGCTCTGCGTTTTCCAAGCCCAAAATTCCAGACGGCCTAGAACACACCATTCAGATCCGTGAAAAACGGAAAACGGCTCCCTGCACCAAGAATTCAAGGAATGCCATTAGAATCAATTTGTTTTATGCTGAGGTGAAAAGGAGAAAGGGGAGGGGTGGGGTTTTTGGTGTAACAATTGTTGGAACACTTGACACAGTCACATGTTGTGCACTTGGATGAACCTGAAAAAGATGTTTCTTATTGCTGAGATGTATCTGAAAAATGCATTGTGATGCGCAGTTCAAAGAGCTCAACTGCAAAGCTTCTCATCTGTTTCTCTGGGATGGAGTCATAGATGAAATAAAACACAACAGAATCAGCCAATCAGGAACTGTCAGACCTCATGATGTAAATACAGATCCCAACAGAAACTGTGGCTGTTAAAGAAAACAGTGGAGAAAGCCGATACATCACAACGTTGCCAAATCCAATCCGACAAATGCTACGAAGAGCTTCTCCTCGAAGAGGTCCACTCGTGTGTGTACTTTTTGAAAGCCTGGTGGGTTATGTTGTTGCATCTATATCTCCAATAACTCACTTATGGTCATCTTTTACATTCATGGTAGCACCAGCTGCTCGAACAGTTGTGCAAAAACTTTTCTTGAAGCACAACAACCACGATTAGCCTCACATTTGCTTCTTCCAGCAAAATGGCATAGAAATTGACTTTTGAACAGGCAAAATTAGTTTGAACCAATCAGTGCATAGAGTGAATAAACATACAGCCTGGTGATTGAGACAAGTGTGTGTGTGTGTGTGAGTGTGTGTGTGTGTGTGCATGCATGTGAATATTAAAGGAGACACATTGGGTGAAATCACACAGCTGGAATTTGGAAAAATAAGAACTAAATGGATCAACTGCCCCAGATCAAAAGCCATAAATAAAATATTTGACAGTGTAATTTTGAGTCTAGGTTTTTTTTGGGGGTCCACAGTTTGTGGTGTGGGCTCTCTACTTACATCTTTTCATGTCTTTTTAGGGATAAAACATATGTCATATGACAAACTACAACACTGTTCCTCCCGCCAGACCCTGCAAGGTGAGGAAAAGCCTCATCAGTGATTTCAAATGTAACTTGAAATAGTATTTTAGATGTTATTCTCTACGTTGGATGAGTTCCATTCCAAAGAAGAAAATAAAAATCATATGTGTGACTTCTCAGAGCTTGTCCAGCCAGCAGTGTTCCTCAACTCAACATAATTGAAAAGCCTCTGAAGGAAACCTTGTATATTATTTGGAGGCCAAATCACAATAAAGTAAAAAATGGGATTCTCATCATACGTCCATCCGAACTTCTTTCCTACATGCCTTTCATTTTAAAAGTGGAACAACAATTTAGAATCAAATAGCTCCAAGAAAAACATCCAGTACTATCCTTATTTTCATGCTTGTCAGGTCAGTGCAAAAGGCCAATTCTGAATGAAAACATTCGCCTTTCCAGCGTACTGCCGCAGAACACAAGAAGGAGCTGGAAGCTCTTCAAATCTCAACTTCTGGAAAAGCAAGGGAAACATTTCCAAGCATTTATACTGACACACATACATAATCTCCTCCACGACTTCAGGGGTGGGTGAGAAAGGTGGTGAGATAGGAAAGTCTGGACGTCTAATGGGCTGCAGCTCCGACAATGACATCAATGGTTTACAATTAGGTTTTTTTAAAATTGGCTGTGCTTTTTTGATCTGAAAATTATCAAAGAATAGAGAAATGTGCAGTGATTTATAAATTCAATGCTCCTGATGAGATGGAGCTGCCAAGGGCACAACGGTGTTGCATTCAATGACATAGTGCTGCTTTGGCCTACCATTGAAAGCACCAGGCAAAGTTTTGAAATATACATACGAGTGTGGCGAGTCAAGTGTCCTCCATTGGGACCAAAAACGTCTAAAATAACGCACTGCTCCTTTACCGTTTTCCAGACAAAGTCCAGTTGCAGTCACCCGAAACTTTCACAGACAGTCGCACATTGCTCATAAATGAAATCCTCGTGTGTCTGCGCCTGATGCTGCAGGCTCCGTTCATACTGTATGGACAATATATGTGGCCCAGGAAGAGATGAGAAGGTCTGTGATTAAACTGACCAGCTGGGACGACATATTACCACAGAAGAAGAATGAGAAGTGATAGATTCTATACGTTTCCCATCTGTTTCGTTGATTTATCTTTTTATCTTTATCAATCACCTTTTTGCCAATATTTGTTAGGAATTAAAAAATGTGCCCATCTCCATGTTGTTTCACCAGCTCAATAAAAAGCCTCCTAGATGTGGCTTTTAAGGAGATTTTTGGAAAATGGGTGATCTTTTTTGAGCTCATAACGTTGAACTATCCAAAAGCTTCAACTACAGCGCCACGCAGACTCTTAATATAGACTTGGCCCGTCGAGAGGTGATTGGATTTCATGTCAAAGCAACAAAACTGAGACTGAACTATCACTGTCTCACACAACTGCACTATGCACACTCATACACTGGCACGGACACGTGCACGTCTCGCCAGGTGTCTCCAGCCTGCAGATATGCGTGGCTGAGACTTTGTTTAATGGGCCCTTAAAGCTAATAAAAACTGTCTGTTTCATATCGAAAATAATGCCTGAAAAAAAAAAATTGGTCATTAGATCATTTTGCAACAATGTCTGGATTTTAATTCTTTTTTATTTGAGGTCTGAGGTCTGTCGTAACCTGAATTCTAACACGCTGTCAGTTTGAGGCGAGCCGCTCCTGTTAAATATCATTTTCGTCGTTCCCGGATCTGGATGACCGCTATGTGGCTTTTCTCCTCTCCGCTTGTGCCAAGATGGGGGGGGGCAATTTTCAGAAGGTATGCCAGCGTGGGCAAAGAATGTTGAAAATGTGAAGGAACGGTGAAGGTTGGATCATGGTGTGCAGGGGGCCAGTTTGGTATTTTTGCTCACGATGGACGGAGGAGCTTCAGGTGAGTCAGGCGGGGATCTCAGCAACAGCCGGAGCACAAAGGCAAACAATGATCAGAATGTATTTTTGTGTTTTTGGAAGATGCATGGGCCCCCTCCCCCTCCCCCCTCCCCCTCCCCCTCTTTCACTTTCAGCTGTGCACTCTGAATGACCTTCTCTATCTGAGCATCTCCGGACAAGCTCTGAGAGACGGTGATCGTGGCTCCAGGTCGGACGTTCTGGCAGGGAATCCAGCGATAAAAGATCGCTCGAGGTGCTGCTCAGATTTCCCTCCAGATCCCATGTCAGTGGAGGCAGCCACCTGACCCCTGCTGTATCCAAACTTTGCCCAGATGGCATGGCAGGCGAGGCGAAGGTTGAACTTGCTTTGTTGGGCTCTGCAGCAGTTCAGGAATATTGCGAGCTTTGTTCTTCAATAGCAGCGAAGAACAAAATGTATTTCTTGTAATGGCTGCGCAATTTTTTGCACATTTCTCTTTTGGAAACTAAATTTTCAGATTCCTAAGAAACTACACGACTGCCACTTCTCAGTCTGGTGTAGAAGAAACGTTGGTACATTGCCCATCAGTCCTCCAACAGCAGCAGCAGCCTCTTCTTTTTGATCATTTACTCTTTTTACCAAAACCCACATTTCCTGGTCGAACCAGGCCTGTTTAAACACGACGGTGAAAAAAAAAAACATTGTGCCTTTTCGATATTATTTTCTCCCCCAGTTTATGTTGGCACAAGTGAAAATAAATCTGCAATTTAGGTTGGAAATCCCAAACATTTGGGTAGCTTTCCTTTTGAGTACAGCCGACCAAAGTTCTTAGCATGTAGCATCCAGAAGAATCTGAAGCACCCACAATGCAGCGACGTTCTCATTATGTGTTAAGGCAGAACATCTCAGTTTAAAGTTCCGTGGTGTTGTTAACAACAAATTGGAAGTAAAATTGTTCCAGCTGTATAATAAAGATATTAACTGCTTCCTTAAAAACAGCATGCTACAGTTGTAAAAAAACATCTTATTGTCCCAGTGGAGCATACCACTGGTATCCAAAAAGATCTTTGATTTCACTGGATCGAGGTTGTTTTCTTTCTGTGTTTATGTGAATGTGCATGTTTTAATGATGTCCTAAGAGCCTCGCTTTACTCGGTGTGCATACATTTAGTACTGGAAAGTATGAGCCTCGATGCTCTGCATGCTTCAGGAGCATGACCCCCCCGCTGCATAACCAGACAGTGATTGATGACGGGGCTGATGGGATAGCCGCCGGACCACAGAGACCTCTGGGTCCGCCGGTGTCCAGGGCCCAGCTGAAACACTGTGTTCTCTGCATCTCTGACTCACTGTCTTAATATTTGGTGATCAGAAATCCAAAACAGGAGACACAATAATCCCCCCCACCACCTTCAAAAACACACCTGGAACCTTTGGTAGAGCAGACCTCGTGTTCTCTGTCTGTGCTTATATGTTTTCTACCTTTCATTGTTTCAGTTTGCTTCTTGGAATGCTGAAACTCTCTTTCCTGCTAAATTCAAGTATTGGTGGACCAGCGACTCATTTCCAGAATGTAACATGGATATAAGAGCGGGAACGAGCAGAGCCATTGGAATGGTAATTACGGTGGAAATCAAATACCATCAATCCAAGTCAAACAACCCTCCCTCAGACCCTCAGCCCTCCCTTTTGTCCTCCTGTATTTTTTCCATCCTCTACTTCCCTCTGCACTGGGATTTATTTTCCTTCATTTTTCTCCACCTCCCTCCACCCTCTCACTCTATCACTTGGTTTTCCTGTCTTTCACAGCCCGAGCCTCTATCCCAAATCACTTGCTCGCAATTGACCCCCCCGCCCCCCTCCCTTCGCCACCACCATCCCACATGCCCCGCCCCCACGACTCATTTGCAAACACAAATGACCACATAAGACAAATGACCGTCATCACTGTACATCTGGAATGAAAAACACAGTGCTGCGGTGCTGCCCAACACATTCCGTCTGCATCACTATCTAGCGAGAAATCGCTAAGTTAATGCTAATTCTCTCCGTGCTTTTACCCGGCGTGATTAATGGGGTTTGAGCTTCTCTTTTATTTTCCGTGCGTCCGTCTGCCTCTGGCTTCTGGCTGCAAACCACACACATGCTTGTGTGACCTCAGAGGTAATTAGAGGACTGCGGGGTGACAGGTGATTACAAGCCAGTTTTCAAGTCTCTGTTCCCCGGTGGGTAGTCAGACTGTCAGCCCCGCGTATGCCCGGAGCTGCTGGGAGGACATGAGCCAGCCTCGCTCCACTCAAAGGCACTTTCTGACAGCCGGCAGAGGTTAGCCCAAACGCGCAGACTCAGTCCTTCACCTTAAAGCCATCATCTTTGACAAACGGCAAATATGAATTGGACAAATGGGAAGGGCGGGTAATTTGCAACAAGAGGGTTAGAGGTTGAGCCCCACACTACATCCATTTGTCCTCATACACATTTCTTTTTAACAATAAATAGACTTACGGAAGACTTTATTGTGTGGTAGTAGATGTGCGGACAGGTTTAGTTTAAAAGATAACTTTGCCTTTGCTTTGATTGCGGTTTGCATTTTAGAAAATGTCACAATTAATCCATGTGCAGATCATTTAAACATGTGTTTACAACAAAGGTCACGGAGCTTAATGGTTCTCAGAACCCCACTATTTCCTCACCAGAGAGCATTTTAGAGTCTCTAATCAGCTGAACCACATTTGAAGCCTGAACTTTCACACTTTTTTTTGCATAATAACTGAATCAGGAAAGACTGCATCAGCATTGTCAGCATCAAAGTTTTGCAATTCAATGTCTTGAAGCCGGTATTTCTCTTCACTGTAAATGAGTAGAATGTCATGTTAAATCATCCGAATCTCTGCTGACAAATACTTGGAGGAAGTGACACATGAGGAGACAGACACATTCACGCCCGTCTGCATATCTGTGGGCTGGTCCAGACAGCAGCGGGGCTGCCAGGTGTCGCCGGCCAGTGTTTGTCAGAACATAATATTCACACACAGTGCGCCATGGCAACAAGCACTTCCTCTGTCCTGTGCAATGGGACAATCTGAGGAAATTAATTTGAGGTGAAAAAAAAAACCAAAAAAAATGAATGCGTGTTCATAACAACTTTGTTCGTTTGGGTGAAAAAGATTGATAGGGATTAAAATCTCTTCGAAGAATGATACAGTCAGGAAGCAGCACTGACAATGCTGAGAACTGTAGGGCAAAACAACAGCAATGAGAACAACCACAGACTACAGCTTAATCAGCCCAGACAGCAACCAAATCACTCAGCTCAAAGGTTCCACACACATCAGTACAAGGATTTTCAAAAAACCAACAAAAAAAAATCCCCTGCTGCACAAGAGAACGCAACTTGGCAGAACTGGTGGGAAAAGAGAACGTGGCTTAAATGGACAAGGAAAGGGGCGGAGTCAATTACACACAGGTGAGAGACATTCATGTGATTTGAGGAGTTGATGGAGAACAGAGAGAGAGAGAAAGAGAGAGAGAGAGCATGGGAGGGACATGGGCAGATGTAGGCAATCATGGGAGAAATAACAAATAAAATATAAAACTGGACATAAGTTATTTGACCAATTATTGGATGACAGTGATCGAATCGATACTCTCCAAGAGTTTTGATACACCTCCCTTTCAGCTCAGGCCAAACTGATCCAAACCAGATTGCTTAATAGAAGCAGTTTTGTTATCGGAACCCTCTGTCAGTTAAGAACACAGACCACAGAAGCACATTTCAGTCTGTTAATAATAATCTGCTAATAATTTGACGACAATTTCTTTGGTTTTGTCAATATCATGTTATCACTTATTGTGCTTTCAAACTTGACAGCCATTGCATGGCCATTTTTCCCTGAGCTTTAATGAGACAGGATGGCCTCGTAAATGTTGTGCATTTACAGTAAAATGTGATTCTTGCACAGCATCTGATGAGCTCATCATTATTTGACAACTTGTGGTGAGAATGGGCTCTTCTCTTTTTTTTAAAGCTAGATTAAAAACCAAACAAAAGTGCATTTTCCAAACTTGATTGACGCAGCGAAACAATAAGAAGTGAAAGGCCAACATCTGAGAGTGAAAAGAGCGGGCGGGAAAGTTCTTTCATCACAGGGAATGGCTCCAGCATCCATGTTTCATCGCTCCAACTAGAAAACAAGAGTAGGAAAACAAATCACACATTTACATACAATACTGTTTGTGGGAAATGTGGTGGAGGTCTAAACAAATCACAATCAAAATAATCCACAGTGTTGCTTGGGTTAAAATGCTTCCTGGTTGGGAAAATCATAATATCCTGTCTGCACTAACAGCAGAGGTACACAGACTTTAGTGAGAGTAGCTGCTTTGGTGAGAGTGTGGTTGTAGAGTTATCTTAGTTTTACTGAAGAAAAACAGTAAAAAAAACAGTAAATAAAGGGACAGCATGAATGATGTGCGTGTGTGTAGCACCTTCGGCAACAATAAAATGATGGGACAAACACTAAACTGGGCCATTTAGATTTAAAGTGAAGGTAAAAATATTTAAACTGTTAAGTTAATAACATATTTTGAGAGATATTTTATCCTTTTTCAACAGGAACTTTTGTTACCTGAAATGCATTTATCTGGGTATAAAGGAAGGCCAATAAAAGTCCATTTTGACTTTTTTTCCTCACAGGTTTTCAACTTTCTTCTCAAACTATTCTGACTTTATACTCCAATTATCTGTCACATTTTATTTACTCTCAGTATAGCCCTAATATGCCATGAATGAATTAAATAAAGGTGTCGGGCATGTTCCACCAATCAGTACCCTTCAGTACACACCCCCACCCCTCAAGAACGCCAGGTAATCTGAGAGGGCTACCACCCCACTATTTTTAGGGACATTTCTGTTTTTTTCCTGGACAATTTCAGTGGAAATGGGTTCTTTCACAATCCTGGATAAATGATAAAAGTTCCTGTGGAAAACAAGTCTTAGGCACCAACTTCAAATGTGGTAGTGATGCAGTTATATAATTATAATTGGGGCGCCCATTTACTAACCACAACATGGCTAATAATGTTAGCAGCCTCTGTAGAGTTCCCTGCTATGTTCACAAGGAAAAAAGCAAACATAAAAGAGTTAATAAAGTGAATTGGAGCAGGGCTAACCAGTTGTTGATGACAGAGTGACCCAGGCCTGGCATGTCACATGACCCCCCAGATGGTCCGTCTGCTCCCATGGCCATCACAAACTCATCACACCGATGAGCGTCATTCGAAAGACAAACACTGTACCCAGCCCAGCATCCATCAGCCTCCAGTCAGAAAACACTCTTCAATTAGAGTCCATTGCGCCATTGACTTGTTTTTCCTTTCAGTCTCAGAATTCCTTGCTCTCGTTCCCATGCTGAATGCTCTACGTGGGGGTGATTGTATGTGTGGCGCTGCCATGAATGCCAGACACCTGGGACAGACCGATAAAAGGAGAGTAACTCGTAAATCTATCTAGCTGCAGTGAATGACGCCCCCCCCCACATCCAGTTCCAGAGAGAGGAGCAGTCGCAGGTCAGTAATGTCAGGATGTTAAAAAAATACATCCACAGGCCTTTTATAGTGCAGGCCCCGTCTCTAAATAGAGGCTTTCACATGACTTAAAGTCATTTAAAATGTTGGCAAGCTGTTCACCCTTGCTATGAGGTAGTGCAGGGCACATTTTATTTAATCTCAGTTTGGATGTATGTAAAAGAGCACTCTTCTACTTCAGTTGCTGCAAATCACTGCGCTCCATGCTCATTAATCTCTTGAATCATGTACAGAGACCATAAGGGATCATTTCAGGAAATTTGCCATACTTCACCCCCCCCCCCACACTTCGGATCTTTGATTTACTGCTTTATTTGTGCCGCTCTCACAATGCACCAGGGTTTGTTTTGCTTCAGGAGCAAGAACTGCTCGATAGTGGAATAACAATCTGCATGACATGCTAAGAAAAAAGGCAGGTAACACAGCAAAGCAAATTGAAAACACGTGTCTGCCGTGCAACAAGAAATAAATGGCCTTTACTATAGTTCCAGACTTCTCTCTGAGGCCTTGTTTAAACTGCTCCAGGATGCCACAGCGTAGCCCACTGCAGAGGGCAGGTGAGCTCCAGGGACACCGACAGGCCTGTACTGCAGCATTCTTAGAAATGTCTGGATCCAAACATACAAAATCTGCACTGAATATATGTATATTTTTACTTTTTTCACATCGATAAAGGCCACATTAACCCAATGCTTGTTTTTCTAAACTAGACACTTTCTTGTGTCAAGAAGCAAACTGTTCAAGTATTCAGACTATTAGGTGTGATGCTGATCTACAGTTCCGGTTTGGATCAGTTCACTTTCATAATGGTAGTCAGGTGCATTGCTGTACCTACTTCACAAATCTCCCTTGAACTTTCTTTGTCCAATTGGAACCATTTTCCAGTGCCGATGAGGCAGGGGCACTCACGCTACACATAAAAGTGCATTTTTTTTACAGCTCTGTTGACCAAAGACAAATATACCACTTCCAAGTGCCTTCCCAAGTCCAATGAAAATACACATGCTAAAAGACAATAACCTGGTTTGGCTTGAAAGGACTGAGTCACAGGCCAGAGATTTCAGCTTGCATGAATCCTTCATTAAAAAGCCATCACTGTCTCATCTTAAAGCTAAAAATAAGCCATTTTATATTTGGTTGCCCTCCAACTTAACAAGTGAAAAGGTTGCTGGAGCACTGGCACTTGAACAAAAACCATCCATTCATCATTTATCAAAATCATTTATGCCATTCGCCTTTTCACATAGGGCGCACATAAACGCAAACTCCTACACGCATAAACACAAGATGTTGAAAACAAAGCAGAGCAGACGTTCCCTAAAGGACAGCTCAGCTGTGGTGCAGATGTGCGGAGACGAGACGACACAAAATGCAGACACCTCATCTCACCGGTGAGGTTCCGAGTGTGGGAGGTGCATGCTGCATACCCAGCTGATCTGCGAGGAATAATACAAATAAGGCACTCTGATCGGTTAAATCGGGAATGAAAGGAACAAAGTAAGTATTCCCCTAAAACAGCTGTCGGGTCAGAACAACACGGTAAAAGGATGTTGGAATGAAAGTGGAAAGGAGTGGAGATGATCGTAAATAGAAGTGAAACTCTACCATGTGGTTTAGATCACGGCTCAAAGCTCCGAACATCTTATTAGCAGGAGCCGCATGTGTTGATCATGCCCCAATTAATACAACAGCGCGCAAATATGTTCATTTATTGAGCGTGTCCTCACGCATCACCTCAGCGCTCCACTGAGAAGTGAGTTTTTTCTTTCCAATTGTCCACAAGCTCGTAAAAACCCCCCGTCCCCCGCCGACCCCGAGAGGGTCAGAATGCATCTGACTTTGAATAAACAGTTTAGGAAAAGCCAGCTGTCATCTGCAAACAGTATACACAAAAGAACACGAACTTATTCATTGTTTCAGTGTCCAATCAGGTGTAATCAAGTCATATAAATTCAGTAACGGAAGGTTGCTTCCATGGTTCCTGTGACTTGAAACGGAATTACAGCCCGGGCCGCATCATTTCCTGAACAAATGCTTCATGTTTTGTTCCTGCGGTCCTAATGCAACACCGATGAAGAGGTAAGACTGTGCCTAGCATCTCATCTTGAAGCAATAAAAGTCGAAACTGTTGCTGGCACATGTTGATTTTTTTTTTTTTCCTTTTTTTTCTGTGTGAAAGTGCAGGCGTGAATGAATTCAAAACACTTCTCAGGCTGGGCTGTGACCCACCTGCCAAATCACACAGGTGTAAATCAGGAAGGTGGGTGCAACAGTTTAGCAGCTGTCAGAATAAATGTTAGTAAGTGAGGTGGTGATTAAATCGAGACCCAAGAAGTCAGGTGGCGGGTGAAGAAATGCAACACACCAAATCATTCAATTCTTCATAGTAATGCTTAAAACTATTATTTCCCTCCCCTAAAAGTCTGTAAAAAGACTACTCTGATGATCATGTGATGTGTTAACGCCGTACGTCACGCATTACAATCCAACGGCAAAAACGCGTTTTGTCAGGTGCTCAGATATCCTGCTCTCGCTAACATACCATTGAAAGTCGGGATCTTGCGGTTTCTCTCGGAGCGCTTCTTCCTCTGGAGCACAGAGGGGGGAAAAAGGAAAAGGCCCGAGACACGGCGCTCGCTCCGACGGACCTCGCTATCCCGCAGATATAATTACAGCTGGAAGAGCCGGGCTAGTCTGCTTCCCATTTCAAACCAAAAAGAATCCCATCTCATCCTTCAAAACCATGCGCGCGCACACACACACACACACACACACACACACACACACACAGTCTGGAGGGACGGTTGCACTCTACCGTATGTTGACTCAGTGGAAAATTTTAGAACCACAGAAACAAAGGCCTTTGGTAAAATCAGGGAACAACACTGGCGGATATCAAGCGAGTCAGACCTTGAGCAGTCATTACTGATGAAGAGCTTTCATTAACTTGACTCTCTAATTGCAACCTCTTGCCGTTGCCCCCCTATTTTATGCGTCACTGCTTTTCCCATTTCAGTATTTGCTTGTTCACATATTTTAAATCCTTTTATCTACGGAAATCACCCTCTCAGCTCCCGATACATGACCAGTATCAGGTTAGGAGCATGTGTAGTGCAAGGATTTAGACACAGGAATGAGGTAGGCCGCAGATAAAGATTGATTCGGAGGCCAGGTCTCTTCCAAATGAATAGCTTGAAAATTTTAAGTTGATGGTCAATAGTTTTTTAATGGCAGCAGAGCCCGCCCTCCTATCTATTTAAATATGGCCGTTGATGGGCCTAAAGTGGTCGCCTCTTTCCTTTTCCATCCTACATGTTACAAAAAGGAAAACATACGAAGTTGTAACATTTACTCATATAAGCTTGTTTCAAAAAACGATCTTGGCTGGGCTCCCTGGTTTCCAGAGTGGGTTCTAAGGAAGAAAATGGAAACATATTGGAGCCGTGGTAAAGCTCCAGCACTCTTTTTAGCTGTGTATATTCTTCATTAGAGCGAACACTGCTGAATCAGAGCGGGTTACATAACAGACGTTGCAAAACCGCAAAGGCGCAGGACAAAAAAAGTGGGGGAGAAAGAAAAAAGAGAAAGGGGCCACTGGTCATTTCAGTTGTGCCCTGTTTTGTCTGTCTGTCTGTCTGAGTGTCCGCTGTGAGAAAACTTCTATGTATGTCTGAAGAGCACCATTTTCTCTGGCCTTTTAAGGCCGCTTGGAGGTTATCATTAGGGTCTGGTTTGTGAACCACAGCCACAGCTGGAAGGAAACCACGTCTTACAGCTTCCCAAAATAATAGGAAGTGATCAGATTACTGATGTCCTCCTTGCACATAATTAATCCTTAAGGTATTTTGGAGTATTGGCTGTACATTTTCTCCATTTAATCAGATTTTAAACCCAGGCTCATAAATTCTGAGCGATTAAAGTTGGAAAAATGATGTAAATGATGACAATTTTAAATGGCAAAAATAAGCTATGTAAATCCAAATTAATTGCCAAATTGCGGTTTACAAGGACAATTTTCAGGAAAGAAAGGCCATAGGACTGCTGGTCTACATAGTTTTATGTTTCAAACCCTAATATACGCATGCTTATTTTTGCCCTTTCAGATTGTGCTCAGTAGCGGTCCAGAATCTCTGAGGAGTTCAGTACCCGCCACTGAAAATCTCCAGGACTTTGGAGCGCGTCATTGGCTGGACACTTCAAAACACTTCCCAAATCCTGGAGATCACCCTGAGAGAGAACATCTGTGAGCTGCAGATGAGAACGGAATACAGTATGCGTGTGTGTGCGTGTGTGTGTGTGTGTGTGTGTGTGTGTGTGTGTTTTACTAAATAGGCAGGTATATTGTGATTTCTGTCAAATATTGTTTAGGTTAATGTACATCTGATGTGTAGGTCTTTCTGTGGACATCTAATTACAAGTATTACTTTGTATTAGCCAGACCTCTGTGTGTGTATGTGTGTGTGTGTGTGTGTGTGTGTGTGTGTGTGTGTGTGTGTGTGTGTGTGTGTGTGTGTGTGTGTGTGAGTGTGTGTGAGTGTGTGAGTTCCATCATGTGGTACCCATAGTCATTCACTTGGGAAAATAAAGCTGTTCTCGAGGTATGTAAGTCTGTAATCACAGTCATATGTGTGGAGAAGCCAAGAGGATCGTGTGTGTCCCTGACGCCTTCATTTTTTCTGTCTTTGTTGTATATTTGTGAGCACACTCACCCTAGCGTGTCCAACTCAACTTAAGTGAAATAGCTTTTGAGCAGAGCAGGACCGCGGAGGCGTGCAGCTGCTTGTTGTGGTGGTTTTGAGGATGTGCACTGAATCAGGAGATAGCAATGCAACCATACCCAGACACGGGATTGCATTGTTAGCTTTTTCTTCAGTCGGGACTTTTTTGATTTACCACAAAGGGGAAGAGGTCCATCTATCCATCTTCTATCACTTTCCCGTTTTTGGGGTCAGGAGTGGGGCTGGAGTCTATTCCAGCTACCTTTGGGTAACAGAGGGACTACACCCTGGACAAGTTGCAAGCTCATAGTCGGTCTGTCTTTATAATCTGAGGTCAATTTGAATTTAAATATTTGTTCATCTTTGTTTTTTGTTTTTTTTTTGTTGTTTAACATAGAACGTAGTGGGTGGATGAATGAAGCCAGAAATTTTACTGTGGCTTCTCTTCAAAGATGTTGATGCTCAAGCTGCCTGCAAATAGCATGATTAGCACACATTACACATTTTTGTCATTATTTTTACAGCTACAACTGTTTAAATATGGATTACCCTGCTTTGGCATTCTTAGCATGGAAATGGTATTATCCATCCATCCATCAACTACCATATTTTCCCAGGACCCTATCCCAGATGCCTCTGGGCAAGAAGAGGGGTACACCCTGGATAAGTCACTAGCTCATCACAGGGTCACCCAAGGTCAATTTAGAATCAGTACTGTAGGAGGAAACTGGAGTACCAGGTAAGAGCCCACGCACACCCAGAGAAAACATACAAACTCCACACGGAAAAGCCCCAAATTCAAACCCAGGACTTCACCACCGCTCCACCTGGGAATGGCATTATGATACGTTATTATATTAAACAGCCCCCAAGGTGTCGAAAGGTGCCACTAGAGGGGCAACAGTCGTGTCATTATGTGAGGCCTAAGGTGGCACCTGATCAAGCTCCATTATTTCAACAGGTGGGGTAGTTTTACCTTAAGCCTGTTTGGGATAAAACGACCCCCACAACACATACACCCAGCACATATTCCATGTAAGCACCGTACATTCCACCCACATGATGATCGCAATCCCTGCATACATTCATAATCCAAAATCCATACACACGATATAAACACACAGATACAGTGTAGATCCATTGCACATACACGCCACCCACGCATGCCACAATTGCAGCCAAGACCAACTCTGACTGACAGCTCGAGCTGATTCAGCCTATCTGTTCCCATCAGGTGTGATGACTGGCGGACTCAGGGGTTAAATCCAAAACTTCACTCCAAACAGAGAACCGGGGCGTATGTTTAAACTGGCCTTTGCCAACTAGCCAAGGAAAGCAGGAGTGTGCGGCCACCTCAGCAAACAGCTCGATTAGGAGGATTTGCAGTTGATTTGTTGGTTAAAGTTACACGGGAAAATATTTGAGCAGAATTTGCGATCAATTGGAATTACCGCTGACATGTTTGTACGTTTGAAAAGAAAAAAATATATACAGTGAAACTAAAGATTTTTTTTCTTAAATGACATAGTAGAAAGCATGCTGATTTCATGAAGGATGCCATCTCCCTGAAAACATGTCAAAGGCTGGGCACATTACATTATGCGGTTTTCCCAAGGTCAAACAGATCCAGCTCAACCCACCTCCATCTCAGTGACACTCCGCTGCTCTCGGAGGGAGGGGGAACGAGGGCTTTCCTGTTAATGTGGAAAAAAATAGAAGCCTAGGAGAGCGGAGAGGGAATGAGTGGAAGTAACACTAGACACCGAGGTGGCCTTCTGCTACAGACCAAATCCCACTATGCATTCAATCCAGCCCGAGTCTCTCAGCGTGTTTCCATTTCACAGACCCGTAGGAATGAGGCGAACACGTGAGGAACCACAGTCCTACGACATGTCAGTGTGTGCCTTATGGTGCCTTCCTTCTCTTTTGTTTTGGGGCAGTTCCTGCAGTGCAGAACTGCCTCTCCCCCCCCCAACTTTATGTCTCTCCAGCAGCTTCTTTGCAGGCTGAACTCTATGTTACCACCCCGATGCACAGAGGGTCCCGCTGAGGGGGTCGTGGATTCCATAAAGCACTCAGCTCCATAAACCTCGCCAAATTCAATCTCAGCACCTGGCTAAATATTATCCCAAAGATGCTTTGGTGACACCCCCAGAAAATACAACTGTATTTTCAAGTGACAGCATTTTTATGAGTTAATAACAATGTCCTCGCGGCAGGTCCTTAATGAAAATATTTTTTATAAAGCTTTAAATTACTACACAAGCAAGCATATAGAAAGAAACCAAAGCATTTTTTGTGAAAAGGCCCGGCACATGGGGAGTATTTATAGGCCTGTGTAAACAAATATATTTGAGCTTTTTACAGGGAAATATGAGCGAAAATAAGGGGATAAACCTCCTCAATGCGGTCAGCTTAAAAAAGATAGATTACTCCTGATGATAAAAGCAAGAGGATCGCTATTCCGCTGACTACTTTACCTTGTTGATTTTTCATAAGTTCTGTTTTCTGTATTAACTTCTCAGGAAAATTAGCATTGAACGAAGTCAGAAAGAAAATTATTGGATCTCCTAGTTGGCTGTAAAATAAATACATAAACAGCTTTGTTGCGGGGGAGGAGTTCTTTCAATACTAATTAATGTTGATGACTTACTGCTGAATGTCAGCATAAGACTATGGCGTCCTCATAAGAAACAGCTTGCTGTCAGTCCATCAAACCGCTGTGCGTTTGAGAACATCTGGGCCGATGCGACGTCTCGTTGGTTATCACATCTGGAACAAAGATGGCTCGCATACGATCTGCGCTGGCTGTCAAAGGCGTCCACTTGTGGTGGGTTTTGATGATGTAATGAGTCCGCAAATGTTTGAGGCTCGATTGAAAACACGCTCTCCGGTGATGAGGCCGGACTACTGTGCATGGAACTCGGCAGGATGGAGCAGATGTTGGTTTTTCGGCTCGTTCATATTCCAACATTTTGCATTTTTGGGCAATAATAGCCATCTTTAGAGAGTTTGCCTTAATGCAGAGCAACAATAATCATTAGGAAAGTGATTCACAGTTATTGGCTTGCCAAGAATGCCGAAATTCCGATAATAATGCCTGATTGTAAATATTCAGCGAGGTCCCAGATCTCTATCTTGACTCCGTTTGATAACACTGAAAGAAAAAGCTCATAAAACCAGACTCAGACATCTCAGACGGGCTCTTTTTTTCAGACTCGAGCAGGACCAAACTAACAGTGCTCTCTCGGGATACCACAGTTACTGTGCACAGCTCCAAATTTGGGAAACTGATTTGGAAGAATGGATCTACAATAGCGTTCCATCTCAGTGGACTTGAAGTGACCTGGACTCGGGCACATGCTCACACACACATACACACGCACACACACACAAACACACAAAATGGGAAGGCGAAGAATGACAGCGGAAATGAATCTGTTCGCAACACATAGTGTGAAAGAAAGACAAGTCTCTCTGACTGACCTCCCTGTGTTTTTCATTCCTCCCCTCCTTCCTCCTCCACCCCTGCACTTGTGCTCCATGCAGATTGAAATATGCGAGTCACAGAGATAGGACCGAGAGGTTTACGACTGGGCCGGGCCTTTTTATGAGAGACAGATTTATGCTGCGCTCGCTGGGTTAGAATGGAATTACCTGACTGAACCCATAATACCAATAACTGATGCCATCAATGACACAGAAGAGGAAGAGGGGGTCAGAGGACCGCATCCTACATCCTTTTCCCACAGTGGCCTCGTCTGTCAGCTGAGACACACACACACACTCCTCCCACTTTAGAAACATCAGACAGGAAATGCTCTCCCTGTCAGAGTGCCTTTTCCAAATTTACAGTTTTAATATTCGCATCCAGCCCTGATGATACAGAGCTGCTGATTCCGGAGGAGCACCAGCACAATGGCATGACACATCTGGTTTTATTCTCGACGCACCTCGGCCAAAAATGGCTCCGAATGTGAAAGTGGAAACACCAAGCGTAGTTTTCCAACCGTCGTCCCTATTTATAGGAACTTTGCACGATTTTGAAATCGGGCACACAAGTCAAAGACTCGCTAATGGACCGCTACCATCTCACGGAACCCTCTGCTACCGTCAGTCTTTCCCTGACGCGTCCACTCCTTCCACCCTTGACCACTCATTCTGCTTGTTTAACAGTTACAAACGTGGCCGAGCCTGTCCTCTGTTTGCTTTTGTTGTACATGATATGTAATGGGGAAAACCTCTCACTTACTCCTGACTAAGCTTTTCATCAATCCCTGCCTTCATTTGTAACTGTGACCCTTTTCATTTTTCGGAGGCCGACCTCATTGCTTCGCTTGCACGTCGGCACAATACCTTTTCTGTCACAACGTTAGCGCTGCGCGGCTGAAAGTGTGATTGACAGCAACCCCCTGTAATTACACGCTCGTGTGCAGACCGGCGCACCAATCGGAGCCTTTTCCTGACGTGTTTTGCCAGACCTGGCGTTCGCGCTGCTGCAGTTAGTGCTGGAAAACCAAACAAAGCATGACACAGCACTCCATCACCCGGCCTGGTGATGTCATATCATAAATACCGCGCTCGCAACCGCACCCCGCCCTCACGAGCCGCGAGCCCGCGATTGTGTGTGTGTGTGTGTGCCAGTCGGCGTTGTTTTCGGAGCCAAGGAGTGACAGGGCATGTTTTCACGACACCCCCCCCCCCTCCCTCCCTCACCCCCACCCCCTTCCTCCGTATTGTAAAGTTGAACCAGACCACGCAACACCGGAGCTGGGTGTGAATGGGAGGTTGTGTCCCCTAACAGTCTGCTCTTTCAGCTTCTACAAGCAGGTCCACCCAGAAGGGAATGTATGGCGCGTTCACGTTCGAGGTGTTTTCGGGGGCCTCTGGAGTCTCAAGCAGCTCCAGTGTTCCAACTGAAAAGGCCTAGTTGCATCATCAATACTTGATATCATAGCAACATCAGAAAAACTGGTAAGACGGTCCAAAGTTTGACCCTTGACCTGACTTGCATTTTTAAGATGGGGTGTGTTTTGGTTATTGTCAGTGAGTTTTAGGTAGATTAACAGACAAATTTAGTGTACTTTGGTTAATGTACTGCAGCAAAACAGAGAAATCTATGGGATTTGTTGTTACCAATGAAAAAAAGATGAAAGTGGACACTGATTCTTCTGAGTCTTCGATTTAATCTCGGTGACAGTTACTCGTCTGGACTGCTCATTTCCACCAGAACCAGAAAATGTGTTCCTTTGTCTTCTAGTCATCTAAACATTGACATAAAACAGTCGAAACTTTCTCGGAATCTTTAGCTTGAGAGATTTGCAGCACATCTCCGTATTTCAAGGATATTTGGCGACATACGTCTTTGTATTTTATCCCCAGTGGTCTACAATCAACAATTCATCAAATTTATCGAAAATATTAAAAACATTCAAAGGCGTTGTGGTAATGAGCACAATGAAACTCAGAGGAGCTTGTTAACACAGTTTAAAAGGCAAGCTTAACTAACTAATATTTTTAGTTTAGCTTTCCTTTTAAGGACCTTTTTTGACTTTCCCCCTGCATATCAGTGCAATTATCTGTGGTGGATGCAGACAGATCCAGGGCCAAAACGATGACCTGCGGAGGAAAGCAACCAAAATTCTTCACAACTCTCCACAGCTTTCTCTCTGTTCTCAGTTCTCCATCTGTCCCTTTGGAGGAGGATCCCATGAGTAATTTCTCTGGATCCGAATCACAGCACATCCAAACATCGATGAGACCAACCTGGCCGGCAGACTGGACGAGAAAAGCTCCCAGCGTTACGGAAGGGCCGTTTCAGTGCCTCCACTTTTATGAGTGATGAAATCACACAGGGAGTCGCAAAGGTGAAGCAGATGTCCGCGAGGGTGTGTGTGTGCGCGCTCAGACACAAATGTCATAAAGAGGGCCTTAATGTTCGGAGGAACCTCTGGCACGGCGATCACCTCACCGAATGACAAAAGGAAGCAAATGAGGAAGGCAAAAGTTTGAGCAACACATGTTTGGCACCAACGTGTCCACTGACAAAACACTCCAAATATGAGTCCACATGGGCTGTAGTTGAACACCCACGCACATGCACCTCCTGCACACCCTCTCAAAGCACGGCCAATGCACACCTCCTGAAATAACGAATGAAAATGAAATAACAATCATTATTAAACATTTATGAGACATCCAAACAAGACACGCAGACCTTCTCTGCTAGCGCTACCGACTGGTTTGAACAACAAATTGCTCACTGGTGTTGGGGTTTACGCTATTTATGCTTCTGCTAGAGAGGCAGAGAAACTTTCAACGCTCTCGTAAATGTGTGTTGTTGTTTCGGTCAGATTGTGATGCGGTTCCTGCGGTGATGTTGAGCAGGTGAGCAGTCAGTCCTGCGCCTGGAGAGGGAGGCCTGGTTTGTGTTCCGCCCTGCACGAATCAAACCGTTCGTTTCAATGGGTGCGTTTGTTAGCTTTTGGTAGTCTGATATAAATAAAATTTGCCCTCGAGGTTGTTCCCGTTCTGCACATCTGCACGATTGGACTGATAAATGGCCGGGCGTTCCAACCCTCTTGTCTGGTCAAGCGGTTTCTCCAAGAGGTCACTGTTGTCGTTGGATACTCAAATTATGCACATTTTTATTCATCTGGCAACGTGGCAAGAACACCAGAAGTCTGTTTTGGCCAGAACATCTCATACACCAACAAGGAACTCAAGTTCAGTACTGCTGGAGAGTTTGTTTTTGCAAATTCGTTACAATAGTATCACCGTCTTTTGCGATTTGGCCACAATGTTTCGGCACACTCTTTCCACGTTTCTGCGTCGGCCACGCCCACTTCAAACCTCTGACCAATCGCACTGTACCCTCTCCAAACCTCTCCAAATGACTTGGTGAGATGAAGCTGCAAGAACCCCGAGGTGTTCCCAGATTACTTATCCCGAAGGAAGAAATTTCTTCTGGGCATAAAAGACAATCACACGTCCATCCTGACATCACTTCCTGCCTCTCACCTAGCACAAAACTCATCGTGGGGGTCTGCTCCACCATCCCTTTTCACTTTCCCCTCATCCTCCTTCTCTGTAGTGGACATGTGCATGCCTGGGATGATGTCAAAGCAAAGCGTGAGTTATTGGATTTACGGGAAGTGCTCTAGAGTCCAGACAAGACTGGTGATTCAGATTTAAACTCTTGGCAGTCGTGTGGCAGACTTCACTGGGTACAAGCTGCAACTGAATGAATTGTGTTTACCTCTTGAAACCACAACTCCCCTACACCCCCCCCCCAACCCCAAAAAAAGACACAGCGACAGCAACTGCACGAGTTTATGAATCAAATGCGAAGCGCTGGCGTGACTTTAGCGTGCGCGCTGGTGTGTATCCCAGTTAAACCGTCCTCTCTGCCTGGAAAAGTTATCCAGCGTGTCTTCGAGCGTTTCACATGAACACAACTCTTCGCTGACTCACCGCATGCACTCCTCAGGAGCGCTGCCTGAAACGCATCCCCTGGAATCCTCTGGGTGACTGCATCTCCAGTCAGCCCTTCATTTTTCCTATCAGGGGCAGGACATTTCCCACAAACCGTCCGCGGAGCACGCGCTCGCTCCGAGCCTCGGAGGAGGCGGAAGCAAGACAGGGATGGCGAGAGCAGCCGACAAACAATGCGGGTACACTAAGAATAGAACGGAGGGAGCGGAGGGTAGGAGAAAGGGACGCGGGATTCCAATGAGGCCAGGTCAGTCGGAGATTGCGCGCGAGGCTCTCGCTGTCGCGGCGTGCCTTTCGCCATTTGTTTCCCATAAAGGCCACATGGAAACGTTTAGCTGCCTTAGAGCAGCTCGGCACACGCTGTCTCCAGCGAATAACATTTGCTACTTGTTTTTCAGGTCTGTCCTGAGAGTGTAACCCCTCTGCAAAAGAGAACATCAGCGATAAAATCTAAATTTACGGGGAGATGGGAGAGCGCCACGCCTGAAACACGCGTGACGGGAGAGCTCGGCTGGGGAGACTAAGGTTTCAGCAGCAACTTATCTCGTTTTTTTTTATATATATACACATATATTCTGTTAAAACCGAGGTTATTAGAGGAAGAGAAATCGCAGACGTGCAGTTTATGAGGAGCGAAGTCATAAAGCAGCTTTTGCTCGGTGGTGCTTTTCGCACTTTCCCGTTTAACGGGGGGAAACTGTGGAAACAACAGAAAACTCAATAAACACATTCATCAAACTTCAAATTGAGCGAGAAACGTAATGTTTAGACGACGGGCGCTTATTGCAATTAGGCTGACTCGCCGGCGAAGTGGCTGCAATTAACGAGCCCTCATGGAAAATATGAAAATACACAAATAGTATTAGTAAGAAAAATGAGTATTACTGCTGTGGAACCTGTTATATCAAGCTTCTGCACAAAATACTGCAATGTTCTGTACCCACGTTCTCCCCTTAGTCTATTTACAGGCCTAGGGACAGGTCAAAGGTCAATGAAGGGACCTGTAAGCTGTTTATTATTAGTGTTGAATCTCCTCAGCTGTTACATAAAGGCAAGAAAAGGCAGCAGACAACATCAAGAACACCATCCCCACACACAATCCCCATTATGGGGGTGATGATGTACAAATACTGGGTTCCATCCGCAACCACTTCATCTCTTTGCGGCAGTTTGTCTGCTCTTCTCATCTAAAGTAATCTGGGAATTAAGTTCTTGATGTTTTCCTGCATCCGGAGCCTCGTCTCCAACAAATGAGGCAATCCATTTCTCCGTTTTCAGTCGTCAACGCTTGAACTGAACACGACGCTTGAACTGAACACAACTGGAAGCCCCTTAGCCAGCAGGAACGCAAAGCCGAGAGCAGCCTCTGGTGGCTTTCTGGCGAATTTTCGTTTCAGGTGGCTGAAAACGGTTTGTGTAAGAGCAACAATTTAAAAAAAAAAAAAAAAAGATTGCGAGCCAGACGGTTTCCAACTGCTAATAGCTGACAGATTTTTCCAAAAGGAAATCCCTGTCTTCTAAAGTCATCCTCCAAGCACCTTTGATATTGTTCAGCTACACATTGTCACGAAAAAAAAAAAAAAAAAAAAGTCTTGTTTTTAAAACAAAAAGTCGGCGCCTGTGTTTTCAGTTAGCGATGAGGTGTGCGGCGGGTCTCAATGAGAGGCTCTGTTCGTTGCTTACAAGGGGGACATGGGGGGGGGACAAGGGGGGGCTTAAATGCATTCACAGGTGTGACAGCCAGACTGAAGCACTTGTGATTAATTGCAAAGCAGCCTGTTCCCTCTACACACACACACAACCGCCATGGTTACATCCACGCACCCTGAACAAACATAAAAGTGTCAGTAGGTCTGTTATTGTTTATCTATGCAGAGCAGCCGCGGCTCCCTGAAGGAATAATCGAAAAGGGACGAGGCAGGAGAGGGGATGCGGCACGCATGTGTATGCGAGCGTGTGTGTGTGTGTGTGTTAAATGCCAAGTCTCCACTTTAAAAAACACAGAAGAAAGTCACCCATTCACATTTCCTGCTTTTATTTAATATACCTGCCGACTTTAACATGCCACATGATGTGCGGCATTTGAGAGTAGGATTTCTTAAACGTGTGTTTGAACACGGTCAGGTCATGTTTTCCAGCCTCAGAGCAACAAAGTGCTTCGATGACAACGGATAAATATTTTCCTCTCCAACACAGCTGACAGTGACGCACGGGCCAATAATGACTTATCCTTAAAACTGGATTTAAGATCATTACCAAGGATGTTTCTTCCACTTAAGGGATGTTGGGGGCAGGATAGTGGAGCAAGTTTAATAACATCATTAAGCAAACTTTTCAAAACACAGCCCAAAAAGGGTGAAAACGCGAGACAGCTGGAATGCTGAGTGACAGATTAGCATCCTTCCCTTGTGACACGCATCAGTTCGCTCGTTCTTTCAGTCTGTGTGCGACAGTGTTCGTCGCGTGACCCGGTCCCCTGCAAACCTGACCGCCCCGCTGGGGGCGTCACTCGTCTCCGGCCGGCAGGTTTTCTTCGATCCTCTTGATGAACTTCATCCGGATCTCGGTCACGTTGTCCCCCCTCAGGGTGTCCAGGACGAATTTGACGTCCACGGCCATCTGGACCTGGACCGCGCACATTTCACAGAATCAACAAACGCGCGCACCCCTAAAGCGCTCCCGGGCCGCTCGAGTCGGGGTCGCGGGCTCACCATCTCCAGGGCTCCTCTAAGAACGCCACACAGCAGGTTGGAGTAGACCAGCGTGTTGTGGTTATCTGGCAGCTCCACAAAGTCGACCAGCGGGTTGTTCTCCAGGATGAGGGAGAACTCATCTCCAGCAGGGCTCCAGTTGGTCACGCTGGGCGTGATTCCCAGGTACATCTTAAACGCATTCTGCCGAGAACAACAATGTGATGCGTACTGAAGTGAATTAAAAAAAAACATGCTGGGAGGAAACACGACTGCAGCACTTTCGGGGATGTGTTAAATGTAAAGGTTTCTATATCTAGGCTGACAGCAATGGAAATTTACCTTTGCGATCACATCAGCTGTTTCCCGGAAATCCTGGCACCGGCCGATGTTGGAGCGTGCCAGAAAATCCTCAATCAGGCGCACACCAATGTTGTAACCCCTGAGGGAGAAAACAAAAGAAAAACGCCGAAAAGTTATCGATGAAAATGTTAGCCACGAAGGCATAATTTTAAGACAAATATTTGGCATCCAGTCAAAACTCTGATAAAAGCATCGGCCCAAATTAATCTCGCCGCCGAATCTGCGGCTAAGCGATGCGTCCCGGTCCTAACATGGTCTGCATCGCAGTGGCTGGCGGATGACTGGCAGCTCGGGGCAGAGTCCACTCACTGCCTTCTAAGGCCAGGTAAGGCTCGTCTCCTCCTGCTGGGCCCTGGGAGATTCTAGGTCCGCTGCACGACCAGAAAAACAACGTTCATCCAGCCCAAAGTCCTGTCAGCGTGACGAGGTGTTTTGAATTTTTCAGTTCTAAGGCCATCGACTTTTTCTTAATCTCATTATGCGGAGAAGAGACTCCAGCACGCATCATCCGGAGAACCTTTCGTTTTGCTCTCAGAAAAACACATCTGTGTTCTCTTCTTTAAACGCACCGGAGGAAAGGCAAAAAATTTGACGTGACATGCTTCCGCCCTGGAGGCCGTTTGTTCAGGGGAACAAAAGGCAAACTTTAAAGCACACATGTGCATATTTTTCAGACAATAGATAGCTTCTGCCACGGGTTTTTATTTTTTATCCAGCGCTAATTAGGGCATGTGTTCAGTGCATGCCTTCATAACGGCAATATTAGGAAAACAGATGTTTACTCACATCTTGTCCAGCTGTTTATTGACTTCCTCATCATTCTCATAGTCTTTACACAGCTGGGTGACCAGAGCCCCATATGTCAGAGTAAACAGCTCAGAGTTCTGCCAGAGAAAGCACACAAGTCTCGTTACTTAGATTTAAAACACGGAATGTCATAAAGTTAGAAATATCAGATGCAGCAAAGAACTTTATGTCAAGTTGTTTTACGGTAAAATGAAAATAGTTATCAAAGTCAACAAGCACATATGTAATATGCATTGTCTATGGGTAAATATATACCTTTGTGCAAACATTTTAACGCAGAAATGTTTAAATGTTGGGTTTGCAATTTGTTTAGTTGAACATTTCGAAATCCAAGGAACAGTACATCGATTTTCCATTCGATCGATGGCACTATGCATTCACGCAACTTAGATAATGAAAGTTAGACAACTAATAATAATAATATACATCACTGACAGCACAGACGTCATCGACTTTAAACACAATTAACCACGACGAGCAGTCGGGCTAAAAGGTGCTAGGAGCCAAAACGACACCAAAAAAAACTTTAAACGACTGCTGCTAATTTGAATCGTGCAAATCGCTTTTATTCCTTCTGTTTCAAAAGTCACAGGATTGTGTTAATGTCGATCCATTCAATGAAAGCAGAAACGAGCTATCCCGCTAATGCTAGCATTTCCCTGGACAACACCAGCTCGTGTTAATCCTGACGGGATTATCCTACCATCTTCTTGCTGTCTGTCGTTCGGTTCGACTGCCTGGACATAGTGGACAGTGTGACTGAGGCTTACACAACAGTACGAAATAAATCCTTTATTTATTTTATTCTGCCGAAGAGGGTATTTCCTGATGGCTAGTTAAGTCACACTTCCGCCGACGTCACTTCAACGACTAAACTGCATCCGGTTAAGAAAAAAATAACAGCGTTAAAATAACACAGATCTTACATCTGGCATAAGTATGATATTCCTCAAACATCGTTGATAGATAAGTTAAGTGTCTTAATAGTTTTCGGTTTCTTATAAACTTTATTTTAAACGCGATAATATAGAGGTCCGTTACTATGGAAACATAGTGGAGGTCCGTTGCTATGGAAACATTTACCTGCATCATTACAATCAATAACACCTAGAGGAGCGTCCGTTCAAAAGTTATGTTCAGGCCAGCGTGATTTAAATAAAAATATAAAAATAGTATTTTTTTAAAAAAGATGGAAAATAGTCGAGGCATGCGCAAAAATTGTCTGTAAAGGTTGTTCTGCGTTCAGCGTCTGTCGTAAAGCAGAAAAAAAGGACGCAAATTGGTTGGTGTATGCGCAGAAGCAATCTGGAACGGATCGTGTTCGCCAGTGCCCCCCACCGAGAAGTCCACAAAAAACGTCCAGACAGGAGGCGGCAACAAGTGGCGTTTCCTTAATTATCGAATTCAGGGAATAAGTCTAGTCTCAAAGCTAAGACATCTTAATTTAATCCGTCGACACGGGTGTTATTGGTCCAAAATAATGACATTAATTCGTCCCCACAACGTCTTGAGAGAACATAATTGACATAGAAGATATTTATTTCTGTGACGCTCCAGGTAACCCCCAAAGAAGACGCTCCACCGGCTCCCCTCGTCATCCGATATCGTTAGATACATTTGTCTGTTAAATCGCACTTAAATATTCGCTAATGTTCGAAATACGTGAACGACGTCCAGATTAGATTTGATTGGTCAAAATAACCCTGAGATTTGATTGGACGTTTGGCCAGTCACGTGTTTAGGGCGTGGTTTTGGCGGGGGCGCTCTCGTCGGGTGGAGAGATCGCGGCTTTGCTCTAGGGTCGAGAGGTTAATTATTGGTTTTTATGGTTTTAGACATGGTAAGTTTGACAGTCTAATTGTCAAGAAAGGTGATGGTAAAAGTAATCCGTTTTCGAATATTCGCCCTGACTGTCGTTCCAAGTAAATCGGCCTAGTAGAATGTCGAAGGTAGCTAACTCGCGAGCAGCGGCAACTTCAAAGTTAGCTAATTAGCGAGTTCGGCTCGAAAAAACTTTTATCGTTATTTGTCGTAAAACTTTTCTAAGCGAGATGTCTCTTCGTTTTTTTTTCGTCCGAATGCCATTTTCTTCAGACAATTGGTGCCTCTGGCAGATCAGTCACTTCAAAGTACAAATAAACCAGTTCGCGTAAATCTGCATATATTGACAGAGATGAATCAAACACATTCGGCGGGGGTACAGTTGGCGATTAGATGTCATCTTAATAAAGCTGCTGCCAAAAGTTCTTGTGGCGATAGTTAAAAAAATCGCACTTACCAAGCACGTGGGTCTCTCCATAAAAACGGGCCCCTGGGGGCAGCAAAAAGATACCAAAGTTGGTTTGTTGGCGTTCGGGATACTAATGGAGGTGTATTTGATCCAAGGATATCTACAAGCCCAAGTTCGGCAACCAGTTCTCCCCGAAGCTGTCAAATGGTTACATTCTCCCGGAGGGCAAGGTGACGCCCAACGCCATCTTTGTCGGTGGGATCGACATGAAGGTACACTCACGACCTGTTGACATCGTGTCCTCGTGTAAATGTAAAGGAAAAAAATGCGTAAAGGTATTTCAATTTGTTTGGGGCCCTTTGATCAGCTGATATCTGCTCAAACTTCAGGTGGATGAAAGTGAAATGCGGGAACTATTTAGCAGATACGGTTCCATTCGAGAAGTGAAAATCATCACCTACCGCGGAGGGATCTGCAAGGGGTGAGCTGTCACGCGCCCCCCCTTTTTTTCTATTTTGAAGTCACGTGTTCTAAGTTAATTCTGAGTTAAGCCAGTGTGTACCTTCCTTTGTTTTGTTTTGTTCTGTCATAGGTATGGATTCGTGTACTTCAATGAAGACACCAACATCCAGTCTATTATTGAGGTGAGGGGATGTCTTATGCGAGTCCACAGTCTAACATTGTCTTGTATCCTGGCAATCACTGTTTTGTACATAGACTTCATCTGATCTGTGCTACTCTCCACTTATTACTCAATTTAATCTTTTGTTCCTAAGCACCTCATGGATTTTTATCACAAAGTAGTCCTTACAGGATGAAAAAGTAATTTGCAGCAGCCCAATTTTACTGGCTGTTTTAAGTTCAGTGTGTCACTAGATGTCGCTGTTTCTACTGAAATGAACCTTAAACGTTTCAACTTTGCTTCCACATTTCTATACATTTCCAGTCACTGGAAGTGGTTGCAGGCTACATTTAATTTATCTTTTATTTTCCATTAGCAACAGATCAGTTTTAAAGGCCGCAAACTCAAGTTGGGCCCTGCCATTATGAAGGAAAGGATCTCTCGTATGTATCTTCATCCGTTTCAGGAATTTGTTTGGTTTGTGGTACAAATAGAATTATGCTTAAATCATTGCTATATTGCCCCCCCTTCTTTTAGGGCCCACGCCACACCGTATGGTGGGTCCAAGTCCGTGGATGAACCCTGTTCAGTACGTTTACTGCAATTGTTGCACCCCGGTTGGAGGTGGTATGGTCCAGCCTCCTGGGATCATCGATGGAGCCAGTCAGGTGACAAATAGCCTATTAGCCTAATCCCGTGTGCAGCCAAATAAACTGTGTGCGACTTAGACACGCGCGACTTTTCTTTCTTCGCCGTTCTGTTAACATCTTTTCGTTTGCATCCAGCGAGACGGTAGAGTCCAAAGCAACTCGATATTCGGTCATTTAACATTAACGTACGCTTCTCGTTACAGCCATACTCCTACTCCAATTATGGAGGCGTCATGATTCCACAGATGCCAGTGAGCTACGCACAGAACACCTATGCCTACCAGGTACGTGCGCAATTCCTGCACCCACAGGAACGCGTTAATTAACACCACTTCAGTGGCTCTGCACATATTCTGTATGTGGGGTCGACTCACGTCCATTATTAAATAGCCCGCCAACAATCACTTGCTGGAACACTCGTGTCCTGTGAAGACAAATCTCTTCCTTTCCTTTTGTTTGACCGTTGCCCGTCTCTCGTCCGCAGTACGCCCCAGCTCACTGGGCAGCAGATCAACGGACCCAGCCTGTCAATCAGGTGACTCCATTTGCTCAAAATAGGGGTAGATATCAAATTCACTCACCAATCACCTCTTTCTTCACGCTTTACAGTTCGAGTCAGTTTCGATCTTAATGTCGCCGTAACGATTGTGGAAAGATTTTAATGTCACCTGTAGAGAAGTAGGAAGGCCACCAGGTGGTGCTGTGTAGTTAGAGTTGAGCTTTGAACGTCTCGTGCCAATTGTAACTACTGTCATATCTGGCACTTGGTAATTTGTCAGCTTTTTTTTTTTTTTGAGAGGGAGCCATCTGTTGTGTCAGCTGCTGCACCTTTGAAGCATCTCTGAGATTGTTCTGAAACACCCCCCCGTGCGCTTCATTTTCAGAACTTTGTGGACTGTGGCGTCCAGACCACGCTGACTGTGCTGTAGTCTGCGGCCACTAAGCTCCGCCCGCCAGGTAAACGAGCAGGGAGGCGCCGCGGCCCGTCACCCGATTCCCGTATTTGACGCGTGTCTCTCGCGCTCTCTCTCTCTCTCAATCAGACCACGGTGCATCCAGACGCCCCGATCATAGCAACCAACGCCACGCAGAAAAGCCCACCTCTCTGGTCTCCTCCCGTCCCTCAGCTTCATCTTTTAGTCCCATTTTACCCTTCCATCGCAGGAGCATTCCACTTTGAGCGTTCTCTCACTTTGACCACATCGGTGTGGTCGAGCTGCTTTTAATCCACACGGATCACAGTAAATGTTCCACAGGGAGAGCAGACCACCCCCACTTTTTGGACTTATTTATTTTGTATTTATGTTTTGTGGTATTTTAATGTTTATTTTGTACGTTTCTTTTCTACGCTCCTGCTTCCTGCACTTGGTTCAACAAATTCGATCAACAGGTCTACTTCACCATGACAGTACTTGATCTTTGTTACCTCCAGCCTCGGTCCTAATTTCCGTTTGGTCTCGATTGTCACGTTAAGGGGTTTCCTCACCATCACTGAATTTTTTTTTTTTTGGTTTTAAGGCAAACGTTTTCGTTTCTGGGAGCAATTGAACCTAAAACACCCCGGCTCAGATCTTATGTAAGGGCAATCACAACTTTTTCTTCTTTTTTATTTTTTTTTCCAATCAGTTGTAATTCGGAAGAAAGAAAATGGAAAATTTTTGAAAATGAAGGACTGAAAGTTGAGATCCTCCCCATCTCTAGCCTTGTACGTAGTTCCCTTCAGGCTGGTTGTTTGAACATTTCCGGTTTTATCGAAGCTGCTGCTCTTCTTACACAACAAATTTTACTGAGATTTAATACATCCTTTTTTTATATATAAATGTGTATACAAATGTTCCACCAAATTTGGTTTGTTCACTGTGTGATTGGGATGCACTCTTAGTCCGTAGTGTCATCACAGGTTTCCTTCTCTTTGCCTCAGTTTGTTATTCCGGCTTGTTAGACTATAGAGATCGTCAGTGGCAACGTTCTAGTCATGTTTTTGAGTGTTGAAAAAATAAAATAAAATAAAGCTTTGGAATACCTGCATCGATTCAGATTTTTTTTTTTTTTTTTTTTTTTTTTTTTACCCTTTGTTTCGTAATCTGGATTAGCAGGTGATGGGAGGCTTTGGTGTGCACCTCCAGCCCCCATAAACCTGTCATATAGTGCTGGATTCTTTAGTTTACCCAGCAACAAGCCCATCATCTCGGGGCGGTTTGTTTTTGTCACAGTCTGATGGTGTGACTGGGCTCTCCAGGGTGTCCTGTCCAGCCTGTGACCACCCGGCAACACCTCTCCCCTCCCAGACGTTTCTGAATTATGAATAAGTCTGGATAGCTCCCTATGAAATATGAATTTTCCAAAGAGGGTCCTTGGAGGAAAACAAACCCCTCTGATCTGATTAACCGTGATTGGAGCCCCACGTGCGCTAAGCCATATGTGTGTTTTATTACGTAAACAGTGATGGGAATATGAAATCTGATTGTTTTACACATTAGCCGTTACCAGGTACCTCTGTTAATTCACATCCCACCGTGGGAGTCATTGAGTATTTGATCCAAGCTCGCAGAGCAGCGAGTGAGGGACCACAGGGAGGAGAGAGACGTGCGTAAAAACCTCCCTCCGCTCCTCACGCACGGTCACACAGAGGTAGACGGTGTGTTCTCTTGCTTTTACGCGAGCCGCCGACGAGACTCAGCACTCAGCCGCGCTTCGTAAATGGAGAATCTGTGTTTTCCTTTCCATTTGGATCGCAGTTTGACCTGAGCCGTGACGGAGACGGACGTTCGAGGAGCAGAAGGACGCACAGCCAGACTCCAGCGCACACTTCTTGGGGGGGAAAACTTAGTAAGTTTGTCAGTGATTCCCGACACAAGTTCGTGTGGTTTTGAATAATGCTCAACATTAACATTGCCTCTGGTTTCGTTCTCTTTGAATAAGTGGCTGCAGTTATTCCACTATATTTACCAGTTCAGCGGTGAGTCACAGGACGGATTTGGACGCGCGAGAGAGGAAAAGAAAAATCCTCTTAGCTTTGGTTTCCGTTGATTTGTGTTGCTCCAGGTGTCATTTGTATTTGCGGCGGAACCGAATGAATTAGCCTCTCAGCCCGCTGTCACAGGTTGAAGTCGAGTCGCGATACGCGCGGAGTGGCGTGCGTGCGTGTGCGTGCATGCGTGTGTCTGTGTGTGTGCGTGCATGCGCGTGTGTGTGTATGTGTGATGTATCGTTTCCCATTCACTAAACTACCGGCGTTAACGGACATCACCCACTTGCTGGATGAATGTGCAGCGCCTGGAGAGGATGGGGGTGGTTGTGGTTGATGGGGGGGGGGGCAGAAATATGTAATTTCAAGCTTGGCTGCATCTACAAAAATGCAAAGGGGGCATCAATTAGTTACGTATATGGGTGCTGTCCCAGCAGTATGGAGGCATTTATTTCTGGTGGCTGGTGTGTCCTACCGGGCCTGAACGCAGCACGCTCATCTTCTGGAAGTCATCAGCATAAAAGGTTAAGTGATGCATTTAAGTGGGATATAATTTTACTACTTGCGTTGGCGCATCCATATGGTGAGATTGGAGGGGAAGTTGTTGGGGAGTTGCATTGCTTTATTGAAATCTGTCGTAGGGTTTTGCAGCATTTTCAGAAAGGATGTCGAAATGGATT
Source organism: Lagocephalus sceleratus (assembly GCA_911728415.1). Lineage (NCBI taxonomy): Eukaryota > Metazoa > Chordata > Actinopteri > Tetraodontiformes > Tetraodontidae > Lagocephalus > Lagocephalus sceleratus. The sequence goes on along the minus strand of CAJVRN010000087.1, from coordinate 4,380,215 downwards.
ACTACAAAACCCCCTGCTCAATTTAGGAGCTGTAAAAATGGGACCCGAAGCGTTCCCATAAGACAAAGGCGAGATTGAAGTAAGTCTGTGTGACTCCAAGCACAGTCGTTCTTTTTTATTCCTTGATGCCAACAGAAATGGTGTGAGGGCTTGGTGACTGACAGCTGAGCTCGAGTCCCAAGGCTGCATGAACTCGACTCTGATTCCAGAGGACCCCGGAGGCACGCGTGTCTCAGCAAGGTGACAGCTTTGTGGGCTCCACCCGCTTTGTTTGGTAAAAACCGAGGAAGTGACGCTGCGTCAGCCATTTTTATTTTAATTAATGCAGTCATTGAATCCTGGTTGACATTCTGTTCTACCAAAAACTGTCCACTAAAACCACTTAATGCATTTTCGATACAGACAGTCACAACCATTTTATATTTCTCTTCAGCGGAAATACAGTTTCTCACATGGTTTGATCTCAAACCAGTGAGGTTTGTTGCAGAGGAAACATGTCAAAGTGAAGCCACTTCTGAATGGGGTTTATAGGAACTTGAACAGGGGTGGGCGTATTGAGTTTGTTGGACTGGGGTGGAACCAGATGTTTAGAAGACACTGAAGTAGCCCACCTGAGGTTTGAGTGAATTCAGGCCTTTGTTCCTTAAACACACGACTGTGCACGCGGCTACGCGACAAGGCGATACATCACTGTCATAATTTGTTGTTGTCCTCCCTGCGCAGCCTCATTAAAACACAGTTGGAGGTGATTACCTGCGTGCACGAGGGATATCACACCTCCTTGCAGGCGCCCTGACATGTCCCCTCTCCCCTCCCCGTGTGTCCCCTCTCCTTTTACATCCACCTCTGCTCCTCAACCCACCGCTCCTCCGTCACATCCAGTTATATAAGTCACATTAAGTGCGGCATTACACAAGATTATTGACATCATCTGTGTTCCTTTTCGACAAACAAGCCCGCGACCATAAAACCGGTCTGAATTCCGAGTCAAAGCGGTTAATTGGCCAGAAATTCCTCGCACTCTCGCAAACAGCAGGAATTCTGGCTTCCATTCGGGCCCCATAAAGTTCCATAATCAAGGAAACTGGAAGCCAGCGGTGGCAGTTTTAATGTGTTAATACTTGCATGAGTCATTCTCGCTTTGGTACAAATAATAACAACCAGTGTCTCGTATTCACCAGCCTTCTGAGAATAGAAACAAATATGCGATTTCACTTTCAGCCCGTGCTCATTTTAAACACATGCGGCTAATAAACAAGCTACTTCCCGCTCTATTAGCCAAGCAGCCGGCTCGCTTTAGGACTGGGAGCGTCAGATTGAATGGAAATCAGCGATTTCAAGCGATTACATTTCCACAGAAAGTGTGTTTTCTTTTTCTTTTTCTTTGGGCAAAATATTACAATAAAGGCTCCTTTGGTTGAAATACTGTAATATGTAGTTATTTAACAGGAGAAGCATAGAAAAAAAAAAAAACTGACTGTTTTTTCCAGCTTGTAGTTCTTCCACACCAGGGCGGGGGGGTATCAGAGCGGTGGCATAGCACATGGATTATGCTCTCGCATAAATCTGCTGTCATTTCAAAACTCTCCGTTACAAGAGAATCCCTAATGAGAAGCCCTCTGCTGCTCCCCGTCTGCCTTCACTCCATCTCTCATTTTCACATCTTTCATCTGTCTGTTTCTCTCCATTTCATAGACTCTCGGTTTGGGTTTTGTTTTTTTTTTGTTTAGCTGTCGAGCCCCCCCTTGCGTTTGTTTGCTCGGCGACGAGCGAACAGCCCCGTTTGAAGCCGAGGCGCGGAGGGAAAGGCCTCGAGGCGCCGAGGCACCGGAGTTCCTCGGTCCTTCCACCGCGTCTCTGCTTCCAATTACCGAGATCAGCCCGTAAAACGGTGAGCCTGCGTGCGGAAGCTCGGCCTTTGTTTCCAAAGTTAACCACCGGGAGACAAAAGGGAGGGAGAGGTGTCGGCTCAGACAGCTGCAAAGGAGATGGCTGCCGGGGAGCGGTAGCGCAAACATTTCACCAAACTTTATCCCCCTTTTTTTTTTTTTTCCCCTGCTCAAGATTAATCAAAATGAATCCAGTTTTTATCCTTTTTCTGATGTGGCTGGTATTAACTTCAAATCCCGCCTTAATGAAAATCACGTTCACTCGTTGCACGCGTTCGCTCTCCAGAACTTCACCTCCGCCTCCGGGCACAAAGATGCTCTACGGGACACGGTCCCGACGCCTTCCTGTTTAAACCACAAAAAAAAAGAAGAAAGGTCAACAGTGGAGGTCGAAGGTCGGCGCCAGGGCGTCGAGTGGAAGGGACCGGGTAGAGGTCGCGGCGTCCGCGTGGCCGGGGTTTAGCGCGAAAAGGCGGGCGAGGTTGGCGCTGAAAAAGTGATTGAATCAAGCCTGTTGTGCATGGGGGGAGTGGGGGGGGGAGTGTGTGTGTGTGTGGGGGGGGTGAGTCATGCTCAGTTAGCGGCGATGAACAGAAGCACAGCTGAGGCCGCGCAATAAAAAAAAGTTATTACAGCACGAGTCAGATGTTTAGGATGAATAATGAGGCATATTTAAGAACTAATTCCCACAGTTCATTCCAGGAATGCTGCTTAAGAGGAGATTGGATGACCCAGATTGGAGCGTCATGCCTCCGTCTCTCATCGTTTTCCCTCGTTTCTAAATTTATTTAGAAGAATAATGGCTTTTAATTGCCTGTACGCTGCACAAGTGCTGCATTGTCTCCAGACAGATGTGGTGTTTGAATAGATGGAGATTGGGCCTTTTGCAAGTTGGGAAACTTTTCCTCCCTGTAACCAGCTGCCACTGCAGTCGAAACAGGGCCACGGCCAACACCCCCGCAGGGGGGGGGCTGTTTAGCATCGTTAGCCGAGTTAACGTCTGTGCACTTGGCCCTTTGAGACTCAGTGCCATTCTCCACGCTCTCTAAAATGGGTACCGAGGTACAAATATAGAGCCGGGCTTTAGGGAAGCCGCGCACGTGCGGGGCACACCTCTCAAGCGAGAGTGAGAAAAAGGTGGGGGGGGGGGCAGACCTGTGGCTCTGGTGAGAGGTTATCAACACTGTCACATTAGATTAGCTTGATTATAATTAACCATGCCCCCTTTTACTCTGTAACCAGCTCTCTATTTCCCCCCACGATCCCTAAGTCTGTTCATTTGCAATAAGGCCGCCTCGACAACTTTTAATGGTTCCAATTTACCCCCCCAACCCCCGAAGTTTAAGGCCAAGTTTGGGTACACTCTGGAGATTGGGTGGTAACACATTTTCTTTTCCTCTTTCTTTCCTCCTCTCTGCTCGGCCTGTCAGCGCTCCAATCACTTTGCCCGACAGCGCAGGAAATCAGTCTCATTTCTGCTTTAATTCGTTCTGATCAAACGTGTCGCTCCCAATCAGCCCCGTCTGATTAGGAGGGGGGGGGGCCCCCGTATCGCGGCCCACCACAGGTAATGGATGACACTGTCATATTTCTGCGCTTGTGCTCGAAATACACGATTGGAGGCGCACACTTTATTACCAGCACAAGCTTTCACCAGAGCGATTGGAGCGGGGCGTGTGTGTGTGTGTGTGTGTGTGTGTGTGTGTGTGTGTGTGTGACACCCACCAGTCTGTGTTTGTCAATTATCTCAAATGGTAATGAACGCCCTTTTTATGTTTCACTTTCCTCGGTCCTATCTCCCCTCCCACAGAAACATGGGGTGCAGGCTCCCTAAACTGCGGAAGGCAGAGGAGCGACAAAGCCCGGGAAACATCTACTCCACCCTGCGGCGACCCCAGGTAGAGACGAAAGTGGGCGTGGCCTACACCTACCACTTTCTGGATTTCCTGTTGGGGAAAGAAGGTACGGATGAGACGAGTGATCCCCGAGTTGTCGGTCGGAGACTAGTTTGTTATTTACTGTTGAGTAATCTAAGAATGGCCAACCGAGCCTTTGATTTATGTCGACGTTGAATCGTTAACTCCATTCTAATCAGAGTTAATGTACCCGATAGCAGCCGAGCTGATGGGCGCGTCAAGCCGGCTCAGTTGTTTTGGTTTATTTCGGGTCTGCTGAAACTGTGCGAAAGAACATTAAGATCACAGCTATTACCAGCCATTAATGATGAAATAAAATTAATATGTGTAAACAATCCACCGTTTCCTCATTCAGCCAAATTGTACTGAAAAATATTCTTTTCTGTGTGCCTCATTAGTCGCCTGTGAGAGTCGAAAAAGGAAAAAAAAATGCAATTTACTGTCTCTGAAATTACAATTTACAGCAGAATAAGCGCCCTTCTTCTACAGAAACTAAGGAAAATATGAACCCACGTTTCCTATTCCGTTGTTATCTTTTTCCTTTCACAGGAAGCTCATATGTCCCATAACTCATGATTAAAAGCACTGCAATTATCCCTTTTGTTGCCCATAAAAAGACGAGGGAAATCACTCAAAAGTATCCTCTTTGTGTTTCCGCCACATGAGCTGGTTTTTAACGTTTCCATGCGATGGTGCCCTCCCGCTGGTCGCCGTTTGCCGCGTGTTATTAGCGGCGCTGTAGCTCCTCTCACAACTTCAACCGGCTCAGTGAACTGTTTAGGTCAGCAACTGTGTGCATACGTCCTTTCTTTTGTGTTCCGTGAGTATCTCGGGGGCAGCGGCGAGAAAAAAAAAAAAAAAAAAAAAAAAGTGGCTCACACGCCGAAGAAGTGTCTTTGTGCGGCTTCTCTTGCGCGGAGTTCAAAGAGTTCTGTAATTCTCAGATTCAGCGGTATTGTTGCGCCGCCGCCGCCATGCCCTCCGACTTCCCTCCGACTTCCCTCCCGCCCCCGCTCGCGCGATGGTGACACGGCGGCGAACTGCTCAGTGGGTTTGAAGCGCCTTGAGAATCGCGCATACGTGTGCGCGTCAGCCCGAACACCAGAAAGAGTGAGATGCGGTGTGGGCGTGTGCTTGTTTCCTTTGCGAGCGTGCTCGGAGGGGCTCGAGAACAGTTGATGAGAATCCTCCAGAGGCGTCTGATTTCTAAAAATACTAAGTCTGCTATTGTGCTGGTGTGGACTGCGAACAGATAGAAGGCCTGGATGTGTCAAGGGAAAAAAAAAAATGAAATAAAAAAAAAAAGGGGGCGAAGAGGAGAATCAGACAGTGTTAAAGCAGATGCATGGATATAAAAGCCCCCTTTTCCCCCCCTTATGGCTTAATGTTAAGCTCGTGCTGTGTGTTCCATCAGCCAACAGGCTGAAGAAGGTACAAGCGGCTCGCTGAACTCCCTTTTATGAGTTTCCAACGCTGCGCTGTTACAGACAGCTGGCGGAGCCCCACAGCCAAGTGGCAACGTTCTGGTTGCCAGTCGGCTTCGTTTTCAGCCAGCTCAGTTCTGTTTGGCAGAATCGAGTCGGGCCGCAACGGCGGGGCGAGTTCTGGGAGGGGGAAAAAAAAAAAAAGCGAAATGTCGCTCCCAAAGCAAAATAGATTGTGGTTCGCGGGGATTCGCTCGTCTTTCTAATTAGGCGGCAAAAGGGGAGCGGGAAATCGTCACATCTTGATGCCTTTTATGCGACTTGGGAGTCGACCGTTCGTCTCATCTTTCCGAAAGCAGTCGGGTCATTTGTATGGTCAACTCTGTGACGCCACCTAAGCTGCTCAGGATGAGTTTTCGCTGTGTCTCTCGTTTTTTTTTTTTTTTTGAACGATAAACACTTACTTTAAATCATGTGCGTGTGTGGGTGTGTGCATTTGTGTGTGTGCATGTGTGTGTGTGTGTGCGTGGGAGGGGGGTACCTGCTTTTCTCTCCCTCTCCATTCCTGATAGAGACTGAGAGAAGTGAAGGATTCCTGAAGGATTATCTGATTGTTTGTAGAGATTGAGGGACCTCATTCCCAGCAAGGGGATTTATTTGTATTTGTGTGTTTGTCCACGAGTGTGTGAGGGTGTGTGTTTGCGCGTGTGTGTGTCTATGCTTGTAGGAGACAGATAAAGGAATCCATGTCGGCCCATGACATTGAGGAAACCCACGGTCAACCCCGTGCTTTAATTCAATTTGGCCTACATTAACAATATTATTCCTCTGCTAGCGTGACTGGATGGCTGCAGCACCTCTAACGAATGAGGCACGGCGGCGTAGCTAATCTAAGTTATGTTCTCAGGAAGAGGAGTTTAACGTTCGGGGGGGGGGCGGTTAAAACCCGACCTTTGACACGGGAGTGAAGAAAATCAGCGGGAAGGATTCCAATAACACGATATCAGCTTCATGAGCGCCCCCCCCCCGACACACACACACACACACACGGCTGCAGCGGCGCTTCGGTACGCAAACATTCGGACGGGACGCGGCCCAACCGGGTCAGCGAAGGGGATTAGGAAAACTATGTTCAGCGTTCCGGTCATTGGGTGTTCACGAAGCATCATTTTTGCCTGCGTATCAGCCATCGCGGTGAGCTGCGGCTTTAAGAAGCGATTGACAAAAACGCGTAACAAATTAGCGCATCTTAGGTGTGAAAGCGACCCAAATTCGCCGCGTTGCTAATTACGTTTAGATGGAAACATGAGTGAAACTGTAAATAAGACGGGAGAAGCCAGGATAACGGAATCCTTCCTCAGAATACACTCATTTCAGGGACCCGTTGCGGTGGGCCAAAGCATCAATTTCCTGATACTTATTGTAGTTATTTTTGATTTGTTGCGTTTTGGAAGGGTTTAACTTGACATATCAGGATGCACAGCGTGAAATGCAACATTCCAAGTGGCACCTTTGAATCCAGCCTCCTTTGCCGTCGATGCGCCGTGCAGATAATGAGCAAAACACACGGTGGGGGGAAAAAGGGGGCGGGGGGGGCGAGAAGGAGAGTCTCAGTTGGAGTGCAGGGGATGGGGGGGGTGAGTGGGGGGGAGGTTGAAAGCGAGTGGGAGGCTGGAGAAAGGAGGTGTAACAGAACAAAGGTGAGAGATTGAGAGGCGCGGAGATGCAGCAGGGGTGGGTGGTTGTTGGTTGGTGGTGGGGGTGGGTGGGTGTTGGTTGGTGGTGGTGGTGGTGGAGGGGGGTGCGTCAGGGGTGCGGGAGCGAGGACTTGGGCGAGGTGTGACGCTGCGTGACTAACACGGGTCTCTGGAGCAGACGGCGAGGAGCTGAACTCTGCTGATGACTTTCCGCCTCCCCGCCGAGACAGACGCCCCCTCAGCTCATTAAAGCCTACAACGTGTGTCTAATGCTCAGCTGTGCTTCTTTTTACGGCGCTACTGTATACCTGCGGTGTATTTTTAGGAGGGGGGGGGGGCCTCACGTATGACTGGTGTTTCATCTGTGACAGAGAATGATATACGTCTCGTCTGCGGCGCACGGTGCGCCCGTGCCGTCAGGATCCGCCTCTGATGTGTCCCACGGAAACGCAAATCCATCATTTTGATGTCTGTCTTCGGCTGCACCTTTTTTCCCGGGAATATTTATAAAATATCGCCGCCGCCGCGGATTCCCGTCGCCGCCTTTCCGATTATCCGCGACAATATCCAAACGCTCGATCAATTCCGCAGAAGCTGCAGCTTTCTGATAACAGTGAAATGGAATAAATCGCTATTTCCCCCCAGTAAGACTGAAAAATACACAATCATCATTCATAAGTGGAAGCATATTATATAAATAGTTGCTATTCTTTTTTTTTTGTATTTCCTGTTTTCAGGGTGACCAAAAAGACTTGGGAAAAGAGCTGTGGATTCACGGCATCACAAGTACAGCGTGTTTAATGCGCCTTAGGTGCCACACAGCGTGCCCCCCCCCCCTCCCCGCTTCTGCTTGTCAGGCCTTTATGTGGTGCCATTGCTTTTCCCCCAGACGTGTTCCTTAAAGCAGACAGTCTGCAGAGATCAGAGCCCGTCTGACAAAGCTCATATGCTGACCAACAACCGACGGCTGCGTTCCCAGAACAGCGGGGGGGCCGGGGGCGGGGGGGGCTTCCCGGCTCCAGGAAGCCGATTATTTAATAGTCAAAAGTTTTGGCACCTCTCCTTGACTGAAACCTCTGCAAGTCATTAGAAGGGCTATTTAAATAAACGTGAACCTGCAGCAAGCCGAGAGATAAACCCCCGAGGGTGGCTGCGAGTCGTAATCCCCGTGCATCACCTAGCAGGCTTAGCGCCAAACTCTTTCTTTACACGCGCGGACGAACGGGCGGAAAAAAAAAAGATGCCCTCGCGCACGCTTGCTCCAGCTACTGCGACACACGCGCGCGCGCACACACACACACACACCATAAACGCATGCCTTCCGCTCCCACTGAAAATTTGGGGATTTTGAACAGGGAATTAATAAGCCCTTTCAAGTGGCAACAAGAAGGGGATGACTCTCTCTCTCACACACACACACACACACACACACACTCCGAATTCAGCTCACGAAACATGGGGTCAAAAATGAAAAGGCCTCCTTTCAACAAACGGCGGCTGTCATGCGGTCCGAGCTGCGGGTTCAGACAGAAATAGCTGAGTTGTTGGGGGGTGGGGGGTGGACCCAACAGCTGAGCAGCCGCTCGGACATTTACAGTGTCTGGTGGGCGAACAGGACGCCTTAAGAAATGTAGAAAATGGAAGTTTTTCACGTAGATGCAGCGCCGGTATTCTCTGAGTCGTGGGGAAGAACATCCCTCGGGCGCGATTACAAGCGTCTCCCTTATCCGCACACGCGCTTTTTTTTCTGCCCGTGACCCGCAGTCATCCCAACACAACGCGCCGTTTTCCCAGCGCTCGGCCGCCGTTCCCACGTTCCCGTCCCCCCCCCACACACCCCGGAGAAGAAATACAGCCTCCCTTTGAATTTCTGCAGTGGAAAAGGGGGGACAAAAATGAAGTCGCCTCGCGGCCCGAAGCGGAGCAGAACGCTGTTAATAACTTTCGTACACCTCGCCGGGATCAGCTGCCTCGCCTGCGTTTTGGCGGTGGGCGAGCGCCAGCCATGCACAGCTAATGTCAGCTAATGACTGTTTAGCGTGGCGGGGTTGTTGTTGCGCCCCCGCCCTCCTCCAGCTGGTGTTCTTTACTATTATTACCTCTGCGCTTGCACTTGATGAAACTGCCCAGACTGCCCGTTTGAGGTGAACGTGGGGCCGCCGCGACGGTCGGCCGGTCTCGCCATCGCGGCGCGCCGCTCGGCGTCTCCTTCCGTGCGAACGTGCCAGATGATGGAGAACAAATTGAAAATGAGATGAGCGCGTGCGCGCCAGCGCGAGCGTGCGAGCGCGGTTAATTTATTCAGGTTATTTTCTCCTCTCCAGACCCATGCAAATGAGGCTGAATGGAAAAGGATGACAGGCATTCAGACGCAAACAGACAGCCTCATCTCAACCGCAGCTCTCCTAGCCGCCCCACTCCTTTTTTCCCCTCTCATCTTTTTTTACTCGATCTTCCCTGTCTGCAAGACAAACACACACACACACACACACACACACACACACACACCTGCCTTCACTCTGCAATACAGGAACATTCGGAAATGCATGCACGTGTTCCCTAAAAAGCCTGTCAACAGAGAGGGCTTTACTACAATGCTCTGACCCCCCCCCCAGAGGTTGCTTCTCATGCACATTGTGCTCTCCCAAAGGATTTACGGTGACAGTTTGCTTCCATATGATAAGCTCCGCTAACCATTTCCAGTGAAGTGAAGGGGGTTTCTCTCCATTGTGTGGGGTAATTAGGGACCTGGATTTTTGTTAGCATTCGCGGCTAATACCACATATGCAAACAGCCCCTGTGATAGCGCTGCCGTTTGATGCAGGTGTGTGTGTGTTTGTGTGTGTGTGCATTGCATCTGCGCGCGTACATCGAATATTCATATTCCAGTACCAGTGTTTGCTCACCCCATGTTTGTGTTTGCATGTGTGTTTTCCAAAAGCCAACGCTGGAGGTAATAGTTTTGGCGTAATTAGTTTCAGATTTAGCGTGAAGATGCCATGTGTTGTTGTTCAGGGGGAATTATCATAATGAAACCCTGCACTGTCTTTGTTTCTCAGAGCCTCTTTCAACCCCCACCCCAACACTCCTTTTTTCGTCGCGGCTATAATCCACTTCCGAGAACCTCACACAAGCACTGTGTCTGTCCCTCGCGGCTTGTCATGTCCCAGTCGTGACCCCATTACCCCTTACTGTCTAACCCTGGGTTTTCTCCCCCCCCACTCCCCTCCTTACAGAGGTGCCAGTGTCATCGGTGCTTTGTCTCTCTTCTGTCAGAGAGCTGCCGGTTCAGGTCAGGGACCTCTACGCGCAGGGCTTTGTCCTGGTGGCCGTCCACCCGTTTGTCCATCCCTGCGGGCCCCGTCATGCGCACATCCAGCGCCAGCTCCACCGGGCGGTGCTGGTCAGAGAGACGTCGAGGTACGCAAGCCCTCGCATCCTCAACACCAACACGCATCTCACCTTTTTTTTGCTCTTCAGGTGCAGAAATTATCGATGAGTCCCAAACGAGGATCTCTAAGATTAGCTGAACTCATTCAGTGATGTCAAAGGGTACACATATACTCTTTTGCCTGACACAACGAGCAGCAGTAACGCAACTACTGCCTGTTAATTGTCTGGTTTGTTATGAAAGACTTCAATATAATTAAATTCCCATCAGCAAAGGATGTGCCCGTGTTTATCAGTAATTAGCTGCTGTTAGTCTGCTAATTTGCTAAACAAACGCCGCGGACGCGGTAAACATTATAGACAATAGACATCGGCATCTGTCATCATGAGCAGGTTTGCAACACTTAGCTTCAAGCGGCGTCTGCACAGATGGCTGCAAGCCCGGGCTCTTGACACGTGCTGATGTGATGTGTGTGTTAGCGAGGGTTCAGACATCTCCAGCAGTGCAACTGCAAAACCTTTAGCTTGAAAGACGAAGCAAATAAAGTACTGGAATTTTCAATACTGACATTTATGGGGTTTCTGCCACAAAAACCTGAAAATATTTTGAGCAACTAACTTGACATCCCTTGTTTTTTGACATTTGGAGTCAGTGGAGAGGTAGCGGAAGAGTTTGACATATAATATCTGCATGTGGGGTAAGAATTTTGTCATTAAAAAGTGAATAATGATACCGATATTATACTTATATGCCAATATTGGCCAATAATATCAGTAGACCAATAATATAGGACATCTCTAAATGAAAGGGCATCTTAAAATTGTTTGCAGTATTCCAGCAATGAAATTTAATGTCATGGAATCGCTAACAGGATCACTGTGAGGGGACCACATTAGTGGGCTGTGCCATGGGTTGTGGTCGAGGGTTTCAGATTCTGCGATCCTCCAATGACAGGATGTGGTTAGGCATGATATTATCAGCCTGGAGAACAATTGTGGCAACTCACAGATATAAGGATTAACATTGCCAGTGATAAGAGTGATACTGAAGCCTTTTCAATTAGCTTTTTATCGCCTCCTTGAAAATCAGTCTAATCTCAGCAGTGTGCCGTGCGGTGGGTTGCAAAGGAGAGGAAAGTGGAAAAGCATCAGCTGCAGGTGAGGACGGAGGTGTGTAATCTGCATGTGATCCACGTTTTGTGCTGGTAGGAAACTGCGGTTTTCCAGATGAGCGTGTTGAATAGAGATGCAGACCACTGTGTCTCCCACAACCGTGCGCAAAGTCCAATTTTCCCCATCCCCTTTTACCTTGAAGGCGCACGCGTACACAAGCACTATCACGCACACTCGCGCAGGAGGACGCCGGGCTGCTCCTACGATGCCCCCCTTGCCAAAGGGGCCCTGCTGCTCGGTGGCACCCGTCACCGTGGAGACAGCCGACTGCGTCACCGAACGGGAACGGCGCGGCGAAAGCGCCCGTCTCTTCCCTCCTTTCATCTGCTTACCCCGGCGATAGCCATCGCCGCTCTTTCTTTTTGTCCTCCTCACCCCCTCCTTTGTCCCCCCCGTCCCTCCTCCTTTCATGTCCCCATCACGCCATTCCTTTTCATCAAAAAACCCAAAAGTGACATGGAAAAAAAAAAAAAAAGGAAGACAAACCCCAACAGATCTTGTGTTTCACATGTAGCTGGGATTGTCACTCGCGCCTCAGAGCACAGCGATATTACCACGGCCTTCCCACTGACCTCAATCCAAATCTAAAGAGCCGTATCTGAATACTCCCTTTATGAAACGGGTCTTGCAGTGGGGGCGCAAGGAAAATTCGTCCCCTTTCTCTCCATCATAAGACTTTTTGTGTTTCCAGTGAATGTGCGCTCTCCTTAAATGAAAGAATCAGCCTGTAGCAGAACTGATGTGATGTTTCTGCTGTCATCATTCTGGGTCAATGAGCGCTCCCGATTTTAAAGAACCAAGGATCATTTGCACCGTAATGTTTGCTGGGTGATGGAACTCCCGCCGCGATAATGGACGGAAAATGAACAGTCTAATGTGACGCCTCGGCGGCGTCTGCCCTTCCCTCAAGAGCGGACTGATGTCTGTCGCTGCGTGATCGATGCGGCAACTCGTCCCTGAAACGCGTCTCTGTCTCTCTGTCTCTCTCTGTCTCTCTCTGTCGGCCCCCGCAGTTCGGAGAAAAGCCAGCTGAGGTGGGGGCGGCACCGCCTGGAGACCGACGTGTGCGTGGCGGGCCAGCAGTCGGCCGACCCGGAGGTGATCCAGAACTACGTGAAGAAGGTGAGAGGTGGGACGAAGCTCGAATAAAACGGATGGGCCCCCGACCAACTAGTTCGGATACGTCGCCCGAACACAGCTACGGCGGGCGCAGCAGGGGTTTTATACACAACCACAGATCTCTCAGATGATCTAAGGAATAAACTCCTGTCAGCATCTTAAGGGCAGCCTACCTGTTACCGTGCCCCCCCCCCCACACACACACACACACACCCCCCTACGCAACCGCCGACTGATGTAGCAGCCGAGCCGCTTTGCTTTCCTTGTGCGTTTGTGTATTTTTAAAACGAGACTGACAAATTCATTAGCGTGAAAAGCTGAATCTCCGGAACGCTCCCGGGCCTCGTCTAAGCGCTCTTCGCTCCGCGTGGTTCTCGCCTGCTCCTTTCATGTCGGATTCGGCGTCGCCGCGGCAGCGCGGGGGGGGAAGGCGCGGCGGGGCCCAGCAGGGCAAAGGGCGACCACCTGCAACCGCCCGTTTCGCGGCAGTTGCCGCGCATTCCGACGGGCGGACCTCCCTCCTCTTCGGTTTCCGGATATTGTGAACCTACCCAGACAGATGTCTGAAGAGGGAGCGGGTGACGCTATAATTAAAGGAATGTTGCGGGGAGCCGTCGCCAGCCGCAGCCCGATGTTAACCCGAGACAACCTGCCACCGCTGGCATTTATCAGCCACAAAAAGTGACTTTTGGCCCGGCTGCTCATGAATTCGCCAACGGTCCGACAATGGGAAATGAAAATGTGCTCTATTGAATAGATTTGCATCTGAACACCCATCGAGCACAAAGGGAAACCTGATTGGATGGAAATACTCATCACTGAGTATAATGTGATACGCTCCGGCACCGTGACATGAATAACCAATCAGATCGCAAGCTGCCAGTGAGGGCTGAAGATAAGACGCCAGGAGTGGAACCAGCCAGGCAGGCAGAGTGACAGGCTGGTGTGTGCCCATGTGTGTGTTTGGTTTTGCAATTCTATATACTTCTATCCCTCCATCACTCCCAATGCCAAGCTGTCCCTGGACATGTACATCTGTGTGTAATAGAGTACGCGCCGTTACAAGCGATGGTTTGTGTACTTCCAGTTCATTTGAGTGTCAGCGAAGAAAAGTATACCGGGGGGGGGTAATAGAGGGAGATACGTCTCCTTATTGTTTGGGCCGGTGCGCAATCTTATTTTTCTCCGTTGAGCCCGTCTGAAACTGTCAGCCCAAATATCAACTGACAATTAACCGCCGGAGCTCGGCGGGAGGGGAGAGTGTCGCCCGCGCGCACGCGCGCTGTCGCACACATGAACACACACGGATGCGCTGAGATAATGAGGTCCTTTTGTCATTTGAATATTTGATCTTTGCAGATGATTAGGTGGGTTGTTATTGTGCCGAGTAGCTACTCCGCCTGTCTCAGCTTTTGTTTCTCTGCAAATGAGGCCTCGCCTGATAAAAGAGGACGATGCACTTTTATTTTCGAGCCTGCGAATGATGTCTTTTTATATTTGCCTTTGAATTGAATTATGCTCACTTGATAGACTTCATTGGTGTATAATGACTTCAGCGTCCTGTGTTACCCTGCAGATCCAGGATGTGGCTGAGCAAGGAGTGATGTTTGTGGGCTTTCTGCAGCAGCCAGGCGGGGGGCCTAGTTTCATTGGGAATTGGGACCCCGATGAGTTGTCCTCCCTGCATTCGAGCCCCTCGCCCATACACCGGCAGCCCTACAGCCTCAACACTAGCCCAACGGATCCGCCGCGCGACGACGAAGGCGCGGAGAACGACGCGCCTCTCGTTCCCGGAGAACCGGGATTCAGCCCCCTGAGAGACACGGTCGAGTGGTGCCACGGCCGAATCCCGGGGGACGCCGCCGCGAACCGCTTGTGCGACCCCGCCCAGCAGAACGGACAGTCCGCGGAGAAACTTTTGGACCTTTCCGCCCAGAGAGACCGGAGAGATTCCAGCTCTGACAGCTGCCTCAGCTCTCCAGAAACAAGTCAAAAGTACGACAGGAAGTCCGGCCCGGCTTGCACCAATGGGGAGAGCAGGGCGAAAGCTCACAACAACAACAACGAGAAATCAACCACGCAGGCTCGTAAGTCATCCCCTACAAGGTCGCTACACAAACCAGAGGACGATAAACCTACACCTGGTGCATGTTTGTCGATTTTTTGTCTCCGCCGCGTCTGCAGGGATGCAGCTGTTCGCCTTGTACAACCACACAGAGGAGCTGAACCACTCTCCAAGGTTCTACTCGCTCAGGGTGCCGCTGCAAGTTCAGAAGGAAGCGGGGCAGATTACTGAAGTGCACACGCACTGGCTCGACTACATGACACAGCATTTCACCAGCGGGGCGCAGCTAGTTGATGGGTTTTTCAACCTGGGGGACTATAACGGTATGTTTCCTGGAGCAGAACCATGAATCAGAACCGTACAACCGATCTGATCTTCCATACCGATCTTCCATAAATCATGATGGAACCTTGTGGATCTTTAAGTTTAAAAGGGATGTATTCCGCCAATCACTTTTTCAGTCATTTAGTCCAGATATATTTGCGTATCTGGAGTGCCTCCCCACGCCGTCAATATCAGTTTTGACTATTTCAATATTTAGTATACTGCAGTAGTCTGTAAATGTGTCTCTAAACGGTTCATTTTGCACTTCCGCTCTACTGTTATGTAACAGTGGGGACGATTTGAATAATCCCGGCCTCACGCTGGGTATCTCCTCCCATACAGCCAAAGCCAGCTGCACAAGGATCCGCCGAAGAAGACCTTATCTCTTCCCCGTAGCAGAAGGGATGGGCAGGGCAAAGAGTGTCTGTGGGCGGAGCTTACAGTAGCTCAATCGGATTTCGAGGGAAAGGCCTTCAGCAGTGCTGCGAAACTGGCGTGTTTAGAGTCCGACTGTGAGCAATCAGCCAACTGATTTTGACCAAAGCCCGTTACTAACGTTTCATTACGACATCAAGGAAGCACGTTAACTCGCAGAAAAGCGGCATAATATGTCCCCTTTAATGTTTTACTTCGTCTTTCGACTTGAATGTGGCAAACTTTAGTCGAGCTTGACAAGTGAAGCGGGAACAGCTTCTCAGACCTTACATCTCTGTTCTGCCACTCCGTCACGGATGAAATCCGCGAAGCTATATGCCCCAAATCCACAGCTTACAGCAGAAGTCACTGCTCAGTCACCCGTACAATAAAGTCGGCTTAAGCCAGAGTGTACGGAGGATCAGCGGTGAAGGACTGGGGAGTCGAGATGGAGTCGAGCCTGTAACTCTTTCCTCTGTGTTTTTCTGACTTCAATTTGTCCAGATAGCGGAGTTTCATCTGTGGACAGCGTGTTCATCTTCCAGAGCTCCGCGGAGGAGACGCCAAACACCTCTTACGACGCCATCGTGGTGGAGCAGTGGACGGTCGTGGATGTGCGTGTTTCACCAAAAAAAAAAAAAAAAAAAAAAAAGCGACAGCTCGAGCCGGTTTCTCTCAAATATAACACACCGAACACCGCGCGTGTGACTGTGGACAAGTGCGCGTCGCAGTGTGAGTGTGAAGTTCCTCACTGTGCACATGTTTGACTGATTTTTTTTTTTGCTTTTCTTCCCACTTCCCATCAAGGGTGTCGTCGTGAGGACAGACTACGTTCCCTTGCTTCAGTCCCTGGCTCCGTACGGTTGGAGGCTGATGTGCGTGCTACCCACGCCAATTGTCAAGACCAACAGGTAGAGGTGTCCCGCCGCGCGCGCAACATCTGGAGCGTCACGCCTCTAAAAGAAAATGGCTGCGAAAACAGTCGCGTTCCTGCAAATCCGGATCATTTCGAATGATCTCACCTGAATTCAGCGAGGACTCATTACCCCGCCTGTCTCATTCTGTTGGGGATTTGGGACTAAACACTGTAGCTTAGAAACAAGACAGATGGTTTAAGATCTGACAGATCAGATCAGGCGTCGGTGTCGACATCTCGCTGCTTTTGAAATCAGTCGGATCTGCGAAGAATCGAGCCTCTGATGTGCGTTTTTTTTTTTTCTCTCTTTTTCCTTTTCCCCGCCTTGTAGCTTGTCACTTCCCAGCCGACTGAAAATGAAAACATGTAATGATACGCAGGCTTGTCAGATTATACCATAACAGGTAACCATGGTAAAAGTGCTGATCCTTTCTTTCTATAGCGACGGGAGTTTGTCGACCAAGCAGATCCTCTTCCTTCAGAGGCCCGTTTTGCAGCGCAAGAGAAAAGACTTCAAGGTTCGCCCCCCCCCCCTCGTCTTCAATCACCGCCGCACGTTTGTCACTTTCGTCTGTTGTGCCTTTAGGATACGTGGCTTTATGTCACAGAAGGTGTCATTTAAAAGTCATATCGCTAAATTGGGACGTGGAACAAACGGGAAATATCTAATAATAGGCAAGGAGTCGACCTGGAGCCTTACAGGAAAGACATATCAATGATGTTGCTTTGTTCTGGTTTGTCAGGTGTCTGGAGAGATGGAAGGAAACTGGCACAAAGAGCAGAGCGAGCCTCACAAACATGTCTTTGGTTTTTTAGATGCTGTACCTCAAGGGCCGCGGCAAGGCAAAGAAACCCGCTGGAAGAACACAGGACGAGATGGAGAACATGTCCCCGCTGATGGAAACGGAGATGGCCAGGCTGAGCCGGAACGTCAGCGAGGAGGAAGAGGAGGCGGAAGGGGGTGGGGGGAGGAGGAGGAGCGCCCACGGGGGAAGCGGCCAACTGGCGTGGCATCAAAGGGAGCTCCTGTCGGGGAGCAGGGAGTCGGTGGAAGGGCGGGAAGAGGAGACCGACGTCGACGAGTTCCCGCTGCAGAAGTCGGTGAGATGGACGGACGTCTGCGGTCGCGAGTGCGGGGGAGGGGGCAAGGAGGAGGCCAAGGCGGAGGAGAGGATCAGACAGCAGCTCTTTTCGGGGGTCTGTTGACCCCAACGGGGCGGAGGAATCAACCTTAACCTTCTTTCAGTATATCGATTTGTCGGACTAGTTTGTCACGCGCTGCTCCTTCTGGGGTCCGCCTCTCCGAAGGGGGGGGGGGCCCGCGACATTTAACGGAAAAGTTTGTTGTGCAGTTCTCAGCTCGGTGTTGTGAGTAGATGTGTGACTGGAACCTTACGCGGCAACAGATTCTAAACCCAAACAGGCCTCCGCTGCGAGGGGACGCACCGGTCCAGCGTCGGTCTTGACGCGCACGGCAGTGGATGGGACGCAAAGTCAAAGAACAGGCCGGTTAATCGACACACCCCGATTCCACTTCATCGGAAAGCCGCGGACTCGGTGGAACTCCTTCCAAGCCTTACTTTGTATTCGCCGTCTCAAACCGGGAGCGTTCCTCTCGCGGAACTAGCAATATTTTTCTAGTTTGAGGTAGAGAATTGAATGTCGTCTAAGTGCATTTGTTCCTGGCGGGGGACTTTGCAAACCTACGAAACCACGTCCTGATTTTCTCTTCTTTTGATATTGCCACTCTTATCTGGGCTTAACGTTAAAGGATCTTTTCATGTAAATCCCCAAACCTCCCCTAGAATCCAGTCGAGCAGTTTCTTGGCCTCAATACAATAAAAGTAAGATTATCTTTTCACGCTTCAGCAGAAGCAATGAAGCAGCGGCCTGATTACTCTGGTTAATTCAGACATTTTTTTCCCGTAAAAGTGACTATTTCTCAGTTCCTATGGAAACTGATTATAGAGCCGGACATGTTGCGTTCATTTGCCTCCATTATAACAGACCCGAAGAACCAAAATATGCTGCATCGATACCGGAGCCAAGAAACCTGCTTTTGTAAACTGGGAGAACTGACCTTTCATATTCAAAAGCTGTAGTAGACGTCAACTTATTTATTTGCTGAACCGCTGTGTGCTGTATGTGAGAAGCGTGACATGTCGATAGGAAAGCAGAGGTCAATAAAAAACTGGGGAAAGAGATTGCCTCCATTTCCTTTATTTCCTGTAAATGTCATGTTACCGACATTAACTGCTTTCCTCGTACGAGGACGAAACGCCCCCAAAAACGAGTCTCAATCACACGACCCCCCCACTGAGACGGATGACAAGCAGCTCACAACTATCTCTGAGGGATGTTCCGTGATCCAAGCCAATTGGAGACCACCCGGAGGTTCCATTACTGTGCACGGTGGGATATTCGGACCGTCCCTAGATGAGGACGCGTTAACGGTTACGCCGACACGAGCGAGGGAGGGTGTGTGTGTGCTTGATGCGAGAGATCGACAGGGATGGTGGGGGGGGGGGTAAACGCACGGCAGAGATGCTGGCCAAAACACGGCAGATTGTTGCGTTTCGACTAAAAATACGTGTGGTGTGAAGTTCTTTTTTGGAAAATGTGAGAAACATTCTACTGCAACTCCACCAGCCAAACTTTCAACTCCTTAATTCAGCAAATATATATATAGAATTCCACTAAAACACATTAAAATTAGGATTTGATAGTATAAAAATTTGTAAATAAAACTAAAATAAGTTGATCCTCTTAAATTAAAGCAACAGTTTGACCTTAAATAATAATGTAGAGAAGCTACAACTGTCCTGAAACCCAACAGATGCTAAGTTTGGCACAGAGACCAGCTTTTTAGCTTTCGCTACTTTCCATTTCCCCCTCATGTTCAATCTCATTTGTATTTAACGGCGCCAGTTAGAAATGTTCTGAATTGTCCACTACGTTTAGAGCTTGCATAGATGAGAGAACAACTGGCTTTCAATGACAAGCTGGAAAAAAAGGCAAAATAAAAAAAAAGAGAGGTTTGGATATTGCAGTCTGTTCGGTTTTCCTCGTAGGAAATTAAATGAAACCTTCCCTGGCTCGAATATCGGCTGCCCCAGCAGTTGTTCCCGAGTAAGGCACGGCCGACGGCAGCGGAGATCGGGCTTCCTCTGCTCCCCGTGAGTCCCGTCCTTCCTCTCAACAAAGCCGGACAGGAGCGAGGGCTCAGAAGGCTTCAGTGGAAAAGTCGGAGGTAGGTGGGCGGGCGGGAGGGAGGAGCTTCTACCACCACTTCTCAAAAAGGATTCTGTCCTTCGGGAGTCCGCAGTCCTGCAGGGTGTTCGACATCGCTTCGATCATGGGCGGCGGCCCGCAAAGGAAGCACAACGTCTTCTGTGGGTCCACGCGGGCCCGTAACTCCTCCTCCGAGATCCTTCCACCTGGAGAAACACAACTCAATCAGCCAATCCGGAGGCCCGAAGCATCCTTTTCTCCATCTTTTCTCTTCATAGTGACAGCCACAGAGTGGGACTAATCTCTAAATGTTGGTGCACGGGAGCGTTTACTCACGCCTGAGAAAAGGCGTGAGGCACGGGTCGACCTCGGCGCTCTGCTGCGTGACGTGGAAATCACAGGAGAACTTGTCAGGGAACTCCCGACACGCCTCGACGATGGAGCCCTGGGAACACGCAAACAGAAGCTGCTCACCCGCCCCCGACACCAGCGCCCCGCGGCCCCTCAAGACGTCCCCCGACCCGTTCGCGAGGTCAGACCTTGAAGAGGAGCTCCCGCGTGTCCTTCGCGCTGTAGCTGAGGTGAACGGAGCCGATGCCGTAGCCGCCGCCGGAGGAGGAACGGCTCAGGCGCGCGAGGTCGGCGGCGTGCAGCAAGACGGAGTAGAGGGGGTTGATCCCCACGCCTCCCGCCACGAGCAGCAGGTCGACAGCGGGGTCGGAGGGCGACGGGTCAAAGAAGAAGTCCCCGCCGACGCGCATGGCCACCTGGGAGCCCACAGTGCACTGAGCAGGGGGAGGACACAGCGTTTGATATTAATAAAGAGAGAGAGAGAAAAAAAGGCAGTATTTGGCACACTGCCAACATTTACCTTTCTTCAAGGTGAAATGCACATTTTAAATGACAACAAATAATGGCGGGTTTGAGGTAGAACATCAAACGGCGCCCCGAGCAGAGAGCTCCGAGTGTCACAACACTCAAACGGCGCTCGGCTTTTTGATACCTATTTACACGCGGCATAATCGCTCAAAGAGTTTTCATTAACAGCCGTCATGAAAGAACCGCGACCCAAAAAAAAACAAAAAAAAAAAAAAACACAAATGCCAAATTTAAAAGGAGGGGAATGATGGTCGTGTTTACTCTGGTCTTAAAGCGTTGCTCCTCCCTATCATAGTCGGCGCTGCTATTTTTTTTAATTTATTTATTTTTTTTTGCTGAGAGGAGCGAGAGCGCTGAACCTGACACACTTCAAACGTCTCCATAATTCCGTTACTCCTACACACGCGAGCGCCAACAATATGAAAACGCTCCTTTCGTGCGAAGCCAGAGTGTGATTAGAGTCCTCCTACTGGCCTCCAGATCTGCGATATCCTGAGAAGATCATGAAAAGATGATTAAAAAAAAAAAAAAAAACTCATCGCCTTCGCACCATGGTGTGGACCCAGTGCGCTGGGGGGTGTTTGCTGTATTTGACGGCCAGCTCGATGACGCCTTCCCTCTGCAACAGGCCCGGGCTGGAGCACATGGAAAAACCTCCCACCTTCTCCACGCCGGGGATGAAGAAATCCACCCTGCAACAGGCGGAACAGCGTTTATTAAAAGGCATTTCACCGCTCAAGCGTTAATAACAACGGCTTCAGACATTCTGGAAACGTTAAGGACCGGGAGACGTCCCAGAACCGCCCGGTTAAAACAGACCGAGCGATCTTTGAACGGCCAATCTGAAAAACACTGAGCTGACTGCTGAGCGCAGGTAGCACGGTGCCCTCTGACCCCGCCCCCCCCCCACCCGGATCAATGGGGTGGTCTATTCCAGAAAGAACAACAAAACCAAACCAGATGGGAAAACTGCATGCTGGTAAGTCTAAACAAAGTGCAGCGTCCCAGACTCGCACCAAGCGCGGCAGGTTTTTATTTTTTTCGTCCGTGGACGACCGGAGCACGCCCAAGGGTAAAGCGGTAATTCCGAACATTTGGGCTAATGTTCCACCAAGACAATGAGAGACTGTGAACCCACGGAGTCTCAAATGCGCGCCGAGCGCGAAGCGATCGTACAGATGCGCAAACGCGTTCCACCCACCACCTCCTCATCCTCTCCCACCTGAAGACGAACAACTCGACTGTCCTTTTTCCCGAGAAACACTGAAAGTCGAGAATTTCCATCGATTTGCATTCATTATCGCGCTCCAGGGCAAACGGCTGCCAGTTTTTCCGTTTCACCACCGCCTACCTACAGTATGGGCTCCCTACATAAGGCAGCATGTGCAGGGTACAGTGCGCTAATTATAACTGGCAGCACCGACTGGAAAACACAGATTGACAAGAAGTAACTTTGCCTTGATGTAAAAAGTTGTTGTGGGAAAACTTCCGTGTCGTTTGTGCGTTTTATTTTTTTTTTTTATTATAAGGCGATACACGGAAATGCCGTGGCAAACTCCGAGCATAACCCCAGGTTACTCATCAGTCAGAAACAAGCCACTGTGAACTGAACTAATAGCCCATTTATTTCACCGAGTCGGGTGAAAGAAAGAAAGAAAGAAAAAAAAAAAGCAATTTAGCTGGCTTCTCCTGATCAACACGAGCCCAACAGCAACTGTTGCCAGAGCGGCAGCGTTTGCACAGAACATTAAGTCTGGGAATAGTTGTGGTGAACTGGCCGGATACGGCCATTTAGAACTGACACGTTGTGTTTACTGACATTTCAGAAGCCTTTTTACTTCAAATTCGGCGACAATGACGAGCAAATGTAAGATAAGCGAAATGCTGCCACCTTGTGGAGTATGTTAGTACTACACACAGAGACCAAGTTATGGAAACTTTCAGTCTTTTGTCTCAACTAAGGTCATTTTTTAATATAAATAAGTATATCTGTCGTTGAGGAATGTAAATAACTTGTGTTTTTCATTAATTGTTGCGCATAAGCACAATTTATCCAGTGCCACACTGCATATTGTCCTGTCTGAAAGTTCTGTCTTCAATCAACGTTGCCCATTCTATCATTTGCTTCTGACATTTGTCATGTGAAGTCCAACCACAACGTGTTCTAAACGCCACAAATCATAGTTTTACTCGAGGAGACTATTTTGTGCAAACATTTCAAGCATCTACATATTCCACCAAGGCTACAATGGGCTTATATTAGGATGTATTTTGCTGGATTGACAGAATAAACGGGTCTGATAAAAGCCATACTCCCGACAGTGTACTGATGTTAACAAGTACTGTCAGAAAGTTGCGCTGAACGCCGAAGTACGCTCACCACTGTCCTGCTTTGAAAGTAAACTCCGGATGAACGGCTATTCTCAGGCGTTTGACCGTCTCGGACTCGTTCATGATGCCGCACACTCGAGCTGGGTACAGATCCTGCGGGGCAAAGAAATCCACACACAACAGAGCAGACGGGGAAAGAAAGAAGTACGATGAATAAAACGCTCCCAAATAAATGCATAAATAGAGAGCCATGGAGATGACGACTCACACTCTGTCTGGAGTTGTTCGCCGTTCTCTCCAGGTGATCCATTTTCCTGATAGAGGACATCTGTCGTCTGACAAAAGGAGAAAGATTTATTAAGTGACGTGAAATATTTCTCAGTAAACATCAGGGTTTTAACAACAATCACAAAAAAAAGGCAGATTCTGTCGTGGCTGTGAGGGAGACACAAAACCAGCTGTTTCAGTTCATCGATCACTTTGGAAGAGGAAACGTGGGTTTGTGTGAAGCTTTAAAAGAGCGGGTAGTTCCTCGGTTAAGGTTAAATCTGTGTGTGTGTGTGTGTGTGTGGAGCAGCTGGAGGGGCTGGAGCCCCCCGGCTGATCCCAGATCTGCGGGTGGATCCCAGCTCAAGCTCACCTCCACCAGATGAGCCCCGAGGCCGGACACAGCCGACCCAAGCGCCGGGCAGCGGAGGACCACACGCACGGGATGCTCATCCCGGACGGAAGCTCGTCTCTATTCTGCTCCCTGATCAAGAAGAGCAAAACGTCCTCGGTTAAAAGTGTTTGAGCTAAAGGAGGTAGCGAGCCGGTGCCGGCGTTTACCGCCTGACATAAGCGCCCGGCGGCGACAGGGAAAACAATTAAATGCCGAGCTTCTATTCTGACTTGAGTCAAAGCGAGGGTAATTTGATCAGGTTACATTCATTCGTTTAGGTAAAATCTTAAAGTTAACCTCGGTCATGTTGATTACATGACAGCTGCGGCTCTTCTTCTACGTTTGCGGTTAAAGTGCCTGAGCGCTCTTCTTCTTCTTCGGTGATGGGAGGTGGCCATTGAGAACGAGGACTGAACACTAGCGCCCTCTGCAGGTCAAATAGAGCATACATCTAAACAACAAACTACTGGGAACATTATGCTTGATTTAATTCCAATAATTATTTGTCAAAATTTAAGAATTCGTTTCATATATATTAGTAATTAATTTCATAATAACTTAAAAACAGAGTTTACAGGAAATATATCCATGAGTTACCATTTGATTGTGACAGTTTATGAAGGGAAGGTCAGTCTGAACAGACGTGTTTTAAATATCATTTGAAGGTGGTTAAAGCTGTTTTGAATTACTCTGGGCTAAAATACTCATCACGATCACCCGTCTGCGTGTGAGCATTGCTACTAGTGTGTTCCAGTCGGGTAGCAAGTGAGAGAAACACCACAAAAACACAGGTAATTGGGCAGCAGTAGTTACATGTCTTTCTGCATTCCTGGCAGTTTCAAGTTTAGTACCCGCGTTGTAATCACAGCTCAAGCCCAGAGTTTCAGCTGCTTTGTGGTTTATTTAGGTTGAAAGGTAATATCCTCTACCAAGTTTGTGAATTCCGGCTGAAACGTAGTGTCGCTCACCAAAACCATGTTTTACTGGAGCGGAACAGCCTCAGTCTCTATAAGAAACCGTCTCTGCACGTTCATTTTTATATTTCTTGTGTATGTTTGGACACTCAGTCGCAAACTATTTTTTTTCAAAGTTGCTGTGAACCATGCCTCTGCATGTGTTTTATTAACATGCATACAGTAGCCACGCACTTCCTTTAAGAGGATTTTTTGAGCTGACTCTACCAGTCCAACTGGCTGCTCTCTTTCCCATGGTTAGCACACCTTTGTTCAACCTGTTGTTCAAAAGAACACAATGACAAATTGAGATTTTCAGACGCACTGCCGCACAATGACTGGCTGGCCCTGTACGCAGGCGGCACCGGCGTGATGCAAGCGCGTCCTTGTCGTCACATATGAAAGCATGAGTATCCATGGACGTATCTATGCACGGCTGATGACTCAGTTTGGGACGTTCAGGCTGTCTCCTTGGCAACGCTGTCTTAGCGTGTGATCGCAAACGCCAACTTAATACGGAAATGCCCGTATCAAGGTTATTGATCGGCGCATGAGGAAATACACCACTTCCAGATGTGGGACGCGAAAAACAAACCGGCAGTAAATCGCGACGCACTTGACGGTCCAGCTCCGGGAAGTTCACGCGTGTTCCAGACATCCGTGCGTGTTCTCGTCGACCGCGTTGGGGACACGGTCTGACAGGAAGGGGCCTTTCCGCCCCCGTGAGGTCGTCGATTCAGGTTTCCCTACACAGCCCCATGTTTACAGTCCATATCTTTCAAATCAGCCGGCGAGGTTTCCTTATCTGCTCCAATTGAAGCGAATGATCGAATTTCAATGAGACTTCCTGCAAAGAGATAAGAACTCTGATTTTGATTAGGACATAAGCCACAGAACATCCCATCGTCCATACAGCCCTTTATAATCAGGACCCTTATTCCTGGGGATTGAAATTAAGTGTGAATGTTTAAGTACAAATTGAAAGTTGACTCCAAATATTTGCTCATACACTAACCTGGTCAGCTACGCATTCTTATATTTGAGTGTCTTCGTGCCAGCGTTACCCATGTGCGTGTGTGCGCACCTTGTGTTGTGGTTTCAGCTGAGATGGGGAATCAGAGGAATGCACGCACCAAGTGGTGCGTGCACCTCCTCTGAATGAAAACTTTCACTTTAAATGCTGTGCAGTAAAAGGCCTCCCCCCACCCCAGTCCCCCCCGCCTCTCTGTTACTCCTTATCAACCGCAACTCGGTCTTCCCTGTTGGCCCGGGCTTAGACAGAAACCGTTTCATGGGCGTACTGTGAAAATCTGTTAGCAAGTGCTTTCCTCAAAGCGATGTGGTGAAACTTGGCAAATTACACAGGGGTGGAGTGGTAGAGGGTGGGGGGGGGATTCCTGTTGCTTTTCAATCCATGCAATTTATGCCAATTGGCTGCTGAGTATCACAGGTCAAAGGGTCACATCAGCCTTATGTTACTTTAATCCTTGTGAGTGCATCATGGGATTTTATTTCATTATTCAAATATGCGATACCTAACAGAGATAAAGCTCATATCTGTGTGTGGCTCTACTTTAAAACCACATTTGATATTTACTGGTACCAGGTGCCACCCGAGTTCCGACATCAACCCCATCACACCACTGACTGGTAAAAACTTCTGAAAGGCGTTGGAACGGGTTGAAAGTGGACCCGACGGACAACGGCAGAGGTGAGGACGGTACAAACAAGCGCAAGGACGACGAGAGCCAGACGGGGAGCAGACCGGGACCAGGCCGACGCACCGGAGCTGGGAGAGGTTGGGGGAAGGTGTCAGCGGTGGGGGACATCAGGACGGGAAAGAACGGACGGGAGCGACAGACACGAGGCGGCGTCAGCCCGCCAGATGCGGCGCGCCAAAGGCCGGGGTTTAAAATACAGGGGGAGCAGATGCGCGTGATTGGACGGATGATTGGGGAGACAGCGACAGGTGTCACCAATCACCCTGATTGTGGCCCAGCAGATCGTGACAGCCGTGTCCCAAATCTGGGGAAATACACACCATAGACATTATTCATGTAAAACCATGTCCCACACACACACACACAGACACACACACACAATCCCCTCCTTTTTAAAATACAGCGTGTGTGGGCGCGTGTGTGTGCGTGTGCTATTAGTGCACATTCCATCCTGTTTCCTGTTCAGCAATACATAAATAAACAACACAACCCTTCATTATGAAGGCAGGTTACATATTTATTCACCTTAAGTCACAGTAACATGGTGATTTGCTTTAAAAAGAACCAGTTAATTGTTTTTCGACAACGGTCCATCATGAGTGAAATGAATACACGCTGTCCCCCTAAATGGTGACAGATGCTCATTTGAAGGTGCTAAAGTGAAGACAGAAGCTGATTTTTTTTTTTTTTGGGGGGGTGGGGTGGGGTTGTGCTGTTCAGGGACTCAGAAACGACGTCAAGGCCGAATTCCCAACAGGGTTTCCCGCAAGTTCTTTACCCGGACGGGTGAAACCGGCGCCGGACCGAGCCGCGTTCCCCTCGCTCGGTATCGCAAGAGACGCAGGAATTGCAGGTCCGGCGGCAGCGAACGCGTCTTTCCCGTCGCACGCCTCCCCGCGTAACCCCGGCGCAGGGCCTAATTTCTTCTCACGTCGGCTCTCCCACTCTCTTGTCTATTAATACCGATGCTGAACAAACAGGAGACGCTGTACAACTCTTTGTTAATGCCTGCTGCAAAGCTTGGGTTGGGTTCGGCTGATAACAAAGGCCTTATTCCTTTTTCTTTTTCTTTTTTTTTTAATCTGTCACTGAGTCAAGTTCCCAAGGGGTATGTTGCCGTGCAACCGCAGGGCCCGCCCTCCACGTTCACCTGAGAGAGGGTCACGTGACGCTCCACGAGAGCTCGGCCAATCGGGCGCGAGGACAGGTGCTCGGGCTCAAGAGTTTCGCAGGCGGAAACCTGCTGGTTCAGTAGACGGCAGCCGCTCCTTATAAACTGTACTTTTGGAAGAATCTGTGCAGGAAAGGCGCACATCAATTGGGAGGACGATAAAGGACAAAGCTGATCATTCTTTTTTTTGGGGGGGGGTGGAAAGAGCTGGAAGAAAATGAGGCGCTCTGATGCTTAGGTCAGGTGTTAAAAAAATGGATACTGCTCAAAGCCCTTAAAGGACTGCTGTCATTGCTGGTTTCCACACCTGTGAAGAGGAGCCCCGTGGATTCGAGCTTCAGATCGATTCTGAAGTGTGAAGGTTGAGTCTTTTGCTTTTTGACGGCGGAGCGCGCCTGCTGAAGCTCAGGTAAGGGGCCGTGATTGCATGAATCACAGCCTGTGTGTTTGCCTCTGTTCTCGGCACTCATTAAACCAGTTTTACAGAGAATGTAACCATGGTTACAGCAGGTATTCTAGGGATTAGTCATCCTATAGCTGTCTGATATACGTACATCTTTGTTGTTAGAGGAAGGTTAATACATTGGTAAGATTAGAATAATAGCATTTGAAATGTTTCCAAGTAGTTCAAAAATGTATTATAGTGACAAGACAGTTAGTAATGTAGTTTAATCCTGTTTTTGAGAACTAAATGTCCACTGTTTCTGTTCCAGCCAGCTCCAGTTCAACATGACAACCGAGAGAACCAAGTGGTGGAAGGCATTGCTACCAAAGAAGAAGCCGGGAACTGCCAAAGACGCTCCGTCCACCCGCATTTACGAGCCCGACTTTGACCCCTTCGCACAATTGCCAAAAGACCCGGCCCCGGCAAACTCCAACGGCACCGGCGAGGAGGCGGGCCGGCCCCAGCAGGCCTCCAACAGCGCCGCCAACAAGTTCAGCGACGACACGTACGACGACTCCCTGCTGGAGTCGGTCTTTAACGAGCAGACGTGTCGCAGGACCATGAAGGTGTCGCGCTCGGGTCGGTTCAAGGAGAGGCGACGGGTGCGCTCCACCCTCCCCATACAAGACAAAGAGGCCGAGAACGTGGCGTCGGGGAAAGAGGAGGTGCGGTGATGGCCGGGAAGGGCAGGAGGTGGTTGAAGACTTTTGTAATCGTAGGCTGAAATCAAAGCAGAGGGGATCTGAGTAAATGAAGACACTTACATCTCTTTTCGGCCTACTGAATGGTGGTGATGAAGATAAGGAACATTCAACGATTAGGCCAGAGCTGACAGCTGACAAGTTGCCGTAGATTAGATCTTTGTTACTTGGACTTGTTTTGTTGGCCTTCTGCCTGAGCGGCGCAATGATAAATGCATTATATTGGTTCTTAGTGATGGTTAATCAAGTATTTTCTTTTTGTATTCCGACAAGAAAAGCCCGGGAATTCAGCTCACGATGTAATTGATGTGCAGTGTTGCCACTGTAACTCCTAAAACGACCCAAGCTTTTTAAAACAAGGTTGATCCTCTCGTTCTATGTTCCTAAAGAAAGAAAGAAGGATGTTTACATTGTTTCTGTATTATGAAGAATGTACGTATGTATATTCATGAAGGTTATGTGTGATGCTTCTTTACCTTGTGCTCCCATATTGATTACAGCTTCGAAGGATATTTATGAAGGTTTGAAATTGTAATAATATCACATGTAATAATGACAACTAGAAGGAAAGAATGAATGTCTGTAAGTGGCTCTTTGACACGCGCAGTGCAGCGGAGTGCTTAAAACACACATGAAGGATAAATTCTAGCCGATATCGGTCCAAGACAACGGTGAAACCATGATGAAAAGCATGCATGCATGCATGCAGTAAGACAGGTGTGCTGTTGTTTGGTGTGCAGGGATTTGTTTATTTGGACTACTTGTGAATGCTAAATGAAGGTAACAATATCATCAATAAATCTGTTAACTGCTAAAGCCGAGTCATGAGAATGTGTGCATGTGTTTCATATATCGGTACAAACAACAACTGCATTTTTTAAATATATATATATATATACAAAAATGGTAATTACAGGTAATTAGCGCCTCCACTTTTTCCTGAACAGTGGTTGTCAAAGGCTTAATAACACTGTTTTGCTGAAGGGAGGAGCGCACTTGTGACACAGCATTCCTTTGGATCCTTTAAAGTGCGCGTGTGTGTGTGTGAGTGTATGCGTGTGTGTCTGCATTCATGTTGATGAAACAGGGGGAATACAGTCCCCCTAATTACGAGGAAAAGGAAGATTTTAAAAAATGCTTCCCAAGGACCTCATATGTGGTTCAACAGGATGCTTTTCTTGTCTCTGAATTTTCTGTATGCTGGTTCATTTGGAAGAAAATGGCTTTTGGTAAAAAATAAAATAAAGTAAAATAAAATAAAATAAAATAAAATAAAATAAAATAAAATAAAATAAATACATATTTTAAAATCCCACAAGGGGGCGACAATTTATTGTAGAATGAGAAAATAATGACCTTAAAATTTACGCGGAAAAGACACAGAGGCAGTTTTGTACTATTTACAGCTTCCAAAGCAATTTAGTTAAACACAAAACTTTTAACCCCCCCTCCCACCGTCTCTCGTTCAATTGGTCGCCCTGATGAGTGTGGGTCGGCTGAGGTGTGGCCTTGGTCTGTACGCCTCCTGCAGTGCGCGCACAGGCGAATAAACTGTAAACAGGGAGACATAAAGAGGCTATTGTGGAGGACCGTTTTGGCCCGTTGTCGGTGTCGGATATACGGATGAATGTGAAGTGAAATCAAAGCGTCGTGGATCCTGCAGGAGGGCGTCCTTCCGTTGGAAACTTCTCGGGCTGAGGCGCACTGACGGGCGCGCAATGAGAGCTGGCTGCTGCGCCTGGTCACGCTGAAGTTTGTGCGCGCAGACAGGTGGATTTGGGAAAGTCTCGTCGAGGTAAGACGCGTAAAGTGCAGCCACATGGAGCCGCGCTATGAGATAAGTATAAATGAATTTTGCGCGTCGTGGTGCATTCAGGTACCATAAGGTTGCACATCGAGTGCGAGGAAACTCACATCTATGCTCTGCCTTACTTTTACATTCGTTACTTGTACAGTTTTCTTCTAAAACACACGGGATTTAGAAGTTGATATTTCAACAGGCAGCTGCTGTGGGAATACAGATTTGGACTTTTTGAGACCCACAGTTTGTATCAATCTTTTCTTCCCCGCCGTCTTTCGTGTCCAACTGCAGAAACCTGTTATGAAGGCTGCAGCCGCTGTCGCTTTTCAGCTGTAGAAGGAAGGGAAACAAGACTTGCAGGTTAAAGACACCCAGCAACTGGCTGGAGAGATGTTACTCTGGGAGTTTGCCCCTTTAAAGACCCCTTCGCTGGTGTTACAGAAGCTGCTGACGGACAGAAAGATAGAAATAGCAACTCATGGCAGTCTGGCAAACTGATTAGATGGAAGGCACACATTGTTCTCTGTCCCTCTGACAGTGATCACGTTAAACTGACCTGGTTGGACATTACTCCCAGAGTGGGAAACTATCAGGACAGTGAGGTACAGTAACCAGGACCCTGTGACCTGCACACGGCATGTGCCGCTTTATTTTTCCGCACAGTCAGGCGGGATCGTGTGCGAATTCCGCCGACAATCGCAGCACAACGGAGCCGCTTCCCCATCCCTGACAGCCACCGCGGCCTGCTCCTCATCAAGATTTTATGATGTCAAGAAGTTTGGGTGGAGGTCCCGGCGGAGTGCATTGAGTTTCCAAAAGACATGCGATACATTGGCAACATCGGTGCGAATGAGGAGGCGTCCCCCCCCCCATGACAGCTGCTGCTGCTCAGGAAAGAAACCAACAACCAGTTTCTGGAGAGAGAGAAAAAAAAAACATTGAAAAAAGCAACAGTGTGCGCACGTTGTTGCGTTTTCCTGTGGAGTTTCCTCACTGAAGGGTCGAGGTCTGTTCCCCTCCAC
Organism: Lagocephalus sceleratus; assembly: GCA_911728415.1. NCBI lineage: Eukaryota > Metazoa > Chordata > Actinopteri > Tetraodontiformes > Tetraodontidae > Lagocephalus > Lagocephalus sceleratus. The sequence goes on along the minus strand of CAJVRN010000087.1, from coordinate 4,348,972 downwards.
ACAGCACACCCCATTGTTCTTCTACCAGAGGGCACTTGGGGAAGAGGGTGGGGGGGTGGTTGGGGCTGAAGGGGGGGTTGTGTTGTTGTGTATCCGATTTCTCCAGAGAGAGCGCCTTCCTGTTTTTTAACGCCGATGAGAGCAGAGAGGAGGCCGCCCCCGACCTGCAGGAAGGACAGCCTGCAAGAAGCGCGCTGACTCCGTGCGCCTCTCTGTGCGTCTCTGCAGGTATTCGAGGTCCCAACCATGCCGGTCCCACCTCCCCCTCCCCCTCCACCGCCTGCCCTGGCCCCCCCGCCACCGCCGCCCCCTCCCACCGCTGCGCTCCCACAGGTATGTGTGTGTGTGTGTGTGTGTGTCACCGAGATCTCTCCTCCAGCCACTTGCTCCTGTCCCTCTCGTCGACCAATCGCCGCCCCGGGTCCCGTGTGCATTATTGATCGAGGCGGTACAGACACCCTGCGGGGGGTGGTGGTGGTGGTGTGTGTGTGTGTGTGTGTGGGGGGGGGTAACAGAGAAGTGTTGTATTTCTGCAGCCAGCTCAGTGTCCACATGTCAGACGAGTTGCTGCTGCCGCCAAGCGTGCTGGGACACACTGGGAGACTTTAACAGCACTTGATCTCCGCTTTTTTAATGTATTCCTCATTTTAATTTTTTGCAGACTCACTTTGACTTAATTTGGTTGAAAGGTCAGAGGTCAAGTTGAGGGGTTGGATTTTCATTCATTCTGCCTTGTTTATTGTCTCTACCCATTTGTGCATCCAAAGCTCAACCGCACACTTGTATTTCTGAGTTACAGTGAACCCTCGCTATAACGAGGTTCACTTTTCGCTGCTTCGCGGATTTTTTTCCCAGTGCGTTGTGCTCTGAACCCAGATTGGCGAACTGCGGGGGAAAGGGCACCTGCAGTCGCAGTGGAAGTAGTTTGAACTTTGAAAGTGTTTAACTGTGAGAAAATGTTAAAGCCTGCAAGAAAAGTGTATAAAAGTGTGTGTTTAGGGGTTTTACGGCCTTAAAACCTGTAAAATGTAAAGAAATAAAGCTGTTTACTTACGCGGTCGTTATTTCCAGAACGTAACCCCCGCGATAAACGAGGGTACACTGTATTGCAAAAAGAGGTATAAAATTGACGTCTTTTTTTTTTTTTTTTCCTTTCAAAATAAAACAGTGTCCTAAGCCCCAGCCTGGTGGAGGTGGAGGTGGAGGTGGAGGTGGAGGGGGAGGAATGCCCTGTTGGCTGACATCCACAAAGGAGCCAAGCTCAGGAAAGTCACCCAGGTCAATGACCGCAGCGCCCCTGTTGTCGAGAGTAAGTCGCAGTTTAGCACGGCAACACACACACACACACACACACACACAAACACACACATTCAGGCGTTTCAGGAAGGAATGCCCAGCAGCTGATAAGGAGTCCAGCAGCATAGGAAGCGGCACTAGCCTCACCCCCAGTGATCTTTTCCATTCATTCAGGAGAGTCGATGCTTCGGCGGAGCGGGTTCATTTGAGACCTGCTGCCGTTTCATCGTCGGTAATTCCGATATTTTCATACCCAGAGCCCAAGGCCAGCTCCGCAGATGCGTCGGGCATCAGCGCCCCGCCCTCTCAGGGCTCGTCGGGTGGCCCGGCCCCTGTTGGACCCCCCCTGGGCGGGCTCTTCGCTGGGGGATTCCCAACCCTGAAGCCGATTGGACAGAGGGACTTCGGAGGAAGGCCCCCAGGTCAGTGCCGTTTGTGAATCCACCAGGAGTGTGTCCTTGTGTTTGGTGCAGACCTTTGATGGGGGGGGGGTGACTCCTGTGTTTGCCTCAAGTGCACCGGACGAGCTCCGCCACCTCCCTGAAGCCCCTCTGGAACCCCCCCACCGACCCGGGGACCGTCCCCGAGCCACCTCACAAGACGGTGGAGCTCCGGAGCGCCGCCCTCTTCCAGCCGGCGTCCGCGTCCTCCGCCCCCGCCTCCCCGTCTCACGGCAGCAGGCACCCGCCCCCCTTCCCCTCTACCTGTCCCCCTCCCCCCCCACCTGTGCCGCCCTCCTCTCTCCCCCCGCCCCCGCCGCCGCCGCCACCTCCCCTGGACCGACCGGTCGGCAAGCCCCCTCCCCTCCCCTCCTGCCCCCCTCCCCTGCCCCCCTCGCAGGCCACCAAGCCCACCTGGCTCCCCGCTCAGCCCTCCCACCACGCCCTTCCCCAACCGACCCCCCCCCCCCCGCCCCCCCCTTACCACGCTCCCGGGGACCGCTTGTCAGGCTGCTTCTACCCTCCGCCCCCTCCTCCCATCCAAACGGAGCCGCCGTGCTTTTTCAGAGAGAGCACCCCCGAGGCCCCCCCCGCCGCCGCCGCCGCCCCTCCCGGCCTCGTTAGCCCCCAGCTTCCCATCCAACCTCCCACCTCCGCTGCCCAAGTCGTCCCCGGTGCCGTCTCCAGGCCTGCGCGCCTTACCTCCCTCGTACCCCTGCAACGCTCCGACCCGACGGCCCCCCGCCGTGCCCAGAAGCGCAGGTAGGGAGGAGCGGATGCCGATTGGTCCGTTAACTGTAAACAAAAAACAGCCCCCCCCACCGTGACTTTTCCGACTTATTTACATGTGCGTTTCTCACCTCTTCGACTCCCGCGGGCTCGTTGCCCGTGGCAACAGGCGCAGGACGGCTGGCGCCTCCTCCGGCTCCTCCTGCGCGCTCCCCCACCACAGAGCTGTCCAGCCGCATTCCTCCGCCGCCTCCTCCTCCTCCTCTGCCTCCAGCAGGCCTCAGGAACGGACACCACTTGCACAGCCTGGGTGAGGCCTCCGAAACCCGCCAATTCGCACCGTTTAGCGCGTTTTCCTCCCCCTCGCACTTACGGATGTCTTCACATTCGCCTCTTCGGCAGACGACTTTGAGTCCAAGTTCCAGTTCCACCCGGTCGAAGATCTGCCCCCCCCAGGTGAATTCAAGCCTTTCCCTCGGGTCTATCCCAGCAAAGAAAACAGAGGTACGGTCCCCCTCCGATGCGCTCGGCGATTCTCCCCTAACTCAGTGGCGGGCCGTGTATTTCACACCTAGGCCTCCAGTAGTGCTCCGTCTTAGTCAATCCAGTCCTCAATTAAAACTATTTATATTTATTTACTTTATTTAATTTACTATATTTAAACTATTTTCTGGCTATAAAACTTTGACTGCAGCTACAGCTGCGACACAAAAAAAACGTCAATTTCAGTTCCATCGAGAAGTCCTTTTCTATTGCCATGGAAGCTAATCATCCAGACGTGCTTTAAATCCATCAGCGCAAGTTTTGTCCAATCACAGGGTGTGAGAAAGACGACGTTTCCGTACGCCTGCTGGAAGGCCTCGGTGTCGCCAACTCTAAATCTGATTGGTTAAAGCAGCAGTTTTGCCGACACTTATTATATGCTACAGGGCCCACAGAACTGATCGTAAAGGCCTCCAGGCAGTTTTCTGACCCCGGCAACAAGTGACGGCTGAAATGTGATTGGTTAAATGCTTAAATATGAAAACACACATCTGGAAGCAGCGTAACCAGGGGAAAAGCAATGAAAGGAAGCTGACAGACAATTTGGAATCATTGAACAAGTATTCACGGACAAAATCTAATTAACATCAGTCTGTGATTTAGATATTTTTTAGGCCAGCAGAGAAGGCCTTGCGTCACTGCCCTAACTTCACCTGCCTGCGTTCTTCTTCTTTCCTCAGCGAACCCCAAACCTCCCGGGATGAGGACACACCTCAGATGAGTCACGGCCTCACCCTTCCCTTCACCCCCCCACCACCACGGACTTTGACGGTTGCGTGCATTTGCAGCGCACTTCTGCGGAGTGTCGAACAGAGTCCCGTCCACGCGACCTTTGACCTTTCCCCCAGCGTGGAATGTTTTGAATGTGCGTGAGGAGGAGGGCCCTCCCCCTCCTCGTATTAACGCGCAGCGCGCACACTGCAGGGCCAGCGTCTCCCGTTAGCCCCGACCTAACAGGGCTCTCGACACAGTTTGCGAGTGTTCCCGTGGCCGCAGCATTCGCATTTCATTCCTTTTGTTAAGACATCCGCAAAGCCGTGACACAACGGTACTTTCTAAGTCTCAGTTCCACAAGGACACGATGGAAGGGCTCATGTCACAGTGCACAGAACCTTCAGCAGCTTCTGTGGCACAGCAGGGAGCGCGCATTGAGATGAGGGAACCCCAAAGGTTCTCGAATAAGTCGGAATTTTAAATGAACTTAATAAAGTGGTGATTTCAAATGCTTATTTCAAACGAGGAAAATGTGAAAAAATCTGCTTGTGTCAGTTTGAATTTGAAATTACAGGGTCCATCCACAAGTTATGTCCAGATTGATTGAAACTGACCTTAAGAAAGCCTATTTTAATTTATCATTATTGTGAGGGTCAAGCCCTAAAAATAAACCTTTGTCGAGCAACATAGCAGAAGCCAAAGACACTTAAACTAAAGAGATTAGAAGTGTTCTTAAAAAGGTTTTTGCATAGGCGTGTTCATTTGAAATAAAGAAACTATGTTTGATATTTCAATGCGTTAGGAGTAAGAGTTTTTAAGATGTGACGATGTTATTTTATTCCATTATCTGTTCATGATGGTGAACCAAAAAGGTTCTCCCAAAAGGTCATTCTTGTTTCTTTAACCCAGTGGTTTTTAAACTTTGATGTGAAATTCTTGTTAATACCGCAATTTTTGCTATTCTTGCTATTCTATAAACTCTCACGCAGTGGTGCTGTTGTGTATATGCACTTTTATAATGTGAAAAATAAAGAAAAAGTCTCAACGTCAAGTTTGGGGGGGTGTTGTGGAGGGAACTAAAAGCTGGCGGACAGTGACACCAGCTGGTGACACATGGGAACTACCACATCGTGAGACGTTTCACAAGGTTTTCTTTGAAAAGTGAACACCTCATTGATAAATCAGCCGCAAGCCAAAAACCAAAGACAGAGGGCAGTTCAGATTTTTATCTCTGTGAGAAAGTTTTCTTGTTCGAGCCTCCAGCACAATGTTAAGACCAGACAGGTTTACACTGTCAGATGATTTCCTCAGAGGATTCACACACTTCCAGACTGCATGACAATGTAGAAAATCAGGAGTTCCACTTTGCACAAGAGTTCCAAACGCAAATTTAAACCGCCTAAAGAATGCAGAAAACTAAACATCTGTTTAAAGTTAGGTCTGATTTCACCAGACAGACCCACCCACCCACACACGCACATACACACACAGGAAGGGTTCGCACATCACACACCTCACAAACCCCACGCGCTCTTTAAAACTGAAACAGGGTCAGGTAACCTGAGAGAATGCTTACAATCTACCCCAAAAGAAAATCCAACCAAAGCGCAGAGAGAGAGACTTCAAAGTTCATCGTGTTTGTAAGTGAACTCTCTGGAGGATATGAACCCGTCTTTGTTCTCGTCCTCTTTGGCAAAAATGTCCTCCACCATGTTCTCGTGCAGAGTATCGTTGGGGGGGTAGCCATGGCGCTGAAACTCTTTCCTGAGGTATTCTTTCACCTGGCACACAAAGAAAGACAGAAACGTAAATGTACGTTCGTTACAGTATCTTGAACATTGGCAAAGATTAAATGTGCTTCATAAAGTTTTTTTGGGGGGAGAAAAGGCTGAATAATTTGTCACATCACAGCAATGGTGGACATAAACAAGCAGAGTGGCACCAACGATGAGGAAAAAGGTTGATTTTTGTGTGAACGTGACATATTCCTGGGGAGGTTAAAGCACAACCGCAGCATCTTCTAACCCAAGTTAAACTTTGGTCCGTTCTTCCAGCTCGTACCGGCTTTCAAATTGCAGCCGTTTTTCAAGTTTAGGCAGGAGAGTAATCGACCTATTCTTCATCAAAATCCAGAGTGATGACAAGCAACACGGGCCCTGCCGTTACCTCACTCCTGGACAGCTTCCAGTCATCGTTTAGGTCCATTTCTTGGAACGACTCGTGCGACCTCGGCCCGTTTCGGATCTCCAGCGCTTCGATGATGAAGGTCAGCGTGCTCTCGGGTGGAATCTTGCCTGACCGTGAAAGGGGCGTCACAGACAGAGAGGTCAGAGGGTCAGAGGGCGCCATCTGAGCTGCGGCGAGGCCTCAGAAACCCGCAACGGATCTGAGAAGGCGTGAAAGTGTTTTAAAGACCGATGTCTGGGTGGGAAATACAGAAGATGTGTTAATGCTCGTGCTTACCGGAAGACTCAGATTCAGCAGTAAAGCATTGTTCACATGCTCCGTGTTGTGAAAACCTATTACCCAACGACACCATTCAGAGTTAAAGACACAGACAGTCATTTAGAAGAGGGCAGAGGGAATGATTTACATGCATATCATGCAATATTATCAGGTTAGGGTGAAGCTAATGAAGCACATAAGCAAATCTGCATCCCTGCGAATTAAATTCTGCCCCCGCAGGTGATAAATATTCACATTTAAGCGCAGCTGACGTGACGAATCGTGCATTTTTTTTTTTTTTTTTTTTTTTAGGGGGTTGGTGGCATCCGCACAGCAGCACGCAGGGGTGATGATGGAGCACCTTTGCCTTCCTTCCCGTAGGCCAGAGCTGGGGGCACAACCAGCTTCCGTTTCTCTCCGGCGCACATGTCTTGCAGGCCTTTATCCCATCCTTTGATCACCTCTTTGATGCCCAGTGTGAACCACACGGGCTGCTGGTTGTCATCAGTCCGGCTGGGAAGCGAACAGAGAAAAACGCTGCCGAGAAGCTGTAACAAGGTTAACCGTGACTGTTTTTGGATTTGTGATATTTTTCTCAAAGCATATTGTCCAGACAAGTCCCCAATCAATCAATTTTCTTGTTGTTATGCCTTTATTTTATGTGTAACCTAAATCTTGCCTCGCCATCAGAATTATATATCAAATATATTCAATAGAAAAAAAAAGACTACGCGTACCTGTTGTGAAACCTGGTGCCATTCTCAAAGTATCCCTCATGATGCACCAGGAGAATGTCTCCGTACTTTGATTTTCGGTGACAGAGGAAGGGTCTGTGCAGGACCTCGACCTTGACCTCAGGATCGGGCAGCTTCCCCCCGCTGGCGGCCGCCAGCAGAGAGGAGCAGATCCAGCTGAGCACGGTCAGCAGCATGTCTCACTCATGGGCAAACACTCTACAAAAACACGGACGAACGCTAGAGAGCCAGCCGCGGAGCCTTCAGCCGCCACCGACGTGGCAGATTTCATCACGCCACGTCCTCGCACGTCGGCCGCTGATTGGTTGTTTCGGCCCGTAAGCCCCGCCCACAGAGGCTGCGGCTTCCTGGCAGCCTTTCACAAGGGAAGTTGTTCCTGCAGGGATTTCACACAATGTCCCAGGAAAAAACTATGACTGCATCAAAATGTATCTGTTGTATTATATCATAACTTTATTATAATATAACTTCATAATTTAAAGTCAGCTACTCTTTAACATGAGGATGTTTATTAGAGTACAGGGTTCTACCAAATGTACTATCATGCAAGCAGAGTTTCCACTTATCATAATTTACAGAATCATTTTCCATGCCATTTTATGGATATTTGTGGGCATTCACAGTATTAAATATGTTAACAGTTAAAAGCAAACTGCTGCAAACTTGTACATGCATGCAACATGAATCAACATCTGCACGTCTGGGTTCTTTATGCTACCATAGAAATATTGCTGATACTTAAATAAGTTCACAACATAGCTTATTCTGCATGAACAGTCAACAAGTCATACGTACAGTACAGAACTATTTCATGTGTTACAGTCGTGGAAAGGTTCCTGATCATCGCCAGTGTCCATAACAGTGCTGCAGCCGATGGAGTAACAGTAACAGGAAGTTCCTCCCTGAGGCCCAGAAAAACAAAAGCATTTCACCTCCCGGCGGAGATAGTCTGTTCAAATCGGTATCCCGTGACTTGACGAGAGAGATCAGAGGGAAGCAACGGCGCCTCTTTCACGCTCTCTCTCTCTCAGTCTGTCCAGTTCTTTTCTACGGGGAGAGAGACTTTGGCGACATCCCCCCCCAGCTAGGAGGAACGGCTTCAAAAGTCTGACCAAAAAACAGAATGTTGCTTTCGTCTTCCAGTTCAAGTGAAATACTTGCAGCCGGTTGAATCAATTTGGCAAGAGTCGGTGCATCTCAGCTGCCCAAAGGACCTGCAGAGGACATGCATCGCAATTTAAATCTAATAGTAAACATGGCAAAAAGAATGTATATTTAAAGATGAACCCAATAGCCCAATATCTTTATGTTATATGATTCAATCTTCCAAAGTAGTATAAAATTAATGAGACAAACAGCACAAAACAAGCTTCCTATAAGTCCATCACTTTTTACTATCCCCTTAGGAGCAAGCATTTATGCTATCATCTCTATTATTTGTATCATTTTCTGCAACCATAACTCATACCTCAGTTTTAAATATACATACACATATTGAACTTTTACCTTGTGCAAAAAAAAAAAAAAGTGGTACAAAAGTGGCTTCGTGGACGTACCCAGGAAGATATGACTTGCAGGTCTGATAACCAAAGTCCTTTCCGTCACACTCCTCCATGCCTTCATGGCGGTAGCCATCTCCACAGTAGGCCCATTTACAGTCTGAGTTGAGGAAGAGTCAGAGGAAGGAGAGCAGAGCAACGGGGGAAAGGGAGGGGGGGGAGATGACATTATTAATCGCTCTGGCACTCCTGCAGGCTTCAGTAATGCCAGTACAGCATTTTCTTGCTAATTTAATTGAACACAAGCGGGAGGAGGACTTGACCGCGGTGGGAAAACAGACGAGGTAAATGAGAGATCAAGGAAAGGTTGCGCAGCACTTGCTGCTTTTATCCTCACTCATGTGGCACCAGGGAGCATGGTGTACTGCAGCGTACTAAGGCTTTCAGTATTTGCATTTGTAAATTAATTTCCAGGTGTTATATCCCTACTGGGTATTCGTCAAGTACTGTTGCTTCTGCGGGTTTGTAAAGGGAATATCGTTTTGTTTTCATTCTGAGATTTTGACACCTAGTTTTTTTTTTTTTTAATTTACTGCTTGGCTCTCTTGCAATAATGTGCTATCAGATTACATTTAAAACTGGCAAACCCCCCTCTTACGCTTTCTGCTGCCTTTATTGCCAGAAAATCACTTTTGATAATTCAGTGCATTTCATCTCATCTGTGATTTTGTTATTGCCCTGAGTGATGCTTCGTCCCCGCATCCATTAAGACCGCTGGCTTCGCCGCGCAAACGTCAACGTACTGAGGCAAGCGTCTGTGACGATCTGGTTTCCGTCGTCGCACTCCTCTCCGTGCTGGGACTGCACCTTTCCATCCCCACACGCACCGATTCTGTCCTGGACCTTCTCTGTGGACTGGAAGGACTGGAAAGGCTCGGAAACAAACAATAGTTGAGTGCATTCACTTGCACTGGTTAATGGACCTCTTAAGTAACCAACCAGACTCAACCCACAAAGGAGGATATCTGTTTAAACTGGAAACAATAGGCTTCCTTGCATGTTTAACCACCTAAAATGTATCCAACACACCCTTGAGCTTCCCTGAAGTGAAAAAGATTAAAAAAAAAACAGGACTATAATTGCAGAACAAATGAATGTACTTATCTATTATATGATTTGTATGGTCTTTCTGGGATTCCCAGGATCAAAATGCAGCTTGAAAGGATCACTTTAAAGCTCAAAAGCGAGCTCTTTCCCATCTTAAATCCAGATGTGACTCTGGTTGTTACCTGTATGGGCTTCCATCCGTCTTTATCCCTGAAGTAGAGCCCCCTCAGGTCCTTTCTGAACACTAACGCGTTGACCAGATGCACGCGCTCCATCTCCTCTTCGTTGCTCACTACAAATATCTGCACACATGCGCACGTGCACGCAGCGGTGAGTAAATCAAGAGATCCCGGAGTGATTCAGTGCAGTAACCTAGTCTCAGGTTGTTTTATTGGACTGCGGTCTTACTGCGGGGACTTTATCGAACGGGCTCCGGTGCGTGTAGCTTCCAAAGGGAGCGTTGTTGGCGATCTTGGAATCGCATTCACAGTGACCCGGTGGACCCGGAAGACCCATTTCCCCCTTTTCCCCAACCGAAAAAAGGCCTGCGAAGCACACGTGCACAAAAAGCGAACAGCGGCGTTACAGCAAGAAACAGTGACACTCGACCAACGGTAATCTGCCTGAGCACCTGTAGCAGGTGGGCCAGGGGGCCCCGGGCGACCCTGAGGACCTGGAGGCCCTGGAGGACCCGTGAGTCCGGACGCCCCAGTGTGGCCCTTGGTTCCCTGTTCACACACACACACACACACACACACACACACACACACACACACACACACACACACACACAGACTGAAGGTGACCCACAGGCCATTGGCACTTATGCATATCTGAGATAATCTACTTCATTGTGAGAAACATTTGTCACTCGTGCTTTATTGGTTCTGCATTTGTCAATGTGCGTGCATGTGTGTGTGTATGTCAGGATGTGTGTGTGTGTGTGTATGTGTTTGTCAACTTGTAAATGTTTGTGCAACCCCTATACTTCTGCTCCCTAGATACGGTTCTATACTTAGAACTGGAGGTAAAACTCAGAAGGCATAACAGTAGTGCTGCAACACCCAGGTTTTGTTTGTAAATCGTAACATCTCTCCCCATCAGAATTCCTGTACATGGATCTCATGTACAATGTGAACCCCTTTGTACCTCTTTCCCTCTCTTCCCGGGCCGACCTGTAGGTCCTCTCCTTCCTGAGACTCCTGGCTCTCCCTTTGGTCCTTGTTCACCCTGTCAGAAGAAAGAAATACTGACCATAGAACAACGGGGGGGGGACGTTCCGTTTAATAACAGCAACGACTGAACAGAAACACACTCACCTTTTGACCAAGCATGCCGGGCAAACCTATTGTACCCTAAATGCAGATGAAATCAGATTTAGAGACAGTCGGCGGCCAATAAAAACAGACAATCTGCAAAGATTTAAATAAGAGGAAAATGGGACAAAGAAGTATTCTTTTTTTTTAAAATTTACATCACCTTATCACCTTTTGGTCCTGTACTTCCAAGGTCACCACGCACTCCCTTTTGCAAAAGAAAAACAGAAAACAAAAAGCTCCTTTCGGTCTACAGTTTTAAAATAATAAACATGCTGTTAGGAGGGGTGCTGAGAATACCTTCTCTCCTTTGTATCCGGGCAAACCCTGCTTCAAAACAGGAGGAATATGTTCAGCAGATTATTCGATATTCGCTGCTTGACAAACAAAACAAGCAACACGTGGGTGTCAATGTGTTGAATATGCTGATGAACCTTTGACCCAGGCGGTCCCCTCAGGCCAGGTAGCCCCATCAGTCCCGGATCTCCCTTTTCACCCTACGCACGTTCACAGACGAGAGTTCAGAAACACTGGCATGCCCGGATGTTAGCTTACTCAGATATACGCTAAAATCCCCACCTTTGGTCCCGCTGCACCGGGCCATCCCGGTACTCCTGGTTTACCAGGGAGGCCCGGAGCTCCGGTGCGACCCTGCGGGAAAGATGCTCCGAGAGTTACCGCGCCGGTCGAGACGAGGCTCGGCCGAGCAGCTGATCATGTTTTGGAACGTCGTGGACGTCTGAGGGTCGGGATAAAAAAAAAAAAAAAAAAAAAAAACGAACGGAAGCGGGGACATCTTCGCGAATCGCCATAATGGGACGAGACAGAGAACAAAGCCCAGCAGGCCGAGCCTCCGCGATGCTGCTGGGATCTTCTAATTAGGATCCAGCAACAAAGGCCAAATTGGTCTTGCTCGGCTGCCAGCTCCCCGCCGCGGAGCCGTATCTATATCTGCACTCAGCGACTCTGGGAAGGGACCGGTGGCGTGCTCTCGTTGAGCTGCCCGTCATTAAAAGCGCAGCCCGCAGGGACGCGGCGCTCTGCCGCGTGAAGTGATTTATCGCGGGCAGCAAAAAGCACTTAGGGAGATTAAAATGCAGGAGTGTGGGGGGGGGGGATCAGCATCAGTGGAGTCCAGGACTGGAGGGTAATGGAGCCGGGCCAAGGAAAGGAGGAAGAGGCAGAGGAGACAGGAAGAGGACGGGGGGGGGGGTCCGAGAGCGCGACGGAGGGCGGGAGATGCGATCAGACCTTGTCATGTGGTCGCAGCAGCTAGCGGGACGAATATAGTACGCTCGATAGAGTAATCACATCAGAGGAGCTGCGGAGGGAACGGCGGAGGCAGGCAGAAGAATCTCCTCCTTCCAAGGACGGGTAGAGAGATGGGGGGGGGGGGTATTACGCAAACAGGAGGGGAGGGACGGCTCACCTTTGACCCCGGACGTCCGATTTCTCCCTGTGAGAGAGGACACGCCAGGAGAGAGGAGATGCTGCAGTCGCGTTAACAGCACCACGAGGACACAAACAACTCCACATGACAATGACTGATAAATACACACACACACACACCTTCTCCCCTTTCATCCCTCTGGGGCCAGGCGATCCACTCCGACCCTTGGGTGATCAGGACAAGGAAAGTCACCGCGTTGGGTTTTGAGTCTCTCAGAAGTTGCTCTTACCTCCGGGCCCTGGGGTCCCGGGGGTCCCGGGGGCCCCTCTAAACACTTAGGGCCTGCAGGCTTCTCCCGGTCCCCTCCAGGCTGGGAAAGGCTCCGGCTCTCCTTCGGCCGGACAGGGAAGACGGCTGTCAGACGGCGTTTACGCAGGCGTTGCGTGGGTGCATGTGCACAAACTCACGGGCTCGCCGCGCTTCCACAGGTGAGGCGGCGGAGGGAAGAGCGGCGGCGGGGGGGCCGACATCAGGCAGCAGGGCTCGAACCTCAGCGGCCCCTCGGGCGACCTCAACGCTGTAATGGCGACAGGTTCCCGATTAGTGGGGCCGATGGAACCTCGGCTGTTGCTATGGCGACGGAGGGTGACCGGGTGAACCAACCCCCCTCCCCCCATGGCTCACCCGGTGCATCTGGAAGGGTGCTGCTCATGAAGGAGCGGTGGGAGACAGCCCACACGGAGCAGAGAAGAGCGTGGAAGGACACGGCTGCCCTGGTCAGCTCCATCCTGCTGCTTACCTACACACAAGGAGCTACCAAAGACACACACACAGAGAGAGAGAGAGAGAGAGAGAGAGAGAGAGAGAGAGAGAGAGCTTAGTCTCTCCAGGGGGGCGTCGAGGCATGTTTCCATCACCCTCTCCTTCGCAAATAAACCTGTTGCAGCTCCACACTGCAGCATCAGGCGCATGCACCGCTGTCATTCCAAACGTGCGCTCGGCCCCTGGGCAGGACAAGCCTGGAGCCAGAATTAGACAGCGGCAGCTGCCACTCAGGCTCCTGACACCGACAGAGGTCAGCGCCACTAACGCAACTCGTTTCGCAACGACAGTCAGCTCGCATCGCGCAGAGAAAGACGGAGAGGGGGGAAAAAAACAAGACATCTGCAGCACAGCCCGCCTCCGCAATTGACCTTCTCTTTTACTTAGTTGGTTCGTGCATCGACTAAACACGTGCATTCCGCCGCAAACGACGTCGTCTTCCCAGGCTTTTCATGCGCAACCCCCCCTTCCCTTACCTTCCACTTGAAACTGCGCCGCGCTTTGCAGACGCGGTCCCGGCGCCGCTTTAACCTTAATGAAATGCGCTGCCTGCAGTTCCTCAGGCAGTCTCCTCATCCCCTGATATCTGCTGGGTTCCGCTGCTAATGAATCGGATCCACTTGTCGCCAGCCGCTGCTTTCCATCCGCCAGTCAATGACAACACAACTGAGACGGGAGACGGTTTTCTTTTTTTTTTTTTTTTAATTCTGAATGCCCAGGAGAGGCCGCGATGTGCAGCCAACTGGGTCCGGGCGGCCTGGAGCTGGTCCTAACTCTTGTGCCAGTGACAGGCTGATGGCTGGGACACCGCTGTGCATGTCAAGTCAGCGTGGTTGCAGCCTGCTCGGCACGTTTTCACGCCTTATGCGGCTTGGTCGCGCTCTTTACAGGTAGTATGGCGCTATCTGGCGGTTAGAGTTGGTATCGCAAGAACTGTGCATTTGCTATGCGCAAGAACTGCGCATATATATATATTTATTTTATTTTATTTTATTTATTTATTTATTTATTTTCACACTAAAAATGTAGGGACCTAAGACATTGTAATAATCTGACATTGTTCATTGTGGTTTACAATTGCATACTTGCAAATACTTATTTCATATATTTCATTCGCTTTAAACTAAGCCGACCAATACAGGCATGTACATCCCTACAAAGCAGAACTCACTAAGAACTCACTCTCTAATTTTGATGGACAAGTTTCATGGCTAAACAATGGTTTCAGTTTTGTTGATAAAAAAAAACAAAACAAAAAAACAGCACCCTGAACAACAAACCCTGAGCATAATACATTAGATTACATTTTTTGTAAAAAAATATCTCATAATTTAAGAATAAAAAAATCAATATTGGTCTGCACCTCCATTGCAGCACATCTGAAGAAGCTGGTGTGTGTCTTTCTCCTATTTCTTTTCGGAAGTGGCCTCCTTTAAATATGCTACAATATCCAGCCGTTCCCTTTTCTTTCTGATCCCAGCAAAGTTCATCTTGGTGCCTGGAATGTACTTCTTGGGATTTTGCAGGTAAACGTTCAGAGTTTCTTCATCCCATATTATACCTAGAATACAACCAAGAGACATGACCTTAATGTTTTGAAAGGATTCATCATACGGACTGAAACGTCCCTCATGTTCAGACCTGTGGTGTGGCTGCCCTGAATACCTTTACATTTACGTGCACTGAAACCTGCATTTGTGCAGCTGTTGTTTTTGTCGCGCACGCTTGCTCGACTCTGCTGTCATTTAAACAATCGTGGGCTGATCCGCACCTTTGTCGATGTTGGCCTGTGTGTATGTGTAGCCCGGCGCTTGGCCTGTCTTTCTGCCAAACAGACCCCACAGGTTGGGTCCCACCTTGTGGCGGCCCTCCTTCACCACAGTGTGACACTGGGAACATCTCTGGACAAAGATCTTCTTCCCTTTTTTAATGTCCCCCATGGCAGCTGAGAGAGGACAGACGCTGAATTACAGGCGGATAAGGGCTGTAAGTATAGTAACACACCAATGAAAGACACTCAGTCACCATAATAGACAGATAAATGCAGATAAATGTAAGACGGGAACTTTAAATTTAATAATAGAGTCTTTTGCCAGTAGATATTTCATACAATATAGGATCAATATCATCATAACTATGAGGTGTTACAGAGTAAAAATGAAGCAATGTAAGACTGATATCAACAACAACAATGGCGTCGTTTTACCTGACTGGGTTGTGCACTTCAGGAACTTCCGCGCAAATGTTTCCCCCTCTTTTTTTGGTTTCTGTTGTTCCTTCTGTCCCGTGTGTGTCTGGCAACCGACTGATTCAGACACCAAACCTGATTTGTACCCTCAAAGCGAATAAAAGAAGTCGTCGGTGTCCGGAAGGGAGTGTCTCGTGTGAGCACATACCTGTGTTGTTGCTCGACGCGGTAAGGCGAGACAAGATTAGCCTGCGGTTCACACCAGGGAAGCTCAGCTCGTTTGTTAACTCTTAAAGAGATGGTCCACCCAAAAATCTAAATGTACCTCTCTTCTTGACTCATCTCTTTGTCATTCTGCAAATGGGTGATGTCTGTGACTTACAAATCCAATACTGGTGAAATAAATGGGCATGAAAACGTAAAATATATCCACCTGTCTGTTATGTTGTTCTAAAGCTGCAAGAATTAAAGTGAACTCAATGGTTAAACACAGACAATTGTCCTACATCTACGCGTCTTGTTTGTGATCACATTTGCATTGCTCTTTAAACTCTCTTTAATCATCAGATATTAAATGTACTTGAACTTGCAATATATTTCACTTATGAAACTGGCACGATAAACCAGGACAATCCATTTGAAATACAATGTAAGGTTGTTGTTTTTTTTGGCAATTTGAATTTTTACGTGCTGTTTGTCTCCCTCTAGCGGACATTCCTGTGAAGTGTCCCTCAGCGCCAATACGGGAGCTTCGCTAATGAATTCATTGGTTCTGTACATAACAGTTATGGCCGCGGTAGAATTATATCCATTTGAGGACACGCACATAAATACACAGCGAAGAATTAATGTTTGGAGATATTTTCTAGCATGTCGCTTTAATTCACTAAAAGCATTTGCACTTTACTCCTCTGCAAAGCACCCCAGAGGACACTTAATCACACTTTCACCACTTAAAGGGCGTCTTATCACATTGTCTGACACAACAGTCCATCTTAGAGGTCAGGTATTTTATCTACCCAAGAGCCAACCAACAAGGCCCATTTGCTGTATTATTTGGTGGGGGCGCAAATGCTGTTTAATTGTGAGGCTGCTTAATTATAAGAAAGCTGACCCTATTCACTTTAATTAAAGGAGGGAAATTGTGATTTAGTTATTAATCTCCCTGGCACTATGTGGATTGTTTGTACATTCACTAAGGGGCTGTAGAAGTGTCATTATAATAATTAACACCAAAATAATAATCAAGAATTAGAGCGGCTCAAGAAAAGAGGGAGATAAAAGACTTTTATTTTTGTTCACATTTTTTCCCCATAAGGTTTAATTACATGTTTTGTGGTGTGATTTGCCCAGTTTTTTTTTTTTTATTTATTGGTTTTGTTTCATTTTTTATATTAATGCATATAGTGACCTCACGCATCAACGTTCTTTTCTTGCATTTCCATCATTTCAGAGCAGGTTGCGAAATTAATATGTTAGGCCCTGTTGGAAGAAGAACAGAACCTTAGAGGTGGAGATGGGAGTGCAGGGCCGGAGGCACGCTGCTTCTCTCTGAAGGTGCGGATGTTGCTCACCAGCGCAGGCCCGTTTTCTGCAGCTGTGCTTTGACCAGAATCCTGATGAGGCTCCAGACGTGGCCGTTTCTGGCTCCGCGGGCCTCCGGGCAGCCCTCGCACCGCCGGATCCCTTTCCAAGACCTGCCGAACCTCTGGGGCATATTGGGATTCGAGCTGAGGACGTGGTCGTCGCTGTGGGAGCCGTCCCTCCCGAAGCGCATGGGCATGTTGATGTGGCGGTGAGGAGGCTGCAGCGTGGGCGGGTAGAGCCTGATGATGCTCGGGAGGCTGTCTTGGCTGCTGGTGGGGCTCACCTCAATATTGAAGCGTGCAATGTCTAAACTCCTGGGGATGTTATTTTTAATCTAAAGAGGGAGAAAAAAAGGAAAAACCTGTCAGATTCTCCCATTAAGCTCACAGTTATTGACTTTTTTTTTAAAGAATACTAAGAGTTCTATATTCTTCTCTTACAAGTTTGATGAGAAATCAATGTTTTTGGTATTATATTTCATCATTCTAAGTGATTTTTTCATAAATAAAGGAACACAAAAGCAATACACTTCTTATTTCTTCTCACTTAAACACAAAAACCAGAGTTTCTGTCTCCTCTAACTCCTCTAACTCATGAAATAGCTTTTACCTGATGATGCACCTGTTTCCTCACGCTGTGTCGTCCTTTCCTGGCGCTCAGAGTTCTGTCGTTGAACTTCCCGTCGCCCTGCAAGTCAGACGCCGCTGCCCCCCCGACCCCAGCGATCATCAGGAGCACGGCCAGAAACGCAGTCACCGGCATGTCGACCACGGCGGACTGCTCCTCTCTCGACACATGGCCTATTTCCTGCCGATATTAAAGTCCCCCCGCAGACGTACGTCACACCTATTTAGCCTCTCACATACACTCACACGTATATGTTTTCAGCTGTTGCTTTATTTAAACTTCAGAAATACCTGTGTCAATTATCATCCACCCCTTCTTATTATATTCAGAGAAGAATTTGTTCACTAATTGGACTGCTGAATGAATGAATACTGGGGGGGGGTTCTACAGAGGACATATTTCCTTTAAGCTTTGCTAATTACATTCAGGTCCGTGGTGCCAATTAGAGACAAATTCTTAACATTTACACAATAAGCAGCCATGAGCAATGGCTAAATAGAACTGTACTCGAACATACATGCACGTTTGATTTCATGTGCGAACTCATTTTCTTCTGTTGTGCAGGTTGTGGATTTTAGCTAGTGGCGAGCGCAAACCTGAAAGAACCCTCAAAATTCAAACCCAGCACAAACGATCTCAAACACGGACCGGCGGCTGTGAAAGTCTCAGCCTTCTGGAGAAAAGATGGAACAGAATGGCTAGATGACCAAAAAAAACAAAAACCCCAAAACCTGAGTTTACAGAATATCCAGAGCCAGAACACCCACAGTGCTGGTTAGCGATGATGGCGGAGACACGGACAGGCCTCGCTAAATATTTCTCACATAGGAGCCCGTACGACGTCATTCGCCATTCCAGCTTTTGCATATTTACGTGATGATTCACGGGGACAATATCTGAGCGGCGATGAGAGAGAATGTTCGGAATGCTCGGTGTGAGACGCACCGCTTTCTAAAGATTTAATGCGGTGTTTGCGTCATGACCCCGGCGTTGTTACCGTGTTGCCAGACATTTAATCTCGCCTTTTATACGCCGTATCTGGTGTCTCCGGTTTCACCCGCTCTTTCTGTATTATCATTTACCTCCCCCATTCTCTCTCTTTTCACCCTCCCTGACCCCCAGCCGCGTTTTTCCTGAATACGAGCCGCGCGATTTACGATCCTGTCTCTGACACGTATCAAGAATCTTATCCGCCAAGGGCCTCTCCGTACCTCTAACGGTCTCTTTGTTCTTCCACCGGGCTCCGCGAGCACTCCCTCGAAGACCTTGTTCTCCGCCACTGTAATTCTCTTCTCTTAATGTTATTAATGTGCATCCCTCAGCACCCTGGCGGCCTTTTTCATCTTTCCATTTACTCACATTTGGGCCTCTCTCTGGCTGCTGCCTTGTTTGAAAACAGACCCCGCTTCCTTGATAGAAATATAGACCCGATTTAAACTTTGGACCTGACACACAGACATACACACATATACACACACACACACATGTCTTTGTGGGGTGAGGCTGAGAGACGTTCATAGATGTAATACATTGCCCAGCTCCTAACCCTAACCCTAGCCATCCCATCTATCTCCCAACCCTTACCCTGAGCTAAACCCAATTCTAACCTTAACCTTGAAACCATGTCTTGACCCTCAAACACTCCTCTGAAAGTGGGGGCCCAGCAAAATGGCCCCCCTTTGTAATGCGGCCCCATTTTGCTGGTAGGATGAAGGTCTGTGGTCCTCAGTTTGTAGCTAATGTGAGCGCGTGCACACACACACACACACACACACACACACACACACACACACACACACACAAGACACAGAAAAACAAAGAAGCAAGGAACTTCCATTGACATTAATGAAAATTTATAAGAAGTTATATAATGAAAGAAAAGAATTCTAGGAAGAAGCAAGAGAGCGAAACAGGGAGACAAACAAAAGAGGCCACGGTGACAACGCTGATCACCCCATTTCTCTCCGGTGGACTGTCTTTGGGATTTTGGCACCGGTCCCAAAAATTCCTCTGGAGGACTTCCCGCGATGATTTGTGGAGATGAGCTCTTATCCCCCTGTTGAGCTGATTTATGCGCAGTTTTATCTTCCGCCTCAGCCAGACATCATCGAGGTCACCATCACAACACTTTACATGCCCACACACTCAACGGGGAGCCACATCCATCAAACCTTTGTGACGGGTAATAGTTTTATCAATGATCAAATCCATTTCTGCAGGAGCTCTGCGCCATGATGTATGGGGAGACGTGCTGAGGCTCGGCAGACGGACGCGCACACAGACAGGCTCGTATTTGCCTGAATGTGCAATTTGTTGTTCTGCGGGCGGAGTTGATTTACACAGTCACCCAGTTGTCACAATTGCGTTCAAGGCAGATTACTTTTTTTTCTGAAACAATAAATTTTATTTCAAAGTGCTATCCGTGTAACACATTCACACTTAAAGAAAATTAGATGTCAGACAAAAGTACTTATACTTGGTTATTAGCGATTATTAGCTGTCACTTTGAGATTAACTGAAGATTAACATATAGTTATTGGCCATTTTCAACTGTAACTACAAGTTGGGGTACTATTAATCAAAATAAATATATATTCGATGACAAGTAAAAAAACACAGTAGCATAAAAGACACTTAAAATCAAGGGCTGTGTTACGAACCAATCATTATCCTTTACCTGTTATTATATACTCAAGTTATACATGAAATTATTATAAATTAAAGTCATATCTTATCACATTTACCAACAAAAGAGCATTAAAAAGGTTTCACTAAGCCACATGTGAGGTGGCATTGTTGATGAACAATAAAAATAAAGTTATATTGCTCGTTGTTAAACATCCTGTCCACTATGAGGCGCTCTAGCACCTGTTTTCTCCACACAGGGAAGGAAGGAGGAGCTGTGGAGGAGTCAGAAAAGAGGGGTTTGTTCTCCTGAACGCCCCGGGTGGGGTCACCAGAGGGAGGAACCCGAAAACAATGTCCAATCAGCGGCTGGCGCCAAACCGCCAATGAGCGTGGGCGAGGAAAGGCGAGGAGGGGGCTAACAGGAAACAGAGCAAATGAACCTTGATGAGAGGGGTGCAGGGGGAGGATGGGAGAGCAGAGTGTGGGGGGGGGAGAGGCCCTGGGAGAGGGGTGTGTGTCTGGTGAGAGACATGTGGGCTTTGTTGAAAAATCTGCCATGGCATATGTTTTGTCTTACATTTTTAGTTTAAGATATATCCCCCCCCCCCCCCCGTCCTCAAGCATAAATGCTGCTTTTAGGTTTAAGAGTTAAATCAGGTCCAGATTACAGGCGGGATGCTGCAAGAACAGAAAGTGGAACGATGCACAAATACCGTGTTTCAAGATGCCCGATTCATGAAAATAAGCCGAATAGCGGCAACCCGGGAAGGTGAGAGCGGCTCAGACAAGCAGCTGTATTTAGAAATCCCCGCTGAGCAGCGTGGGAAACGGCACAAGTTCCTGTCATTTTGTTGTTTTTCTTTGCTGCTGCTTGATTTGAGTGTTTACTCGGCCATTTATCTGTTGAGCGGGTTTCACGACGCGTGGGCCTCGGAAACCTCTTTAAAACCTGGACGCATAAATCCCGAACACACTGGTGTCAATGGGAGAAAAAAAAGGAGAAAAAAAAAAAAAGAGACAACCTTCGTCTCTTCCTCGGCTAATGGCTGACGTTGGAAATGGAGTCGGTGAAGGAATCGTTTGAATGATGAGTGAGAAGAGGAAAAAGGGCAAAATTAAAAGTAGAAAGAAGGCCTGACCTGCAGGTCTTCCCCCCCCCCCCGCCTGCCTACGGGCAGCCGGCGGCGCTGCCGTCCAAGCGGGTCAGTGGGGGTCAGAGGTCGCCCCGGACGCCCACGCGCCGACCTCTAACCTGTCGCCGCAACGCGGCTGATCCTCGCACGGTAAAAAAGCGAGGGGAGAGGGACGGGCAACGGTCAGCGAGGGAGCGCATCGGCCGGGTTTCATAAATATAAAGCCCACGACGACGATGGAGACGCCACCGCTCGACGTTATCACTAATCGAATACGCGTCCCCCCCCCCCCCCTCGGTGCATGGACAGGAAGCACACGCTGCTTTATTCGTTTACCGCTCACTTAATGTTGAAGGGTGGGGTGGGGGAGGGCCTCGGCAAAACTACGGATGATAGTTCTCAATGGGTGTGCAGGTACAGTTAAATGTTGATTATATACACAAACATGGGAGTTTCGTTGGGAAAGGAGTCATCGTTGTGCGGTTTAACTTGAGGGAGCGCGTCCGCATGCGTCTGTAAAGATGCATGTCGCAGAGGGGAGGGATAGCGCGGGAAGGCTTTAATTAAATCAAGCGGGGCCGACTGTAAAAGCCCTGCAATCTGAACAGAGGTTTAAATACGAGCGTACGAAGTGCACTTACCACATGAAAGGGTTCGGACTTCCAGGAAGCTTTCATCATCTGATGCCACGCTGTCGCTTTCTCCTGATATTTAAAATCTGGAACCCTTTATTTATGATGATTCTCTACAATCAAAAAAAGAAAAGAAAAAAAAAAGCAACACAGCGATTTTGAAAGCGGCTTATTTGTTCCAAATATGAGTGATTTATGCAAGGTTGCGGAGAATTAATGATTCATTTATGCGTTTTTCCTTGCTGAGATTCAGCTGTTGGGCATGAGTGCAGCTCGGAGAAGAGGAGTAAACATGCTTTATTCATTATTTAAACAAATAAATCAACAAATTGTTGGAATTCAGTTCACTGAAATTTAGTTAAAAGTGACATTAAGCTTTGGCTGGCAACAGCTCAGCTTCCTCTTTGTGGAAAACAGAGAGAAATGGTTATAATTCTACGGTGTTTCGCATGACAGAAGGAATGATGTAATGTGCGGCATTCACATAGTATATTACTTACACGTCAAGTGTGAGTGTATGTGTGCAAACTGAGGGGCTGTGATGGTAAGAGAATCCACACTTTCCTTTCATTTCCCCTCACTCTCTCCCACCGCCATTCCCGGCATCTACATTTTGAAGTTTGTGTGTCTGTATTTCACACACACACACACACACACACGCACACACAAACACACACACACGCACACACGATGGGAACTCGATCCAGACCGCAGCTTTCAGCACGGTCAGCCGAGTCCCCCGAGTCTGGAGAGAAGACAGAATTAAAGAGAGGGAGACGCGGAGGAGAGGGAGAGAGTCCAATTTGACCTCGGCGGATCCTTTCACACACACACAAACACACACACACACATGCACTCGGCGGCGCAACGCTGAGTGGTTGGGACAGCTGCGGGATAGTGACATCATCTTCAGTTGCCCGCCGCTGTGTTTGATCTGGGCTGAGGGGATGGATTGGAGCTGAAGCATCGGCCTGCTCCCTGGAACCACATCCTCCCCCGGAAAGCGAGCGGGACGAGCCTTTTCTGTGTTTGCGCGTTTCTCGGTCGGATGTGAGAGACCCAAAGCACGACACTTTCCTTCACCCCCCCCTCCGATACTTTGTGCGTATCATTGCGGTAATCAGAATGTTGTCTTCAGAGGTAACAGTAAATAGAGTCCGCAGAGGTGCCAGGCTGCCTCAGACGGAGTGGGGGGGGGGGCACTCTGAAACACTCTGAAACACAGCAGTCTACTTCGGAGGCTCTCAAGGGCGTACAGGGGGTACATAATGACACTCTATGATATGATCAGAGAGTACCCGCTGTGATTTGTGAGGTACCCAAGGCCTGCGTAGATTCATTAGGCATCTGACATCATCAGCAGCAGTAAATTAGCTGTTCCATGGAAATGAGGAGAGATGTAAGGTCGCTAAGGACGCTAGTTTTTGTCAGCTCAGTGACAAAGACGCGACATCAAGGATCAATACGGCCCGCGGGCGCGCACGCGCACACACACACACACACACACACACACACACACACATACACACACACAGGCTCTCACTTATACACCACGCCATAGCAACCTAACATGAACTCATGTATTACATGTATTAGTTCAGTCACATCACAGGGACCTTACGTCAGTGGTGAACATGCAGCAGGGACTGCTTACATGTTAACAGATCTATTGTAACATCTATTTTGTTATAAGTAGGAAAGCATCTTCATTTAATATAATTTGTTAAATACAAACTGTGTATTTGTGATGCTATACTATATATTTGTAGACCTTTAAACCTATTTTCTGGAGATATAGTGAATAAGCATGACTCATCTGGATTCTGGTCCAAAAAAAAACTTCCAGGGGTATGAATCATTTCAAAGTTGCAGATCCAGAATATTTAGCATATCCTGCTTGTTGTTTACTATAAGTCTGGCCAACTTGTCTTCTTGAACCTTTGCGCACTTGAATGTAACTTTGTAAGTTAAACTGGACCGTTTCATTCAGGTTCCACCCATCCATCTCCGCTCCCATTAAGGGGCTCAACTGGTCTAATCATGCTGCCCATCCTAAGTAATGAAAGTCCGTCATCTGTCACACACCTCGCGATGTCGCTGGCTGATCTTCGACAGCAGCGCTGTCATCGGCTCTCGCGGGCTGACCCCGGTGGCCAACACCGGCGCGGCACATCTGCCTTATTAGTTCCCGTTTCATCAACCTCATCAGTCAACCACATGGGAGTCATCAGCTTCCACCATCACTGACGTGTGGAAATAATCTGTGCGATGAGTCTGCACACCTTTTGCCCATATATCAGCATTTGTGATTCTCCTGGCAGCATGTGTCTTTAGGTGTTTTCTTTGCTTAGCCACCATTGTGTCGTCACCATTGTGCTCAGAGAAAGAGGCAAAGGAGTGTGTGTGTATATGTATGTGCTTGTGTGTGTGTGTGCTTTGTGTTTGTGTGTGCACACAGAGAGAGAGCAAAGGGCTACCACCTACCGAATCAGACAGCACACCCTGTCTCATTCCGCTCAAAGTCAGCATAGACACAAAAGGTGTAAATGCCATCTGGGCTAGGCGGCTACGCTACATCCACAAACAAAAGGGGCTCATTCAGTCACCCGGCCCAGCCACGGCCATCTGCTCTTGGTGAGAATGAGTGGGAGAAGGGAGCCCCCTGTACCTCCAGGACACCCACGAAGTCCCGGGATACAGCGGGATTCCAGTCTGATATCAGCATAATATTACAATCAGGGCTACGAAAATATGAATGAAGAGGATCCGCGCCGCGGGGGGGGGGCCCGACGGGATAAAGGCGGCGAATGATCCCGGCGAGCTACAGTGGGAATGAGAACACGTGCGGCGGCGAGACAATGGTGAAAAGAAGGCAACTGCTCTGACGACAGGGTGGAGGATGCTTGAAAGGGAGAATGGATGCATGCATGCAGCTCAGAGGCACAGATGTACACACGGAGGCGCGTCACGGCGGCCATACATCATCCTTTGGACTATGACAAGAGGGTTAAACTGATCTAACACGGCTGCGTTGGTTTGGGCGGACTAGTAACGACGTCACCGTCGTATGCCGGCGACCAAAGCAGCTCGGGAGTGCGAAGAACCCGAGTTTGGGATGAGCGTTTGGCGCAGTAAATCCTCGCTGAAGTGAACCCGCCATGGAAGTGCAGGCACATCGAGTACGCGCCAGACGTGCAATCATGCCACCCATGAAGAAATGTGCAACTATCGTAAATTTCCCCCCGTTGCAGTCTCTTCTTACTATTCTGTAAATAGACATAAGCCCAGAATTACTGTCAGCCGAGGTGTAATGTATCTGCATCACTGTGGCGGCAACACTCTGGAATGGTTAATGGCTTTTTTTTTTTTTTTTTTTCCGCCATTATTTCACTGCCAAATATCTGCGTCTTGCATCAAGCCTTATCCTTCCCTCTCCTCTGCCAATTCCCCTCTGTTTTATGGAGCCATAGAGTTATGGCCTTATAAAGCGTCAATGTACTTTGCACCTTTTAGTCTGATTTCGCCAGTTTTGTTATCCCATTCGCTGGCATTTATCATCGGAAGAAAAATGAAAGATGGAGCTAAAACGAAAGCAAAATGATGCATCTTCCCCCGCGGCTCAGTAATTCTGTGTTTGTTTAATGTCTCCATGTGTAAATATTAAGCAAACGCAGAACACTGCCGCTCACCTGCATTCCGGCTAATGCACAGCGCAGCTCTGGTTGCAGGATCGCATTAAGAGTTTTTTTTGAGTTGATGCTAAAGCGACGACTATCGATTCCATCGGAAACCTTGCCGACCACCTTATTAAATCCTACAAACATTTCACACAATCATGACTCCGCAGAATCACTCATCTGAAAGTACAGACACAGTGCACAGGCTAATAGCGGCCCCATGCTGTCATCATCGGATGTTGTTAAAGAGCGATCAGACAGTCACAACATGTCACGATCTTTTATATCACTGTCAACACATTAACTGAAAGCTCTTGTGCACCCAGTTCACTCTCACTGTCACCCGCTCGTTTGCCCCCGTTGGAATGCGCAGACAGGTTTGCCAATTTTTTTTTTTTTTTTTCCAAGCTCCGCGTGCATGTGTGAGCGTACGTGCATGCGAGGGCTACAGGCTGTCTGCCTTAAATTATGAGTGGACAGCTGAAATGCTGAAAAGCCAGCTGCTGATGAGAGATGCCTTGTCAAAATGCATGACTCGGGCTAATGAATGGACTTGTTCGCAAACACAACCTGACACAGAAAGTGTGGAAGCCTCCCATCGGCTGCTGACAGATAGTTCTCAGAGGCTTCAAATTAATGAAGCCTCCGCTCAAAACCTCAGCCCGCTGCTTAAAGCAGACTCTAAGCCATCAGATTTTTTAATACCGGCGCCGAAGTTTTTCAGAGGTCCATTTTCCTGATTGCATTCCTGTTGATAAAGTTCAGCTTGACACTTATGTCATGATTCATAAAGTTGTTACAAATTCATTTTTTTCTCATTTTATTTATTAATTCAGGTTTGCGTACGTATATAATCTCAGTCATATTGTGATATACTTTTGGATAATATCACAATATAATTTATATGATTGGAGGAAACTTGACTCAGATTATTTCCCCTTCCTTTGAGGTGTAGTACTCTAAGACGCGTCCCCTAACGTGTGTCGTCGGCGCAAATGTGAACCATGCTGGTGCCACATGTACTTACAACATGATGTCAAAGACAGGAAGTCCTCCTGTTAACCTGAGTGCCTCTGTGTGTGGGTATGTGTACCTGAAAGGCAGAAGGAGGTTTGTGGCAGGCTTTGACAGGTCTGGCATGCTCGCAGGCATCTGGGCTGTCAAACAAGCAGTAAAATATCCAGATACAAGACCAGGCAAGAATAATTGACTGACAGCTGAGCAGACTGTGATGCCTTCATAAAGACAAAACATTAAAATAATTACTCTCTGTAAAACCCTGTGCTCCTTACCCCCCCCTTCATCTCACCTTTCAGATCTTTACCGCCTTATTGCTGTGTGATCTCTTGTTTAACTGTGGCAGGCCTTAAACTGGAACAGTAGTAAAAAATGTGCAAGGGAGCTCTCAATTTGCTGCTCTGACCTGTCTGAGCAAGTGTGTGTGCACTTTTGTGTGTGTGTGTGTGTGTGCAAAATGCCAAGCACTAAGTTCCAAAAAATGTCCAAAATTGAAGAGTCCGGAGGCGTAAGGAATTCAGATAAAGGTAGCCCAGGGTGGAGGGAAGTGGATAGGAAACAGAGGGAGAGCCGAGGTTGTGTTTTCGTGCACGTTTCCTTGGTGAAGGCCTGTTTATGGTGCAGCTAGCGAGTGCTGTCAGGGCCTTTCACCTTGACAACCAGGCTTGTGTTTAAGTCGCTCTCCAAACAGGCACACAGAGAGAGGCCCCTGGCTCCTAACCCCGTCAAAACCTATGTAAACACACACGCGCGCGCCCGCACACACACACACACACCGGTTCATTTATCTTGCACGAGTTGTTCCACTACCTGTTTACGCTGCAGCGGAACGCTCCGGTGTGTGTCGGAGCAGCGCGCTCACCTGGAATGTAAGGTGAGCGCAAGGCGCGCAAAAGGTCGTGGGAAGCGAACGGGGTGTTGGGGGGGGGGGGGGGTACAGGTGTGTTTGGCCTCGCCCGCGCGAAAACGCGCAAGCGCGCCGGTGCGTCTCTCACTCCGCCGCTGTCACCATAACTCAGCGGCGGAGCAGACGTCTGGGCTCACAAAACAAAAGCCACCGCGCACAAAAGGCAGGATGGAGACGTGAATGAGCGAGGGATGCGCCGAGACGCAATCAAGTGCGGGGCTTGAAAGATAGATGGCCTAATGGGTGGATGATTTAAGTGACAAGAGAAATGACAGATGCTGCCGGATAAATGGAGAGATTGACAGATAGATGGAAGGGCAGACAGACGAATAAAGGCGGCTAGTGACAGAAGTAAAGGCGGAAAAGTCTTCAGCAGAAAGAAGATGTTGTGTTTAGCAGGAAAACAACGCGGTAAGGCTATCGGGCACTGCTGCGAGTGGCCTTTACACTTTTTCGTGACGGAGAGTGCTGACAGATTCTGAGGTAAATGCCAGAAATGGTCTGAAGGGTGTTTCAAAGTCTTCTGCTTGAAAGGACAGGCAGAGACAGAGGGACGGGATTGGTTATTGGTGCAATCTCCTTCCCCCCCAATCTAGCCATCCGCATCACGTCTCTCCCCGCCTCGCCTCACTTATCGCCGCTTTGGCCTAACGCCCAAACACACACTTACTCATATTTCTACCTTCGGGGGGACTTTCACAGACACAATACTTTACCCAGTTCCTTACCCTAACTAAAGTAAAGCTAATATTAGCCTTGATCTTGGATGGGCTGATTTACATGTTTTCAGGTGGAAACGCAAGAGATTAGTTCCATTTTGGCTGTTCGTTAACGCAACGCCTGAGAAACAGAAAAGAATGACACGAATACGGGCTCCAAAGCAGAACTATCTGGATACGCTACAGCTTACGTTGTGTAAATGCAAAACGGAGCGAGTCGCAGCATGTGCACTACAGCTGCAGGTTACTTGTGTATACAATCTGTTCAACGCACAAGATCTTTTCCAACCTGCGACCCAGTTTTGGGATAAAGTTCCACATACAGAGATTTCAGCGTATTTCGATTAGCACGACTCCCAATCCATGTTGTCCATGCTTTGTTTTTGTTTTGTCCTCTAATGTTCCTCTTAAAAGCAACGCCACCATCAATCTAGTGAAAAAGCTTTGTTTGCCTGCCATTAAAAATCTGTTCTGCTACTGTTGTGATTGCCTACTTCCTTAAAGTTCCGAGGACAAAAGTGCATACATGAGTACGCACGACCGGATCACTGTCACCCTCCCCTACTGGCCAAACATGTATACTACAGAGATTAGATCGTTTTCGCTACGTTGTCATCTGCATGGGGAACAGTTTTGTTGCGGATTTGGATCGAAATGTCGCGAACGTGCTCCAAGTCTTAACCCTCAAAGAGTCCTTTGAAGTTGTGGGGCCCGGCCAAAAGGGCCCCACTTTGCAAACACGGCCCCACGAGTAGAGTATTTTGGTACTCAATATGTATGAAATGTGAGCACACACACACAAACGCACACACACACACACACACCCAGAGTACTCAGAAGAAGTTTGACTGATACATCTGTACTTCATAATTATGTTGTGTGACTCCAACCCTCATAATCCTTTTGTCAGAGTCTTGCTGAGAGCGTTGACATCTTTGCATTCATTTCATCGTTGTTGACCATTTATTTGCCACGTTGTCTTAGTTAACGGTCTTCTGGTATTACAGACAGCTTATGTTACACAGGTGGCGACATTAATCAGCCGCGGTTCATATTTAATTTAGATCCAAATAAAACAGCAGACATCACTCAGAATCACTTGGCATGAGATAAATTCACGAACAGAGACTGTTGGGGTAAATGAAAGAGTAGCTAAAACTTCCCGTCTGCGCTGCACTGCTCCCATAGAAGTAGATTTTACGTACTGTCACAATGTGCTCTGCCACAATCGGGACAATGCGGTCCACCTGGCGGCCTCTCCTCGGTCTTTAGCCCAATCTCACGCACCTGTTCTCCCCGGTATTTAAACCCAGCCCTTAGACGCGCTCCCTGCCGGGATGTTCCGCATTTATTCCTGGTCTGAGTTCTCATTTTTGATCCTTCCTGCTCTTCCCAGCCTTGGTAGATTGCCTTGCTTTCTGGCTGACCTGGTCTCTGTCTGTTCCCCACCTGGTTCCTGTCTGTCTGATTCCACTTCCATGGGACTGTTTCTCCCTTTGGTCAATAAAGTGGAGATTATGGTTCCGTGGAAACATAGTTGTGGACTTCTTTCGGTTGTGGTTTACTTCCACTGTTTGCTCCAAACCTGCCTGCTGTTCATGCTGGCAAGCAAACATTGTACAAAAAAAAAAAAAAAGACTTCACCTCTGCTCTTTGTGCAGTTGCACGTTACACATGTGCCCCCTTTCCTATTTAAATTAAAATAATGTAAGTTGCTGATGTGTACAAATGCTGTTGGATTCGCCCAAAAGATAAAAACCTGGGTCTGCAGCGCTTAAGGAAAACGGGTTTAATAAGTGAAATGTGGCAGGGTGAACCATTTCTCAGGCCACTAGAGTGGGGAAATCAATAGAATAAAACCAGCAGTAAAGATTTGCTGACAGTAAAGCTGCACGAACGCAGGCAAGGTCACTCTCCTGAGATCTTTCGTGTTTTGTCTTTTCAATTCAAACATTATTAAAGCCACAAGCGGTGAGTCTTTCCAGCTTGAAAATATATATTTACTTGTTACTTTATAAGCTAAGGCAGAACTCAGGACAGGAGAGTGAGTTGAGGCATTGATTCAGTAGATTTTGGAATTTTTGTTTCCCAGTTTAGACCCATGAATAAGTATGAATGTGCTATGTCAATATTTAATAATTAATTCATTTATGCATCAGAATGTGTTGAGTTGTGTGGTTATAGTGAAACCAGGTGAGTGTGCACTCTAATCTGTGGGACACCACGTGACGAAATCTTAAAAGATACAGTGTAACCACACTTAAAGATACGTGTGCAAATGCACACATCTGAGCCCATTCGTAAACAGAAGCTCCAGTTTGTTCTCCCTGTGACGGACGTTCCACTGACCCTTCATTTTTGTCCACACACACACACACGCTCACTCGGGTCTCTCGTTCATTAATCTTCATTTCAACACACGCTCTGGCCGCCATCAGCACATGTGCTCCCGACAATCTTTTGGCACTGTGTGTCCTCTCTTTCAAATATGCGTTCACACACACACACACACACTTGCTCTTGGAGGGTGCTCTCTGATTGCTGACACTGATATCAGGTCCCCCCTGCTGCCGAGCTGTCCATCTGGCTGCCCGATCAGAAGACAGAGTGGAGTCCTCGCAGTGGGGCGTCTGTCACTGTGCATTAAGCGACCGCTGATGGCTGATATGAGCTGACATTGAGGATAATAATGTACTTGGTGCAGGTCTCGCATCGGGATTACAGTGGAACACGGCGACATCTGAGGTGGCTAGGGCGAGTTGTTTCGAGGGCACAGCGTTCCCTAATGATCGGGCAGCTCTTTTCCTGGATTTTAAAGGTGTCTGGGCCACGTCCGAGGAATAAATACACACAGGCCGTTACTGGGGGGGGGGGGCTCTGACATGCCTTACTGAATATCCACACAAGCACGATGTTGGACTTTTCCAGTATATTTATGCCTTGAGTTTAATTTCATTAAATCAAATGCATTTTGAAAACCGCGCAGTTGTTGTTTATGCATTGCTCACAATGACCCCTGACAAGGTTGAAAACAGTCTTTGACTCATTCCGCTTCCTTCCAGGGCTCTGATTTACCGTTAGAGAAAACAAAATAAACTCCAACTTTGCAGATGGCCCTGCAAATCAGCGCCGCTGAATGATTCAATCACAGAGTTTATTATGACTTTTACGGAGTGCATTCCGAATGAACGCCTGAGCACGAACAGTCGTGTCGGAAAAGAAAAAAGAAAAAAAAAAACATAAAAAAAAATCAGACACATACGCTTAGTTCATTTCTCTCTTTCCATTTTCAGCAGCTTCCTCAAGCTAATAGCTCTGGAAGATACCTTGAATTCTTATAAACCTTGACCAAAAAAAGACACAAAAAGTGTAAAGCCATGTGTTCAGTCCATTTATTCCCAAACTGTGGTGAACACAGGAGGCTGTGTGGGCTGCGCTACCATTGTCTCCAGCTGTGAGCTGGCTGTCAGTGAGGTATTTGGGGTGCAGGCCGGGGGCAGCAGGAAGGTTTAGGTGCTGTAATCAAACTCCCCTTATTCCCCCCAGGCTCATTACAAGGCTCAAATTCTGCACTAATTGGATAGCAAGTCACACGACAGCCAGGGGACCCCGTCTGCCTGGTAACCCCTGGAGACAGATGAGAACAGAGTAGTTTTATTATTTTCAATTTGTCAGGAACTTCAGGTTAGTTTTCTGAGGTCTGACAAAAGCATTTTTCAATTATGGTAGCAGGAAATAAAAGGGGTACGTATAACTTGCTGCAGCAGCTAAACTGGCAGGATACACTGTCGTTTTGAAATTGTAACTGGATGATGAACAACTTCTATCTGTTATATATCTCACGTCTGTAACAGCCTCCTCATTTGTCCGTTTTCCTCCTTTGGCTTTGGTCCCAGGTGCCTCTCATTTCACGTTTATTGTTCTCCGTTCTTTGACCGCTGAACCGTTACCCTAAAGAGCAACACAATCGTTCGCAGTCGCACTTTATCACTTCATAACCCGCCGGCTGATCCAGCTTTCCCTCTTGAGAAGTGAGGGATGTTTTCATTTACCTGTGTCTCTCTTCCTCCACCTTACGGAACTAACGTGTCTTTTTTTTTCTTGCACCTGGGATGGGTACTTGAGAGATGAAAGCAGGGTGGGGGGGCAGGAGACAGTGGATGGGGAGATGGAGGAGAACGGGAAACGCGATCCATCATTAGATGTTTCTCCCTCTGTGAAAAGGACCTCAGTGGGGCGCCCTGGATCAAAGCAGACCACGGCCTTCCTGCAAATGAATACCAATTTTACATGTAACTGAAAACTACAGTAGCAGCCAGTTAGTGTGCAGACAAAACGGTATAAAAGTCAACTGTTTTTTTCTACAATTGTTGATTTTGATTTACTTTGAAATAATAAAGACTAAATAAAAGAGCCAGCCCACATACTGTATCAAGCCTTGTGTTTTATTGCATTTCACCATCAGGCTGTACGCTCCAAAAGCTGCTGCATCTCAAAATACTATCATGAAGTTTAGCCACAGCTGTGATGAGCATTAAAGATAATAATTTCCCCAGAAGTTTGTCTGTTGGTTTGTTTCTCTACTTACAGAATCATGTGAAAACAACTGGATGGCTCTAATATGATAATCTTATCGGTGGAATGTGAAATGGATTAAGAACAAACTAGTAATTGCTGGTGGGGATCCTGGAATTTTAATTTTAGGCCTTTGTGGAAGAACTCACTCGATGGAGTGCCACTTCAGTTTGGATTAAAATTGCTACTTTGTTCAAATTGAAGCACATATAATCACAATAATAAGCACTTGGCTCAATATGGAGCGAATGCTGGAACACAGAACAAAATAAGTCTTTAAGGCCAATGTTTTGTATTTTTGTGCATCCACTCTGGATTTCCATGACAAAGTGTGCAGAAAAAAAGTGGGAAAAGTATCCTCTTTCTACATTTGACCTGCAAGACAACTATTTGTGTTCCTAATTAGTGTGTTTGATAAAGAATTGCCACTCTCACAGCACAACACGGATACCTACTAATGGAAGAGAAGGATTGTGTGGAAACACGGAAAAGCCTCTGGTCTGTGTGTCACCATTACTCGGGACTCTATTGCCAAATTGTGGACACACACGTACAGTACATATACACACACATCCCAACCATCATCCCAAGTGTGACATCAGAAATTTGACAAAGACAAGCTGGCCAAGGCGTCTCTATTTTAACAAGCTCCAGCTGAGAGTGGACACGGGCCACTGTTAGTGTATATATAAAGCTCCCAGGGTGACACAAGGCAGCCCTACTCATTCATTTTCTGTTCCTGTGAGGCACACCTTCGGCTCGGAGAACATGGCAGCTCGCATTTTGGCAATTGGGCATGTTGCACCAACAGGAAAAAAATAAAATCAAACACTTAAATGGCAATCAGTTGCACTTGTTGCTGATTGAGCCACAACTCCATCCGTTCACCCCCCCGCCTTCCATCCCTCTCCTTCAACTTCTCCTCCACCACCTCCACCTCCTTTACTCAACTGTGAGTGATTAAGTTGAATGGAAAGGGAGGGTGGTGGCCGGGTGACTGGTGGTGGGGGGGGGTAAGGGTGAGAGGAGGGGACAGGGTACTCACTCACCGACTGAGTAATGGCTTCCAGAGACCCCCGACTACCCGGCTCTGTGCAGTACAAGGGCTAATCAGGAGTGACGGCTCACCCCGTTTGGACAGTGTAAAGGCAGCCCCACGCCTGTCAGATGGAGACATGGACAGCCAACCTCCCCCCGGGACCCCCACCACTTGGGAAATGTCGAGTAAAAAGAGCAGACAGAAGACAGAGAGGGAAAGAGAATGATTCAAACAGAGCGCAGAGAGGCAGAGAACAGCGTTGGGGCAGGAACACAGAAGGCCTATGTACTGTGGTATTGCAGTGTTTGTTTCGTGATTGTGTATCAGATTGACTGTGCGACGTTTAATAGAACCCCGGAACCACTTGAGAAACCAATCATGTTCGTTCAACAGCACAGACAAAAACCAATACTATGGTGCCATTTCTGTGCGTCAACACATGTGCATCTACGGCAAGCGCACTCTTGTAAAGGGCTGCGATGCGGTCTGCTGATTTGTGCAGCTTCCGCAGCGATTGGTTTCCATCACGCGTCCGTGGCCTCAGCAGCGCTCCCTCCATCCCCGCAACCTGACTTCTTTTCATTTTTCAATTTCACTTTCATCAACCACCACCACCGCCTGTTTTCTTTTTTTTTTCATTTTTCTATTTCCAGCCAATGACAGAAAGCGTTTGAAGTGTGAAATTAGAAAGCGCGCGTGTAAATAATGGCGTGCGTTACGGGGAACATACACGTGAAAACAGAAAGCATGATCACGCACATGCTGTTGCATAAACCATGAGACAAAATTCATTACCTTCAAACTGAGCGATGAGGAAACACTGAGGCGAGAGCGTGGACTCCAAATGACATAATTATAAATAGAATATGGTCATGTGACTTCTTTGTATTGATTCTTATAGAGTGGCATTTGAGACCATTGCGTAAAGTATGCAAAAAGGTCTGTGTATATACCTTTTGCGACTGACTGGGACATGGCGGACAGACTTTAAGTGTTATTTTGTTCTTATGAGGTCTGTCTGTGAGGAAGTCCCTGTTCTTTGTCACTTTTTGACACATGAACACACACACACACACACACACACACCACCTGGGTTTTAACTGACAGAGTGAGATGTTTGTGTGCTAGAGGAGTGGAGAAGGAGGTCAGGGGCGCAAGGGCAAGCAGGTCCTTCAGACGTCCATCAAAATGACAGGTACCCCAGCCTTAAAACTCCCTGACCTACCTGAAAATGCTAGTTTCCCTCCTTTTTTTACAGACACACATGCAAGTGTCCACACACACTGAGAATTCCAAGCCTAAATAGTACATATCCCTGCAGGGAAGGAGACCAGCTCTTAGCAATTAGAACATTCTGTTGCCATGAAATCACTCTAGAAATTAGCTCCAGGAAGCAAGAGGAGGGAGACAAAGTCCTAAACAGAGACCAAAAAAAGAGAGGGTGTAGGTAGGAGAGAAGGGGTGTTCTGGATCTCCTCAGCAGTCAAACGAACAGCTCACATGTGCTGACAAGGTGAGAAGGAAAGAATTTAGAATGAACCCGGATAATGACTGCTGTTAAGATTACCAATTAATCCTCTGGCCTCGTGACACGTTAGATTTGGATCCAGGGAAACAACCCTGAGAGGTGAGAAAGGGGTCCAACAAGGACTCGGTCACATAAAACCCTCGCTCTGGACATCTGAGTGCTTCCGGTGGCTGACAGTGTCCAGCTCTTGAGTCCTGACAGCAGGAGGAACCAGGGTTCACATCTCAATTCACAACAGAGGAGACCTGCTCCGTGTTCTATATCATCCTAGACTACAGGCTACGACATCTGTGCTGTTTTTCCCCAGATCCACAACGCTCCTGTCGCCCCTGGTT
Organism: Lagocephalus sceleratus; assembly: GCA_911728415.1. NCBI lineage: Eukaryota > Metazoa > Chordata > Actinopteri > Tetraodontiformes > Tetraodontidae > Lagocephalus > Lagocephalus sceleratus. The sequence continues at coordinate 4,313,324 of CAJVRN010000087.1, read as the reverse complement.
TACCCTGCTGGGACCCTCTGCCATTACACAAACAGCATCTGCCAGCAATCAGCTGCTGACAAGCCTCGAGCCACAATATTAGCCAGTGCCACCTCTGGCCTCTGGCCATGCTGTTTAGCAAAACAGTTGTGAGACGGCCTCAGGGATCATTTGCATTGGCCATTTCTACAACTTTGGAATAAATGGCCGTGTGTGTGTGTATGTGTGTGTGTGTGTGTGCATGAGCCCAGCTGCGGGTTGTTAGTAGCCAATTCAGCCTAGTGGGGAAGGGGCACCAGATGGTTGGCGGGAATGGAATGACTGAGAGTTGAAAGAAAGAGGTGTAAAGTGCAATTAGAGAAGACGAAGTAAAGCTTTCAGGATCGGGAGCCGCAGCAAAACTTTGCGCGGACAGGAAACTTTTCCATCCCCTGAACTACAATGCAGACCACGGACAACAAGACCCAGTTGCCAGGGAATCAACACACTGCAACCAAATGGGCTGATGGAGGGCTTTTGGCGGAGATTTCTCTCTATGATGCGTGTGGGCTTCAGTTCAACACTTAAGCAAAAGAAGTACCTGGCAAACAGAGTCAATTAAGCATGTTCGTAATGGGGATGAAATGTTGTTCCAAGGTTGTGTAATGCATCTGATGTTATTGCAATAATACGGCACGTGTTTTTCTTTACGCGGGGGAAAGTTGAGCGAGGCTCACGCAACTGGGTGAGCTGCTAATCAAGTGTTTATGACTGCAGTGAAGCCAGTGAGGTATTTTGTGGTAGGAAATCGAGTTCCCACTCTCTGCTCACCCAAACACGAATCATTATTTGGCCTCCTTGATTAAAGAATGCACTGTGTGATGTGCAGTCTGCTGATGACAAGTTTCTTCCAGCACATGCATGAACGAGTCAACTTTTCCTTTGTGCAATCTTGCATATGTGCATTGTATATGTTTGTCTCATGTCTGATTAGCTGCTGTTTCTTTCAGGTGTTCCACATCCTCTTGTTCTTTAATCAACGCCCTGACAGTGCAGGAAGGAAACTCCACTTCAGGAAGTGCCTGTCTAACATAGTGCTGCCACGGACCGATTGCCAATCAGACATTCATGTGAGGAAAAGGAAACACGGTGTTTCAGTTCTCAGTCGTTCCCAAATTCAATTACAGTAGAATCCTATCCTGAAAGGGAGGCGTGGCCTTTTATGTTTTGTTATTTTTTTTCCTGTGATTGCCATCTTGTTGATGGATGTGACAGGAATACACAGCAGTTACAGTCCATGACTCAACACCCCTGCATAAAATCTTTGTAGGAATGTCCTTCAAGTTGAACTGGAGTTGTATCTGGAGTGCGCAAGGGGTCACTGAGCCCTCCGCTCAGGTGCTGAGTGATGATGTCATGCTTAGCAAACCACCACAGAGACAGAAAGATGGAAAATAAGAGCTGCAGACTGAAAAATGCAAGAAGACAGAGATTGGATGAGATGGTTGAGATGTTTCTGGGTGCGCTGGCTGGGAACATACAGTGCTGTTTCTTGTTGGCAGGGGGGGGGTTTGATAAACTGCTGAAACTTGACAGGCCTATTGGGTGGAATCATGCTTGCTTTATTGTAATGCCTTTTGCAACAACTTGGAACTGAGAGTGAAACAAATACAGGGTGGGGAAAAAAATGAAAAATGTCTTTTTCGTGTATTGACATCAGTCCAATTGGGTGCTTATTTTAGAGCCACTACTGTATCTTATTGTGTTTGGTTTTTAGAAAATCTTGTAGAACTAAAAGAGTCGGAAAAGTTGAGTTGGGGCAGAAAAAATGAGCCTGTGCAGAACGTATATGGCTATGTGCTGTACTCATTCTAGCATTTTCCACTGCGGTCCAAAGCAGACACTTTTGAATTAAGACGCAATCTCACAGATGTAGATTACATCACTTAACCCGACAAAGGTATTTAGATTATAACCCAGTGAAATTAAATCAAGACTGAAGCAACAAACCCTTTCTATCCCTAGAGGTGCAGATGAAAACTTAATCAGCAAACCCCAAACAGTGTCCAAAACTGTGATATATATCATGTTTCCAGTAATGAGCAAGTATTCATTTGTGTACAAGTGAACAGATCAGAATAGCTTCTGGATGGATGAAGTGACAATCACAATGAGCAACAATTCCTCAACTGTTCCCAACATTCACTCAGTCGGTGGGTTTACGGATATGCAAATACTAAAAATCAGAACAAAGAAAGCTCTACCGCAACCCCCTATGGCGCTCTTTGCTTTCAAAGGCAATTTGGAGGACAGAGAGGATGCTGAAGTAAGCAGAAAATAGCCTTACTTAGCTGGATCTCTCAACAGACGCATTATGCTGCTGTTAGGGTGAGGGGTGAAAGGTTAGAGGCAAAGGGGAGGGGCTTGCCTCTGGTTGATGGCTCTCTCCTTCACCCGAAAACCAGCTGCCCTTACACACACACACACACACACACACCAAACTCAGTGCCAAGTGCTAGAATTATGCTGTTGGTAGCTTTGTAAGTGTGATTGCAACATTACTTTTCACAAACCGATTGTTACAAATTGGTTAAGTTACAGTATTTCAGTAATGACATCGCACTTATGCCTTCAAAAGTGAAAAAGTACTTTTATTTTCAGCATAGCTCTGACCATGCTTGAAGTCAATGGCCAACCACACTGCGCGCATAATGCTCACTATGATGAAAGATTAGAGCAGTAGCTGAAATGAGCTTTTATATATTATTATATCTACAAAGTAGCAAATAGCGATGAGTGCTGAAAAGCTGTGAGAGGCATAGGCCTAAGGAGCAGATGTTAAACACACTGTGACTGAGGGGAGACAGGTCGAGGGACAAGGCTATCGGCAAGGCATGACGACGCCATTGAACTGAGATAAACATACAGCACCTGCCAGGGATTTGTTATTTTAAATGAAACCTCATCTTTCAAGACCAGACCTCAAAGTATGCAACATCTGCATGCTCAATCAAGTTCAATCGGCCTAATATCAAAGATTTCACATCTCTGAAGAAAAGAAATTCATGTCTTTAATGCAGAATCAAGAGTTTGATTACCCCCCCCCCCAGGTCTGATGTAGGTCTGAGCCATCAAGGTGATGGAAATAAGCACAGGCGCTGATCCGTAGGCATGATCGACACGTGTGCTGGCCCGTGAGCCCTCATAGGATCTCGCTTTCTCCTCCTCTCCCATTCTGTCATCTTGCCGTCTCTCTCATGGTTTCCTCCCATGGTTTATTATTACGGTATAATCGCTTCCATCTGCCTGTCAAGCCACCGGGTAGACCGTGATTAGGAAAGAAAAAAGATGGTGAGAGCGTGAAAGAAACTGAGAGCAGGAGGGATTTCTCTCTCCAATATAAACACGTCTCCTCCCTCCACTCCCCGTCAGGCCTAATCAGAATGCTGCAGAGTCACTTTTCTTGTTCTGTCCAGGATATTATAATTCAGCATGACTTCTGGACAGCTTCATGCACAATTAGAAATTCAGCGGCTCTGGGCAAGAAAACGTGATTCAGATTAGTGCTGTATTCCATTACTGTTTACATACGATCCCTCTTGCCATCTCACAGCCTCTCAGTTTCTCTTTGAGGCCTTTGTATGTGTGTGTTTGGATGCGTGAATGCACTTACACGTAGGATGTGTACGCCAAGAGGAATTTATTTACCCGATCCCAATTTCAGGACAGCCAGAGCATTTACTGATACTTTATAGAGGTAGAAACGTAAACACATTAAACCTTGTTATGCTGTTCTGCTACAACCACATGGCGAGAGCCGGTAGCAATCAGTTATGTTACAAATGAAAACGTTTGATGTGTACATCTCGGGTCAAAAGAGCAGCGAGGGAATACACAGTGACAAACCACACAAGACCCCCCCAATCCTATGATCTCCAATCAGATTAGACCATTGGCCCAATTACAGCCAATCAGAGGCAATTAAATTCAATTATAGCCAATTATGGGTAATTAGAATGCCCCAGAGATTGATAGCTCTGAGAGATGCAGCAGTAAGCTGTCACTTTCAAGAAACGTTGACGCTCATCAGATCTCTTTTTCATTCAGACGGTCCAACTCTGTCCAAGAATAAATGCTTTCCAAACAAAGGTATTCCTTTGAAAGGATGCCGGGAGCCTCAAAAGATTCCGGTGATAACAGAGCAGGCCTAAAATATAAGTAAGATAGAACTGCGTTTCTCCATTGCCCGCTTGTCCATCTTGTCCAAATTATGGAAGCTCGAGCTGAAACTGAGACACCGAGATGCTGAAATGAATGACCGCCATTCTGCAATGTGTCGCTGCCAGATGGTTTCCCTTGCTGCTCAACCTGCTTGATTGTCAGCCATTAACCGCAGAACAATCTGATCATTTGACAGTTTGGTATTTTGGTGATGTGGTTTGAAAGGCATTGCGGTATGCTTTTATTCCCAATTCCAGATCATTTCAAGTATAGTATTGGTAAAAATACCAAATGCTGTTCTCATGGATTTTCTGGAGTTTCCCTCCATACTGAATGTTTTTGTAATAGTTCAGGCCCTCTCACTGACTGCTATGGAATGTCTAAGCAGTGTGTTATTGTATGGATTTAAGTTTCGGACTGCCAAGGTGTTGATGTTTGACTTGGATTGATGCAAGATATATGGACACTTATTTCCAGCATCTAAAATCCTGTAGGCGAGGGGAACATGTGGAAAGTGAAAAAAAAACCCCTTCAGTTTAAAGTCAAACTGACATTCTCAAGCTCCAAAGCTCCATTGCTTTTGTCCATCACACAACAGGGCTGCTGTCAATCAAAATGTCAACCTCTGACCGTGTCCCCACCCCTTTTTTATCATTGTGTCCACTTAAAGCTGTTATATCATGGCCTTAAATTTAAGTCGAGTCTGGTTTCCATTCCCCAGAACAATTTATTTTATCTTTTTGATCAAAATTTCTGTATTTGGATAATGTCTGATAGGGAATAATGAGGCCTATTCCAGAAAACACGGAGCCAAGATAAAGTACATAAAGTGTACTCTATTGAGTCTTGTGAAGATTGAAATAATTACAAGAAAATACTTGCATAAAAGCTTCCTTGTGTTTTACTCTGTCAGAATTCCAAGAGAGTGCATGCAGGGTTTTCTCATTGCACGGGACCTGTGCAGAACTGGAATAACCGCAAGCTAACTTTAGGTAGTAACTTTGGATGATCTCTGTAAATGACAGACATCAGACTAGTTGATGTATTCTTGTGTATTTGCTTGTATTTGTTTTATGCTTTTCCTTCCTTGCGCTTAACCTAACCTTGCATTTGTGGCTTCTTCTCAAGTTATATAATTTCACAAGAATTGGAGGGTTTGGACTTTGTGTGTGCGTGTGGTGTACGATGGGGGGGGGGTGTTCAAAGGAAACATAAGGGATAAACAAACATACTTGCAAAATTTTAGAAGGCTCAGCCTTGATTGCCTGGCTTAGATTGAGTCTGCCCTGGCTTATTTGTCTATGTCACCAAGATAAGCATCACAGCGATTCTTCGACAAGAAAAATGACGACGGGAGAAAATGAAGAAAAACACTTGGGCTGGGCCAGAAGAAAGAAAAAAATTGCACATGCACTCATAAACATGGATGTGCTCACTATTTTACATATACATACAAATTCCACCATGCCTTTCTCTGGCCCCTGCAGTGAAGAGACCTCTTTAAGAGCTGCCAGTCAAGGCTGGTCACCATGGAAGTGACGGGAGCTGGTAACAAAGACCCTTAAGAGTTTCTCACAAGGCAAAGGAAAGGCATACAGAGAGACAGAACAAGAAAAAAGAATGAAAGAGACAGTGACATACTTACTGGGAGGCATATCAACTCTCGCGCTGCACATAGATTTGACAGAGCAAAGGAGACGCCACACAGATGAAGATGGATTGAAAGGAAGTGATGGACAAATGGGACAAACATATTGAGATAAGAAGAGTGGAGGGTGCCTGGAGCGATGAGTCTAATTAAGCCCCTCTGGAAAGCCTCCCACCCATTCTCCATTTACACATTTTAGTACACAGATAGCACAAATATATACATTGAAATGATAGGAAGATCTTTCAAAGCACGTATGTCTGGGATGAAGGCAAGTGTAGGTGGAGATGGTTGGCAACCAAAAAAAAAAAAAGAAGTCAGTGGGAGCGTGAGACACTGGGTCAAAAGGTGAGGGGTCAGATGGTAAAAAAGGGCCTGGGCAAAGGCCTTTTTTGCTATAGGGTCAGATGGGTGCATGGGTTCCAGGCAGAGTGCCAAGCTGATTGAAGGTACTTGGGTGGGCTTGCTGATGGGAGAGAGGGCCAGGAAGTGGACGACGGAGGTCCAGAGGGTTAAGGTGAAACTTAGTACAGTCAGAATTCCAGTCAACAAACTAGATAAGTAAGCAGTTTGATGGCTCAGAGCCATGTCTTTTGACTGAAAACTGCTAAAATAACGTAAAATGAAAGTAAAGAAAAACATAGCTGCATCAAGGAGGTTGGAACCTCAGCCAGCAGCATCTGTCTCTCTTCTACTTTTCTCGGCTTCTACAGCTCTGTGCCTATTTGACTCAGCTTTTGCACACTTTTCATCCCGATTTTGACTTGAGAGGCAGACCTGGGAGGCAGTCAAGCTGCCCCTAAAGACTCGGTGACACAGGGATAGAACGCAGAACAGAGTGGTGACAGACAGACTTGGGGAAAGAAAGAAAGAAAGAAAGAGAGAGGAGGACAGACAGTGAAAGAAGACAGGGGCCTTCAGTGGAGGAGGAAAAAGAGCCAAAGGCGCAGAAACAGCGAGATGTTTTTGGAAAAAAGAGAGAGAGAGAGGAAGAGGAAAGAGAGGCCAAAAAAAGAGAGTGACACAGAGTGCAGAAGAAGTGAAAGTGTGACTTGAAGAGATTACTTTCAGGTTCAGAGACACTGTTTGGCCGCTCACTGGCTGTCACTCAGTGTTTTGGCTCCTTGGGGGAGGAACGGCTGGTTCTCATTGGTGTCATTCACCTGTCTATCAGCCTGACAGGAGGACCATAGGGCCCCATGTTGTGGTGCGGAAACTGTCCGTCAGCCCTGCAGCAGCTGCACATGACATCATCCAAGATCAGGTTTGGAGCACGCATACGCAAAAAGTGCGAGACAGAGCACAGCTATGTTGAAATTGGAAATTCAGAGTAAGGATATAACGTAGCATCGGTGCCATTTGTGGCCCAAAACCCACAGACTCATTATGACACATGCCTTGAATCTGACTTTCAAGGCCCTGCCAATCCCCTGGCTGTCCTCCCCTCCACTTTGCACCGCGAAAGCCCTTGTTATACTGGCAGGACATCAACCTCAAGACATCAGCATGCACACACAGACACACACACAGACACATTGAGAGTACATGCATCTGCATATGACAGCTGGACAGCCCAACCGCCAAAGAGGAAAGACAGATGTGCGTGTGCATCTTCGCTGTAATTGGCCAGACACACACACTTTTACACATCGAAGAGAATCAGTGCATGAATAAAAACCTGTCTCGCTGACCTAGGCGTAGGACACACAGACAAGGAGGTTACAGGAAAACCTGGAAACGAGACAGCACCCATCTGTTTTGACCTAATTTAACATGGTCACTAAAACAAAGACGACAAGGACCTGCTATGTGAATACTGTTGAAGTCACTGTCAAATGAAAAAGGCTTCTGGCTCTCGTCGATACCCTTTATTCTGTCTGTCCCTATTCATTCAAGCAACACGGAGAGGCACTTTGTTTTGAACGTTAGCTCCTGCTCCATATTGGTTACATTTGTGTGGTCATGGTCTAACTGCATCGAGAAAAAAAGTACTGATTCAGTGCTCATGCTAAAATGATATCGTTATATTACGACATGCTGCCTTTATGATGTTCATTTATGTGATATATGGTGTTTTTTTTCTGAATGTATTATTCAATAAAATAGAGATTTACCTATTCAAATGCTAAATTGTGATGTTGAAGTAGCTGTTAAGGACTCAGCATGATCAGTGGTTCTGGTCCAAAATACCAGATGTGGATTTGAATCCTGAGACTCATTTTTCTGATTCTGCACAATCAATAAAATGCTAAAGTAAATTTTGGCTGTTCTGTTTATCTATAACTTAAAACTGAGCTACCAATATCTCAAATACATTTGTGCGTTATTAATTCATAAGAGGAAATGCATGCATGTGCATAGACATGCTTAGACTTTGTGGAAATTTTTTTTTTGCTTTATTTCTGTAGGAGCCTGTGTTGTGTGCACACAGAGACATTCACATGTGTGGTCATAGAAGAATACACGTTGCACCCACAAACACACACACACACGCAGCAGATGAGGAAATGGGAACTGTTGAACCATGTCATGGTGACAGCTATTATGACAGATGACTGTATCGTCTCAGAGAGTAAATCCTTTTCTCTTCATTTTTGTTCCTGGGGTCTGATTGCTTTCTCCCACCAGCACGCCTGCACTTTCTTATCCTATTTTGGCCAAAAAGGGACATTTGAAATGTCACATGGTGTGCATGACACAGACAACCATTAAGATTGTGGTGGAGATTAACATGCATGAATAAATGTAGTGGAAGATTTTTTTTTGGGGAGGGTTGTTTTTCTCAATGTCATTTATTGCTGACTGGAATGTGTGTATTTTTCAAAAGATTTACTTCTACTGGTAATAGCAGTTTGTGCCAGTTAAAAACAGGCGTGCAGGCTTCTTTTGTAGAAATCAGGACACCCCGCTGAATGTCTTCGCCTTTGCCTTTGATGCGTTGCCCGCTGACAGTTCTGTCTGTCGGTGAAAGCGGCCAACAATCTGCTCATGCACCATGACAATCCACAGATTCCACGAATGTCTCGCATGGATGCTCAGAGGCTTCGGGATGGTTGCCCAGACACTGTCGCTCACAGAGAAATGTCATCCGGATCACTTAAGGTCGCACCTCGCGAAAGCACATCCTGCTGTCCATATGCTGCTGTGTGTGTATGTGTGTGTGTGTGTTTTAATATCATGTCTGGGTTTTATGCCTTGATGTGTTGACGATCAAGCTGATGGTTGTAAATCTGCGCTCTTATGGCAGTGACCTTTGGAGTAATAAAAATGATAGATGGCATGGACAAAACCCAGTGATTTCTCAGAAGAAGTGCTGAGCGGAATCATTTCACCACAGATACAAACAGAAATCAGGGAGGTTTATTGTACTTACTTCCTTATATTCCCTCTCGCCTTTATTTCTCCCCGTTGATGATTTCAGATTAAGCCCCCATGGAGGTCATACAAGAATAATACAGCATTAAAAAATGTAAAAATATGTCAGCGTGCAGACACCATTATAGCAACATAGATCATTTAAGCAGCCCCTGAAATTACCTCCAGGCCTCACGGAGGAAAATAATAGCCGCGTGTTTGAGAACATGAAGGTGCTCATATGCCTCCACATATGCGCACATCAGATGTGGAGATTTCAACCACATGTCTGATTGTTTCTCAACGAAAAAAAAAAAAAAAGAAACTGCAGCACACGAAATCTTTGTCGTAAACCTGGTTTTTCTGCCTTTCAATAGGCAACGTAGAAATATAATGCAAAGATACCCAGATGCCCTGAATCTGCAGGGTAGAAAAGTAAAATTTATGTTGCATTCCTCATCTACTCTACTGTTTTATATCACTCAGATTAGTGCCGTGCGCTGAGCACGGGGGCCTCAGCTACTTCTTAAATCTGCCTCTGGTGGGTCTTGAAAATGCCCCATGTGCCAAATGAGCGACATAAAGCATGCCCCAACGCATGGCCCAAAACGACAGCCAAGCAACAAAGCTGTCAGTGGAGCCAATGAGAACAGTGCAGCCAAACTGTTGGCTTTTATAGCCTACAACTCCCAGTCACAAGTCCTCTAATGCCCCATTTAACAAGCTGAAAATCCTCCATTTATTCCCTCTGCATTTTTCCTTCTTGGACTCTGCAGTTCCAAAGAAAGTCCAGTTGAAATACAGCAGTTTAGCCCATAAAACACGATAATGGTTTATTTATTTACTTGCAATAACCATATTCATTTTCACACCACTGAGGAATTGTCGTGCTGATGATCCTTTTATGTTTGCTTATGCTATGCCGGATATCACAGAGTGACTTTGGACAAGAAGAAGACGAAAAGCAGTGTCCATGGAGAACCTTGGACGCCCGCTCAGCTCACTTGAGCAACAATCGGATGAAGCCTTCATCAGCGTTTCGCTCCGCCAGTCACAGACCAGTGAAACCAGCACCGTGTCCCCGGTAAACACACACCTCTTCCTCTTAGAACAATGGTATCAGTCATGCAGGCCAGAGACACACACGGAGTGCCCCATCATGGGCATTAGCTATGGGGATCGGTTGCTTTAAACAGGAGACGTGGGTCTTGTTTTGGGGTGTAACAACCGCAGATGAATGACTTTGAACCTTTGTCTCTGTTTATTAGCTGGATTTCCTTTTGAAACAGGCGCATAGGGACAAAAATGTAGCGGCATGGACAGAATAAGTAGTCTGGATTACCATATTATCAAACATCCCACTCTATTTTCATGCATTTAAATAATTTCCAGACATATATTATGGTTTTATCTTATTTTTTATCATAGGCTTCAGCACTCTCAATGAGAGTGGAAAGCATTTTCAACCCCTCCTCATTTCATTTCACTTTATGACACATTTTGGCATCCTATTTTACCATCTCTGGGAGGAGAAATTAAATCAGTTTGCAATGCATGACACAAAATAGCAATGAAAGCCTCACATTAGGCAGATCTGCCTGGCAGATTGGTTTTACATTCCGCTGAGGTTTTGTCTGCTCCTGCTGTTTTGATATGTTGCCACCCAGAAAACAGAGATTGAAATCCACACTTTCATTCTCACTGACATAAATCCAGGGACATTAACATCAACAAGGACACATTGTGAATTTATCAGAAGGAAAATTGAATGGTACCCCTTTTTTTTTTTTTTTTTTTTAATTTCCAGGGACAAAAAGGTTTTTTTTTTTAAATTGGAATAAAGTGACCAGTGACCGAGAATGTGTAGGAATCAGGAGGGATGACAGAGAGGCTGGATAAACCACTCTGATGTTCACCTCCGAGCTGTTTTCTTTGGCCACATGTTTATAGCATTTGAGGGGACATGTTTATCTTTGATGCTGTGACAGGACTGGAATTCTCAAGAGGGCTCTGATTTGAGCAGGAAACTGTGAATCTCTGTCACGCACACACAGACGCCGCGCGCTGTTTCGCCCTCTGCGTCCAAGCTCTCTAAAATAACAGCTTCAACACGATTTGCGCCGGGTTGCCGGTAACTCGAGAGCGTTCGGCTCCGGCACGGAACGCTGTGGAATCCCACGGCAATGAAAGAGTGGCAGTCAGAGAACCCCTTCACGCGGAGGTAAAAAAGGACGGAATGGGTGGTAGAGGAGGCCCTCACTTGGCCCAGGCCCCTAGTACGATACACCCAAGCCATCTGGTTAGGGTAAGAGTTGCTGACAGGGAAGCCCATTGTTTTTGCCGGAGTAAAGGACAGTATTCACTATATGGTCCTCACGGCGGAGATGGAGGGAGACGGGATTTGCGGCGGTAAAAGTCCTTCTCCCCTCTCGTTGACGCAGAAGTAAGAGCCTGGCCTCTGTAAACATCTGTCAGCCATTGACTCGCGGGTCCAGACTCCTCCCTCCAGAGCCCGGCAATTCGACGTGCCCTTTGACCTCCTTCGGAAGAAAGAAAAACTGTGACTTTCGGCCAACCACCGGGAAAAAGCTCAGGTCTCTCACAGCTACCTCAAAAGGATAGATCTGTCTTCGGTGGCTCTATATGGACAAATCGTGTTTTCATACCAGCTCGTGTTGGTTTACAGTCCAGAAGTGACCCGGGGCAATTTGAAAATTGCAACTAAAAGGGTTCTGTAAGGGTTCTGTCTCTAATTTAATACCCAAAGGTACCGTATGGAGAAGATTTAAGCACATTTATCAGACTGTATTACAGCGATACTACATTCCATAAAGATATTCCACATCTGTCTATTCACACATGGACCACACAGCACGACAGTACATTCAAGGCAAGGTCATCGACTATAGCTTCAGTTCATATCTCGTGTATCTGTGCTCTCCTACTAATCAGCCACACAGCAATAAGCCAGTCATATACAGTCATGCTCCATGTGCTAATTTTAGGACTATTGAGACAGTAGAGTAAAACTCCACACATCCACTCGTCTGGATATAGTCCCAATAAAGGAAAGGTTATTGCAGTTTCACAAATTGTGCACAGAATCCTCAGGATATTTTTTAGAATAACATCATCATAATTTCTGCGAATAAACACAACCTTGTGGAACTGTCCATTTATTTGACCTTCAAGTTAGAACTTGGAACTTGTAGTAGATACGACTGACTGAAGGTGATTCCTTTTTCTGGCAACTATCTGAGCTTAGAATATGCAAGATCTTTGATTTATGTTTTGTTAATCAGTCAGTTTAACGAGTTGGTGTCTGCGGTCTGGACAATCAGGGCTCTAATCAGCCTTGTGGCCACCGCTGGAATTCAGGCCAAGCACAGACTGAAGGACACAGACCAGAGCCCCCCATCCCTCTCTGAGACCTCAGGTCCCCCCGTTGTCCCTCCCACATTCCCTCCCTGGTTCAACAACCCCTGCAGGCTGGCCTCCCTCCTCGCATCAATTACAGCCAATCCCCTGCAGCGCCGGCTCTTGCCTCTGTGACCCAGAGGGGGCGACTTAGTTGGGGGGGTCAGAGGTCGGCTCTCCCCACTGCTACCCACGGCACCTCTCAGAAGTCTGTGTACCAGAAGCCCTGTGGGGACCCACCCACATGACCCTTAGAAAGTGAGAAGGAAAGAGAGATCCCCCCTCTCTTCTTCAACAATGGTTTGTTCCAATCCTCTGATCTAGCGGGCTGTTTATGCTATTGTAATTATTTTGCATTTGGTTTCATATTTTTGGCCTCCTTCGATACTTTAAATAAGTGAGCTATATGTTTTGTCTCTTCTTTCCGTTGTTCAAGCACTTAGTGCAGTTGTAGGATCTGCTTTAAAGCCCTGAAGAAAATTGAATTTGTGACCATTAAAAGCAATGGTTAATGGGATAAAAGCAGTTAAACACATCAGCTACTTGGAAAATACAGGAACAGCATGGAGCATAATGCCCTTAAATTCATTTTCGGTAAAATAGATGCTGGGGCGATTTTTGCGTCACTTTTTCCAATTTCAAGAAGAAGCAGAACAATTGATTTTCAAATCAATTATAGCGATTCGGTGGTAAATTTTATGGCGAAACGGAGCAATACACAATCATCCTGATTGAACAGGAAGCCAATGAGTCAGGTCACTTTGTTGACCACAACGGTTTGACGTGGAACTTTGCTTCAGGGAGCACAACTGTATTTCTGTCACCCAGACCTGGCTATGTCAGTCCCAGACGTATTATCTCTAATGGAAGAGTCTGACAGAAAGAGAGAGGGAGCGCGAGAGCGAGGGAGAGAGATCCATTGATTAACTGGAAGAGGTCTTCCACTCCTCCCTTTCGTGTCCAGACACATGGGGTAATAAGGACCACTCTCCTCTGCTGCCATCTTCCCCCATTCTCTCTTCTCTGCTCACCCCCTGTTAGAAAGCCTTTTAATCAGCCCCGGGGGGAATACATGGTTATGATATGAAAGGAGGGGAAGACGGAGGGAGAAAAGGGAGACAAGGTGAGGGGAGTCCATTAGTGCAGCAGACACAATAGTTACGTGAATGGCAGTAACACATTTTTTTTTAAACAGGGGAAAATATGCACGGCAGGAACTGCACTGATCAGAAAGCATTCAACAAATACCCCCAAAATGCCTTTTTTGATTTTCTTTTGTCATAATGTTTTAGCAGGGGCAGTTTGAAATGTATTTGAGAACTTTTCTCTTTTCACAAAATGATTTAAGTTAATATTTGCTTGCTAAGTTAAAACCAAATTTTGAAAATGATTTTAAATGACAAAAAACAAAACAACAGTTGGAATTCTGAGATGAAAAAGTGGTTAATCGAGAAAAAACAGTTTTAAAAACCAGACATTAAAATGAGAATGCTGAAAAGAAGGAAGGTATCGCACATAAATATTTAATTCCGTAAAAGTCCCAATGTTGAGATTAAATTCAGAATACTTCTGAGCCCTAGAAGCGTTCCATTTCTCCTCCCCCCTTGTGTGCTGTCCTGCACAGGTCAACACGTCTTAGCTGATATCGTTCCAAAATCACAGGGCCCCATCACACAGGGCTGTTTCTCCTCGACCGTGACCATTTTCCTCTGTTTATTTAGGGCCGTTTCTGTTTTCTTTTCCATAAAGAAGGCTGCCAATCTGGGAGAGCCAGACCAGCTTTATCAAGTCCGCCATCTCTGTCTGTGAGATCACATCCACGACTTCTTCTCGTGCTGATTTTTCTCTTTTTTTTAACCTGTCAGCACCTCACCCAAACGACTGGCACCTCATTCTCCGAACTCCACGGAGACGGTGAAAGAAAGGAAAGGCATGGGCATAACATAAGAAAGTGTCGTTTGTGTTGAAACTCGGTTCCTATATATGTCTTCCGGCTAAGATGCCAACCAGGCTCTAATAATTTCAGCAGAATGTTTTTGTGGAGCTGCAATATTTCAAATGAGTGAAAGCAAGTACTCAACGTGTCCCAGAGGTCAAACTTCATGTTCCAGGAAAGTTGAACACTGGCGCCCCCGTGTGGTCGATTCAGTCTGTCCGTCTGGGAATAACGACAATGTCTTGCATGGAGTATCATATATAAGTGTCTTAAATGAAATGATTTTTATGGCATTGCGTCTTCGATCGCCTGAAACCGTCATGCAAACAGCTGACTTGTCTGCCGTTAATAAGACGATATATAACTGCTGTTCAGAAAGGAGAAACATTGCAAAATAGACAAATTTGACGAGCTAAAATTAGCGGCAACAGCGGTGGAACAAATAATCCAGAATGTCTGCACAATCCATCATTTTTTCAAATAAAACGTCCTGCAAACCAAAAGAAATAAACCATCAAAAAGAATATTCGACAACGAGCCAGAGTTCTAATTACTTCCACGTGCGTCCGCAGCGGGGCGCCACAGAGTCTGCCAGGAGAGATGCTTCACTTTTACTGCGCCTCCGCGGCTTCTGATTGGTCGGAGCGGCAGGCTGGACGATGGGCTCCGGCCAATGGGAGCGCGGAGCGGGGGTCTGCGCCCTGATTGGCTCGCCGCGGGTGTCAATCAAGGAGCGGAGGGGTCCGGAGGCAGAGAGGCGCTAGTCTGGTGTTTTTCTCTCTGGAGGACAGAGCTCCGCTCCCTGAGCACACACACACACTCACACACACACACACACACGCGCGTTGCTCTGCAAATGCCCTTTACTTAATTAATAAATGAATTAATTAAATTGATAAATTACACCAAATAACTTATTTTATGGTTTAAGTTTATTCACACCAATAAATATAAATTACTTTAATTTTGAAAATGTGTTTTTTGTTACACTTTTAATATAAACTTTTTTATTTATACAAAATATTATTTTAAAAATACAAATTAAGAAATATTTTATGTTTCCGGTATCATTACTCGCTATGTACACGTTTTGTAAATTAAAACAGAAAGACACAATTTTCAATTAATCATAGGGTACACATGAAAATATTCCAGAAGCAATACAAACTGTGATAAAATTAGACACGTTTTGTAGTATTTTGTCGGCAGTGACTTTTCTTTGGTTGTGCTCATTTATCTCATTTAACTTTCGATGCCGAGTATACATTATTAAATAAAACTTTACAAATAAACACATTTATGCTAAATTTAATATTTTCTACATCTGTTTATTTATTAAGAATGTGGGTCACTATTTCTCTGTCTCAGAAGTAGGATCGTTTAAAAGAAAATAAATAAATAACCCAACACATTTAAATTGAATTTAGAGTGAACTCTGATTAAGTCAATTTTCGATTAGTTTCTTGGCCACCGATTTCTTAAGTGATATCCAGGATATGCATAATGAGACATGTTTCATAGTTTAATTACAGATGTAACCCGTCAATCCGAAATAAAAAAGACCGAAAACATCGAGAAATAGTCCCCTGACGGCCACCCCGAGTTTCCCGTGAGCCTTTGCGGGAGAGAGAGAGAGCGAGAGAGAGAGCGGGGGGCGCAGCAGAATCCGCACGCATGCGCACTAGCGCCCCAGAGCTCCCCGTTGACTGGACCAATCAGCGTCGTCCACCAGTGACCATGTGGAGCTGATTTAAGAGCTCCCCCCGATAAATCTGTCACAACTCCACAAAGTTGATTTAAATGTGTTTCATATCGTTATGAAAATACTTGTGGATTACTCATATGACTGTACACTGGCATAAGATCACTTCGTGGTTACTCGTCAGTTTTGCCCCCAACGCGATCTGAAATGGAGCGTTTAGCCACCGGATTTCTCTGGATTTTTTTTTTTGACAGGTCTCTATTTTTTTTTTTTTTATTATTTTTATGGGCCGGATTGCTAAATCGCACTCTTTTTTTTATCGCTATTTATGGGATAATGTTAGGCTTTCCAAACACTGGCATCTTGCAAAGAGGCTGATTGAGAATTATAGATATAGAAGTTTGTTTTTTTTTCTGCAGCTGCAACCCAAATGTGCAAAGAGCAACTACACAGCATTAAAGTTGTGCGCGTACTGCGGAAGGAATCGGAGGCTGTACTTCACATTGTCAGACGGACATATTCAAGATTTAAAAAAAATAATAATTTACGACACTCGCCTTTGTACTGTGTTCTAGAATTCATAAAAACTGGTTTATCTGTATGCCTATATTGCGATATGGAAATGTAGAAGAACATATTTTTTGTATGCAATGACGATTTTTTAAAAAATCGTTTAGAGTGATATGTGTGCAGTTGATAAAATAGGGTACAGTTTAAAATATGAAGCAGAGCAGCTCATATAGAAGCGTGTAATCTAACTTCACCTGTTATTTTTTCTCATCAAGACTAGATATTTGTATTTAATATTGTAGAAATTAACCAATGTGCTCTACTCCTACTACTACTACTACTACTACTACTACTACTACTACTACTATTACTACTACTACTACTACTACTACTACTACTACTACTACTACTACTACTACTGCCACCAGGTGTCGCGGTGGAGTCAGATCCGTCTGGACAAAAAATAATTTAATTGTTTAGCTGAATTTATCCTCTCTTTTTGTCAAAGAACGGATGTGCATATACAAAAAGTTCAAAACTCTACAAAACGGTCTACTTATATCTAAATGAATATCCAATGTTCATATATGAATCCCCAAGTTTTGCATATAACAAATAGTGTAAGAGTTTGAACATCCAAATATAGTATATACATCAATATAGTGACTCTGTCTTAATAGTTTAACACCCAACATGTGTCATTTGTTCATGTGGCAGACGGACGAACACATATGACACATTTATTGAAATAATACTATCTCAATATTGACATTTTCATTCCAGGGTGAGAGTTTGAAAACTATTACATGTTTTTTGATTAGTAAAATGAGTATTTCCGACAGTGATCACGAAACAGCCAGAACTAGTTTGTTTGGTTTAGTCGTCTACTGCTCGGGAATAAAAAGTTATCCAGGTAATCTGACAGCGACTAGTTCAAACTGTAATTCAAAGATGAACCAGTAGGCCACAGAGGGAACAAATGCAGGTCAGTAGCACAAACATACCGGAAGTGCAACTTAACGGAACTTCTGCTAAATGTCACATAGATCCACCGAGAACTGAAAGCAGGAAACCCCCCGGCCTAACAGACAGATCCATAATTTGTCTCTGCTTGCGTTTAATTCCGCGAAATAATTGAAATAAAGAGGGATAAAGGCGGTGCCTAATTATGTGCCCTGATCCCATTGGTTAAGGCGATGAGGGGCAGTTGCGTCACCCAATCACGTTCGCGTGCGTCGGAGGCCTCCAGCCAATCGGCGCCGGCGCCGCCGCGCTAGCGTCGAGCCTCGCCGGTGTCATTCATTTCTGCTCCGCTTCATTTAGAAAGTGAAACTTTAGCAGCCGCGTGTCTCCCCCGACGAACGCTTTCTACCTCTGGGGTTGGGTGGGGTGGGGGGGCTAACCAGGGGGTTGGTCGGGGGGGGACAAGAAGAAGAAGGCTCCACGCTTCCGTGATGCTTGCAGGACGAGGAGCCCCGGTTTAAAAGCTGGGAGCTAACGGCTAAGGGCTAGCACGGAGCCATCGGGCCGGTCCGGGCGGACCTCTTTGTCTAACGGGGAGAGGCGTGCTCTTTTGTTAGCCCTCTCCTTTTGTTCGGGAGAGAGTTAAAAAAAACAACAAAAAAAAGGAACCAACTGGGAAAGGTGGTGGTGGGGGGGCGGATTTCGCAATCGTCTGCCTTTCCGTAAGCGCTTAGAAAATGCAAATCGCGAAAAAGTACTTCTCCGAAAGCCTGATCCAGTTGACCATCCTCCTCGGCTTGATCGGGGTCCGTGTGGACCTCGACGGCTACCTGGGCGGCTACGACAGCCCCCTGATCGAGATCAGCTTGGGTCCCAGCTCGGCGTACACGCAGACGCCCTTTCACCACCCGCGGGACACCCTCGACGGCTACAGCGTCCACCCCAAATGTCCCGAGTTGGACCGCTTCTTCGCCGGCCGCCGGCTCCTGGACGAGGTGAGGGCCCTGGGCTCCCCCAGGTTCCCCACGCGGCTCAGCGCCTGGCTGGTGCACCAGGTGTCCGCCGACGAGCGCGACCCGGCCGCCAGCGACGAGCCCGACGGCCCCGGTGGGTCCCAGGGCTCCGGGAGCGAGGCCAGGCCCGGGGATGGAGGCGAGCACCTGCCGGACGGGGAGGGGGACGGGTGGCAGGTGACCCCTGACCTCCAGGGCCCGGCTGAGGCCAGGGCCTGCGGGCACTTTAAAGAGGCAAGTAGCAGCGATCGGACGACATCATGCACTTTATTCGAGACAATGAGCTCTGCCACCCCCACGAATAAAAGTTGGATCAGTGACAGGGGAAGCTAATGCTATCATTAGCCATTCGGTGCTTTGTCCTAGAGGATAACTCTTTTTGTCCACCCGGAAGCACACACGCTGTAGATTGTTGCATTACGTGCCCATTAAACCTAAAACACGCTCAGCTTTTATGTTTAATAACTGTTTCTGTGACTCCTGCACCCGTCTTCCTCTGTTCTTCCGTCATTAGGGGCTCCTGAGGCAACAATGGAATTGGAAAATTAAAAAAAAAACCCATCCTAGCTTCAAATCTATTTTTTTTCCTCTAACCTTGTATTACAGGTCTTTCCAGTATCTCCCACACTTCCTGTGGGTTTATTTTTTCCCCCACTACAGACAGCTGTTCGGTGGATGCTGTGGCCCGAAGGCGCTTGATTTGAACCTTTGTGTAACTTTATCCCCTCTCTCTGGGGCTCAGCTGCCAGTCGTGGGCTGAAACAAAGCTCTTCTTGGAGATCATTTGCTTACACAAAGGCAGCAGTCCATCCTTGAACACAGCCATTTCCCATAATCCCACAGTGCATGAAAAGATACCAGATTGTTGACACGTCTGTGGTTCAAAAGGGGCCTTGTAGATTTGGAAAGGCAATATTTTGCTTGTCTGGGATTCTGTTAATATGTTGATGTGGCCAAAATGGAAATGTAATTCTCTTAAATGCCCTGCTGACTGACTTCATATTCTCTGTTCATTTGTGTGATGTTTCCTCGTATCCCTTCCCAACAGGATGATGCTAAAGTTAAAGTAGAAGATGTTCCAGCCCCAGTCACTCAGCTGGCTCACAGCTCCACACTTGAACCAGAGGTTTGTTCATTTAGTTTATTGCTTTGAGTAATATCCTGCAATTTATGCCAGTGACACTTCTGTACAGTTTTAATCAATATTGCAATGAATGCTAAAACAATGCTAATCACGCTAATCTGATAACATAGCTGTATGACTTGAGGCTTTTTATGCTGCTGCACAGTTCTTTATTATGTTAGTTCCAAGGAAATTGATCATACCACATTATAACCTGTGTACTCTGTTCCCCATAACAGAATCTACTTGAAAGCGTTACTGGCCTCACAGATTCAGCACATATCCATCCTCCTACCAGCGATATTGATCAGCACTGGAACAGTTTACTCTCTGTGTCTGACCTTGACGTAAGTTGTCCTCGCACACTCGGTACAGACCCTTCATTATTAATCTTATGTTAAGCCTCGTGCGTTTGTTATCTGCAATAACACTCGCGCATATGGCAAGATCACCAAATGACACCCAGATACTTTTGTGTGTGGTGTAGGATTTGGACCTTGTTCCTGATCATCAGTCAGATATTTCTACCGCTATCAGCCAGGATGTGAGCTTGCATGATGCCATGGTGACCAGGGCTAGGAGATTTGACTCCAGGCCGGTCACCCAGCAACAAAGAACCCTGTTTCGCCTGGAATCCACAGAGTCCTTATACCTTGATTCATCCCACGGGATGACAGCCCTCCCATTCTCTTCAGTTTGTAATTTAACTGAAAATCAGTCGCAGCCAAGGACCATGGGCGGCTGTCTGGATGAGGCGGTGTTCGACCAGATCAATCAACTAGGCTTTGAAGGCTTGGATTGTATTGATGACCACCTGATGGGATGCCTTCAGAGCATCGACCCACAGGTCCTTGAAGACCTGGATTCAGATTCTGGCCTTTCCCTGGAGACCAGTTCCAGAGGACCTGTTTCTCCAGGTACATTCATACCTTTTATCCAGCGAGCATGTCAGAGGGTTCCATGTACCCTAAAGCAATAACACTGTTGCTCCTCTTTTTCAGGCTCATCGGAGATATCGTCGTCATCTTCATCCAGTTCCTACTGCCCCGATGAATGTGGGGCCACAGGTTACAGCAGCGAGATGGACTCGGCCCCATCGAAAAACCCGGTGGACCACGCGACAGCGTGGTCCACAGCCGATTTCAGCGAGAGCGTGTGGCACGACCACAGCTATTCATCGCCTGCCTTCTTTGACCAGCCCTCGGTCACGCTTCCCCGCAAAGCCATCAAAGAGGAGCCCCTCAGCGACGACGACGACGACGGGCCCAGGTTGGACGAGAGGGAGCTGAGTCGCGACGAGCTCCGAGCCCGTGCCTTGTGCATCCCCTACTCTGTCCTCCAGATCGTCAACATGCCCGTCGAAGAGTTCCTGGAGGTCCTGGACGGCCACGGCTTCTCCCCCGAGCAGGTGACCCTCCTCAGGGACATCCGCAGGCGCGGCAAGAACAAGCTGGCGGCGCAGAACTGCCGCAAGCGCAAGCTGGACGCCATCACCGGCCTCCAAGAGGAGGTGGAAAGGCTGCGCGCTCAGAGGGACAGGCTGGTGAGGGAGAAACACATCACAGCTAAGACCATGGGAGCTGTGGGACAGCAGATTAAGAAGCTCACCAGAGACATCGTTTCCAGGTTGAGGGATGATTCTGGACAGCCCCTAAACCCAGAAAGATTCACCCTGCAGTGTGGGGCTAACGGGAGGGTCGTCGTTCAGCCAGTAAGGCAGCCTGCCGTTTCACGATCATCCAGCAACAAAACAGACAAGAGAAAGAAGGAGAAAAAGCAGTGACGCAGATCTGTCAAAGCTTTCTGGTTTTTTTGGGGGGTATTTCTAAATATACTGTTTTTGGAGCCCATGTTTTCTCCCACATCAGCTTGGGGATGAAAACAAAGTGGAGCAGTCTATAAACTGCCAAAAAAAAAAAAAAAACTCTAAAGGACATTTAAAAAAAAAAATCTCTGTATATAAAACATGTAACTGAAATATGTAGCAAAGACACTGGACAATTGCTTCATGGAGACACGGTGTCCTGAGTCCTTTGAGGCAGCAGCTAAACTGTGCGGGCGGACACCAGTCCCTCCCTCTCCGTGCCTGGTCAGGTTCAAGCCATCACACCGTTGTACTGGCAAGCCAAGAAAACCAGTCTGCATCCCAGTTAACCACCAGTTTAACCACCTTTCCCTGTATTGTCACTCAAATCATGTCGATTTAAAAAAAAAAAAAAAAAAAAAAAAAAGGTATTTATTAACGTTCCTCGTGTTCCTGAAATGCTTGTTTCACGCCACCAGACTATCAAGAGTGGTGTTTGTTTTCAAATTAACACAAGTTACTCTAGAAAATGTAAGAATTTTGATGCGTTTGCCATCTAAAGTTTACAGGCTTGTTAAAAATTTATATGAAAATGCTGGTCCTTGAGATGTCCCCGCGGCACACAATATACCAATGATTCAACGGATGGCCTTAATTTGCATTTCATGTTTTAGATATTGTTTATGTACAGGTTTCACAGAACACATCTTTACAAAAGTGTTTTTAAAAGGCTTCTTTCTGTAAATTATTAACTTGTTTTAAGAACAGTTAGTCCTTAAAAGGATTGATTATTGATTTTGACCGTGGGCAAGATTATAATCTTTGCGCTTTCGTTTGTTTTAATGTTTTTGGATACCTTTTTTTTTTTTTTTTTTTTTTTTTTTTTAGCCCTTTTTTTTCTGGCAATATGAGCTCTTGTGTAAGGTGAAAAAACAAATTCTTAATTTGAGGAAAGGTGATTAAAACCCACAACTAAAAACTCACATCAGAAGGACAACATGAAATAACTCCATACTGCTGGAATTTGATTCAAAATGGTATAATTGTAAGATTTTTGTGAAATTGTTGATGCATACAGCAAGTTGCTGTCATTGAGAGTTTCTAATGTGCAGCATTACAGTAAATATTTGGGGGAAAAAAAACACATGATCACAGTAAGGAGTTATTTTACTAGTTGTCTGAGGAAATCAGATTTTACTCAATTTTGCGTCTCTACCTCTGAATATGAATTCTGTTTGGGGTAAAGTGTTAATTTAACCCTTGCATTCAGGAAAATACAATCAAACTATATTTGATAAGAGTGAGTGCCGTTTTGGATGTTACTTTTATATTTCTGAGATTGAGTTATGTTGAAACAGCTTTTGATGCCACAGTCGAGTGAGTGATTTGAGAATCCTGCTTCGAGCATTGAGTTGAATAGTTTTCTTGAACCCCCCGGTATTTACAGATTTCTATTTAATACCATTGACCAAGAGTTTATCGGTTTTTGTTGTTGCTGGGAGCCGATGCTTTTTTGTGTGTGTGTGTGTTTGCATGATGATTGTTGGAAGACGATTAGTGTGAATTTGCTTTTTCGAGTTTGAAATGTTCTCGCGGATCTGATTTAAAACAAGAAACTGAAAGACAAACGTGTCATTGCGTGTTTGTTCCACTGAAGCAGCGCCAGCGTAACCACCTCACCCCGAGCGCCCATCCCAAAAACTGAGACCCAAGTAAGCGACGTACGGGGCAACTCATGTAAAGTTACCGAAAACGGTTGCTGTAGCATCATGTGCAAGTTTCAAGGTCCATGTGGGATTGGGGAAAACGACAAACCCCAAAGGGAGGTGTACCCACAATAAACACCCTGTATTTTACACATTCAATTGGCTTCTTTAAGTTCCTACTTTATTTATCAAACACAAAGACAAAATCAGCCAGCAAAATCAGTGGCCCCAGCAGACTTTCCTGAAGTCCCCCTGCAGGAGCGTCACCCACCACGGTGCACAGAAACGCGAAGCGCCCACCCCCCCTTCCAGGCCACCGTAGAACATATATACGGGTCTTGGCGCGAGTCCTGCGGTCTGAAGGAGGGTGAACCCAACGCTGGCCTCGTGGTAAGAGCCCTCAAACTGCTGCTTTTAGGGCTTTAGCGTGTGCTTTTAAAGCGAATTTGAAACCCCCAGGAGCGGGGAAAATAAACGCCGTAGCGTGAAACAAGCCCCGCGGATCGTCCTTTACCTGTTAACAGACTTTCGGAGCAAATCGAGCCGAGCAAAGTTAACCACCCGTTGATCTCGGCGTATATTTGCAATCTATTCACATGCATACGTTTGTTGGTCTTCATTAGATACTATTAAGTGCTACTACATCACCAGAGGGGGGTGCGATTTAACTGCAACGATACCTGGACGCGTTTGCAACCGGGGATTAGCTTTAGCATCTTAGCTCCATTGATGTGCTCTGGTTGCTAAAGCTAAAAATGCTCCAGAAATGAGCAAACTTGCACCGCAGTTGGTAGAAAGTAGGCGGTGGGGGGTGTCCAGCAAGTCGGTGGATTGTACGGATGCAACCTGTATTACGATCACTGGCACATATCAATGCATCTAAGACGTTAGCTTCGTGTCTTGTTCGTTTTTTTTTTTTTTTTTTTTTTTTTTTTTAAATAAAAATATTGCGCGGCTTCTCCCAAAATGGGCACTTTTGTGTCGGTAGGCTGATTCTCAGGGGATCCGTTGTGCATCCGTGCACGCAAAACTTTCAGCTCTAACCTTGTGGTGTTTGTTTTGTTTTTAAGTGCACAGAATGGGCAAGAAGCAGAAGACAAAGAAGGATTCAATGGAGACTACTGAGCAACCGGAGGAGTTTGTGGTGGAAAAAATACTTGACCAGCGGATTGTAAATGGGAAAGTAGAGTTCTACTTGAAGTGGAAAGGATTTACAGAGTGAGTTGCCTGGGCCACCCACTGATCCTCCCTGCCTCCCTGGTATGGGGTTGTGCGATGCTTTTATCAATGGTTGCATGAAATTGGGGGGGGGGTTATTTTAATTTAGTTGTGATCTTTCTTACTTGGTACTGTAACAAATGTGCCTTTTGGAAGTCTGATCTGAAATACTGACCGTCCTACCGTTCATTCAGTGCTGACAACACATGGGAGCCGGAGGAGAACCTGGATTGTCCCGACCTTATTTCAGCCTTTTTAGAAGCTCAGAAGAACATTAAAGAGAAATCCGCCCCGAAGAGGAAGTCGACTGATGAGCCCGAGACTGAAGCCAAGAAGAAAGACGTGAGCTGGCTCGTTATTTTACACACACACACACACACACACATCGTTGGTTTGGTGGACGTGTCACCTCCTTTATTTCCCCCCCCCCCAATCGCAGGCTGAGAAACCACGCGGCTTTGCGCGGAACCTCGACCCAGAGCGGATCATCGGCGCCACGGACAGCAGCGGCGAGCTGATGTTCCTGATGAAGTGGTGAGGGCGGTAGGGAATGGTGTCACAAGTCCCTGGTCTTTGTTGTGTGCCAAATGTGAAATTGTTCCTCCAGCCAGCGTCCACCCCACACTCAGCAATACTCAGAACAACACCCGCATAGCGAACACGGCTCCAGAGTGTTGCACTAATTTATTCAAATAAAGGCAGCGGGGTCCAGTTGCTCTGGGATGGTTTGATTCCTCGCAGCGCATCAACAGGATGCTGTTGGGGCAACAAGTAACACAGTCGAGGCTCGTGGAACAAAAACAGAATGCGATGACTCGGCGTTCTTTTCACTGATAAGCCCGAGGTTGTCGTCTCAAGCGGTCAATACCACTGAACGGTTCCACCATGTTCACAGCGCAGGTTACCACCGTACACTTTCCCAATTTCAGCAGAGATCAATACATTTTTTTTGTCCTTTTTTTTTTTTTTTTTTTAACCCATCCTCCCAGTCCAGGAAAGGCATTCATCACCAGCAGTTTGGTGTCTGGTATGTTCACTTCACATTCCTCATCATCTCGTTTTTCCTTTTTCTTTTAGGAAAGGATCCGACGAGGCAGACCTGGTCCCTGCTCGGGAAGCCAACGTCCGCTGCCCTCAAATCGTCATTTCATTCTATGAGGAGAGGCTGACATGGCATTCCTGCCCCGAGGATGAAGCTCAGTAGTACTTCTTCCCTGCTGATCCTTGCACTAATTGGGCCTTTTTTTCCCCCCTCAGGATCCTTTTTTTTGTTTGTTTTTTTTGTTTTTTCCTCCTGCGGCATGCTATGTAGTTTTAGATAACTTGGTTACATTTGGAATTGCATGGTGGAAAATAGAAACGTTTCAGTGTAAATATTAGCTCCATTACCGTATCCCATGAAATTAGGAACAACCTTGACTTGTGCTGTAACTGATAATACTCATAAATGTTCAAAATAATTTGTTTTTCTAGTCCTGTATATCTTTAGCTTCACCTGTTTGGATTTCTTTCATACAGGGCTTTTTTTCTTTTTTGGTAGATTTTTTTTTCCAAGTTTGTTTTGTATCTGCTTCGTGTAAATATTTAAAGTTGTAATAAAGGTTTTTATGTGACCAATTATTAGTCCATAGTGTAAATAAGCCAAAGTTATCTCAAGGGTTAAGTAACTGTAAGATGGTTTTAACTGTAAAAGATAACTAAAATGCCACGTTTGATGCTCAAACAAGGACCACGTCGACTTTCCTGAACTGAAGATTCCCGGTTTGTCTATTGATGCCTCACTCCCCCCTTCTAATCTAGAGTGATGCTGTAATCTCAGATACTCTGAAGCTACAATCCCGGGAAGTATATGTCTCCCGATGGCACAGCTGCCAGCAAAAACCCACCTCGTGACTGGCATTAGGGCACAGGCGATGGACTTTGGACCTTAATGCTTCAGAGTTTCTTAGGCAACAGATTTATTGAAAGGAAATCCTTCCACATCCCTAAAAACTAAAGTGCCTTCTATTATATCAATGTCCTAATCTTAGGAATTTCACTTAAATTTCCAGGTGAAAGCCTCTGAGCTGTGAGACACATTTTGCCCCAGTCATTGTAAATCAATGATGTGTTGATTGAATCAGTCTTGCTATCACTTGTATGTTAATTTCAGATAGTCTGAAAGTCCAATTAGGACTTTTGCAATGCAATAAGTCATCCACTGAGCAGTACGTTTACATGCGATGCAGTTCACAATCGCCGCATAATCGATCAACCGTGGAGGATGCGGAGCGTTTAGAGGTTGTAAACTATCTTTTGTCAGGAGCCTCATTTTCGTCATCCTCCACTTATCACACATTCATGCATAGAGCACATGACTGTGGTAGTCATGATGCAAATCCTTTTTCTCTCTTCGTTATTTATGAAGCGAATCATTTTCATCTGTACCTGATGAATTGGGACCTTCCTGAATGTGCAAGATCCCATCTCGCAGAGGCCTGCCTACATTCAGTTCTGGACTGGAAAGCTGGAGGAGCAACCCGGTAAGAACTTTGCTTTCTTCTCCTATTAATTACGGCAATATGCACACACTTAATCTTATCAGTCCCTTGAGTTTAAAGGTGTACTGCTGTACTGCAGTGTGTGGTATTGACCTTATGCTGTCAGGTTCAGTCCAAATAACAGGTAAAAGCAGATGTGAGATTTGGAAATTAAAAAACAACAAAAAAATACATTGAAAATCAAAACTTGTTAAGTGCAGCACAGAAAGTTTTATCTTGATATATCAACTCCTGTAAATATTTCTGGATAAATGGAAACATTTAGGTATTTTTTAATGCAGGGGATTTATGGAGCAAAATCGTAATTCTAACACGCAGATATTAAAGAGTGCCAACTGTGCACAGACAACGAAATCTGCAGCATAAACAGGAGAAAAGGCTACCCCACGATAAATCCTCTTTTTTTATTTCAATTTTTACGACTGTGCGCGTAGTCACCTCACTTTGCAAAAGGGGGGAAAATCCTTTAACTACAAGAGATAGATTGCTTAAAAATATTAACCTGGACGTAGCAGCCTTTTCTCCAACTATTAACGAGATTAAAAAGCTCCTCTATTTCCATTATTCCCCGCCGCCCCCACCCGCCAATTATTCCCGACGACCGGACAGGTGCGAGTTTGATTCCCACAGCTGAAAGGTTTCACCTTGCGGCTCCTGCGCGGGCCCGCTTGCGTGCCTTCTCTTTTCCTGTTTCGTTTCAAACAAAATGCTCGAACCCGCGTTTATCGTTCCCTTGTCGTTGTCTTGCCTTCAGGAGGCAAACGGAGCGTGAGTTGCACCCAGGGCGGGACTGAGGCGGGGGGGCCACACTGAGCCGCTGCTTCTAATCCACGAACACCCCTTGGGATTACTGCTCTGGACAAAACAAAGGTAGGAGCACACTGACTAACAGGTTTGCTCTCAAGATGGTTTCAACCTCATATCTAAGAACAGCCTATCAATTAGTCAGCTAATTATTGGGGGGGGGGGGTGTGAGGACTTTTTGATTTAATCCAGTAGAGGGACATTGGGTCTGCATAGCTGACCCACGTCCTGTAACATTTAATACCATTTGATCCTCATCGGGTCAAGCACTTTCGCTTGTAAATCAGCGCATTAGGGCTTTAATTATGCAAAAACTGCAGGGTAGCTGTGTTATATAACCTCTTAAATTACGTTTTCTGCGTTTTTTGCTTTCATTGAGACTTTACGTGCGCTTTTTTTCCTATCATATTGCGTTTCGAAAGAATTATTTGTTGAACCTTTCCACCAGTATTAAACCTGTTTTGTTTTGTTTTTCCCCCAAACCTTAACATTAATATACTCTGTCATTAGATTCTGCCTAGTTTCATTAGCATCTTGCAAGAGAATTCCAGAGTTAATGTAACTCAAAAGTTTCTTCAGAGTCTGGCCTCATTGATCGCCTCTGGGCTGATAGTGATGCAAATGTGTCACTCAGAAGTCAAGAGGCACATTCTTCAGCATGTTGCTCGACCTTATCGGGCTTATCGCAGCTTTATAAGCACTATCTGTGTCTTTGATAGGCATTTTGTACTCGCCATGGACAGTATGCTGGACAAGCTCGCCGAAAATGTAAGCGACGGAGCTCTTCTCTCGCCCTGTCTCTTGGTCGTCCGTGCTGCGGCCGTCGCTCTGAAGTGACCGTTTGGTTGTTTTTTTCTTTTTTTTTCTTTAATCTGGCAGGAGTTTATCAGCGTTTGCGTCGGGAATCCCAGACTGGTTAGACGGAATCAATGGCGCACATACGTCGACTACGAGATCACCTTCCAGGTAGGCGCCCCTCACCTCTTGAGCTACTTCGGGGTTTTTCTTTTTTTGTCTGGTTGGACTCATTTCTGTGTGTCTCCGTAGACAAACAGCATGTGTTTTAGAAAGAAGCACTCCTCAGTACGGCGACGCTACAGTGACTTTGTTTGGCTGCGAAACAGTCTGGAAAACAACGCCCTGATCATGTGGGCACCTCAGACGCGTCCTCCATATCTTTTTTTAACGACCTCTTCTTGCGTTTTACTTCTCGCTTACTGTGTCTTCTGTCTCCAGAGAAATACCCAAGTTGCCAGCCTGGAACCCGTTCTTTAGTCTGAGGAACATGGGTCATGTTTTACAGAGAATGAAGGGTATGCAGGAGTTTTTAGAGAAGTAAGTGACTCATCATGTGAACCACTTTTTTTAAGTGATTTGAGGGTCCGGGCAGAAGCAGCCGGAGCTTTTAAGACCGTTGTGCGTCACGTCTGGGTCTCTCTCCTCCAGCGTTCTTCACGCGCCGTTATTGTTATCGGACAGTCGGCTCCACCTCTTCCTCCAGTCGGATCTCGCTACCCCAAAGATCGAGAGGTGCGCTCTGGGCAAAAGCAGGTACACCGTGGCCGAAGCCATCCAGCGCACCGGCACCAGCTGCGTCAGCTTGCTAGAGGCCAAGTCCTCGGCAGGATTCGACTGCGAAAGGTACGGCGTCGAACGAGGGCCGATCGGCGCGGCCTGTGGTCCCGCGCCGACTCCTGACTTCGTCCTGTACCGCAGCAGCAGTTTGTCTTCGGGTTTGGGAGGAAGCGAGGACAGCTCGTCACAGGGAAGCCCCCACTCGTTCCTGGAGTCCTCGGACCGAGAACCGGAGCTGTGCAGGGGCCTTTCGGGCTCCCTGTGCACCCTGATAGACAACAACAACTGCCCCTGAACCGCCACAACTCCACTGAACGCACTTTTCCTGGTCAACATCTGATTTGAAAATCTTTTATTTTTTTTTTTTTTTTTGTTGACTATATTATCGCCCCCCCTTTATAGAATTGTTTTAATGATGCCTTTAATTTTCCCCCAAAACGATACCTTGGTCATTTAATGTACTCTGAACATGCAAAGAAAAAGAGAAAAAAACCTGGTTTTCTTCTTGGAAATGTAAAGTCTATGCCATTTGTTTTCTTAAACCTGTAATGTATATATTTTTATTTGCACAGATTACAGAGGTTGTGGATGAAGGAGTTAGAATTGCGGACATGATTTTTATTCACAAAATATTAGAGAATATTGTTAATGGATTAATAAATTGCCCCTTTTTAAAAAGAGCTGTGGGACTTGGTGTGTTTTTGTCATGTACAGTACAGTGCACTGTGATAAGAGCCCAGTAGAGGGAGTGTAGACATCACTTGATCTTGACTCGAGCGGGCCCAACATTGATGCAAACACCAATAAATTTGTCACGGACCACCTTTATATTGTAGTTAATCGCGCCGAACGTTAAAGTTTTAGCTGTCACTTGTGGCAAGACTGCAGAGTGTAACTGTGTCTTCGCAAATAATCATTTAGATGCAAGAGTTTAATGTATTGGCTGTATTTCTTATTTAGTGTCCTTGACTGGAGGCCGCCCTCATCTGCGCGCGAGTCTTAATCACGCACACTAACAGAGGGTATTATAAAAATTGCCAGAATTGGTCTGGTGATCCGTTTCGGCGTCGAGCGCCTCGGTGTCTTGCACCCTTCCCAGGTCGGATGGGTTGAGAGAAGGTTGGAAATTAATTTAATTTATTGCAGAGTTCCCGCAGGGAAGGTGGCAGTGTGTGTGTCTTTCAGGTGTGTGTGTGTGTGTGGATGAATAGGATGGGATGGGATGGGGCACAGGAGTGCTGGACGGGCCTGTAAATTGAAAGCTGATGAAAGAAGTGAGTGCTCATTAAAGGAGACAGCGGCTGTCCCCCATTTTCTCAACCCCCCCCCCTCCCTCCCTCCTACTGACGGCTCAACTGACACGGACCGGGCCCAACAGTAAACCCGGCCTGTCCCACGTCTCTGTCCTCCTCTCTCCTTCCCGCGGACAACCGCCCCCCCCCACCCCCCCACTGTGAGCGTGGGCCGTAATGAAGCTGTCAGCGACTTCACACGCCTGCCGCCGAGCTGTATTCATACAACAAACACGCACGGTGTCACGTCTGGGGGAAGAGAAAAAAAAAAAAAACACTGACAGGTGTGAACGCAAACACACACGGTGCTGATATACGCCTGTGGGGAGGCTGTGGATGAATGAACATTTTCTCTTTTCCTCATCCACTGTCATTTTCTAGTCCCCCTGGTTTGTGGCTGTGATTGCTGTTAGGGTTGACCTTATCAGCCTATCCCATGACAGACATAAGGCACAACGCACACACTGAGGCATGCAATGTTTTGCTCAGAGCAAGTCAATTTTACACACACACACAAAGAAATGCAACTCTAAAAAGGGTGTGTGTGTGTGTGTGTGTGAGCGCGCGCTGCCTTTTTGCAGGCAAGAACATCAAACATTTGGATATTGAGTATTCACCATACATGTCTATTTCAGCTCAGTAATTTATAACTCAATTTCCAGTGTGCACTGATGCGCTTCATACACCCAAAACACCAAACAAAGCCCAAACCCAATTGTATATCAAAGCAATTAGGGTGTCCACTGAGTTGTGAACGCGCCACGTTGCCGCGGCTCTGGGCTCGTGTAAGTTTTTTAATTGTTAATTTTCTGTCACATTAGCTAACTTCAGTGCTTCTGGACAGGTGATAGCATTCCTGCAAGGCAACAAACACACACACACACACACACACACACACTCACACGCGCACATAGATTCCTCATTTTAGATGCTGCTGATATTTACAGCTATTTTATGGTTGAAATCTTTCTAATGCTCAGCGATAAATGGGATGCCTGTCAGTATTAGCGTGACTTTATGAGTCTAAATTATTAGCTAATTTAGACTTTAACCTGGAGCGCCACAGGGAATGGCTCCACCGGCCTGACCCTACGAAAATCAACAATAGCAAAATCCATAAAAGTATTTAGCCTTTGTATTTCTTTGGAACTGTAATTGGACTCGTGTTTTTTTTTTTTCCCATCACTCTTGCTCTTCACGTCCTCCTTATTTATCTAAAGCCTTCACCACCTCTGTACGATCTTAATTAACAGCTCTTCTTTTTCCCCGCTTTCGTCCCCTCGTGGGCGTCTGTCAAGACTTCGCAGCCCTCCAAGTGGAAAATCCTCACGGACCCTTTCGGCCTTCCCGAACCGGGTCGCACGGACGGGGGCGTCAAAGTGGGATCCCGCATTGTATTCCCGATTATCACCTCAAGTGCTGTCGCGCGAGAGAACCGTTAAAAGGCAATGCGTCTCCGTCTCCTCGCTCGACCGTAACAGCACCCCGCCAAAAACACACATGCTAATTTCGCACGCACTCTGCACATTGGAGACCATTTAACGGCTAAAATACGACCCGTGTGCAGATAAATGTCACGGGGCCATCTATCTGTGAGTGTTAAAAGTCAGCTAATGGAGATGACATATTAGCGGCCCAAATGACTGCTATAAAAACTAGCAGTAGCTCGCCGCGCTGCTCCCTGCTGCTGTGGCTGGACGCGACACCGACGTGGTTACAACCCATCTGTGAAGTCGGGCGCCACGCGCAGATGAACTTCTTTTTTGATGAAAGGAATGGCGATTCGGAGAATACAGGGATCGTTTCGAGGCGGACGCCTCATATTTAGCAAAGGCCGGATTGCGTGACGCGCGCACACGCGACCTCTCCCCTTTGACCTTTCGCTTAAAAAGCACCTCAGAAATTACGAGTCAGGTCAGCTCCAGAGCTGCCTTCACAGTCAATAATCCAATCCCACTTGAAGCTCTTCCACAGGTACATTTTCACCTCCTCTTTTCCTCCTTCATCGCCTCCTATCTCTTTATTAATTACCCATCTCTGTCCATGCGTGTCGTTCTCTCTGAGTGAATGGAGCAGTTGTAATTGCCTCTCTCTCGGGGAGTCAGAAAGCGGCACAAAGGAACCGTATAGAAACCACATTTGCATTCAAGATGAGCTGAGATGCTGAGGAGGGAGGGAGCACTGCCCTCCTGCCCTATACTGAGCAGCGCCACTTATGCTTTCTCCCCTCCTTCCCTCATCTATTGTCTTCCTCGTTCCACCTTATCTGCCGGAAAAAAAAAGAAAAAACCCACCTCCTCCATTGCATTGTCTTTCCGGAGAGTTCCAAGGTCGATGGGAGCTTTGCTCATCAGTGCAGGGTACCGTGCATTTAGTGCCTGTATGGATGAACTCATTTGTGCACGGGAGCGTGTGCACGGTCATTTGCATTGGTGTGTTCATTTGTGTCATTGGGCCTCCATGAGTAAGCTCGTTTGTGCAGACTTTCATGCAGGTGTGTGTGTGTGTGTGTGTGTGTGTGATTTCTAATGATTAGTAAAAGGGGTGAAGGAGGGGAAACGGTAATTAATAACTCATATGCTCAGAATTGCATTCTTTTACCCACACACACTCACACACACTCTTCTTTTCCAACCTCATATGCATGTCTTGTTTGCTCCCTTGTTTATTGATCGATTCAGTTAAAACCCCAAACCTTTCTGCCATCAATTAGTTGAAAGCACAATTAGTTCAAAGATGGTTCCGAGTGTGACGAATGGGGCCTCACCTAGGCAGGTGTTCACCGTTATCATCACGGATGCACACAAGTGCACCGTCGCCTGCCGCGTGCATACACCCGGCGGGGTTTAATCGCATTGACAAAGGAGTAGTTAAAGGAGGCCTCTGAGTTATAGGTTGATTTTAGCAGGTGATGGAGCTGCCCATTCAGAGTGCTTTCCCTCACCTTCGTCTTCATTCCCATAATCATTTAGACAAGCTTTACAATGCATCTTTGCCAGCAGCTTCATTTCAATATGTTATAGGCCACCTCAATCATTTTTTATTGGTTTATTTACTCCCAACGATACATAAATGGAGACTTGAAAGATCATAAATTGTCCACAATCACCATTACACACAGTGAAGCGACTATCCTTTGTGCTCTAATCCAGGGTGAAAACCTTTGCGAGATCCATCTTAAACCATAAAGCTCGGTGACTCCAGGTGCTTTACGCACATTTACTCTCAGGAGCATTTGCCGCTCATTAATACCAAAATAAAGCCAGAGGCGCTGCTCCTATATCAACTTTGTCATTCATTTGAATTAAGTTCCCTTTCCATATATGAAGAAGCTGTCCTCATTTCTTACTGAAGTCAGGTCTTTTCTTTTGCAGTTACATCACCTGCAACACCGCCATATCTCCGCGTCTCCTCCTGCAACCTGCCTGTATACATTTGCATCCCCTGTAATAAACTGCTACAAATTCCACCATTGACATTCCCGCCATCCTTTACCGTCCTCTTTCAGGGCGAATAAGAAGCGCCGTTTGTCTCCCCGAACCGCTGCGAACGCTCGGGAAGACACGAGGGAGGGCAGGCGAGAGTAACGGGCTTATGTCACCGTCACTCGAAAAGACATCTAAATTCTGCCAACAAAGAGCGTGTGCGCGTCAACTGCAGAGTTTCGCAAGTGTCTAGAAGAGAGTGGAAGAGACACAAGGAGTCCCAAACTTTAGTTGTTGGGGGAGGTGGTGGTGGTGGTGGGGGGGGCGTCGTTTATTTTGCATGAAAATGCACATGTGCCTGTGCAGGGGCATGCGACTAGAAGCAATCTCTGCATGCGCATATGTGTGCACCATGGAGGACGTGAGGAGGGAGGAGGATTTAGACCCATCATAAAGGAATTCTCCCCCCTCAGCCCGTAGCTCATCCCGACACTTTTATGCCTTTTTATTTTCAGGCCCATTGCAGCCAAGCCCGGAGATGTGATTTATACTGCCTGGCAGCATGGGCACTGCAGCAAGAAAGACAGATGGAAGGAGGGAGGAGAGTAGGAGGGGGAGGGCGAGAAAGAGGGGGGGCACTGGGAGTTGCCGAGGGATAGATAGATACTGAGAGGGAGAGAGAGAGAGAGAGACGGGGGAGTGCGTCAGCCTATAAAAGAAAAGAGGAGATGAGGCTTATGGGGGTCAAAAGAAAAGATGGGGGGAGAAGCAAAATGGAATGAAAGGGTTGAGAAAGGCGAAATTAGAAAAAAAGGGGGGGGATCTCTTCACTTTGGAGGTAAAGAGCTGTCCCCTCATCTTCCTCGCTGCCACATCTTCATCTCTATGTCTCTCTCTCTCTCTCTCTCTCTAATGAGTTATTGGCCTTGTCTGACTCAGGAAGAGAACCTCCATCTCTCAACCAAACTGGCGCCCTGACAGCCTAAATCACCCCCACACACACACACACACACACACACACACACAGTCACAGGCTCACACACACTTCCCCACCCGAAGGCAAAGGGGACATTCCTACTTCTTCTTGTCTCATGCCTGTCTGAGGAATGTGAAATCTTTGTGGTACTTCCATAGATTGAAATAAAAGCTATTGGTGGACAGGAGGGTGGGTTTTTTTTTTTTTTTTTTTTTTTGGGGGGGGGTGTGTGTTGATGGGCATTGGCGAAGGCTACAAGGGGGACGCCATCCAATGAAAGACAACTCACTTACAGGAAACATGGAGCGGGCGGGTCGGGGAGTCGCGGGAGAGACAGGTAGACAGAGGTGGTGGGGTGGTGGGGGGGGAGTGAGAACGTGCGAGGAGAGAGAGAAGGATCGGGCGCGTCGGGCGCCAAGCGTGTGAGCGCACGTGCACCCACGTGCGCCTGACACCTGCCTGCCAGTGTGGCGGTTGTGCTGTCTCTGCGCTGTAACATCTCTCTCTGTCATCCAGCCGCCTGAGAGAAGATGAGCTGCCATGCCGACTGTCATTCATCCATCACCAATGACGGCACGCACACACACACACACACACACACACACACACACACCCCCGACACACACACATACATGCACAAACCAGGATACAAAGCTAAGCAGACTCTTTTCCCCTTCATCACTTTTCCCCCCTCATTTTTTCCCTCCCTTTCTCTTATTGACCATAACTGGCTGTGAAGGAGAAAAAGAATTGCCTCACAAATTCAGGGCTAACTACAGCAGAGATGTAGTTGCTTTCTGAAAAGAAAAAAAAAAAAAAAAAGATTTGTTGTGTTGAGAATTCATGTGCAATCTCTGCAAGAAGTGCCCTGGAATTGATGGCAGAAAGGCACAAAACAATATAAAATACCCCAAGATCAACTAGGGTCAGTCGTAACTGTGGGTTGAGGTTAATTGTAACAATCATAAAAACTCATAATTTTCTAATTAAACGCTAATTACCTTTGTCATTAATTCTAATGGGGTAATTTATATTGTCTTAACCACATGCGTGCTGCATGCCTATCTGTGTGTTTTGACAACGCAGATGTATGTGTATTTCTCCCTCCTTTTATAGAGCCTAAATGAAGCAGCAGGACACCAAATTAAAATCTCAGTCTTGGGTAGATGGTATTTATCCCAAACTGCGGTGACAGAGCACATGTCACTCTGTTTTATGTAAATGAAAACTGGATTGAACGGTGGCAGCTGGATTTGTTAGTTAAGAAATAGGCTTGTTTAGTTTAGCACGTGGAGCTGCAGCATGGTCTGAAACACCTGACCTAACACGGCTGGTGTTATGTGTGATGACCACTTTTGACACCTAAAAGATGTGTTGTTTTTTTTTTATATGTTGCGATGAAGGCCGCAAGCCACTATGGCAATACCTTTTTGGTGCCATGAAGTAATTTCAGTGGTGTAGAACCTTCCTTTGTGTGTCATATTCGTCCCAGATCCATCCTATTTACTTAATTTTCCGCCATTAAAACAAAGTGGCACTATATTTATTACTTCATTATGGCCTCTGACCTGCGTGGGAGGAGGGAGAGACCTCAGGAGGGTCAGATCGGGTCTATTTTCTTTTAGTGGAGGCTTCTTGGCTGATGATATGGAAATGACTTTACTAATGCTGAAGATGGAAACGTGTTCTACTCTGGATGTCACCAGGTTTTGATGTCAGGTTGCAGCCTCTGACTGAATCCTAATAATTTTGTTGATATTATACATTTAGATTTTTGATAAAATATCATGTGGCGTGATAAGGGCAAAGATTCTATTTTAGGCTGGGCCCTACTTTACCTCTTGCCCACATTTTGAGTGTTACCTCCCTTTTTTTTAGGTTGCAGAAATAAACAAAACAGAAACATAAAACTTCCCTCGCGCTAATGACAAAAAGGTCGATGACTTCCATTTACAGCCATTTGGCGGACAGCTTTAAATCATATTATGCATGCAGTCAATCAAAGTTTGCCCATCTTTTGGTGGGTTTTCCTTCAGAAGTAACAAACCAGTGTTTGACAAATAGCGTTTTAGCTGAGTTTTAGTTTGGTAAAATTTATGACCACTCTAATTGTTAGCCCATTCTGTGGGACAGAATGGGCTCTGTACGAACAAATACGTTGTTACTCCAACCGCTTGTCATCTTATACCTAAAAGCCCTGGCTGGCACGATGAATTTGATAAATACTCTTATCGCCCCGGGAGACAATTAAAGCTCATGTGACAGGGGTCCCTATCTCCGCTCCTCTCCTGTAGTGCTTCATTTAGAAGCCATTTGTCTCCTCTATGGATTTCCTATTTTTAATGGCGCGCGCATGCAGGGGTCGGGGCTGTGTTGAATAATAGATGCCTTTGCTCCTTTTCTCTTCCCTTTCATTCTCCTCTCTTGCTCATTTCCTCATCTCCGAGGTCCCGTGGGAGGGTGTTGGTGTCACTCTGGAAACCAAGGTGCGGCACTCCTGGTCCTCTCCACGTTCTGGCAGGAGGCTATTCAATCTAGCATACCAGGCCCTTTCGGTACAGCAGACAGCTGATATCAATGGGTGCACGTTAACACTCAGCAGCCACCCCCCCCCTCCACCCCCCACTCCTTTCCCACATCCCCAGTAAAAGACGTTTATCACGGAAAGCCAAGCTGCGGCACAGTGAGGTGATATATCGCCCCGGCCTAGTGCGAATGAATAGACTAGTAATTATCCTGTTAAAAGGGTGGCCAGACAAAGAGAGAACCTCGCTATAATTTAAATTGTTTTGTTTCCCCCTCAGTAGAAGCCCGGCCTGCTGACTGACATCACGGAATGGGAAAAGTGAGCCTATTTATAGCCTGAGGCGTTCGGCTAATTGTGGAATTTAATAAGGTTTCTGGGAGAGTGTATGGTGTGAAAGCCATGCAGGCCTCCGCCTGCCTCTCCAGTCAGCTCTTATATCTCCATCACATCTGGAGGGCCGGCTCCCATATTTCTCGCCGTATCTCACTTAAAGCTGTGCCTCCCATCGTGCCATCCCCTATCTGACCATCTTCACTTTTTCAGCGTGTCCTGACCTCTCCCTCGCACTCCACCTCCCACCAATCTGCTCGATTTTTCTCCCCCTCCCTCGTCCTGTTAACTCCTATCACATAAAATCTACCTTTGACAAATACTCCTCAGAGTTCGCTTGCGTGACTCTGATTGTGTGATTCCCGGGAATGTCACAGCAGCTTAAGGTGTGCATGGATGTGTGTGTTTCTATGATTACAAGTGAGGGTATGAGAGTGTGTGTGTGTGTGTGTTGTCCTGTCTGGGTGTGTGTGAGACAGGGGTAATTGAGCTCAGAGGGTTTTCTGTCTTTGGTGGCAGAGGGGAAATTGGAATCTTCAGATTCCATTAGAGAAACCTTTTCACACGCGGCGTGCACGTGTGTGCGTCTGTATATTCCCGTTTGTGTCACGCCGGCATATTTGCATAGCAGCGCACTCGAAGAGGAGGAGAAGGGTGAAGGAAATAACAACATGGAAACCAAATGAAATCACGTGGAGGCTTTGTTCTGCTCCAGTTTGGTATCTCCCGATATCTGACAATAAACGGACTCAATACAGCGATAGTTTCCGGGGGGGGTTGGAAGGAAGAGAGGAAAGGGAGGCTGAGAAAGGAGGAACAGCAGGTATCAAACAGCAGATGGTGGAGGGCTTCCTCCCTGCAGAGCCATCACTCCCCTCACACTCCTTCACTCTCCTCTTCCCCCCCTTGTGTTCTTACCTGCGCCACGCCTCTGTAATGCATCGCAGCGTCCTTGGTTTTATGCAGTATTTTTACCCTGCTTGCCCGTCTTCCACTTTAATAAAGCAGGCACGCTGGCAGTAAGTGATAACGTTATTCTCAGATGACGTGTCATATCGGCGATGCTTAACACTTAATCATCTTTATTGCCAAGAGTAGTCGAAAAATTACGGCGTTATAATTTGGAATTAATTTTAGCTTCTTAATGCCAATTATACATCAAGAGATTAATAGAATTCCAATCTTGTTGCCGTGTCATTTTACATCGATGCTGTCATACGCTGTAATATCATATATAGTATATTGTGTTGGCAACGGCAGAGAACAGCCGAAAGAAAAGTAGCTGATGATTTAGAAAGGAAGGAAGTGGCCTGACGGTGACATTGTTGACATTCCATGTAAATGAAAGCTATTATGTTTGCTATACGTAGCGGACAAAGTGATTTTCACACCTTGCTGTAAACATCTTCAAATGTGACTTTGCTGTCTACAGACATTGTGAGCGGGGTATTGTTGCAGAACAAAATGTGTGCTGTTTGAGGGGAAAAAAGGGCCTGGATCAATACAGTCACATGCTTAGCTCAGCCTCTTTAGCATTACTTGTACGTGGCTTTTGTTTTTTGTTTTATTTTGACCTGATTATGTCGCAAATGTACATGAAAATAACATGAATGGTGACAAGCATGTATGTATGTCTAAACTCTTTGTGTGTGTGTGCATGGGTGTGTACACATGTGTGCATGTGTGTGCGCGAGCGATTGTGTGTGTGTGTGTGTGTGTGTGTGTGTGTGTGTGTGTGTGTGTGTGTGTGTGTGTGTGTGAGTGATTAGCCTTCTCTTAATGGGAAAATAACGTCAGAGCCACTGGGACGTTTAATCCATCTGAGCTGATTCTGTTTCCATCACAGCTATTGATCAACTCCAGTGACAAATCAACAGTGTGTGTGTGTGTGTGTGTGTGTGTGTGTGTGTGTGTGTGTGTGCACCTGTGTGAGAGAGAGAGGGAGAAGAGAGAGCACCTTACACAGCATTTTATATGTCAAACAGCTGATGCAACAGTAGACTCCTATTTCTACTCTTTCCATTTTTCTTCCATCCTTTCTTTTATCTATTTACCTTCTGTTTTTGTGTCCGATTCAGATCCCTCCACTCCCCTCTTCTCTCTCTCGCTCTCTCTCTCTCTCCTCCCCTGTCTTCTCTCACTTCAGTCGTTAAGTGGTATTGGCTTTAAAGGGGCAGCAAATCAGTTGCTGATTAATACTGAATTTTTGGGGCCATTTGTCTGCACCGTTGCCCCCCGTCTGTGACACCCTCCCCCCCCTCCGCTCCCCTCCCTCGTCCCCACTTCTCTTTCCACCACTCCTCTTCCTCTGCCGCCCTCTGCGGTGATGAATGACCAGCCGTTTGTCGAGGGATTACAGTCGTCACGGCTACCTGTGCTTTGACAAAATGGTCCTGATTGGTGACCGAGGAACTTCGAAGGGGGGAGTTAGTGGGTGTCACATTCCAAGAATCAACTTGTATGCATGGGCGGGGGGGTTAACAAGGGTACAGACAAAGTTGTAAACACTTTATTACCTCTAGTATTGTGATTATGGGTGCTTGACAATGTGTTTGCGGGTGTATGTCAGTGTCTTGGGGGGGGGGGCAGAGGTGAGATCCAGGCCACAGACTCTGATTCTACATGACAAAGATTGGCGAGGTCCCGGCAGCGATGTGACCACACCGACACCCGAGAGCCGGTTAAATGAGTCGCCGGCGGACAC
Source organism: Lagocephalus sceleratus (assembly GCA_911728415.1). Taxonomy (NCBI): domain Eukaryota; kingdom Metazoa; phylum Chordata; class Actinopteri; order Tetraodontiformes; family Tetraodontidae; genus Lagocephalus; species Lagocephalus sceleratus. Next base: position 4,272,578 of record CAJVRN010000087.1, on the reverse strand, counting down.
TGATGAATCGGCACGCGGAGGAATCGAACGCGGGCCTAATCAGGCCGCGGAAACCCCCTGCAGCCACATTTTTCAGTTTTGTCTCGCCCTATCAGGTGCGGGCCATCAGGTATGTCGCATCTCATCCGGACCGCCCCTCGGTCACTGCCGCCCCTTAAGGGTTAGGGGGGGTGTCACAGATTAGGGGCCGTTCCGCTGCTGCTCCAAGGCCCCCCGTGTGTGTTTGAGTGGATTTTGTGTAACTACATCTGGAGAACATGATCAAACAGAGGTTCATGGGATGTCTTCAGGCTTGGATCGCCAACTAATTGGCAAACTTTGAGCATAAAAGGACGACACAAACAGGCAGTAAGAGAGACACCAGAACATGTTTGTTGATCACCATCATCTCTTTGTTATCATCCAATCAATCGCTGTTATATTTTGAGTGATTATATCGACTTTTGGATCTAATTAGGTGATTAGAATAATTGGGTCCTATTTATTCACCTATTAGCAGCTGATGGAGCGTGATGGGATACTTCCCACATCTTTTTTCCCCCCTTAAGTGTTAAAATGCATTTTGGATTTCAACGATTTCTTGGAGTGGCTCATCATTCAGTGAACAGGCCATCCATCATCCTCTCGCCGAACGTGTTGTCTGCATCCCAGAATTACCGCAGAGAATGTGGAGGGGTTTCATCTCTTATTCTTGTTCCGTGGGTACTTAAGAAATGGAACATGCACGGGAATCTGCTGCCCTTGTGCAAATATTTGCATAAAACAAAGATGGGTGACTTGGTTCCTCCTCCTCCTCCCATGTGTATTAGTTCACTTTGGAGTAAAAATACATTACCTTTGACTTCACCTATTTATTTACCTATTTATGCTGTAAAGAAAGATTATGATTATGGACACAACTTCCAAAGGCACTTGAGCCATTACATTTCAGAATTTTCATATTTAGTAAACACACACACACACACACACACACACACACACATTGCACATAGGTCTTTGTCTTTGCATATACTGAATATGAATATATATACATATATACATATATACATATATATATATATATATATATATATATATATATATATATATATATATATATATATATATTCATATTCTTACATATTAATTACACCAATGTAAAGGAGATGTTTATATTTTAAAGGGGTAGAAGAAGAGGATATCCCAATGAGTTCTGTAGGAGGAGGAGTAATCCATGGCCTTTCTCTAAAGGAAACCCTAAAGGAGGAGGAGAAGATCCCTCATGTCCCTCCAGGCTATAGAGATGGAGCGCGGAGAGACAAAGGGATGTGTAGTTTGGTTTGAGGATGATGTCAAGAGGCTGAGGAAGAGCTTTGACTAATTATAGTCATCTATTACGGACACAATTAAAACCCAGCTAATTTACTGCAGCCCGACTCAAACGCAGCCAGCTGATTTATACCAGAGCTCAATGACACCCGAAGGACACACGCATGCACGCACACACACACACACACACACACAGATAAAGAAAAATTAGTACATTTACCTCAGACCATCCAAAATATCCTTTCATTCACAGAGTTTATAATTGTGAGAAACACATGGCAAGAAAAGTCAAATGAAGTGAAACATTCACAAATACAAACAGTCCCATCAGTGGTGTTAAAACAGGAATATATCTGAAATATATGTAAATATGCCCAGTTTTTTAAAAACCATTTGACAGGTATACCATGAGACTCATCTTAGTTGATTCCCTTTCTGTAAAAGTAAGCAGTTAAGAAGATTTAGAAGAGAAGAATGAGATATCAAGAAAGTTAAATACAGACGTTTGTTGGTAACAGTGGAAAATGGAAAGAGCAATATGTCAGCATTTTTTTTGATAGGTTGTCAAGGTATTGGGACACTGCTCCTCCTGCAGTGATTGTTTATGTTGGCTCCTCCCTCCGATTTATCAATCAAGGCAAAACCTTGACATGAGACCCACCCACATGAGTGTCTCTGCCAATAGAAATCTCTCTCTGCCTTGCTCTCTCTCTCTCTCTCTCTCTCTCTCTCTCTCTCTCTCTCACACACACACATATGCACACACACACACATGCACGCGCACACACATAGAAGCCCTCAAGTGATGCAGCATTTTAAGGGTTAAGTCGGCAGCATGCTGAATCTCTGCAGAGGTGACAGATGCTTCCTATCCCACCCAGCACCACAGGGGAGCTGGAGACAGTCAGCATACCAATGAGCTACCCTGTCACACACACACACACACACACACACATATATATGCATGAAGAAATATGTATATATGATACACACAGAGAGATCATAAATGTACCTAAACAGTAAAATGAAATGAAATGAAAACGGTTTGCGCCTCTTAGATCCTGTATAGATCCCAGTCTCCTAACATATATATCAGCAGATTAGACGTATAGAAGACACTGTTTTGGAAGTTTGGCTCCTCCTCAAAGAGAAACTTCCCTTCACAGCAAAACACAGCTCTGAGCCTTTGCCTCAACACTGGACTTGCTTTAGTAGGCCGGAGCACAGAGTAGCATCCACACACACACACACACACACACACACACATGCACACATACTGCAGATTTCAAACATATGGTACAAACACAGTATGCGCACACGCAGATGCACGTACACACTATAAAAGTGACAGCTGTCGCGATGATGGAGCACTCAGAGAAGAGGAAGTGAAGGCTTAGCCACCGCTCAACATGGTGTTGAGAAGACCTGCTATTCATTTTCAGCTTAATATGTTCCAGGCCATTGGAAAAACATTGCAGCATATAATGTAAGTAATTTCATATGCGCACAGCAGCTCTCACAGCTCTCTATCTAAAGCACCCGGCAAAATGAAGAGACCAGATTTAGCCGACGGTTGACTGGGTTCAAAAATAACACAGCCTGGGAGTGTGTGTGTGTGTGTGTTGCTGCAGAAATCGGGCATGGCAGCGTGTGCAGTTGGGTGTCTGGACGACTGTACGCACATGCGAATGCATAGCAGGGCGTGCACGTGATAATTAAACGAGCGCGACCCGCATCGCCGCCATGCATCAGTGCGCATTTACTTCCACCGCAACGTCGCTTGATTGTGGTGTTTATCCGCCAAAGCTGCACAGATGATCCGAGGCGCCGCATTAACGTCTCCACCGCATATGCAAATGAGATGTAGACAGAAAACGCGCACACACACACACACACACACATTACTGCATGTAGGTCTTTGCACATTTCATCACAAATATTCGTCTTTCTTTTTTTTTTTTTTTCAAGACACAATACCGGTTAAAACACACACACACACACACAAAGAAAGGCATACACAAACAGGCACCACGCACCCCCTGATGGTCCCCGAGCATCTTCGTAGGGGTAAATAAATGGTGTGCTTGGCGGTGGGTAAATGCGTGTGCTCCCAGCCTGCGGGCCCAGATGGCAGCCCAGTCATTTGCTTTACCTTGTTTTGTTTAATTACTACAATCAACTCTCTATTTCTTCAATTAATCACCACCAACCTGTTCCATCCCCCTACACAAAATGGAAACATGGCAAAGAAACAAAAGACAAAACAAGCCTGTCAATATAAATAGAGGACCCAGGACATTAATGCCCCCCCCCCAACACACCCACCCACACACACACATACACATACACACACACAAAGTTCAACTTTACTTAGACTAAGAGGCAAAATTGCATAAAAAGAAGAAAAATAAGCTGCTGCGGCGCACAGTGATTGGATGTGGGGTGCAGTAGCGGGGTTGGGGGGGTGGGGGGTGGGCGTGCGAGAATAACGGGGCGGAAAGCACTTCATTACGTCCTTTTATTCCGTTATAATCACCGCATGGCCATCACTCCTCGGCGACACCGGGCCCGGGCACTGACACGAGGATTGATGCGCGGGAAGTGCGGGGCTCCTGCAACAGCCGACAATAAACAACGCCATTAACCAACGTGGCCCCGCCGCTGCTGTAAGCAGTTCATATTAATTACAGTCTGCCCGAACGTTGAGATTTAACCCGCCCTAATATGACTGCAGATTATGGCTTTAAATGTAGATCACGGCGGATGCGGGTTCAGCAATTTGCACCCTGATATAATTAAATGGAATGCAAAACAAAGAGCTCTGTAAAGATGAAATAGTGGTAGAAGAATAAAGTATTTCTACTGTCAAGGGTATACACTCACACTCTAGAATCTAGTGTTGCTCGAGCACTTTTGCTGCCCTGCCATTGCAGTCCATGAGCCAGATTTATCTAAATTATAGTCTTTATTTTATTTTAGATGACTCTGTTATAATGCCAGCATCCCAAAAACTGACACTGTAACGCCGTTTTATCAGGCCAGCGCGGTGACCCCTCGGGCCCTGCACACATTTTCCCACAGGGTCGGTGCAGTCGGGCCGTCCATGTTTTGTCCTCTTCTGCCATCTAGAGGTCACTCCTGGTACAGTCGGACAGGGCAACTTCCAGTATGAGTTTGACCACTCTGCAGCCCACACACACACACACACACACACACACACACACACACACACACACAGACATTCAAGGCCTCTTCTTACCTCTTTATTTGACAATTCAAATACAATAAATTGCTCGTGTTCATCTTTCATTTCCCCCAGATTCCCCCAGTGGGTTTATTTGCATCAAACTACATGATTCACATTCATCAGGGTCTGTTTGGCTGCTTCGGTTTAGTCACAGGTTGAATCTGAAGCTAAAATAAGATTTTTTTTTTAGGGTGGGGGCTGGGATGATTTACAAGTCCCCAACCTAAAACGTGCTTTGATTTTTTTTTTTTTTTCTCTGTGTGAGGGTTTTGTCCATATGGAAGCGGAAGAATACACTGTGAGATCAGATCCATCTCCCCTGTATGATCAAAACCAGGATGGCTTTGAAATACCATTCAAATGGAATGTGATAGATAACATATGACCGCAGAAAAGATCTGAAGCCCTCGGTCATTTGTTACACGGCATTCAAACTCTGCAACGTGCCCATTTTACACCCCCACCACCATCACCCCCCACCCCAACAACCAGGGACATTAGGCGGAAACGTTGCAGTGGATTCGTGCAACATTATCTTCCTTTCTCAGATATATTGAACGGCGGAAAACAGGCTGCGTTATAAACATACTGTAAAATGATCCAGAGAAAAGGAAAAGCAGATCCATTGAGGGAACATTATCTCCCCTACACGATATGTAAATACGGGGATATTTAGACAGATGAAACTGACTGATGTCAAACACATTTGACCACAATACACTGACAATTATGTTATGAGCTGTTGGTTGCTTCGTCGCTTCCCTTTGTTTCCCGCTCAGATTCTCATTTCTATTAGATTTCTGCAGCATTACAGTTCAGCTCGGTACAGCACAGGAACCCCCGCAATAAGAGGAAATCTGGTTTTTCCTCAGTCAGGCTTTATCTCTTTTGCCTTTAGCCTTTTCAGTGAGTGAGGGCAATAAAACCAAACCAATAAAGTCTTCCTGTTCCTCCTGTTCCCGCAGTCACTTCTGCTCTCTGTGCAAACACTCCGTGTCCATCTGGTTTCAGTCATCATATTTTCAAAATACACACGCTTCCATCCAAAGGAATGTCTGTGGGGTTGCTGGTGAAGTTATTGTGTTATTCAAAGAGCTGCTTCTGGCTTCAAAGCAAAGTTTCAAAAATATATAAAAATAAATGTTTGTATGGTGATGTATAAGTGCAAATAATGATGAATTAATAAACGAGAGAAAAAATAGCTCGACTAACATTCAATAATCTAGGTTTTCAGTGTTTGGCCTGTCTCTGCAGGTGCCGTTGCGTCCTCTGGCCGCTAGATGGCAGACTTGAATGACTAATCTTTGCAGGAGCCGGGGAGCGCGTCTCAGGCTGCAGGGTGCGCGCAGCCACCGCTGCCTGCCTTCTGGCTCGGATATTCCTTCCTCTCCTCTTCCCTCGCCGTGTTCGTACGCGGGTGAAAGGTTCATCTTGCGGATGATGCGGGGGGGGGCACGTCGGAGCACTGCCTCGTTGCAAGGCGCGTTACAGTGACGTGTCGAATTACAGGAATCAGTTGGGGGACCTAAAGAAAGCACGTCAATGATGAACAAAAGTGACGGACAGCCCTTCATTTATAATTATTAAGAACACTTAACCTTATGGCCAGGTTATGTTCGAGATAAATCCAGCAGCCATTTACTCCACCGTCTTTATTGAGAGCCTCCACGGTGAATCATTTCTATTAGATTTGAAAAATAACAGATCTTTGATTTAGCCAATTTGCATTCAATCTCCCCCTGCAAGTTATGACAAAATAGACTTCGGACCTAACTGCTGTGGCCACACGCACGCACGCACACGCGCCGTTCTGCTGCGTCCTTCAGCTGAGAGGATGCACATCAACGCTAATGGCTGGTACAAGGGAGCGATCTGCGCGATCATAACGGCCTCTGCTATGACTTACATCACTATTTTCAATCACTTAAGCCGATTTATTCGGGTGAAGTCAACTTTTGGTGGTGTTTTCTGCGGGGAAAAGGGGGGATCTGTTGTGCAACAGCAAATGCAATATCAGCTCTGCAGCGACTGTTATTGTCCAGAACGACAGAAACAGCTGCATTTGGTTATTGTGGGCTGGAGTCAGACAAATTACGTTGAAGGCAAAGCAATCAAACACGAGAGCAAGAATCTACTATACTTTAATTTGAGCTTAACGACATCTTAAAAATGCTGTTAAAGTCACCAATTTAGAACGCGTTGTTTCTGACAAAATATTCCCAAAGTGCAAACTACAGAAGATTAAAAAGTCAGTGGGTTTGTTTTCATTTAGCATCAGCTTTCTGGATATTAATCTCTTGTAAAGTGATAAAAAAAAAAAACAACCCAAAACCAAACAATCAACAACAAAAAAAAGAAAATACCCTCAATTGCTTTCAATGAAGAAGAACAAAAATATCTTGTATCTTTTTATAAATCTGAAAGCCTGGAAATCCCAAATCTTCTGTCATTAAACCAACTTACTTTCCGTGGCGCACGCGTGTCATTACTAGAAAAACTCCAGCTGATTTTATCTGACGAGAATTCCTCGAATCACAAAGGAACTCTAAATCCGGGGTCGGTGCTGTTCCCCGCGCCGGCCGCTAGTTGGCAGCAGAGGACCGACGCTGTGGCTCATGGCTGCGTCCCAACGTCTCCTCTGTTCCGCCTTCATCTTTCTCCCTTTTGGCAACTATATTCGGCTAATTTATACATCATACAATGTTAGCAATTTTCTTAAGTGCACGTGTCGTATTATTCCGAGGATTGGTTTTTTTTAAAAAAAAAAATGATCCTGTAATGTTTAATTTTGAACCCGCTTTCAGCAGAATTCCGCAAAGCATCGAGGAAGCAGTCAGTAATATATTTGCTTAAAGTCACATGTCACATAATATTGGTTGAATCCAAAGTGCTCCTCCTTGTCTCTGCTGATTAATCTAATGTTCTTCTTTCTCTCTCACACGCACGCAAACACGCGCGCACGCACACGCGCAGAGGCCGCGCGCACAGCTGGGAAATTCGAAAAATAAGAAAGAGTCTGAGCATAAGGCTGTGCTGTCACCAGACTGACCCAGACGGCACTTCCTGCTCACCAGACAACAGTCAACCGTTGGCTTTTAATCACACGCACACACACACACACACACACACACCGCGCGCTTGATCTCCCTGTCTGTGTGCCCCTCTCTCAGGAGGATGAGTAATACAGCTCAGGGCGAAGAGAGGTACTGATAAGGGGACAGGAGTGTGACGTGAGCAGGGGCCCATGACCACAGATAAAATGTTACCGTGTCTGCGTGCGTGCGCGCACGTCTGTGCGTGCACGTGAGGCCCATAATTGTCAGGGTGTAAGTGGGAATGATGAGGGTAACCCCGTTATCAGTTCCGTCTATGTCAGCACCTCCATCTGGATGTCAACCTTCTTGCCAGTGTGCGTGCGTGTGTGTGTGCGCGCGCACGCACGCACAGGGAGGAAGTGTGCGCGCGGACTGGGTGCAGAGGCCATCAGACAGACACTCAGCCTGGCAAGAGAGATGTTGAAAGTGCAGAGGAGGATGTGTGGTCTCCCGGCTGAGCCCAGCCAGATGTGCTGCACCTCTGCTCCTCTTCCTCCTCGCTGCTTTGAAGATGTTCCAAATCTGCCTCCGCTCGCTCCTTCCGTGCTCGATCCCGTGGCTGTCTGAGCGTCGCTCTGCATCTTCCAGGTCCGGGGGAGTCTCCGCTCTCGCTTTCCTCCACTTTTTGCACATTTACGGTCCTCAGGGCTCAAACAGTCTCTTAATGGCGCAAGACTTTTGACTGTGGAAGTCAATGCAATTAACAGGAAAAGAAACATGCAGCATTATTAGTTTCTTATAATAGTTATTAATCCTTTCTATGATGGCTTATGATATCATCCTTTTTTCCAACTTTTTCCACGATCGAGATTAAGCCCATACCCCCCCCCCCCCAAACACCCTCCTACCTCTGACCATTTAGTTCTAACAAGTGCTCTCATAGTTAATGAAATTTCCCTGTCGCGGTGCAAATTTGCCCGATTAATCTTACTGCGGCTTCTCCCACTTCTCATCGTCTCACCTCTTAATAACCTCCTATCACCTCTTCTCCTCCTGAGGTTCAAGAATTCCCGCCCACGTCTCACACCTCTTCCCTGTCCATCCCCACCCCCCATTCTCCCCCACCACCACCACCACCACCACCACCCTCCCAGCCCCCCCCATCCCACCTCCCACCCCCCGCTCCTCTCCCATCATATTTAAATTTGCCACGGGCCGTCTAATCGTATGCAGAAGCGGGCTAAGGAGGAGGACGAGGAGCGGGGGGGCTCGGCCAACATTTGCCTAAGGCTCTGCAGCCCGGATCGATAAGTGGTCTTAAGTTTATCTGATTTTTATCAGCGGAGCCGACAGGGGGGCAGGTCGATGGGCTGCGCCCGCGTCAAGTTGACCTTTTCAGGGACGACGGGGAGAGCTCTCCCCCCGGGGACCCCCGCGGTCCCCTGTCACCGCTTGACTGGCACAAGTCTGTTGCTCTGGACCACAAAGTCTGCAGAGACATCTATATCAGCAGCAGGCATGGCTGACAGGGCCTGGCTGTTGTATTTATAAACTGTCCTTTGGCCGTGACACTTTGCCAATGATCGGGCCCTAATTTATGCAGGCAAATCTCCTTGGTGCAAAAATGAAAGCTAATAGAGTCATTAGCCGCTAATTCGAGCGGGATACCTTGTATAAATTGGCTTACTTTGTAAAGCCTTCCCCCGATAATAGCCCCCACCTCACCCAGACACCCTCCCCTTGTTCCTCTCGTCTATCTCTCACCCTTATCAGCGGAACCAATTTGAGTGCACGCATTACTCCACAGCCTAAAAGGTTGCTGGTGTGTATTTGTTTAATTGTGTGTGGGGTAAATTATTAAATGTGTGTTTCCACCCTCCATAGCTCTGCTGCAAATGCACGCGGTCAGCGTTCCAGAAAGGGACTAGCCCCCCCCCCCCCGGCAAAATGACGCGCAACGCGCATATGCGATGGTTGATTGCGGCATTAAGTGTCCGTGATCATCGAACGCCGATAGCCGAAAACGGAGCCGTTTCACGTCCTCATTGGCCGACTAATGAAAATGCACGATGCGATTGGTCAGGCTTTTCTATCGCTGTGTTTACATTTACGCCTTATCGAGCACTTCTCCCGCATCAATTGGAAATCATACTCATAATCGGCCGCGCAGGCAATGAAAGGGATGGAGGGACGGTCGTTAGGGAGCCTCATTTTGGCCCCGCTGCACACATTGTTGGCTAAGGGGAAGCGATGCGATACTCGGGAGGGCGAAAAGCCTGCGGAGGGAGGTGAATACAGCTCCACTATGTCTTTCTTTCACAAAGTATCCTGTCATCCTGTCAAGGTGTATGCATTGTAATGCCTAATGAACTAGGTTTCATTGTTGGTTGATTATTTGGATGTAAAAAAAAAAGTCCAACAAAGCAGAAAAGTAAAGTATTATTCCTTTATTAGTACTTTCACTGTGTTGCTTACTGTTGCATATGCAACATGTGTACACTAGCAGTATAAAGTCGTGGATTAGCCCAAAACTGTGATACACAGATCCACACTGCAAGCGTGAATGTTGTTTCCTATAATGAAAGATAAAGTGGCATGTGCCTCGTTATCTGTTCTGTCGATGTTTTTTCTTTTCTTGAGGAAATGAACATTTTTAGGCGTTCCAAGTTTTAACATGCATGTCATTTGTCAGCCTCAGACCATTTCGTTCTTCCTTCCTGAAGTAGCGTTCCATGTTGGAGTCGTGCACCAACGGAGCGGCGCTCCCAGATGTGTGCACTGGAGCTGTGAAGCAAGGCATAGCAAACTTTGAAGAAAATGTGTAAAATAAAATTAGGGGAGAAAAAAATATTGTTATTTTAAAACTTCAAATGTTTCCATGGAGACAGAGGAGGTGATGAAATGCAGGATGGATGGGAGACATGCAGTCATGGGTGGATTATTAGCCAGAAAGCTGCTGTGGTATCCAGTTGCCATAAATCTGAGGTTGTTGGCTCACACTAGAACACGCTTTTGATGTCAGCTATGTGACTTTCTGAGTTAGCGTAAAGTGAAAAAGTGACGCCAGTTATGAGACATGTCAAAACTCATGGAAGAAGACGAGATCGATTTTTCAAGAGGGCCTGAAATTACCGAATGTTTTCATTGGAAAAAGCTCACGGATCTGACAGTGTATCCAGGAAACATCCTGAAACAGCAGGCAGCAGATGGAAAAGACTACACCTATTTCCAGACTCTCTGGGAGCTGCATATGTGGTAAGATCATAGACTTGACTATTCGTTAAGGTAGTTAATCACCTCCATCTATTTGAAAATGTGGAACAGTTGCGCGAAAACTGGAAAACTCCACATGGACCGATTAATCTTATTATCTAAATAGCAAAAGCTTCCAAAACAGCTACTCTCCTTCTCGTCATTGAAGGAATCTGCTTTTTGTTAGTGGAGACCTTGCAGCGAGATTAAAGAGCTTTTTTTTTTTTTCCGCCCGTTTGGCTGAGTGCTGAATGAAAGTTCTCATTTGTGACCCTGGCCTTTTATCGGCACACTTAAGCAACACTGACAGCGACTCCAGAATGCAGAATGCGGCTCTCCTTGACGTAATCTGAACGCGCAATCAACCCCCTCCCCACCCCACCCCACCCGATTTTTGGAGCATTGAGAAATAAATAATTAACTCCAAGCAATTCCTTAATTAATTATTTCATTAATCATACACTCACACATTTCCTTCCCCTCCATTCGTCACGCGGCTCAGTGGCTTCATTACGAATCAATGTGGAACTGTCGTCATCGAGAGTCACACTGTCATCTTCAAGATTAATCAAGACGCCGCCTGCATGCAGAACGGGCCTCCGAGCTCTCGCTGTGGCGAACAGCGTGCAACACATGGCGCCAACCTGAAAACACAGAGAAAAAGACCAAACATTTATTTTTGCCAACCTCCCCCCCCCCCCCGACCCCCACTCTCCTTTTTTCTTTTTTTTTATTTGCACAAGTAACACACGCTGATCGCCATGCACTCAGCTGACACATCTGCCTAATGATATTCATAAAACAAATATTTGGCACCAACATTAAATAACTCCACGTCAAAAATGCAAATCGATCACAACATGAAACAAATGTTTCGGGGCTGAAGAAAGACACATGTTTCCAATGAAACGAGTATTTACTGCTAACGCAGAGATGAAACGCTTGTTACTCACTTTCAACAAAGTGCCATTTACCATGTAGCTGCGTAAAGGCTCTGAAGAGGGGAAATGCAATAATAAAATGGACACAGTCTTTAACAGTTTGCCAGCTTCATGAAAAATATTTGCACGTTTTCCTTCCACATGTAACACTGGACATGAAACACAGTAATCCTAATGAACACACAGTTTTATACTCCTCATTAATGAATGATACAGGTGAGTATACATTACAGTTGCGCAAATAAGTACATTGAATATAACATATAATCTTCCCCCATAAAAATGTACTTTCGTCCTGACAAAGACCGCAAATATGCTACCTCTTTACTAACTGACCACATGTCGTTATTTGCCCCACACACACTCTCCACTGGTGCAAAAACACACTCATAATTCAATCAAGGCTTAATTTTAATCAAGCTATCTCTTTACCCACTGTTCCAGAACCATAATCTGAGCTCTCCCAAACCCTCTCTGTGACACTCACAGTTGAAGCATCGCGCAAACAAACGTGGGGTTGTATTACCAAGGAGCCTTTTGGTAATGGAACAAAGCCTCAGCCACGGCGAGCAGCTAGATGAGGAGCTGCAGGCTTCTTTCAAGGTGATTGGATGCTGTCACTGCTCTGTGCAATCATGTGGTATGCACTAGACAAATACAGATGTTCACCATTCATTAAAGGAATTGTCAACTCTGGAAGACACAGTTAAGGTCCATTTATTCTAAAAAAGGACTTGAGCTGTGCATTTGTGCCAACTATACACATGTTTTCTATCTACACTATAAAAGAAGTCCGCTTTCATTCGTTTTCATCAGGGTTTAATATTGTGGGAGACGGAGGTAACTGATGTTCTCTTGATGAGAGCCGTGCAGCCAGACACACAGTTGGATTCATAATTCAGATTTATCACTTCCTAGTTTTGTCATTCCCTTCCCGCAGTGGTTTGCGGTGTCACCTCACAGCAGCGGTGAATGGATTCCCCCGCCAGGTCGGGGCCTGCGTGGGGTCCCTGTGAGTGCGCTTAAAACAGTTTGGATAATTGGTCACAGTGCAAGTGTAGGTGTAGGCGTGAAATAGAGTTTGTCTCCTCGCGTCGGCCCTGTGATGAACTGGCAACCTGCCGTTCACCTAATGACGGCCGGGACACGCCCCCAGACCTGGATCAGGGCTGATGGGAAACAAATGAATGGGTTAATGAATACCGAACACCTCTGCTGCGGTTTGGCAGCAACAAAAGTTGAGGAAAGTTTGAAACTGTTGAGTTGGTCTGAGATCAAGAGCTCTGGGTGCACAGTGGCACCCACTAATAAATAATAAAGGTCAACATAGCAACAACAAACAACCAACCAGGTAAAGTTAGATTTAAGTTGTGAAAATAATAATAATGTGACAGTTTCCTTTCAACTCAGTGGACTGCAGTGTACTGAGCTTCACACTTGGGGAGTTTAATGATAAAATAATAATTAAAACTTGTGCTTGAACACATATACAGTGGAACAAAAAAAGGCCATCAACCATGGATTGTTCATCCCCCCTAATACTGGTTTCATTGACACCAGTTGAACTGGTCTTAACAGGTGATGGGTTCATGTTTTCCAGTACATTGTGAAGTATTTTCCAGCCACTATTCCATGTTTTCAGCACCATTCCCAGTTTTTGTCCACCATCAAGAAAATATTGAAGTTCTGCACCAAAAGGGACAACAGAGGAAGCACAACGTAACAGGATAAATTACCTGGGACCACCAGTATCCACTGTAGCGCTGCTGGAGCTCAGATGGTAGAGTGGTCGCTTCAGTGTCCTTCAGCAAAACACCGAGCCGCCAACTTTCTTTTGAAGCTCTGTCTTCGTTTATATTGTGTGTGCGTGTGTGTGTGTGTGTGTGTGTGTGTGTTGATGCTTTAATCTGCAGGTCTGTGTCTCTCAGGTGAACCAGACACTCGGCAAGGGAGGGAGACCTTCCTTGTTTAAATCTAAATTCCTCGTTTATTTGTCTGATTAATTCGTCCGACGGTGCGCTGCAACCTCATTCTGTCACACGTCTCCTTCACTGGGGTTTATTTTAGCAGAGCCGTAAGTGGCCCCATAATGTCAGCATAATACTGGGTCAGGCTTTTCCGACTGGAGAGATGAGAGTGGGAGGGGAAGGCAGAACGCGGGATATGGGGGGATGAGGAAAATATCCCTCGCTTATCTTCTAAAAAATGACTCTCGTAATAACACCTAGTCACACTGGATTCGGAATGGGTTTCTGAAACCAGAACGCGCAAATCTCATTTACCAGGACAGTGTGCTCACTTTGGCGTCTGAGCGCGCACACGTGTCTCAGAGGGGACCGTCGCGCCTGCTCACAGGTGAGCGAGACAGCAAAGTTTAGATAGATAGCAACAGAGACATCTTGCATATTCGAGGGCCCGTCGCTCGGCTGTCATCCACCAACTGAGCGGCGAGGAGATAGGGAACTAGTCAAATTACCGGCCGCGCTCGATTCTGTCTCCAGCACTGACAGGACTGTCACAGATGGGATTTAATCTCCTGATAACGAAGAGAGCCGGGGATGAGTTCTTTTTTCTCTCCCCCCCTCCCCATTTCCCCCTGCTGTCTTCCTCCTTTGACCATCCTCCGATCACATCTGGTCCTGTCGGCGAATCGCACGCAGCTCCCAAAGAGAAATATCTATGTCTGAATATCTTAAATTCCTCACTATCTTCCCCTGTATCTCTCCGTCCCTTCATCTTCGCCGCGCTAATGCAGGATGTCGCGCTAGATCATGATTGATCAGGGCCGCGGTGACCAACTCTTCCTCCCTCGCCGTGGAAATAAATATGCTGCGGCTATGAAGCTGGATGCTGAGTTATTGGTGACGTGAGGGAGGGGGAGATGGAGAGATGAAAATGAGGAGGAAGCAAGATGGACGTCTGCTCTTAAAAGTTTGATGACTTCCTGGAGGACTTGGAAAACAGTTTGGCTCACAACTCTCCCTGCCTGTGACATGTCAATAGCCTATTCCTTTTTACAATGCTGCTAATGTGTTTTTTTTTTTGTTTTTTTTTCAAAAAGACATCCTTTTGAAATGCCGAATCCAAATATCAATGAATTCTGGAATTTTACTACTTTTTTAAATCTATTTTAATATCAAATCTTTATAAGCGTGTTCCTAATAGTGAAAATGCAATTTTCAAATTGGCCTCTTTGTCCTGGAGCTCGAACACGAGTAATCAAAACTCTCACCCTCCGGGCTGCAGCTGCCCTAAACCCTTACTCCAAAACACCCGCTGCCACCCTCCCACCACCACCCTCCTCCCATTCCCATTCGCTGTAGTGACGGTTGTAACTCAGGTGATTAATGCCTCAGGAAATGAAGAGTGTTGCCAGGGACGAGGTGGGAACACTGTAACTTCCCGTGTTGCAGGGGATTGGAATGCTTTGGTGTCTGACATCGAGCCTTTAGCTAATTAGCTAAATCAGCTCGCTGGGGCTTAATTAGAAGCAGTTCCTGAACGTGCCCATGTCCCAGGGCTCTTTAATTACCCCCAGGTTTGTTAGGAGAGCGCAGCCTCGAGCTCTAATTAACCAGCTCTCTATACTTGTGCGGAGGATATCTGGTTGTCACACACACCAAAGATGAGATCATATGGAAATTTGCCAGTTGGAAATATGGATGAATCCGAGAGCAAGCGGTGAAAGACAGAGTCAATAGCTGGATAAGAGATTGCGAGATTTCCACCGCTTGAGAATGACAGAGCAGAAAGAGGACGGAAGGGCAGACTGAAGGAGCGTAACATAGTGTTTGAGAGGAGGCGATGGTGATGGAAGGGGAGAGATGGTGCCACTTTAGTGTGACAGAGGCTGCGTTATCTGTCCTCTCAGGGCGGCTGTCAGCTGCAGAGGTGAAATATTTTCACATTGACTAACTATGAACAAATAGCAGCAATTAGGCAGACGCTGACATTACAGCATCGTTAGAGCAGAACAGTACTTTTACATGGTGGCACAGAGAATGTACCATCAGTGGGCTGTATAAAGATAAAGGTAACACATTATGCAGCCTATATTTTATGCATAACATAACAAACATAGTCAAGTTGTCAAATTACATGTTATAATTAAAAAATAGTAATATTTAATGTAGTTAATGTAATGTAATAAAAATGCATTAATTTATGCTGTAAAGTTTCAAATGCAGGACTCATTTCATACACATTAAAGTCAGGATTTAAGATTAACATAAATGCAGATCTGTTGATGGGTCTTTAACTCGAAATAAACTGTGATTTATAATCGCAATTTCATAGCACAGAACATCACTGAGCATGTTATCCAGCACGGCTGGTATTATCAATGATGCATTCTTGTCTTTTTCTGCTCTTTAAAAATCGCTGCGCCACACGGTGTCGAGCCCGGTGAGACGTGCTTCGTATGGATCCATTGACTGACAAGATGACTGGAAGCTGCCAGACTTGAGGCATCGAGTTTGGATCAATCGATGTGTCCTTCGTCGACAAAGAGGACTTTGATGACACACAGAAAGAGCAGGGCTATCACAACAGAGTGGAACGCAGAGGGACGTAATAGGAGGACCTGCTAGATGGAAACGGCTGGAGTTGGAGGATGGCGATTGTTAAATTTAAAAAAGTGCTGATCTAAAAGTCTGATGCTCATGACATTGTATTAATGATTATATTTGATGGGATTTTATATGCTACTGTAATATCCTTGAATATATCCTTGTGACTAAACACACACCCACACACACACACACACACACACACACACACACACACACATGCCCACACCGCCTGACAGCCCTCCCTCTCCTTCCAACTGTAGAGAACACACCTTCAGCCATTCATCAGTGTCACAGTGTCACCGTCGGTTACAGCCTGGGGCCCATCGCGTCTTCATTATGGTCCGAATAAATCTGAAATAAAACCACAGATGATTTATTAGCTTCCGATGGCGTCGCGCTGGTTAGTATGGTCCGCCGCCACTCGTGCCTTCGGAGAGACGGTTCCTCAGACATGAGCCGCAGAAATCTGATCTGACAGGGAGATGTTTGCATGATGATATCATTCTCTGATCGCGAGTTCTGCCTGACGAGAGGAGGGGGGTGTCCAGAGAACTGCCACTCAGAGCAGTCTTTACACTCTGCACATTTCCTGTCGTTTGCCAGCAAAACCAAAATCACATTTCAAAGAATTGAATTTATTTGCTTTATATGACTTAAAACAAATGTTCAGCATTAAACATTTATCCAGTGGTGGGTTTGCACAGACTCAAGCTGTTATTATGTCTTTGCTGGGAATGGATTTTTGCACAATATTGCAAGATTTGTATTCAATTAACAAAAAAATGGTGGAAATATGAATAAATTAAAGGATAAACCTTCTAACTTTGCTGTATATCCAGGTAGAGGTCTGATTTGATTAGGAGGGAGTTCAATTTGCAGGACTGTGATGCTCTTCACCGCCCTTGGATGTGATTCGTGGTTGGTGGGGTATATCACCTTACTGCAGACAGGGATGGCATTAGGGGTGGTGTTGGCAGTGTGGATGGATATATCAACATCTACCCAAATGCTGCGATGCAAAGCTTCTTCAAAGAGACTTTCAGGGAGTCACCCTTTTAACATCAGATCATTAGCAACCACCCATCTTGACATCTCAACAATTTTATTCCATTTTCATTTTAATTCAACAATATTTGACAACAAATTTGATATGGACCATGTTTGCCCAGTTCAAGTCGCCAGGCAAAAAACACAATATAATACATATGCTGTTATTACATTCATTTGTGTGCATCTTGAATAAATTGTGGCAGCTTTGGTGTCTGTGTCAAGCCTCATAGCAGCACTGACAAGTGAATGTCCTTTATTTGACCTTTTGAGAACTAGTGATTCTCTCCTCATGATGCTCCAGATGAATGCCACATGTCAGATGAATGTCACTTGTCTCTCTCAGTCCTTCGTCCTTGTTGCTAGGTAAAAGACAAGAGTTTAGGATTTGGATAGATATTTCTGTGATAGCCATGTAGAGAATTCTAATCCTGGATCGGTCCCAGTCTGGTCATTTCCACCATGGCGTGTCTAGATGACAGAGTTCCAACTGACTCCGGGCCAGTTTGGTGGGGAGAGGCACAGCTGAGACCTGCAGGTGTCACATTGTCCTGGTTGTCAGTAACCCAATTACACCTGGATCACTGGGGAGAGAACTGCTGCAGCGTGCAACGTGAGCACCTATGCAAACAACGCCGCCCATGAAAAGGATACGGTTTGGAAGGTTTGGAAAAGGGAATTGACGTAAAGCTGAGGTAAGCCTAGCCAAAAAGTCAACCAGGAAATTAATTTCTTACTTGTCGCCGATTAATTATGCATTAAATTGCAAATGGACTGGATGGCAGGAGAGAGGGAAAGTGAATTTTTCAAAGTGCTTCAAGCCCTAATTTTCTTTGTTCTTCCTTTCCTGTTGCTATTTCACCTTAGTGTCAACCAGTCCTTCTTCTCTCACTTTGGTGTGTGTAGGTGCGCGCGCACGTGTGTGTGTGTGTGTGTGTGTGTGTGTGTGTGTGTGCTATAATGGTGTTTAATGCCTAGACTAATGGTTCCAGCAGGGAATCCTTGCGCAGAGCTTGAGTCCTGGTCGGGGCTGATTGCTGGCAGGACCATCCCTCATCCTGATACCGTATGGAGGTGAGTGCCAGGGGAATGCATGCACACACACAGCCATGCAAGCTCACTAGCACACACAACCTGTCTCAGTAGCTGGCTTGCTCAGTCTCCTTTGTTTCCTTGTCCCACTGAATCGTTTGCTCCTCTCCTGTCTACAAATCCCATCATTGGTGGATATGAATATATTTCTATTTTGCTCACACATGCATAAGTGTACATACATCAAAGTTTTATTGAGTCCTCTTTTCCACATGTGAAATCTAGTTATTTTTCATAATTTCTTTTCAATCCTTTCCTGTATTATGCATGGACTCTTTTTGATGTTCAACATTGAGCATGCGAACATTTCTACTAACTGAAATTACAATGTTTTGTTATGTTTTTTGTGGTTTATTAATTTTTAATGCTCTTATAATTATAGGACTGAAAACAATTCATAAATCATGATATGCATTTGGACATTTCCAGATGCTTAGCCTTGAGGTTGCTTGCTTGTAGGATTAAAGGGTGCTTAGGGCCTAAGGGACCCGAACCACATGACTGTAACTGGTTCATGGAGAGGGTTAAAGATCCTTTAAAGCTACATCTCTGTCAAACAGTATGGTTCATTTCACAGTTGTATGTTAAATTACGCCTTCATCTAGCTTGTGCTTCCACTGTGGGGTGTCACAGTGAGCTGCATCAGCTACTGTGACACCCCACTGCTACGATGCAGACAAATAACAACTAAAAGGACACTTTCAATGTTATCTAAAATCATTGATTACAATAGAAACAAAGGTGACACTAAAGATTCAAAGATGTGAAATTCAGTTTTGTTGAGAGCAAATACAGATATGAATGAGACCAATTACAAGAATGTTGTGTGTAGTTGCACCATACAATATTGCTTTGGTATTCCAACGATTACCGTAAGTGATATTGTGCAGTTCTCTATTTAGCATGTTTCACTAATTAAATTGCTGAAAATGCACAGCTATGCAGACCATACCAAAGTACTATTCACTGGAAATGTGCCAAAGGATGCTGAAGCTCTGTAAATGAGGACATTTTGATACATAGGGACAAACAGATTAGATTTGTAAGAAGTTAGCGTCACTTGTAAGAAGACAAATGAGGCATCATAACTTGTGGGAGTGGGGAAAATGGCAAAGCTTAAAGGTGATAAGATCTAAACAGTAAAGCTTTGGTGACTCTGAAGCTCTGGGTTGCACAAAAAGGTTTGAAAAGGAAAGATTATGAAAACAAGATGAGACGGGGCAGAGTGGAGTGCAAAGATGTAAGAACAAGATATATGGCCGTGCTGCAGGTGAGGGCAAAGTGAGGTGGGCTGGGGTTAAGATAAAACAGAAGTCAGAGGAGTACAAGAGATGCAAAGCTTGGGAGTTGAAGGAAGAGAAAAGGGTAAGATGGGAACTGGGTATGAAGTGAGGGTACAGCTGAGGGTATTTGGTGCATGTGTGGGTGGGAGTATGGGTGTGAGAAGTATAGGGGTACACTGGAGCAAAGCCTTGAGGATATGAGGGTGTGGCGGTACAGATGCTCTGTGACCGGGTGTCAGAACTCCGGCCAGGAAGCTGAATCCAACAATTAATCACCAGGCCCCTCTGCTTGTAATCAAACAGGCTCTGGCCATGATGTATGAGCCGTGTCACAATTCCTGACTCGTGCACACACATACACACATGCATGATCATGAATATACACACACACTGAATAAATCCCAGTATCTTGTTGGGTTTACCAAGAAGTCATCGGGGGCAGACTTCAGAGAAACAGCAATAACCCTGCAAAAACACTGTAATCTTAGTCAGCAATGTTGTTGTAGGAGCTGGGAAAATCCCAGGGCAAGAAAATAGAGAAAAGAAGGGGAAAAAAATCTAAAAATAAGTGGTCTATCTGGGTTTAATGAAGAAGACAGATCCATAGACTTAGGGGAGTCAAGTGAAGATGGAGGAGATATAAGAAAGACTAAAAGTGGAAGTGAGAGTGAGTGAGCCTGTAAAAGAAACAAATCAAGTGAGAGATAATGAGAGAGAGAGAGAAGAGAGAGAGAGAAGAGAGAGAGGAAGTGAAGGCTGGCGGGGGGATGATGAGGTGAATCTGTAGGGAAGAGCGCAAAGCTCTTGGTCAGCAGTTTCCACTGCGATGGTGGACAGGGGCAGCTGACAGGATGAATAATTTAGGATGAGGTGTGGACATCGATCCCACAATGCACTTCTGTGTGGTCATGCTGTCCCAAGTGTGTATTTACGTAGAGACAACGACACCGACAGAACTTTGCCCCATGAGGTCTGACCTCAGTCAAACCTGATGTTGCGATCTCACAGTTATTGTTCCTTTTTTGTATCATTTCTAAATGTCCCTGTTTTGGTTGAAAAAGTCTACATAGATACAAGCATTAATCACAAAAAAAAATTCATTTGATGTAATTGAAGTTATTTTCTGGTTGTTTGCTGACGGTCACCGTTGGACGTTGACCATCAGTAGCATCCTCTGCGTAAAGTCTTTCCTGTTTGGTTCACCGACTTCCTGCCGACTGCAACCCAATCTTTCCTGGTTGAGGCAGATGCCTTTGACCTTCTACTGGCCAGCTGTCCAAACCAAACACAACCACTTCCCAACCACCGCTTTTGTAGGAAACAAAAGAAAATTAACAGAGAAATTTTCGCCTGCTTCATTTACTTGCAAATTCTTCCACTGGGCAAATCTGCAGTCGGACAATATTAATATTTCATTACTTTATTACATTTGCCGAGCCTGGTGTTAAACATCGGTGATGATGAACGTAGTCTTAAGTTGCAGCCTCGCATTTGTTTTTAGTAACGTTCCCCCTGCCTCTGGCGCAGCACACGACCATTTTTAACCCCGTAGAACAATGTTTCTCCCAAATCTCTTTGGCTTTGCAGGCACCTCTCCTCTTCATTCATCACGCAGCCTGAACGAGTGACCGGGAAATGACCTCGTACGCACACACAGGGGAGAGAAAGAGAGAGAGAGAGGGAGGGAGAGAGAGAGAGAGAGAAAACACACAAACACAAATCTGCAAACACGATATCAACTCACACAAAGCACCACGCATTCATCAAAAACGATGGATACCTTGGACCCTGCTCAAGCACACTTGTGCCTCGAACACACACCTAAATGCATGCACACTCACACATAGCGGTTCCCATCACATCCGTTACAGATGGGTTCTCCTCCTCCTCTGCCCTAAATGAATATAAATATGTCTGTTTGACATCATTCATCTGCCAGAGACGAGCACACTTGCCCTGTCTGGCCAAAAGAGGCAGTGTTACTCTCTTTTCAGATTGGGAGGGAAGCGTATCAAAGGGGAAACGGAGGGGGAAAGAAAAAACAGACTGGGAAACTTTTAGAGATAAGGATGATCTAATATAATCTAATACATTTAGGGCAAAAATGATACATTTGGCAAAATTTACTGCAGTTCATGAAGTCTTCCCAGATTGCAGACTGCTGACAAAACGCACAAATACACGTTTTTTTTTTCCCTGCCGCTGTGACTCGGTAATCAAATCCGATCATATCTTTTCCCTCTCGACAGTCTGCATTCAGAATAAAGCAGTTGAAAGCCCATTAACTCCACTTTCCAGTGCCACAAAGTCAGCGGCAAAGCGATATCATCAGTGGATGTCCACGACAAGTGATGGCCAGACAACAAACGGATCAGGACAGGCTGAATGAGATGAGGGCATATCTATGATGGGAACAAATTGAAACTAAAAGGAGATTGTTAGGAATATCTAATATAGACAATCACACGCAAATATGTTTAAGATCATGAAAAGATCCTTTCAGTTACTATTTGACAGCCTTTAAAATTTGCCAGACATAACTTCTGTCTTCATAATGTAGTGTGTGCAAAACCCAAAGGGAGGTGACAGTTGTTTCAAAGGGAGCCAGCTCCTGCTGCAATCTGTGCTCCATATGTCATTAAGCCCATTAGGGAAACACTACGTTAACGTTACTGAGAGCAGCAGCCAGCATGAAAGCGGCGTCACACGTTGTCTCCCTTCCTCTTTTTCTGTTAACAAGCCATTGTGTTTTTCTCAGCACTGTGCTTTCTGAGCTGCATCCTTCGTTTCCGCGCCTTGAGTCATTCCTCTTACGGTCAGAAACCGTTACGATTGCCCCCTTTTTTACCTTCGGTGGCTCTGCAGAGGCACCACCAGGGGCAGCATAAGGAAAGAGGACGGAGAGAGAATTTGGTGTGTTTGCTGTGCGCTATTTTGAACAGACGCACTGAAAAACATGGAATCCTTTGGCATTCCGGGAAACCATTGTGGTGCATTCACCTTGAGGTCAGGTTGAGGTCAGCGCAGACCCTCATGCCTCCACACAATTCCCCCATTACGCCTGCCTCCGTCTGCACCTCCTTCCCATTCCGATGACAGAGAGTGCCAGTTTGGTTGCCAGGGAAACAGGCTTTTTCCATGCGATGTTGAAACACGTGGGGAGGGCAGTGTGGCTTTGTTTCGCCCCGCGATGAAGGATTCACCCCATGCATGTTTAATCGGCAGACTTATGGTCCGGGACCCAACACCCTAGCCCATCTACCATAGCCTGATTATGTTCAATGGAGCTTCTGACACCTCCGTCTTGCCAGTTTTATCATGCGGCGCAGCTCCCACAGCGGGCACCTTTGCTATTGTTGCTGATGAGTGCAGCTGAGACCACAGATAGTCAGATCAAACAAGGAAGGCACACATGTGTCCCTCACAGTAATCAGAAGACACTGAATGGACACAATCACATCATATACGCGGACACTCTCAGGAGCACACAGTACTTTTTGTCTTTTTTCGTATCTCGGCACCCACCCACCACTGTTTGCCTTAGCACAACCCGAGGAGAAAAAAAAAATGGCAGGTCACCATAGCAACGGTTTGTGCAGTTCTGCTAGAGCTGTGATGTATGTGGTGACACTTTTGACCCCCTTGTGAACTCTATAATGAAGGCGCTAAGCAGAGTGCACATAGAGCCCGACTGCCCTGCCTATCCTAACATTTAAGATTAGCACACTGTTAGCAATAACTTCTAATTATTGGAGAAATCCATTACTTGTTTCTAAGCACTTATTCTTCATATTAACTTGCCGACTACATTAGCCTGCGGTTGCCTCAGTGTTTTGTTTGGCCCCTGACGTGTTTGCCTCTGACTTGCCTCTCTTTATATACCGTATGTCCTCAGCTGAGGCACAATCACACTCTGATTTACAGTACAAACCACTTGATCTAGCCAGGGTCAAATGCACACAGGTAGATTTTCCAACAATACATTTAATGAAGACTTAAGTCACGATATAAATGTAAAAATGTTAATAAATGAAATGAACAAAATAAAAATACATTATATATGTGAAGATGTTTTTTTTTAAATCAAATATTACCCAAGGTCTCTCAATTAGCACTAGTCTGGTGGTTGGTTGGTGTCCCTCCCCTGTTTCGCCACTAGGGGTGGTGTGGCTTTACAGAAAATCCATCCGGCCAAATCTGCCACAGCTGCTGCTGCTTCACAGTGAGCTGCTGCTGCCGCTGCTGAACAGAATAACAGGAGGTGACACCCTGTAAATGTAGAGAAGCAGACACCTTCTAAATCATCCGCATGACTTTTTTCTTATTAAAAAACAATTGGGTCCACATGGTACCACTTGTGCAGTGATATATAATGTGGATGTAAAGACTATGGCTGCGCTAACACCAAAAGCATGTTTCCGAAGAAAGAAAAATGCTGCTTATGGTATAAATCTCACAGTACGGGTCTGAAAGATGACAGTCAATGAAAACGTGAGGTATATTGTATCCTCAAATAGATCATAAACAATGGCTGAGTATTTAGACTTGTAAACACAGTCACAATCTTTAGGTAATATTTTTCAATTCTTGTTGTGTTTCTCTCATGCAGATGCAGGAAAAGTCTCTTTAATGGCAAAAGTAAAAGGAAAGAAAATAAAGGAGGGGAAAGGAACATTCCATGACCATTTTGCCTCTCCTCAGACCAGTTTGACTCAGTTTGGTTGGGTCACGACACACATAACCTCAGACCTGTTATAACTCTGAGAGGTCAACCTGCGGGGAGAGAGAAACAGCGAGAGAGATTTAAAATGACACCATTGCACTTATGATAACAAAGATTTTTCAAGCCTTTGAGGACTTAAAGTCAGGGGTTAACCAATATTTGTTAATGCTATTTTGTGTCTTCCTCTTTTTATTGTTGTTGTTATATTGGTCTGGCAATATCGTGCTTTACACAGCTAGTTAGACTTTGAAACAATAACCACTCTGAGACTGGGGGCATGGTTGCTGTTGTCTCACACTGATCGATATGCCAGTCTAATTATACACTTTATGATTGCTTGCCGTGTCTTTTACGTGGAAATGGGCAGACAAAGTAGAGTGTGTTAATGCACAGACAATGAATGTTACCCATCAAGATTGCATGCTGTCCATTTTTCAATCTTTATTTTCCTGTTATGTTTAATTTAAAGTGTCAGATAATTAAAAATTACTTTGTAGAATAATACAATGTGAGATTTCCTAGGGAAAAAAAAAACTGCACAGACTACACAGCTGACGTACCGAAATAAAACTGTTCATCACTTTCTGCTATCTGCACAGGCATGCCCCATGCCATGAGCATCACATCTGGGGACTGTCCCCCTCGTCATTTCTGCCCCTCCCTGTCTCGGCTCATGCCAGCGATGTTGAGCAGGTGACCTTTTCTCTCAGCTAATCCACACCAAAAAGCCCTAATTACTGCTGCCTCTCCACAAACCTCCCCTTACCCAATAATCAATACAGCCGATTGGCCGGCGGATCCCCTCATCAGACGCAGACATGTGACTCAGAAGTGTGCACGTGTACCAAAGTGGTTGCGTTTCTCTTTTTCCTTGAGGGTCATAATTATTCCTTGGATTATAAAACCCAAAGCCTGTAAAGGGAAAGGAAAACAAAATACAGCATAAGCAATAATTTAAAAAAAAACAACAAACCATCCCATCAGGGTGGTGACAAACCCCTCCCTCCACCCTGAAATGCTGTGACACCGGTTGACCTTATTGAGCGGTTGTTCTGTAAAGAGTCCCTGATTAGAATATCTTCCCTTTAACCTTTAGCAGAGTGATGTGCACCTCCGAAGATATAAGCCGTCGGTTTATGCAGGGAGGTAAATGCATTCTGTCGTTCTTTCATTAAGCCGCGGCATTTCGCTGGCTTGCCGGGGTCCCGACTGCTCCGCCGAAAAACGCGCAGGTGTTCTGAAGACACACTAGATGATGAGATGACAGTGTAGAATGTACGCTGCCCAGAGCACTCCCGATTCCCTCACCTGTTTGCGCTGGCGCGTCTGTTTCCATGAAAAAAGGCCCCGGGGACATTTCAGCAGCAACAAAAGGCGAGACACAAAGTTATCAGACAGAAAGAGGAAGTCGAATTTTAGATGCGTGGACGGAGTCGCGCCCGTGAATGGGAGTGTATCACTATCGCCTCCTTTTCTTCTCCTTCTTTCTCCGTCTGTCAGTCTTGCTGACAGTCTTTGATCGCATTAGACGAGCTAATGAAAAGCAACGCGGAAAAACAACTGCAGCCCTTCATTCAGCCTGCACCTGCCACAGTGTGTATCTGCGCGTGTGCATACCTGTCAGTGCTCGTGTATGGCTGTCTTGTGTCCTCAGGCATGCCAGTCTGTCAAAAACGATGATGATACAGTATGAGAGTAATGAGAAGCTAGTCCATACCTTCAGGTCCAGGTCTGTGAGATGGTTATGAATATAAACTATTACTACACTGCAAGCACAAGACAACCAGAGGTGGGGGTTATTTTGTACTTGGAGGCCCCATTTGCATTCCACTCCATCAAAAATGTTTAACTATTTGAGGTCTTGATAGAGCCGTGGGTACATGTCATTAACTAATGATCTTATTTTGCAAATGAAGCCCACCCCCCACCCACCCACCCCCTTTCCCCGAGGGAGCCGCACAGCAGCACAATGCAGACAGAAGCCAACATTCATAAATGTCCTAAGTAAATAAATTGGTAATAAAGAAAAAATAAGCCTGCAGATATTTGATGATTTGTCCCTCACAGCCCAGAACAAACATCACATGCACATAACAGAGTTTGTGTCCCATCAGAGACCTACTTCTGGAACTTACAAAAATAAGAGTTGTTTTTTAAAAAAATATTAATAATCTCCATTTTTTTGCCACTGTCCGTCTGACTCTGGAGTGAATGAATTCTGATTCCCAGATCAACATAGTGATAAAAATCAATGGCTGCCATGCCAGTCAGTAGTTGGCGATGGAGTTTATCTGTTGTCACCAATGCAGCCAGCCCCTGAGAGGTTCTTTTTTTTCATGATGAAACGCCCGATGATGCTCCAGTTTCTCCTTGTCACTCTGGATTGGTAGTTTCTGATGAAAGATCAGCAACAAGGGGAAACTACCAAACAAACGGGTTTTTTTTCTAAGTTTCAACATTATTATTTCAATGGTAAAACCCTTCATTGGGGCAGTTGAGTTTTGATGAAACTAACATGATGTGTATTGTAATTCTTGCTGGTGTTGTATGTTGTAGGGGAGTTACCATTGTTTATGAAGAGGAAGCGCGATACAAATAAGTTTAATGACAGGAATCAAATTTACACTTCTGTCTGCTGACAACATGTGATGCCTTTTATCATTTTAACAGCTTTATTAAAAGATAAATTAAACAGTATATATGTAAAAGATCTCATAAAATGTCCCGTACTGCCTTCTCCCAACACAAAATAATCACAATAACTCCCTGTGAGTTAATAGAATCAATAGCAATGAGTCAACATTGGCTGTTATGATACTGACATGAACATCTGTCTTTTAAGACCAGCCTTGTAGAGCATGATGTGTTTTATTGACCCAGAGTTGCTGGACAATTTAAGTTTTTGACATTTCATTAAGACATTTCACAGTTTCACTGGAAAAATTCTGAACCTAAAAAAGTTTTAATGATCAACTGTGTGTTTGTGTGAGAGAGTGAGAGAGTGTGTGTGTGTGTGTGTGTGTGTGTGTGTGTGTGTGTGTGTGTGTGTGTGTGTGTGTGTGTGTGGTTCTCTGCATGTTTCCGTGTAAGCTGCATGAGCACATGATATTGGGCTGAAGACATTCAGGTCAACAGAGAGCTGCCCCAGTCATCCAGACCTGCTGAGTGAAACCCTGTGGCACTGTTTTGCTTAAGTGTTGGAAAAAAGGTCTGTGTGTGTGTGTGTGTGTGTGTGTGTGTGTGTGTGTGTGTGTGTGTGTATTTGTGTGTTGAGTAAAGAGAGGGGAAAAGGATGGAGGGTACGCAGGAGACGTCCTGCTTGGTCTTGTCAGTCGCTTGTCTCTCTCTGACACCTGAACCTCCGCTGACCGGGTCGTGACTGCCTCTCTGGCTCAGAAGATACCACTAGGGGGGGTGACCTTTGACCTCTCACCTCCTCATCACCACCACAGCGCTTGCCCTTCCTTCTCAAACAATTCCCTTTAGTTCAGTTTGATTCTCCAGCTAAAATGAGCACATAAAATTAATTTGAAAATATTTCCAGTAATTTGTTGCACCAAATGTTATTAAATACATGTTCCTGGGCCAACATTTGGATCACAACTGTTGCCTCTTGGCCTATTTGCATCTTCTCCCCATTTTTTTGGTGCACTCCATTCCAAAAACATGCATTTTTATTGAAATTTAAAAAAAAATCTAAAGACATATTTAAAATATTAAGATATTTAAGGAAGCTCTCAGAGAGTGCAGACCTCCACCAAGCAGCTCATTTTTCCACATATGTTCACTGTTTCGACCCGTTACAGCGAAATAGGAGAAATCAGCTGATTGGCCTTGATCGTTGGAAGATCAAGGGTCCAAGGTGCTCAGATCCTTTGAGCATCATCTGCCTCTTGAATTTATTTCTGCATGACCCTGGAAATTTCTAGATCTAGATGGTAATTCTGAACATCACCAATATTTAATTATCTGTTCCTTGACCCATTATCAACATTTCCTGAAAATTTCATTAAAATCTGTTCATAACTTTTTGAATTATTATTTTAAAAGACAAACAGATGAATGTCAACTATCACCTAACCTCCATGATGGAGGCAATAAACCTAAATTACATTATATCAATAAGTAAAGGATCCCTGATTTATAAGGACGGAGTGTCTGTGTAAATGTGGGTATTAACCCACATTTACACACACACACACCTACACACACACACACACACACACATCCCCAGAGAATCAGGCCTAATCCCTGGTTTACATTGTTACAACAACAAGGATAATCCTGCTAACAGGGTGTTTATCTAAGAAGTGCAAATTCTGAATCCCAAACACACACAGTATTGACCAGGAAAATAAACGACAAGAGACTGAGATCACAAATTCAGAATGGGGGTTAAATAACAAAGGTGAATAATTTGCACCTCCCAGGGAAATTGTAAAGTAATCACAGTAGGACATTGCATTGGAGGAAACACATGAAGTCAAGTAGAGGACAGAGAGCCTAAAGAAGGAAGAAGGTCCATGCTGTCAGGTATGCAGATGAGGCCGTGATGGCATCAATTCCAGCTTGGACACCGTCTGTCCCTCAGGAATACACCCAGGCTTGAACACACATAAATGGTGCATCAATGTGCAAGTAAGCCTATATTAGTGACAGAAGACACGGACGCATAAACAGATCAATACAATAAGCGAATAAGGATTGAGATAGAGACTTACTGCGGTCAAATTCAGATGAATTCTTCATTTAAACTAAATTGTCTATAGTGCTCATTTGTGTGTTGTCCAGAGCGTGTGCTCGGCCGTGCATGGCCCTGAACAAGATAAGAAGATGAATTAAAGTCGTCCACAGGAAACTCCAGCCCCCGGCCCTTAAGGCTGATTTATAATTGCACATCAGCTCAGAGACTACAACACATCACACAAACAACCTGCAGTTCTGAGCATTGTAGATTTGCGTACTGGTTTATTCTCCACACTGTTAATGGGATGCGATGGTAAGCATTTTTTGTCATCTTGTATTTGTTCCAAACTGGAGCTGATAAAGGTTGAGCAACAGTTACTTTAACTCTAAACATTGCAGCAGTGAATGTTCAGCATTCGTCTTTTGGGTCCTTAGACCTCAAGGCTTCTCTCTGATATAAAGAACAATATTTTCAGCAACTGCTTGGGACACATCGGGCACCATAATTTTTTTTTTTTTCATCAGCAAATACATTTTATTCAACATGAAAAAAAATAAAGACATTTGCCATGCTATTTGGTCCAGAGTGGGTCCCATCATGCCCTCTAACAGTAATTCAGGCACTGTTAAGGCCTAGATGCATGAGCCCATTACAAATAACTGTGAAAGTAAAATGCTGCAGCTTCTATCATCACAGTCTTCATCACTGCGACCAACAGAAATTGCAAACAGGCAAATTGCAAAGATGTCAGCAGATTGCCAATTAGCATGTAGCCTGCATCGTAAGCCCATAGCATGATTAGGGAGCGACATAAAAAAATAGTCAAATCTCATTTGCTTGGGCTAAAAACAACAGAGAGGTGGAAATTATTCGAACTGGTTGTCCAACAAACACCAGGGTCATTTACGTTTGGATATCAATCACCGAGCATGCAAAACAAGCGTCCTTCGCAGCAGCGAGGAAATGCTGTTTTGCACATTATCGTCTCTGTCGATGCCGTGTGCGTTTTTGTTTCTTTTTTTGGGGGGGGTGGTGGGGGGCACGCTGAGGTTAGATGGTTTTTCCCTTTTTTCCGAATCAAACCAAATCCACCCACATGCACAGACACAAACCATCTATAATTTCCTCACCAGGGGCTTTTGCTTCGATGCCAAACTGCCACCCCAGTATCTGATGCTGCCTGTCAGATTATTGCGCCGCCTGGCATTAACTCCATGTTGAGGAAGTTGAGCCAAGAAGGGGGGGGGGGGGATATTGGCAGAGCCTTGTCATGCTTTAGCATGCATGTCAGGGCTGGGGGATGCTCCCTGAGCCAAATGCCAGTCTATAGATCACAAAGGGGACTAAAGATCACATTATCGTTCACCCGGACACGGGTGACACGGGACGGCAGACGTAGGAGAGAGGGAGGACCGAATGATCCCTGCCAGGACGAGCCTTTATAGACAGCACTGTCATTACAGAGCAAACGTGCACCCGTATGAGTGCACAAACACGCACACACACGGACGGGCTGTGACAGTGACGTTATAGACAAGCGCTGTCATTAGAGGGGTCTCTGCGGAGCTCAAATGATAACGAGGGAGGAGGGGGAGTAAGAGGGGGGGAAGGGTGACGAGGGTGACTGTCCAGCTGTCTTCAGGTGAGCTTAGAGCTAGGGGTCAACTCACACTTAGACACGTTCAAGTACGTAAACACAATTCAGACAAAGTAAGCTTACGGAATACCTTAACATGATTCTCTTTTACTAAGATTGATATTTGTAGTGATTAAGTATGTAATTCATTAATTGATAACATTAGTTTGTGACTACAGTGATGACCCCAAATCATATACACTTCAACATCTTAGCACCACATACTACAAACTAATAATAGGAAGTTAACCAGTCAGCACTATATTGTTCTTAAGCAGTGCATGCCTCGTGTCATTAAATGACCAAGGTGCATTTGAGCTTTCAGTATTTATGCATAAATAATGATTAGTGAAACCCCAGGTTTCAGATAATCAGGAACACTTGCAAGTGCTGTGACAAGTTTTTGACATAATAAAAAACTGTTGAAATTGTTTCCCAGCAATGAGGCCACTTGCTGCATAATTTGAAATATAAGATCTGTAAACTAAATTATCTAGGAAACCAAATTTTCATTTTTTTAATGTTTTTCTTTTGCAATGCCTTATCTTCACTGTGAGCCTAACCCTAAAATTATCAACCAGTGTATGCATGCATATATTATTGACATGGGATTTTCATTGATTCTGGATAGCTATCTGGGTAGCTATCACAGTAGCTGTCTGAAGCCCACTGAAACACCCCACCGAGCTTCATTATAGGTAATTATTTGCATTGGAAATGAATTCTGAGAATGTGATAAAATATGCTTACATGAACTTAACCTGACAACCTACAATGGTGTGTAAAAGAAGAGGAATCTGCACTTTCATGAGGATTTTCTCTGAAGTCATTTGCATTTTCATCGGATTACCTGACAGACAGCATGAAGAATTGTTTTTCTCTCACCAGCAAACGCACCTACAAAACTGTTCACCAGAAATTTGAAGCATTCACAGAAGACTAATAATGTTTAAGGTTTTATTTTAATCTTCCTACACCAAAGCTTCATGGTAAACATTAAAGTGAACTGATTTGCGTTCTGTTCTGGTGAGTTTCTCATTTCAAATTCGGTAAGAAGCACACTAACTAACAAAGAAAACTGCACTGGAAGCGGACTGTTGAGCAAACAAAGCATAAATCAAAGAGTTACATTTTCAAAAATCATATGGTACAGACCCCAACCTATGTACTGTTTTTTGCCTTGAGGAGACAGAACTCATCAGTGCATAGTTTAAACCTGTCCTCTGGCTGTGAACAAATCACAGGCTTAGAATTACTCTGAGTCTTACATGTCACTGAAACAGCTCCGCCAGTTTCAACAATAACAGGCTACTGCTTCCTTCTAAATGTTGTTGCTGACTGAATTACAGTGTGTAAGAGCACTAAATCATTGAAGTGGTTATGATCAGTAAACATGACACTGGTAATCCCACGGTTCAGAGGTATTAAATTAGCACTATTAATACCACAAGTGTTGAAACACAACCCGACATTTTCTGGAAAATCCTGTTTTTTTGGGTTTTTTTAAAGCCTTGTCAGCAGCCATCAAGCTGATTTGGTGGATCCATTTTTGTGTCATTGAAGTCACAAATTGCTCTTTGGCTTGCCCACATTGTGTTTTCGTGGGTCATCTGTCAAAACGCTCGTGACTATCATCGCTCTTCCTATGGGAAGACTGACAGGTGGTTTGCAGGTAAAATGATGTCAAGTCAGTTCACTGACCTCTGCGCGTTGCCCCGAGCGGAATCTCTCTGTCTAATGCACTGACATGTTTAATCTGAAGTGCTGAAATTTCACAACTTCTCTGCCCTGGAGTTGTTTGACTGTGCATATTTACATATCTCCTTGTGGTCTACTTCACCTCACAAAAGGCTCAAGCACCCAACACTAAACATTCAGACTTATCTTATTGATAAGCAGTTGTTTTTTTTTTATAATCTTAGTTACACAGGTGATTGTCAAATTAAACTAATTATCTTATCTTTTTTTATGTAGCAATATTATGTTTCTACTCAGTTACCAAATGGATAATACTGCAAAATTCAGTTGAGTGTATGATACAGTACAATGAACAATTTACCACCATTTAACTATTATAAAGACTTCAAGAAGGGAACCTTTTCAATAAGTAATACAGACAGTATTAACTTATCCATGAAATGTGACATTAACAACAGAAAACATGATAATTTTAATTATGTTTGTCCGTCAATACTAAAGTAGGATTCTGATGACAATTTGTCTGTATCTGACTAGTATCTTCCGACTCCCTCTCTGGTGCCAACCAGTGTCAGTGTCATGGTCTTTTGCTACTATTTGTGGAAAGAATTTGGAAGCCAAACGGAGAGACTCAGAAGTGGCATTTGCTTTTTGGAACACTCAAGCCCAAAACAGATCTTTCGCAGATCTTTGTAGCGTGTGGAGGCGCAGTCGCTCCTAGGAAAGAGTCAAAACCTGGGACTGTATGAACAGAATCAGACTCAGATAAGTATGAAGACCAACATGTCCACCAATCAATATGACTAGACATTGCATCAACCAGTAATGACCCAATCATTTTACTGGGAAATGGGTTATATGGTTGCAAAAATCCTTTAACTGAAAAACAGTTTTGGACCTCTTAGTTTTAAATAAGTGTCCACTAATTATTCACAATTAGAACTATGAATTAGTTTATAGTTGCATGCTGTTACATTGACAAAAGTATAGGATTTTAAAATATATGTTTTTAAGCTAAGATATTCAGATAAGTGTGTGTATGGGTGTGTGGCAGACAGAGAGAGGGAGAGCGTGAACAGCTTGTGTCAGGTGTTGGTACTCACATTAGTCATGTAAAAAACAAAAGATTGGGGAAACAACAATAGCCGACACAAAGAGGATCCAGACTCCACTTAGTGTCATCCGATCCCGTGTGTGTGTGTGTGAGTGTGTGTGTATGTGTATGTGTATGTTGCGGGGGCCTTTCTTCAGGGGGTGAGGGCGCCTCATTGGCTGCTATACTGGGGTCACACCAAGGTCAGGACATGTGTGATGGATGGACCAGTATCTCTAGACCGCAGCCCTTCTCCCAGTCTGCTCTCCTCCATCGGGCCTCAGACACACTAAGGCATTCTGGCTGTTCTCCTCAGTTCACGTGTCTTTGTGTCAAAATATCTGGGACTGAACTAGCAGAGAAACGGATCTTGAAAACACTGGAGTGCACGCCCTGAGGTGAGTTCAACCACAAATAGTCTCCCTCCTGATCTCTCCTGCCTCGCACTCCGAGCATCACAACACGCTGTTTTGCACTCAGCCACAAACTACGTGATGTCATTTCTCCTCTCTCCCCTCTGTCTCTACCTCTATGACACTGTCAATCCCTCTATTGGCTCTGTTCTTTTATTGGCACATGGTGATGCACATCTGTCAATGAAGGAATTCATTTTGGCTGCCAATCACAGCAGGGGAGTGGTCATCAAGTACAGATGTGCCAATACCTTGACGGCCCTGATGTGTTGAAGGAAGTAAACTAAACCAATACTGAAAGTTCAAATACACAACGAAAAAAAATACCACTTGAAGCTGGATGCCTCAAAATGTACGAAATTTAAATTGTGACTGAAACATTGGTTAACTATGCATTAAAGGGTGAAGTTACTTATTTTAGAAATCTTATTTTCTTTTCATTTTTTCATTTTTGTTTTGTTTTTGCAAGATTCTGAAAATGTAATAACAAAATTATGCATATCATTTCTAGGCAGTAGATTAGACCTAGATTATTATTTTTTCTTGAATGAAATCCAAAACGGTGATGACAATAAAGTAAAAAGTTTCTGACTGTCTGTACGATGAAATCGTAAGATGGAGGGATTCCTCGATGCTCTTGTCAGCCTTTGCAAGACAGCCTAAAAAGTGCACAAGTTCAACATAATTTTAGACTTTCTTAGTGTTTTTTGGAGTTTCTTTCATTCATCTCACACAGGCACACACACACACACAGAAGGAGAGAGAGTTTACATAGAATTGTTTCATATTCTTAAATGTAATATAGTATTCACTTCTCGTCTACTACTCCAAAGAGTAAATTATTATTTTTAAATTGCTTTAAATTAACTACAGAACAATCAGGATATACATTAATTTTCAGTTCCAAAAGAAATACATACATATTTATTTCTAATCTAACTTTTTAACTGGTAGAAATGTATATATTCGTATAAAGCGTTTAAACCATCAGGTAAATTGTAATCATATTAATGAGAGATACCTTTTCACCTGAAATAATCACCAATCAAGAAAATGGGCATTTTTAATATTTTCAAATATGTTGTGTGGATACGTGCTTATTGCACATTTCACAAAACATTTATATCCAAATCTTGCATAAAATGCGATCTTAATTTATATTGTTCTCCTATAAATGGCTCTCTCTTGGATGAATTTTCATAGGTTGATATTTTATTTATTTTACTTTATACTTTTTTACATTATCATCAACTTTCCACAGCAATGTCGACCGTTAAAATCGTTTTTCAATCAAGAATTCACAGTCTATTTTCATAAAAAATAAGAGAATTTATAGTAGGTTCATAGTTTCACTCAAACACAAATTTAAAAGCAGTAGTCTTTTCCCTAATATCACACGGGGGCTGACGACGTTAAGGACGTGGGAATAAAGCGTTTAAATCCTGTGACAATCCCGGAGAGTTTAAAGCTTTGCACATCTTTTCCCAATTCGCGGCGCCTTAATGGTTTTCATCAAGCATCTGTCATCGTCCATGTGTTTATCTGAAGGTCCTAATGGGAACCATCAGCTGCGCGGGGCCAAATTCTGGAGGTCGGAGCAGCGAAAGCTCGGTTCCAACCCCTTTTTAGGTGGCGAGTTTAGTGTTTTGGTCAAACAAGTCCCTGGAGCTGGACTGTGACTGCCTTGTTCTGATGCCTGTTTGCCCAGTGTGGTCTGTAAACTCTTGTTTAGGCCAGGGTGCTGCTGTGACAACAAACTGGAGTTGTGACCGAGGCTTGACCCCGCAGCCCCTTTTGAGGATCGAATGCGTTTC
This sequence comes from Lagocephalus sceleratus, assembly GCA_911728415.1. Classification (NCBI taxonomy): domain Eukaryota; kingdom Metazoa; phylum Chordata; class Actinopteri; order Tetraodontiformes; family Tetraodontidae; genus Lagocephalus; species Lagocephalus sceleratus. The sequence continues at coordinate 4,236,738 of CAJVRN010000087.1, read as the reverse complement.
TAATCCGCTCTGCATCTGCAAAGGGCATGAAGGGGAAATTCAGGTTTTCCAAATAGCGACATAGCGAAGGTGATGAAGGAAATGCAAATAGAATAGCTTACGGGTGATTATATATACCTGTAGTTTTACAGAGATTTGTGTTTTATCGAAAAAATATCAGATTCTAAACAAAATATTATGTTTTTTCTAAATAAAAAAAAAATTGTGTCTTCAATTATATCGAATTTGGTTGCACAGTCAAAAAATGTTTTATTTTAGAGTGGTCAAGCTTAATTTAAATAACTAATAATAATAACGTTTAACAAAGGATAATATGTCTGCATATGGAGACATCGGTTATGTTTGCATGCTGAAAATTCACTGTCGAAATTATCTATTATAAATAATTTTTAAAAAGCAATTTGCGAGAGCCAAAACTTAATGATAAGTTCAAATTCCCACTGTAAAATAAGTGAACCATCCATTTAATAAATATACTTTTTTAGAATAAAAAATGAAATAAAAAATATTTTTAAAGAGATTCCTGACACAGGTGCGTAAAGATAGGCTGAATAATTATGCATTTAGTCTTGCTAACCAACGATACATTTGTTGATCTTGTTGAATAGATTTTCTTCAATTAGTGAAACTGCTGTGGAACCCTCTTCAAAGTTCCGTTTTATCCTGAGGCCTAAACTTTTTATCTTAAACTTTCCTCTTTGAAAAAAAAAAGGTTGACCGTAGAAACGCAAAAAGAACCCAAGCAACAAGTTTGTGTACACAACTAGATATTTATACCGAAACAAGTGTTCAAAATGAGGGCGTCTGCGGTTATAACACTATCTTGTCACGTCTAGTATCCTGAATGTAGGCGGCACCTGATCAATAAACAGGCTGCCGAACAAAAACAGACCATGCCCGTGAATTTGCCATGAATAAATCCAGAATTTGTCAGTAAAACTTACTCTCCAAGCAGTCACCCTGCGTTGCGGCGTCTCCACAGCTCCGCAGTGGTGCCGCTCCTGCAGGTGCATCCTAGGTAAAAGGTGAACTTGGCTCATTAATCATGGTTCTTTTGGCGCCTTTTCTCCTTTTATGGTGAGATGGATTCGCAGGCTGCACACCAGGAATTAAAACACAAAAGAGTCGGTGGAGTCTTCTTGTGAGTTTAGAGAAAGATACACGCTAGAGCTTGTAATGACGGGTAAAACAAAACTTGTCAGGAGTTTGGCTTAGATATTATAAATATATACTAAGAGATTTAAATGCGCATAAAAGACTTTGTGGTGAATGAAACCGATTGCTGCTGATTGGTATGCAAAGCTGCGAGGTTTCACAGTTCATCAGGTGGGAATGATGACACCTCGGTGTAACTTGGAGTGAGAAGTTAACGCTGACAGAGGCAGTGGGGCCCCTATCCCTAGTCGATAGCCTTAACCTCGGTGTTTTAATCAATAGAGGGTTTTTTTTTTGGTCCCCTCAATAAGCCCAAGGCTCGATAAGGTTGTCATCACGAATGACGCTGACGTCCGCGCTCTCATCTCCGCCGTGGATAAACATGCCTTTCTGATGCCAATAATTCTTTCCCCCCGGGGACGGGAGCGCGCACGGACGCATACATTTAGAAACTCTGCGACGCCGAAAAAAGACATGTGCTGTTGCTCAAACGGGCTTTTGCCTCGTGGATTTCTTCTGATTGGGCGGATTTGGGTTCAAGATCTGTTTTAGAGACCTTTTAAATAGCTTTCAGTCCAAGACCTCCCTTGATAATCACACAGGTTTATGTCGAGGTAAACGCACTTTAATACATATTGCTGAGCCGTAAACGCATATCTGGACCAAACATTTTAGATGTGCTCTATTTACATCAAGTGAGGAACAGATAAAAGCCAGGAACACATGTTCAAAGTGACGGGCTCCTAACTGATAAAACTCAGCCTCCCGCTAATAATACAAGAAAGCAACACGGATCATGCAAATCTCACAGACATACTCAGACAGGCCTCAAACACAACACGAGGTAACAGGGCACTATTGATGATTACAAACGAGGTTGGTTTGTGTTGCCTAACTGATGACATCCAGTGCAATCAAAGACCGACGCGCACATCTTTAGCACATTTGAGGTATATAACTGTGCAAATTCAACTTTGCCCCATAATGGTTCCGTACTTTGAGCCAGATGTGCTGCATTCGTCCGCTTTTGAACACAATACAATTATAAAACTCTTGTTAAACTCCAAATAATCCGTGTGACAGTTGAACGTCCCATGTAGTGCATGAATTTTCCTTATGTATCGACCACGACTTTGTCTTTGACGCACTGTAATGAGCTGTGGTATATACACGCGGCCTGTGGACCAACGAGGCTCTTCAGTTGGAGGGATAAGGATCAGCCCCTGCAGGTGACACCGTGGATGACGTGGGCGACGGGGTGGAGGGAGCGGAGACGGACTTCTCCGATTCTCCATCGTCCGCTTTCTCCTGAATCCTCTCCCCGGTGTCCGAGGACGCAGCTTTGGTTGGCAGTAGTCCTTCCTTTTCCCTCTTCTTCTGCTTCATCCTCCGGTTCTGGAACCAGATCTTGACTTGAGTCTCATTGAGCTGTAACGCGGCTGCGATCTCAACGCGCCGCGCACGCGTCAGGTACTTGTTGAAGTGGAACTCCTTCTCCAGCTCTGTCAGCTGCTTCGTGGTGAAGTTTGTGCGGACCGTGTTCGGTTGCCCCCCATAGCCGTACTCCCCAGACCTCCCTGGATAGAGAGAGACACCATTTTCAACTTTGACAGCAGACTTACATCTCCGGATGAGTCGCAAGAATGATTTGCCAACTTTTTCCGAGAAACTTTTACGCACAAATAAGCGTCATTACAATAAGTGCAGTTACAGCTTTTCACTTTATACAAAACAATTTAAATGAGATAAAATAATAGGTGAACATGGCCTGCTACTGTATCCTCTGCATAAACAATATATACATTTAAATATTTCGTTAAAATCATAAGAAATGTAAGAAGAAGTCAAAGACTCCATCAACTCCTCTTAAATGAATTCGTTCAGGAATGTTGCCTCGCACACGAGCTCACATCACACGCACAATGCAGCACCCACCTGTTTTGGGTGGATTCCTCTTAACTTTCATCCAATCGAAAGTCTGTGCAGATGATGCGCTCTCAGACAGAGGTGAGCAGCAGGTCTCCAGGTGCGCTGCGTGCAGCGGTGACAGCGGGTTTGAGCATCCGGGGAACGGGCTCGTTTGTTCATGCCCGCCCCCATAAGCCGAGTGGGGATACTGTAGCTGACCCAGCGGCGTGGCGCCGTAACCCTGGCGATGCTGAGACACAACAGAGGAGGAAATATTGCCCGAGTACATCAGCGGGCCGCACTGTGGGAACCCGGCTGCGGATTCTACTTCCTGGTTAAGAGGGTAATGGTTGTATGTGGTGCAGAAACTTTGGGGTGCATAGCCTGAGCCGCAGGCCGAGTGGGCCCCGTAAGCGAGGCCCAGCGAGCTCACAGAAGCTTGGTATGACTGGTGAGGGATGCCATCAGGAGAAGCCCTGCTCGCCATGAACCGCTCATCCGCCCCGCAGTTGTTGACGGACACCGCGCAGGACTGGAAAGTTGTAATCCCGTGGTCCGAGTGGAAGGCTCTGACAGAGCAGGAGCTACCCTCACCGCTCATCACAGAGTAATCTAAGAAGCTGCTCATTCTGGCATTGTTCTGCAGTGGGGGCCGAGGGACCCTCCGCTCTTCAGACACCCTCCGGTCTCTATCTCTCTCTCCCCCTCTTACCCTGAGTGACGTCCCACGCTTTTCCTAAACCCGGTCATTATCAGAAGGCGCAATTGACGCGCGCTGACCGATATCAATGAACGGGCGCCGTCACGTGGACTCAGGTCAGCCAGTCAGGTACTCGTCCTTATCCTTAAGCCGTTGACGGATTGGTGTTTGAGTGCCTATTTAAATTCCAGGCGCTCGTCGATCAAGGTGACGCGCGTCGCCTCTAATGTATTGGCCGAGCAAACAATGTGCTGGGAGTAAGACGGCGGCGAGCAGCACCGGGGTCGCACGGCGAGCAGGGCGCTGCGGTTGCGACACACCTAACCCCTGCGACGCACTCTCCCGCCCTTCCCAGGCTCTGCACAGCATCTACCTGACCCCTCAGGTATGCCGTATTTGGAGCGCAGGAGTACGCGTGAGTGCGTTTTTCGGCCGCGTGTTTGTGTCGGTGTGTCGGTTTCTGACTCGGTGGAGACAGACCAGCCGTGATGTCACAGATAAATAATTGGGTTTACGCTCTCCGAGATGAATAGCTCGGAGTGCGTGCGCCATCGCCTCGGGCTGAAGTGGGCCATCACTGTCCCATTGCAATGCCAAGTGTTTCACGCTTTGAACGGTCCAGGCATTTGCTGGGCAAATATTGTCCCAGCAAATGCCTGGTAGCAAAGCAGAGACGCGAAGTTTCCTTCCAGGCGAGAACGAATTGTGCTGCAGCCTAGTCAAAAATAGCATTTTATGTTAATGTCTCCTCCGTACGGTGCATTAGTGATCTTTTTCAGCAGGGAGGTCACAGGTGATACCTAAAGCAATGATTATTAAGCCGGCGTGGTATTAATTTTTTCCCCCTCCCAAGGTCGTGGAGGCTGTCATCGACTCGGATTTAACGCCCACATATATTCATTACGCATGTATGGTGATCAAATGATCTGATAATGCCAAGCCCGTCGCAGGGCTAATGCGCCCACATTGCCCGGGGTGCGAGTGCGGGCTGATTATCCTGTTAAGTTCATCAAATAAAGCTGTTGGAGAAATTAATGGTTATGGAAAAACTGCGCCGGAACAGAGTACTGAGGGGGGAGAGAATGTGTCGAGAGCCGCGGCGAGCGAGCGAGCAGAGCAGAGTGCGCGACCAGCCTGTCAGTGAGGGAGGATAGGAAGAGGGGAGGGGAGGGGAGGGGAGGGGAGGGGAGGGAGGGGAGGGGAGGGGAGGGGGGGGGGGAGGGAGGGGAGGAGGGGAGGGGGGAGGGGAGGGGGAGGGAGGCAGGAAGAGAGGATCACAGGGAAGGCAGGGTGCCCCCGCTGGCCATCGGTGGTTTTACACCCCTAAGGCTCTTCAATAAAATCTGACGACGTCCTCACACAATAACATCTTAATAGGTTTAAATAACTTATAAAATCTTAAATCAAAGTAAATAGAATACAACCTGGGGTTCAGAGGGTCTGAGGTTTAATTTAATTTGCATACGTTTGATTTTATTTCGGTTATTACTCCTCTCATGTTGTTTCATTTCTATTTTTTTAAATATATTCTTAGTTTCCTCTCTCATTCTGTCTCTTCTCTTATTCTCTTTGTCTTCCCTGATATGTTTATTGTGACAATCCCCCACCCGTATGTGTGTGCGTGTGCGCAGGCGCGGTTTGTGTCTTTCCCTATGAGTCTAAAACTAAACACTTTATGAAAAAAAACACCCACCAGTTAAAAAAAAAAAAGCGCAGTGGGGTCAATACGAGCAGCTCCTCCCCACCCCCCACCCACCGTCTCTTCTGTTTCGTCAGCTGCCTGCTGCAGCCCTGAGTGAGTGGGCGCAATCACTGCCTCGCCTGCATGTGGAAAACTTCTCCGTGGGCCTATAGGAGCTTTCTTGGCTCTTTGTGTGAACACATGCGCGCAGAAAGGGCGCGTTGTCTCGGAATGATTTGGTTAGACTGGCTCCGTGGTTCACCAGGAGCAGCACAGCCTACACCCTCTTTTTTTCCACCACTTTGCCCTCTTCTCCGTCTCACACTGACGCGTAGTCCTGTTAAGCAGTATAGGCTAGCGTTCAGCCAGTCGATGGGCTGCTTATGGCTTCCAGATCATTCGATAAAACGCTGCCCAAGTCCTGAGCTTGTTTATTGCGCGAGTGGAAGAGATATTAGATCGATCCGTCAAGTGCTGCAACCGGTGGTTGTTTTTCACATGTAGATCACTGTTGACCACGCTATGAACTCAAATTGCAAAAAAAGAAGCTAATTACTGTTTCCCACCAGTCAACTGACTTGTATTAATCCCAATGTTGACCTCAGGTCCTTATCCTGCACATAATATTACAAATCCTCTAAAATGCGTATAAATGTCGGTGAAGAGATTCTGTTAAATAACTGTCAATGAGCACTGCTATTCTAAGATAAATAACAATTTTAGTCTCTTTTGGGTTTGACTTTTAACACGCAGGAAAAGAGTGCAGCGTCAAACTAAGCAGACAGCTACTACATACTGTCACCGAGCCAGAGCCGTGTTTAAACAAGCTATAAAAATGAATTATTACCAAACGCACGCAGAGACTCCGGCCCCCTTTTACACGAGGAATCGGGGAGTCCCATATGAAAATGTAAGTGGGGTTTTATTTGTGCACATTACGCCACAATTGGTCTCTTTAATGTCCGTCTCATTCATGCCACGGAGTGATTTATGAGCTCCTGAAGGCAAACATGGCTCGGGTATTTGCCTGCAATATGCACACAATGTTAAGAGCCCTGTCATGTGCACGTATTTGCTTTTACTCGGCACAGATTTAAGATGAAAATTGGAACGGAATCATTGCTATATCAGTGTGAGGAAATAAATATTTTATAAGTGTTTTTGAAAATAGAAAATGATGCTTTGGACAGATCAATTTAAGTTCGACTTTTCATTAAATGCTTGAATTTAAAAATAAAAAACTATTTAAACTGCATTTCCACATTTCCATATATATGTATATATATAGATGTATATGTGTGTATATATATATATATACATATACATAAAGTTTGGCAATGCAGTTAAAATAGTTTTAAACAGTTAAACTGCAATCCCGTGTGTGTCATTACAGTCCTACACGATTATACAAATTACAATTGCCAACCTGTTGAGAAATTTGCATACGGCTCTATCTTTACCCTACTAAGGTCTATTTCATTTTGCATAGTTGAAGTTAGTATTTCATTTGGAAATAAAAAAGGACTCAAAACACCACGAAAAATATTTGTAACAAGTTATTTATATTCTAACAAAAATATTTAAAACATTGGATGCTATACAAAAATAATAATGAGCAGGTTCCATTGGCCAAATATCGTATCGCAATTCACATACGCTCATAATTTCCATTCCATGAGATCCGTCTGCTATGGTAATTCCAAGTCTCGTTTGGGTTATATTCACTTATTTAATTTCTTCCTTACCTTGTATTAATTGTCAAGTCGAATACCAAGAAAATAAATGTGCCAGATTATCAAATTACATCAGAGTTAATACCATCGTAGCTTGATTTTACTGTCCAGGAAACGAGTTATTGTGATTGATTTTAGTTAATAGCTCAGATGCTGCAGGTCGATTGTAGTTAGAGACTCCGAGAAAAAATAGAAGCTGTCTGTAGAAATGTCCACGGGACTGTCCAGAGATTCCGACAAGCTCGGCGAGGCTGCGTCGGAGAGCTGTAGGCAGGAATCCGAGGAGAAAGGTTGAAAATCGTGTATAGAAACATCCAGAGCCGGGGGACTGTCGCCATTGTCCGGGCCAGATGCCGAGCCCGGGCCTATTGTTGACATGCAGCCTGGAACAGTGGGTGACGGGTTGGGAAAATGTTTCAGATTTTTGTCATTGCTGTTCAGCGGCGCAGCAGCGAAGCCTATGGACACGCTATTGTGCTGCTGCTGCGCCGAACCGTGAGACTTTTTCTGAAAGGAGCAGGTATCTCTTTCCAGCAGGGCCCCGCTCCGATCAAACAGGGGGGCCTCGTCCTCGTCGTCGCTGTGGATCCCCTCCTCGGCGCTCGGCCCTTTCCCTTCCGCGTTGTGATTCTCCTTGCTCTGGGTCTGTCGTTTGTGCTTCATGCGCCGGTTTTGGAACCAGACTTTTACCTGTCGCTCGGTCAGGTCCAACAGAGCGGCTATTTCCACCCTCCTCGGCCGGCACAGATACTTGTTGAAGTGGAACTCCTTTTCCAGCTCCAGCAGCTGGGTGTTTGTATACGCTGTCCTCAGCCGACGAGAGCCACCTCCTCCTCCCCCAGCGCTCTCCACAATCTCAGGCGAACCTGGGGGGAAATAAACGGCGTCACGACATTATAGAACGCGCGTCTCTGTTGCATAAGAGCGGTGCTTATGTATTTCAAAACCCACTGTGCCAACAGTGCGCCCTGCAGCAAAATGGCCGCTGGAGCCGCCGAGTCAACCTTGTAGCTTTTTAAACCCCAACAGATAACCATCGCCGTGTTTTATGTTTAATAACACATCCGAATGTGAGCGTGAAGTGGCGATAGCGCGCCACAAAGGCAGCGAGGGCCAGTCTGGGATCGTAATGGATGCTCCAGCTGCCCTCCTCGGCAACGGCACTCCATCACTCTTCATTACTGTCACGCACGAAAACCGTGCAACGGCTAAGGGAATAAATCATCTCTCATCGCCAAAGTTTAGCCAAACTTCTCACCATTTCCTCCCCCTCATACAAAATAACAGCAAACCAATAAGGATATATGCGTCGGAATAAAAGACACTTTTTAAAAAAAAGAAAGGCCCCAGTTGTGTTTATGGTTGTAGCAACAGCTAATAAACACTTTTTATTATTATTATTTTAGATCACCCACCTTTTGGTGAGAAGCAAACAGGTCCGTTGGAGATGGTAGTAGCGGTGGAGTTGGGCAGGTGGTTCCTTTTGGAGGCTTTCTTCTCCCGCATCCAGGGGTACTCCGGGGGTAAAGAGGCTGTGGGCAGCGGGCTGCATCCATCTGGGCTGTGTCTGGGCCGACCGTGCCGCGGATGGCTGCCTGGATTCAGGCTAGGAATGGTCTGCTCAAAGGGAGGAGGAATGAGTGTCGGACGTGAAAGCGTCGAGCTCTTGATTGATGAACTTTGAAATGGATCAGCGACAGGGGGGAACGATGTCAGGCACTCAGCAAGCGACGGCTGACTATTGATAAAACCGCTCTCTCGCTCGAATTCGTAATTCATCTCCACTCCCTGAGAGCCGAGGAAAGTTTGCACGCTTGTTTTTTAGGAAATGTTGCAGCTCAGCGAGGAAGAGAGAAAAAATATTAAAAAAAAAAAAAAAAAAATCTCCTCGTGGTGTTTTTTTTCTATTTCACTGATTATGGTCGTGTGGGGACCAAGCTACTATTAAACTATTGAATTCATGGAGACAAGGTTGAAAATGGACCGAATAGCCTGTCACATGATTACCTCTGCCCAATGACAATTTGGGGTTTAATCAAAAGAAGCCACTGTCTGCATGATTGATCCCAAAAAAAAAAAAAAAAAAAAAAAAAAAAACTCAGATGAAGAACGTCTCGCTCAGCTGGGGAACGACTGCTTTTATTTACATCTTTGTCCGTTGAGTTTATCCTCCTCTCGCTCCTCCAGTCCAGTCCACTAAGCTACAAAATGTGGGTTTTTTTAAGAATGGCTGACGCTCACTATTACAGGGAAGGAAACCCAGCTCGGGGTGCGCGGATTCGTGCACTCCTCTTTCTCGTATTGTTTGAGGATGTCAGTCGAGAACGCCCCCGCCGCACAGACACACGCACACGCAGACAAACAGACAGAGAACGCACACACATTTCATGCCAGTAGCCCTAGCAAGAGGATACAATAGTGGGAAAAGATCAAATCATTTCATTGTGTCCAGTACCCAGAAGAGATATGATTATTTAAAGATGTGGAATAGTGAAATATGGAGTGGATCCACTGACATGTGCTGCTATAAAATATAATCTATTAGGTTAATGCTGACAGATATTAGACTATCACAACTTTTATTCCCATACGAGCTGTTTAGACAGTACATATAAGCTTCAGATACTCACTAACCACCCATAGGGGCCTGTATTAAATGTATAGTATTTTAATTCAAACGACTTATGTGCATAAACCTACCTATGCACAAAGTTGTATTCCTGATAACTGCTAAAATATAGTTTGTTGGCTGCATTGCTACATATTTTATATATCATCCGAAGAAATATTTGTAAAAGGTTCGTTTTGGTCCCGTTTTGAAATCCACAAAACTGGACCTGCAGAACGAAGTGAGGAGGTGCAGTGTGGAGAGTTGCTTTTGACTGTGTATCCAGTAGCAGTCCTCCCTGAAATTACATTAAACCAAACAATAATGCACGTTCACAATCGACGACGAAGCCATTTGCGGGGTCGTTATGTAGATGGAAGTGTTATTGAACGTCTCTTCCCTGCGGTGTTCCAGTGGTTTTATAGCCCTTCCAAAATAATCTGTGCAAGCCACGTTTCGATGCTTGTTGCCCGAGCAGCGAATGTTGTATTTTCATTTTTTTAAAAATATGGCTTATTGAGAGAGTGAGGAAGTGAGAGAGAGGAAATAAGAGAAGTGGTAGGTCTCTCTAGGTTTGTTGCTTATATACCAAACAAAGAGTGCTGGAAGCCTGTGCGCGATCAATCTTACTCGCCAAAAGGTCTGACAGCTCGGTGCCCTCGCAACACATTTAAGGCTTCTAACTCTCCCCCGGATCAAATGCAGCCAGGAAACGACGAGAAACACTGGCCACTCAGATTAGAACCAGTTTCTGCTCGGAGCCATAGCCAGGCTGTCGCTGGAGGGATCTTTTAAAAGATAAATAGGAACGTAGCAAAAACTGCGCCAGATGCGACCATTTCCTTTTTTGAGGAGGAGGTAATGCGCCATCGGTGAGTAGGTCGAAGCGGTTTCTCTACCTGGCTTTTATGTTGATGGGATCCTGAGTGTAATTGTAAAGATATGAATTTATCGTTCTGGCCGACAAGAAGGGACTTTGAGACCAGACCTTGTGGTGAAGGACAGAGATGTGCAGGGTAAAGATTGATGGCTTTTTTTTTTTTAAATTACGCACAGGCTTTGTGTCCAAGGAAAGGAGTGGGTGGCGGCATTTGGTGCAGCTCTGCCTCTCCTACACACTTTTCTGTGGAACGAAATTGGTTCAGAGACATTTTCCCACAGATATAAATGCAAAGAAAAAAAAATGCTTTATAGTTAAAAAAACATGTGAGTGAAATCAGTGCCAATGAAAATTTCTGTGTGAGTGTGTGTGTGTGTGTGTTTTTTCCTTTGACACAGTACGGTTCAATTGTTCTGTTTCCCTACTAACCATATGTCACGTCTGCTAGTGTTCATGCCCTTTCATATCAGTCAGATTGAGCTGAAATGACTCCTGTAAAATATGAGAGAAGAAAATATAAATATAGATGACGTTTGCATAAAGCCAGAAAACCAATGTTAAGAGAATTTTCCAAAAAAAGCTTTTGAGGTCCATAAAAGGAATATCTGTCTTTTTTGCAATCCACAGAAAATAAATATGCTTTTAAATGAGCCACTCAATGATAACTGTGTTTTAAATACGCATCTATGAAACAGCTGTTTCTATGAATAAAAATATATTTTTAAATCGCATTAATAGCATGGGAATTTGAAGTTGAACTGCCATCTGAAAATAGATAAAATGAAAGAAAAATAACCCCTGCTATGGCTCTTACGAAGCCAGCATCCTCCCTGACTCCTATTTGAGCGACTGAACCTCTCAAGGAATTATTTTTCAAACCGTTTCTCGTTTAACTTCTGGTCTCTTTACAGAACCTCCACGAAGAGCCCTGGTGACATTTTTATTATTATGGATGTGCCCACGCAGATGAGAGGAGGGGAAAAGGCCACCCGAGAGGTTTCTTCAAGTCGAAACAAGAGAAAAGCAGAGCAAAGCAGAGGAGTGTTAGTTCAAGATTTGTTTAAACCTGCGGCCATTTTCCTGTATGTTAATGATTAATAAATACGACCGTAGAGTTCCTGTGATATTTTCTTTCTTGTTTTTGCTGTAAACATGTTAAGACATTAACATTATCCCTACCTTATTTTAGCCAACAGCAATTATTTATTCTTTATATTATTATTTTCTTTACTACTTATTTGACTTTAGGTTAAGCACCCTTTTGAAAATAATAAAGTATATTTAAGGAATCGCTTTGAATTTAATTTTGTTAATGTGACATGGCAAATTAATACCCAGAGCTTGCCTGCAATTATTTTATTATTTTTATTTATTTATTCGAACTGGAGCAGCATGGAGTGTGTGACAGAAAAAAAAGATGCCGTTTCTTTTTTCTTCATTAAAGAAACTGCTAACGTGTGTCCTTCGTTGCACCCTTATTGCATCGATTGCTTTTACATTCGCTGAGAAAGGAAAACACCTCATAAGAAGGGGGAAAATGTGAAACGTAGCCTTTGATAACAACATGGTGTCCTGCTGAGAAGCTTCTGCAGACTATACCTGTACTGTCTGGGTACTATTTTACCCCCCCCCCCCAACAACCTTGTCGTCTCGTTAAGATCGCAGAAGTGACAAATAATACTAAGTGACTCCTTTTTTTTCTTTTTTTTTACACCGAACAAAATAAATAACATTTGACTGTCCAATAGAACAACACAAGCTGGAGGGTTGTGTGTAACCTCATAACCCTTGATACTGAATACGAATAAAATCCCAACTCGTGGCTCTGGAAGGATCCTTTCACAAGTGCAACAAAATGCTTAAAAAATTCTTCAACGGCGGATAAATAAGGAATGGACAAATTCACATTAAAATGAATAACATATGTTCATAATACCCTGTTTGAAATTCAAATTTAAAACGAAACTACAAAAACGGTAATGATTAAATAGGCCTATGCTTATACTGTGCGCCCCCTCCCTCCCACTAAACGCCTAAAACCCAGGTCGCTGTGAGACAATGACACGAGCAAAGAGAAAAGATTCAAGCAAGTCGTGATTATTTATCCTATGCTACTTCACACATAAAAACTATAGAAAACATAAACGATGACTGAGAGAATGAGGACGCCGTGTGGAGGCGCGGAAACGAAGCGGTAGTGTGTCTGGATGTGGATAAGACAATGGGCGGAGTGATCCAGGCAGCGCACGGCTACAGATGCGTCAGTTTAGGCGCTTCCTGGATTCTTCCCTGAGAGTAGTGTGGCGTTAGATCTGTGTACGTCGGTGTCGGATCACACACGCCGTGGTGTTGACTGTTGCCCATTGTGATTGCTCCATTGTAGTCTATGTTTGCGGACGGCGGATGCGGGAGGTGCGTCAGGCCGAATACCGAGCTCCCAGAATTGGGCACCGGGTCGATGTATCCTCCACCGACATAAACAGGGCTGCTTTGCATGTGCGTCCCGTAGCTGCCATTGCCTTGGAGAGGATGCGCGTCATACTCGGGCGTGGCCGAATCAGTCCCGGCATACCTCTTCTGGGGGGGCGGGCAGTTGTTGTGGGAGCTGCTCAAAGGAGGGTATGACGTGGCCATACCGTATGCATTTTGATGAGGTTTATTGTAAGACGTCGGTGACTGGGATTCATAAGGTACACTGTTTACAAGAGAATGCATAGAGTTGAGGTATCCACCGCCTCCTGTGCCGGTGGAGCCCGGGCCCACGGGACTCCTCGGGGACTGTCCACCAGGAGAGGGCATCATCCCAGCACCTTTCTGATCCTTCTTGTATTTCATCCTGCGATTCTGAAACCAGATTTTGATCTGTCGTTCTGTGAGGTTTAGAAGATTTGCCATTTCCACTCTCCGGGGTCTACAGAGATACCGGTTAAAGTGGAACTCCTTCTCCAGCTCCACTAGCTGGGCGCTCGTGTAAGCTGTCCGGGCTCTCTTCGACGCCGCTGACCCCGGAGGACTCTTGTCACCGGGGCAACTCTCCACTGTCAGCGAGAAGGAGAGGAGGGTGACAATCAGTAATCCATTACTGGCAGGGGGGGTAGGTACAGAAGCAGGGACAGGGATGTGAAAGTGAAACGTGTGACAACACAACTGATAACAACTTAAACACCATGGGCAGCAGATGTGACATGCAATCACCTTAAATAAATATGACCCACCCCACATATACATGAGATTTTTTTTTTCCTTCTCTAATGCACGTGCAAATATATGCAAACAAAATTGTAACTAAAACCCAAAAGGTGATTAACAGTGTCTTTAAAGTGTAAGTGAAAGCGTAACCAGAGAATACTAGGTCATTATCTATATATGAAGCTGGGTAACCTCAGATTTCCTACTCAAGCATTTTGACCCTCATCTTCCTTCGTCAACAGGAGCGGCAACATAATGCAGACACAAGCATTTTATATTCTCTGGGGCACACAAAGCTGCTCGGCTTGCACTCACTGATAAGACTCCTCTCCTTAAAGGGTTGGGGTTTGTCTGCAAAATGGCAAAACTTTGGTCTGCTTAGCCACTATGGCAGGTACCCAACGTCAATTAAATGTGAATGTACCCGTCGTCTAGAGCTGGAGCGAAAGGAAAGCAGCCTGAGGAGTATGCTTCTTCAAGCGTGAGCAGGCTCTGCATGAATTAGTGCTATGTTTTTCGAAAAGTTTTTGATTGGCTTCATGCGTAAAACATGTGCAAAAGGCATTTGTCATATACACACACGTTAAAAACCAATTAAAGGATTTTAGATGTCAATCACTTTGGGAGGAACACGCATCTGTGCATGTCAAACTCTTGCTATGGCTAAGAGTGCCACTAAATTTGGAAATTACCAGCCCGCTGCAAATGTCTATGAGAAGGTGATAAGACTGTGATTGGAATAAGAGAATGTCCAAATCACTTTGTTTTTCAGCTTTTGTAAGTGATCATTATATGCTTAGAACAAGACACAATCTACAGGACCTGACTTGCATGCATGTGTGAAATGCCTGGGAACAATGTTCGCTCTGTCACGGGTATTGGATACGTCAGGAAGTTGCTTCAATATCTACATGTATCATTTAAATCCAATTAAAAAGAGACTTTCTATAACTTACAAACATGCACAGAAACCTTCCTTAAATTCCTTACCCACTAAGCTCTCCATTTACGTAAAAACGAATATCTGATTTTGAATGAAAGGGAGAATTATAGGTCAGTCAAAGGATCTCTAAGTATTTGGTTTTAGTAAGTTATTTACGGTCCGAAGATAAGCACTCAGAGACCCCACCCAAAGTCTCCTTCTAATCAAAGCAGCAGGACGACGTGAAACAACTGTTTTTCTGCATGTTTGTGTGTTGTCACTCTGGGAACATCGTGTGATCAATGGAGGTGTGTGTTTACAGTAAGGACAGGTCAGCTGCAGGGCACGGAGCCACATGCTGGGATCTACTTTCAGTTGAGCCACACACTTTTTTTTCTCCCAATAGATCAAGTGTTTGAGAGAGAGCGAGAGAGGTTAAGAGAGAGAGAATCTGGCATTATAGTGTAGACGTGTTTATAACATCTCCGCGGGTTATGACAAAATAATTGCAGGATGTGGACAATACAACTAACACTTCATAGAGGTGTTGATATGTTGGCTACTGACCCATAATAACTTAAATATCCCCAAGAGGCAATAGCGCGCACACAAAATGCCAGAGACCATCGCCACCTAATAAATGTGGAATGACTGATCCTGACACAAATAAGATGGAAGATAAATTGGGAAAACTTTTTGGCACTTTTGCCATTACTTCCCAGATTATCGTAACACTACACCCATCCCTATTCACCCCCACCTCAAAAAAAAAAATCATGGTGTAACTCAGAGAGCCAAGCTGTGTGTGCTTGCGGGGACGTTTAGTACCTGAACTGGAGCTACTGGTTGATTTTTGCTTGGTGGCCTGACGAGATTCCTTCATCCAGGGAAAGATCTGCTTGCTCCGTGAAGCAGAGGTCGGCGAGCCGCTCTTCGCACCGGGCTGGTTGGACCCGTTGCTCGTGGTTTGGCTGATAGCGCCGGGGGATTGGGGAGGGGGAGGGGGAGGGGCCGACACCGGCACCTGCGCTTGATTGCTTTCGGGATGAACCTTAGACTGCGCCGCCTGAACGGCTGTGGTCCTGTCACAGTTCTCCGCCGCCATCTCCCGCTTCTGCAGAGCCACGGAGCCGTCGGGAGACTGCAGGGAGCAGGCAGGTCGATGGTACTCACTTTCCACATGAGAGGCCCGGGGATATTGGATCTGATTGGCATCATAACTGAAGCCATTTGCGCTTTGATATGGGTAGCCACTGTAAATTGCGGAGCTGTCGTAATAGGTTGCCTTTTGCATCTCGCCGTTTCCCAATATTTATTTCAGAAACTGACAGGGTCTTGACACCCTTGTAGAATAACATTGGCACCCCGTGGTCACGTGACGCCTCTCCGCCAATGGCCTCCTCGGGTGAACCTAGGGTTACAAGAAGCACTGTGAGGAGAAGAAATGGTGGCGATCCATCTTACTTTTCAATGCAGGGCTGACATTGGAGACTATGGAAGCAAGATAGGGCCAACAGTTCTGCGGACTATTACCGTTTACCTTATGGCTTACACGGGGAACAAAGCCACGCACTAACCTTGTATTACCATCTGTGTTTAGCCACGTCAGAAATATATATACATATATTTAAAAAAAAAAAAGAAATGCAATACTTTATCATTTAAAAGGAATGGTTTACAATATTATGTTTTATATTGCTATCATCAGCACCTCATTCATTTTCTTGTAGGGGCAAAGGTTTAACCCATTTTTGTCTATCACTAATGCAAAAAAGGAGCTTCTTTCAGGAGCAGGATAGCCCCCTATTGCACTCCGGTCAACTGGCGCGGAGCATGAACAGCCGCATTCTCCGTTTTTCTCTTTTCTTTGCGCGCTGTAAGATGAATGAGAGGGGGCATAAGAAAACCTGAAAAACCGGGCGGGCATCCGTGCATTTCTATATGACCACGGTGTGAACTTTTCCTTGCAGGCCCATAATAATGAGTGCTGTCGGTGCTGTCTGCTCGGCGGCCCGTCGCGGTGATATATGGGGGTCAGTGGGCCGGGACGGCCTTCATGGAATGAGCGTGGCAAAGCTCGATACTCAGAAGAACCGAAAACCAAGACAAAACGCACAGGACGTCTTTCTAAACCACCAAAATTTACGCACAGATCATGGCCAAGAGATTAATTATATGCCATAATAAAGAGTAATCCATATGAAATCTGTTGTAATTTGAGTTTATTAAACAACTACGCTGTTCTATATAATAATAATAATAATAATAATAATAATAATAATAATAATAATAATAATAATAATAATAATTGTGGCATTAGTTTGTTTTGTCTGCCCAGTGGTACGAGTAATTGATTTATTAGACTATTATAAAAGCAAAATATCCAACATTTAAAAGTAATTTTGTTTGATTATTTTTAAACAGAATCACTAATAAAAGGATACTCTTTAAATCAATAAGTGTGTTTTAAGTAGCGGAGCAGACGCAAAAATATGTTTATTGCCCTGAGCACAACAAGGAAGAAGTAAAAATATTCCGGCATCCCGTATAAAATATGACAAAATAACTCCCCGTTTGTCGTTGATGAAGTTACGGTGAAACGCGGAATGAAATAAGTTCTTAGCACTATATCTACACTTGCGATGACCTGAAAAGAAAGAAGTGTAGTGTATCCCATAGAGGCAATCCACCCGCAATCGTGAACGGCAGAAAAAAAGAGACAAATGACAGTCTCGAGCCTCTCTCACGCCGCACTGCCTGCTCCACGGCAGAACAAGAAATCAAGCTGGACGACTATGTGTGTGTGAACTCTTCCTGAACCGAGATCTAAGTCATACGGTGATAAATCACCGCACGACACACAAACTCCGCCATTCACAACCGCGGGAGCCTATTTCTTGCCTGCTTACCTGATCCTCTGACGACCAATGCAGGGCACCGGGCGATATTTTTTCATTCAGCGACGAAATCGATCAAGACAGTAATCCCGGGGAAAAGTTTAAAGGCAGGAGCGGCTGAGAGAACGAGCAGCAGCAGCGGCGGCAGACTGCGCCCTGCCATGCGCCAAAGCATTAGCCAGCCACAACAAAAATGGGAAGAGCCGAGAGAAACCCCTTTCCTTTCTTCTTGCTTTTTTTTTCTCTCGCTGGCCGAGAACGGGTAAACTGAGATTACGAAAGCAGTCGTGAGCGCTCGGGTCAGCGAGATAAGAGTTATCTGGGCCCCGAGATTGAATGTATCGTCATGCTAAGGAGCAATGGCCAAGGCTTCATGGCAATATCAAACTCAGCCAAGGCTATGTTGGGCTATGTGATCCTTCACCAGTACCACGCAGACACCAGTGAACTGCCCCGAACCTGAGCGTCACCACGAACAAAAAAATTATGCAAATCAGTAGCGCCTTGGAAAGCCAGCTCATTCCAAGTGGCTGCCCCTCCTCCTCCCCCAGCCAAACAAGGTAGTGTGTTTATTATAAAAATGATACATGGTTAGAAATAGCGCGTCCGTCCTTTTAACAACGTTTTAACGCGATGTTACTTTAATATACGTCCTGTAGGGGAATTGACCCAGTTGTTGCAAGGGGACAATACAAAGGAATAATCAACCGCCGGTCAGGCTGTATTTCCATTTCCAAGGCACAAAAAGGGCTTCTATGCACAGGTTTAATGATTAAGCCACACATTTTTGCAGATCCTCAATTCTACAACACTGACTTGCATCGCCATTCACTTCCACGCTGCCCTTTTTTCCCCCTGCTGCATGGCCATTTTCGTGAAGAATACGGCGATATATGTTTTTAAAATGAAGGCATTACCACTTCAGATCAAAGTCTTTGTTAGATGTATATCAAGGGAAAACCCCACCGGGAGCAGGGTGTGAAAAATGAGAAGATGTCTCATCACCAAAAGGGAGAGCAGAGGAACCTGCAGCGCGGAGCAGCGCAGCTGAGAGCCGGAGCGTGGGGAAATCCCTCTGCGTGGTAAGACTGGCTTCTGCAGCCAAAAGAAAGAAATTAGATTTATGTGCTCTCGAGCCTCCTCGGGCTGTAAACACTTTCAGAGCCGCGTCTTTCTCTGCTGGTCCCGTGCTATGGGACAAAATTCAGTAGCACAATTAAACAAAGTGGAACACGCGGACGGCGTGGGAGAATGAGTGGGACATAAATTCACGCGTGAGGATTTTTTTTAGCCAACTCGGCTTTTTCCTTTTCCTAACCACGGCAGCGGATTCTTTAATTATTTACTTCTTTGTTTTCCGCGGAAATGCTGATTCGTCTTTCTCTTTAATTTCGCCCTGAGCGGAGGGTTAAATGTCAGCGTTGTGGCGGTTGAATGCCGGTGCGGTCCAGGGCCCAAGTGGGCGAGAAAGAAAATCAGATTCTGACTAAAAAGAAAATATCTAAAGCTTCCAGAGCAATAAACTGCATTGGATACACGCTGATGTCTTTCACAGAAAGCTGATTTTGAAAGGAGCAAGGCACAGTTCCAAGAGCTACGATTCCGCTCGTCACTTTTATAGTGACAAATTACACCACAAAGACAAGTGGAAGAGAAGGAATTATTGCTCTCGGCGCAGCCCTATCGCCGCTACAAAGAAATGTACAAGCTCCTCGCTGCTTCTCTATCACTAGCCCGTGGACGCGTGGGTGTAAGGACCTACTTATTAGAAATTGAATAAGGATATCATCATCACTATCATCAAGCATTCATAACAGAGATCAATAAAGATGTATGGACTTACCGGAGGCAGTTTAAGGTGTCCCGGGGACCGTGTGATGGCCAGAGTTTAATTGGCAGGATTTCTGTAATATGAAGAAATTTTTCTCTTGTAAAATTCCAGCAGATTGATTGCGCCATATATTTTGTTCAAAATGGTTTTATGTGAATTTTTAAACGGTGCTGTTAAATCTCAACAATATGCCGATTTTTTTTCCATGTATTTATTTTGTCCTTTGGCGTCAAAGCCAAAGAATTGCATTTTGTAACATGGGAACATTCATGATTTTTTTTTTTAATTATTTTCCAGACGAAAATGGTCGTGTAGTAATTTGTATTTCAACCGAATTAAACAATTACTGACTGGAATAAGACCGCGTAAAACAGAGTGTATGAATTCCTTATACGTCAAATAAAATTGCATCTCAGTATCTCTAAAAAAACACACACACAAATAAAATAGCTCTGCTCAAAATAACGTGCTTTTGGTCTCCCTTCTGTGTTTTCACCGTGCACAAACGAATCGAATAGTCATTAGGTCTTGCACACCATCTTCCCCAAGTCCCCGCGCCCATAAATCAAATGAGAACGCCGTGACCCCAGCATGGCCGTCCGGTCCTAGATGGCACTCCGTCTTCCATTATATGCTCGTTTCCCCCGGCGGAGCGACATAACCCCAACACGTTCGCTGCTTTTTTATGGCACACATTTTGATGCATCATTTACGCACGAAAAACGCGTAAATTGTACAAGACGTTGCGTCTGAGGGAACCAGTGGCACCTGGCGCGAATGCGCGCTTCTAGATTTGCTTTGAAGCTCATTATAATAATCTGTCTGATTTATTTAGAGGCGCTTCTATGGAACTATGCATTCAAATTACTCCGGGTGAGAGTAAATTATGAATTATATATATATATATATAATATATAAAAATATTATTCCTAGCTGCTCTATTCTAAATTCTGAATGCTTTGTTGCACAAGTAGAACAATACCCAAAGCCTTAACCCATATAAACATTAACTCATATAAATCACTAAATACTTATGCTGTTTGTATGCATCTGATTTATGTCTGCCTTTATTGGTTAGGATTTACATAAATAACCGCAGAAATCGAGATATCGATGGTCTCTTTGGAAACTATTTCCTCGCATTGCCGAAAACCCTGGACCCATTTTTACTGACCTCTGCCTCCCGCGGCAATAACTCACGGTGGTAATGAACAATCAGCGGAAATACCTCAAAATAAAATCCATCCTCCCGAAGCCCACTCGGTCCGCGTGGAACAACATATCCGTCCGTGACAGCAGTATAATACATCCACAAACACGGGCTCGTCTCCCTTTCAGTCTGCCTCTCTTTTGCTTTCCTCCCTTCGATAAACAAAACTACAAAGCACGGACTCCCCTCACGGAGAGAGGGGGTAACCCACATATAATCAGCATCATATGGCGAGACCGGGGCTCCGGTTTTTCTTCCCCGTGCCATAACACCGCGCAGTATTATGCGCCCCGCTCACGTGACGCAACGTCAACTTAAATCCCTTTTATTTGAGCCCCTGAATCATTAATGGAGGCAGTCATTTCCCCCTGAAGAGAAACGGATCAGTTTAGAGGGAGAAAAAAGAGGCGTATGTGACACTGCAATGTATCTGGCAGAGGAGCAAGTCTCTTGCAGGGAAGCATATTTTCCACGTGTTGCCCATTCAGAGGGAAATACGGTTCTGTCACTGTGTAAGTGCCATATATTTAGTGCCTGTTAGCGACCCAAAAGAGCTAATTCTGCACAATGCCGCGATAGGATCTCATCATTGAGCGCGGCTAAACGTTGAGTATTTCACCCTGCGTTGTGATAATTCGTATTATATGAAATGGAGAGGGTTTCCCCCCCACAAAATTCCATCGAGGGGACTGGCGTGGTGGTTAGACATCACTCAGGCAAACCTCTTCTCCTCACAATACAGCTAGTGGCTGACTCAATGTCGCCCCCATCCACCACTTACTCAGGATCTAGTTGTTCCGTCAGCAAGAGCCTGTGTGTGAGTAGAAAAGGTGGCACGTTCGCCGGTCCTGCTTAAATGTGGGTGCTGGTGGTCCCGAGGGGCGCATGTCAGTCAAAATACGTCGAGTGGAAGCTCCTGGAAATCAGCAGCTGATTGAGATTGCATGTTTGTACAAGTGGGGGATTTTGTATAGGATGAGGAAGGATTGCCGAAGAAAGAAAAGAAAGAAATCGATAGCGCAAATTCAAGCTTAAATGTCATGGTTTGTGACGCCAGCGGCTTGTGACGCTGCATAGCTCGCTGCTCCATGTGCTATCCCGGAAGAACTTCTCTCATCTCGACACCATTTGGCGCTTGTTTTCCGTCAACGCCGAGCAGCGGGCGTGGAAAAATCCTCACCACAACTATTAATCATTCGGGGCGGACATAGACAGCATCCCACTCCCACGCCAGCCTTTGTCCTCCCAAACTACAAGTTCCACGGTAAAGTTTTGAACAGAGGCAGAACACTTCTGATTAATTCACCTTCAAAACCTCAAAAAAGTCAAGAGGAGGATAAGTGTTAAATATGAGATCAACGCACAGGTTCGGAGCACATATTGACGATAGGTAAATAGCATTTGTTGAACATAATGCTCGTTCGTCAGTGTTTGTTGAGTGTTCTTTGCTCTCTTTTTTTCTTCTTAAAGCAGGTGCGGGCTGTCACTGGGATTGAATTGCTCAACGTGACCGTGCACTTCAAGTTAATCCTTCTGTGCCTTCCGCGGGTGCGCCTCGACCCCAGACCCCGGACCTGTTTGGCCACCCAGGGCCCTTCGCTGAGTTGCCGGTGCCTTTTCAGACTTGACCACTGCTCCGAAGCAGTGGAAGTGATCCAATCTAATCCAGGTCTCAACGGTTTTCGGTACGAAACAAATGATTCAGAGTATGCTGACATGAATCAGGGCTCCATATTGCTGTCAGCGAGAGGCGTAAAAGGCGAGGACCCCTGGATGTCAGCCAGGCGGTGGTCCAAATCTCCCCACAAGGTTGATACCCGGGGTTCTTAACAGCCAAGCTAGGGTTACCGGTACACTGCAGGAGATAACTGTTGGCAGCGAGATTTACTTCGACCAAGACTAATGTGAAATTCATCGTGTAAACTGACGGAATCATCACTCAGATGCAGACGGGTCTGGACAACGTCACGTTTTGGGGGCAAAAGTTGTAATTAAAATATATCAATCGCTACTGGCTTTTTCAGTATAATGATTTGAGATTTGAAAAGTTGGAGATAACTAGTAATAGTATTTATTTTATTATCATTTCAGATTTTTTTTCCTACTTTGCTTACTGTTGTTTGAAGCGTTTGGACATTTACTGCAACTGTTTAAGGAACTATATTAAATATCGTTATGATATATGCATTCATTAAAACAATATAAATGACTACTTATTGAGTAATTTTGTTACTCATGTCAAATTTAAATATTTCACTTAAGATGAGCTCCAAATTAATTTTGAGGAAATGCCCTGATTAAGATGCATATAACACTTATTGATGAAGCAAGGTTTAATTTAAAGACTAACAGGTGTGGCTGTACTTAAAACCTGGGGTGAACATGCTCGGGTTCAAAAATTGTAATTATTACACTTTAGCCTATTAAATACACACATGTCTTTAGCTGTATTTTGTATTTTTTTAAACTTGGTTGAGTAATAAAAAATATTGAAGTTTGAATATTGATATTAAAACAAGGAAGAGACAATCTACTCACAGGTCATGACGGTCTGTGTCCAGGGAGCAGACTTTTGTCAAGAGAGAAGAGACCTGACTCGCAGCCCAAAGAGGATCACTAATGAAAATAAGGCTGATTTTCATATCTATTTCTGACCCCAGGGCATTCATTATTCAACAAGTCACGTGAACTGGGCGAATTAAAATTTCAGAACATTGGAAGTGACCTCTATTCGCGAATCAAATGACTTGATATCCATAATTTAACTAGCGAGACCACTTGGAGTCTGCGCAATACCGGTGCGCAATCAACGCCATCTTCTGCACGACAAGGGCGCCTGTAAAGAGACTTCTGTGATTTTTCTTTCTGTATACAAGAGAAAAAGAAATAATAAAGTTTGTTAAAGATGCAATTAGAGCAGGTGCGTATCGTGTCTGACATAATTTTAATGCAAATAATCATTATTGTATTGATATTCATAGGCCAGATAAAAACGTAATAAACTTGCGCGCAACCACGTGTGTCACCTCAAGTATATCCCACCTATGTGGACATGACATGATTAGCTGAGCTGATCTGTCTAGGAATTATTTAAGGTGAAGTTTTGGTTCAGGCTCGCACCTAACACCGTTTTTGTTTCCATTCTCTCCTTTGAGTAGAACTAAAATGGGAAGAAAAACCTCGCGGAGGTCGGAGCACTGATGTATTGACTTAACATTGTGTGTGTCGAAAGGTCAGGGGTTAGGAGAAGTGCTCTGAGCTGGTGATTGGCCAGAGCCGGCGTGTCCCCTGGTTGAACTCTCTATTGTTTAGATGTAGCAGGTAGTGACCAACGCTCACACTTTGGTGCACTGACGTTGGAAATCTACTTATATTAGGATGGACAATCCGCATGTAACAATCTGGATTTGATTACCCGCTCAGTAGTAAAACCTGCAACATTTCAGCAGCTCACCTCTCCCTGCAATGACATACCTCCCCATAAAAATATGCGCGGCATTCTTGCACATTTCAGGGATTAGAATAGCAGCGAGCGGGAGTAATAACGCTATAATGAAATCAGATACGAACACGAGTCCTACAATGTATTGCAAGCAACACGCGCTTCAGTATAAACAGATTATGCATATTAAACAACAGCATATATTGGAAGTTTTAAGTCTTGCAAATATCGTTATTAAGTATTGAACAACAAATAAATTCGTATCATAGTAAGACAAAAATGTAAAACAAATTATTATTATTTTCCTTTAAATTGCGAGGAATATGAGCCACTTTTTTTAATGAACCACCTTCCGTCATATTCAGATGTTTTAAAATATTTCACCCCAGTCACCTTGCAGAATTTAAGTTAAACAAAATAAATTATTTGAGATATATGGATATAAATTACGAGATACAGCGATGCTTTAGGCGCACGTAACAATGAACAAAAAAAAAGCATCAAAGCGGAGTCGTCGTTATAAGTGAAGCACACGTTTATTTCACAAGGACAAATTGTGAGCCTAAGCTACCCTGCATCACAACGGTCACTACTGAGACACCAACACACAAATATTCACAGTTTAGAACACAGCACAACATGGGACGTGCCATCACGAAGAAAACTACCGACCCTACAACACTTCGGAACGAAATTCTACAAGACGGAATTATTCTGCTTATTGTGCCTTCATTAAGGATTCGCCTATGTACATGAAATGTGGAAGTCACCTGGACTACATTCAACAGTATATCAACCCAGTCAAACACACGAACTACACTGATGATGCCCTCCAGCAGCCGTCTGCTTCACGTACGGGCATCTGGAGTTTCGCTAAATATTTTTCAAGTATATTAGAATTATTTTATTCACGACCCCGATAAAATAAAATAATTAAAAAACAAACAAAGACAACAAAAAATTAGTTCAGTCTTACTTCCACTGTAATGATACATTTGATCCAGGTTCTACGTATGAATGTGCGTTATCCATCTTTAATAATAATAAACAATATATAAACACTTCAGTAGCCACCCAGGCGATAAAAGGTGGATTTCAAGCTTATATGAGGAGTGCGAAGACGATCGGCAGGGAAAGGATACAAAGGGACATGACAGGGGCCCAATGGCAGAGGCAAGGTGAAAAGAACACCATGTGTGAAAAATACTGAGAATCGGTCCATCGAACTCCGCTTTTGTAATTTGCCATCTCAGTCTGGGTTATTGTGGGTTCCAAAAAAGCACTATAGGCTGACAGCGGACGGCGTCGGGACCAGCTGCTGGCCTGATTTGATCTGGTGCTGCTGCTGCTGGGCTCCCGAGGTGGAAGACGAGGCCGAGCTGGACGAACGGATTTTGGTGTTGGGGAGCTTGTGCTCCTTCTTCCACTTCATCCTCCTGTTCTGGAACCAGATTTTCACCTGGCGCTCGGACAGGCACATGGTGTGCGCGATCTCCACCCGCCTGCGCCTGGTCAGGTACCGGTTGAAGTGGAATTCCTTCTCCAGCTCCAGAGCCTGCTGGCGGGTGTAGGCAGTGCGGGACCTCTTGGGCACCCCTCCATTGTAACCAGCAGTGACTGGAAAGGGTGGAAAAAAAGCCATACACATGCAAGCAAGCAGGTGTTACACCCTGGGTGACAGCGCTTGTTCTAAGCCTATTTAAGTCCACCACTGGAAGAAATAGAAGTTCACAAAATTCTAATTTTTTCTTAAGACGACGCTGTTGGTTTAGGTCTGTCTCGTTACATTTGACGGAGATGACCTTTACGCGTGTCGTGTGCGCAAGCACTCGCATCAAGGGAAAAATCAAGCTCTGAAATGATTAACAAAACAGCGGGTTGGATATTACAGTTTGGCTCGGCTCCAGAGGTGGAGGTAGTTTGAGTTAAAAAGCAACAAAGGCGCATGGCCCCGACAGACGAACACAAGCAATAAAATTTACGAGGGTCCTTAATTACCGACCCTGCTGCTCGATAGTCGTAAATTGCTGTTGTAAGGGCTGCTACTAGTGCTGCCTCAATGACTCGCGTGTGCTCCGGTGGTTGTTTCTCAATGGTTGCTGTTTAACCGGCGTCGATAACTCACCGTTAGTAGCGTGGACCTTTTTCATCCAGGGATAGACCACCGGCTCCTTGCCCTTCGCAACGCCGGGGTAGACCTCGCTGGCGAGACTGCAGTCTTTGCTGGCATTTGCCCCTGCGCCACCGTCTGGGGCCGCGGTGAGACGAGGACCGTGGCTCTGTGGGACTGGCTGCGGTTGTGCGTGGTGCCCGTCGTTGAAATCCTCCAGCCCGGTGGTCGGAACATTACCGTAATCGTACCCCGATTCTGTGTAGTTTGACCTCGGATAGGAAGGCTCGCTGTGATGGGGGAAGCCCGTATCTTTTGGCCGCTCGTAGTAATCACCGTGGTTGGGTATGTATCCACTCTGCTGATACTCGTCGCATGGTGGAAAGGAAGGCTCGATATAGTTGGAGTTTATCAAGTAGGAACTCATGGTCATTAATTTGTGAAGTGCAACAATACTAATTTTTATCGCGCTGTCGTTTTTCTGATCTCCACAAAACCCTCCTACTCCCTGTCAAATGTACAAAGTTGCCTGGTCACGTGTGAAAAGCCACCAATCACCGCGTCTCCCGTGGGCATCATGTAAACAGGAACCAATGGAAAGCATGGCACTGGTACCACCAACTCCGCTCGCACTGGCTTACGTTGGTGTTTTCCTTATTAAATCAGAGTATATAAAGCAAAACCAATCAAGCAACTTGTTTACTGCAACTTGCAGAGCTTCTATGGGCGAGGCTTGCATGTGGAAGAAATCACGGGGGGAGGAAAAAAAAATCACGGAAGCTCAAAGTGAGCATGAAAATCCAGCCACGAGAAAATAAAGATGATGCCAAACAAAAGAATTGATACGGCGGCGCGTCTGTTTGTGTATTGTCTCTCAAAGAACGGGAATAAAATGGCACAAATGAAACACATTTCGCCTCGTGTGTTTATCTAGTGGATTGAAAGGAAACCGCGGCATGTATGCGCAAAACTTCTGGAGCTTCAGGAGCCGCTGTTATTCGAGCAGAAAGCTGTATTTCAAAGAAAATGACTTGTGGATCAGCAAACTCAGTTTTTTCTTTTCTTGCCGGCTTTATGACACATACGCGCGCACACCCACGGAAAATGCTTCGTGTTGCACTGCTGTATTTGCGTATCATGATCCCCGACAACATTCTGAAGACCCTGCAACGCTTCCGTCATTTTTCTTTTTTGGTGCCATAATTCCACATACAAACAATTTGCCTCCGCATCAGCTGTAGTTAACTGCAAGTGGACAAAACACTTGCAGCAAGCACGTTAAACGAAGCTGAGGGCGTTGGAAGCATTTGCTTAAAGGTCTGCAGCGATTTATTTGCATAGATAACCTCAATTTTTTTGCATTTTCCCATCGGTGTGTGTGTATTTGAATATACCATTCGTAAATAATTTGCAAAGACTATTGGTTTGCATTTTATTTAAATCAATAATAGTTGCAGGATAGTCTCGTGCCATATATCAGTTCACTAACATCAAATATACCGTTGTAATATATAGGATGTAGGACATAGAAACGTCCCCTTAAAATGCAATCAACCTTTATACGGGCAAGTTTCCAATAAATATTATTACTTTTGATTATCATAGCATGTGTTTTAGACGAAAAAAAAGTCTAAACTTTTGAATACCTTAGCTCACACGCACGTTCATACTAATTGCATTTAAAATGTTGGAGATAGTTTTAGAATGTAACATATCTGACCGTGCATCGTGCATTCAGCCGTCCCCATGTCGGCTTCCCTCTTCATGTCCGTGGTGCCACACTGTATGTGTGTCCTGGACGACGCAGCAAGTCTTCACAAAACTGATCCCCACTGTCCACGTCAATAAGGCCTTCTCTGCTGTAGAGAAACAAGAGGCCAAACTTCGGAAATATTGAAAGGTTTCTTTTCTTTTCTGTCCCTTTTTTCCTGCCCCACACCCCCTCCCATTATGTTCGCTCCTCTAAACAAAGGTAACTTCTGCCTGACCCAAAAGTGACACTGCTTCCATTTTGTTTCTGATTAATCTTGCCCATTGACAGTCTTTGTTAAACAACAAGGCGTGCCATTTTTCTAAGGGGTGACATTTTCATATCTGTTAGACGCGCTGACCTGGGGTTCACCCCGTACTTGGACTTCAGTTTTGCAGGATCATTTCAACTCTGGAGAGTTGGAGGAGCACTTACTACGGGTCACAACCCGGGAAGATCCCCAAAGGATTTTTTTTTAAAGCAAAAAAAAAAAATCTCCCCAAAACAGGCGAACAGCTTCAGCTAAAGTAAAATTTGCATCTAGTAAAAAGAAGATTTTAAACTTTAATTTCAATGATTTCCTACAAACTAGCTTTTTAAAATAATCTATTTTCCTTGAGCACTGAAATAGATTTTTGGGGTTTTTTGTTTTGGCACCTCTGTTTGGATCTTGCTGATGCTGAAGGAACTAAATGGCTGACATTTCCACAGCGACCACAGGAAAGGCCACAGTTGGTTTGTGTTGTTAACAGATGCCTTTTATTTTTTTCTTCCATGTTAGCACATTGTATCTTTAAGCCAGCGCTGCTGTTGGCTTATATTACAGGCTTTTGCCCATAACTGCAAATGGCAGCTGACGTGGCCTGCTTTCTGTTATCTCCCACTGTACCCATATGGCCAAGAGACCACCTGACAGGCCCGATGTCAGCGGCATGATGACTTCGCGCGGTATCTCCGTTTACAATCTGCTGCAGTTCTACGTACTGTATAAATATGGGCAACATCAACAAACAATTATCCACTTACTCCTGGTTATTCCTCTGTGAAGGAGTTTTACTGATTAAACTTGTTGCTATTTTTCAAATAACACTACAGTACTCTGGTGTCCAGTCTAATTTCATAGTATTCCAAAATGCTTTTTTGCCTTTCCTTGTCTAGTCAAGGAGTGGCTTGTGCAGTGGTTTTATTTCTATAAATATTCGGGATTATCTCAGCTGAACAATGCTGTACGGCCCGAATATAATAGGTCAATGATCCTCACCCCCCAATATGAAGCATTTGGAAACGCTGTTCCATAAGCTTCCACTATCTAATTTCCCATGAAATTTAAAGATGTAATCTATTCCTAATGGGAATAAAACAGTCCCAACCTCTTTAAAGAGATTGTGTTTTAGTCAGAAAATAAGAGCCAGATCACAGAGTTCCCATTCAGATCACATAGCATGAAGTGAAGGTTTTAGCCGGTATACATCACACTGACAGTTTACTGTAAATTTAGATTATCAGAGAAGTGCTGTGACCATAGTGACAGATTGCAGATGGCTCTCACAAGGTCTCCTCTCTTTACGCAGCCCTGACGGCGGAATAAAAAATCTCTCCTGTATTCAGAACGTGGAAAGAAGTCAGGCTTAAAAAATGATTTCATCATTTTATGTAAATGTTTTCATATAGATGTGCTCTCTCTCTCTCTTTCTCTCTCTCTCTCACCCTCTCTTTCTCACTCCACTTTCTGAGGTCAGAAACTTTGATTAGACCAAAAACACACAGACGTGCAAGTCTCCAAGGATGCACACGTTCGCCACATACGGGCATTTCATAATTCTGTGTGATTCCATTTAAAATAACAAGGTAAAATATTTTACAGTTGCGAAATATAGCTGTTCGTGACAACAAGTACATTTATTTATTTTAAATCCTAATGTCATTTGAAATGTTTTCCTAATATTCAATTTGAAATATGTGTTAATGATTAGAATCTTACAATTGTAATCATTTTGTCTTTGTTGTTTTTGAATATTTCTAAACTGTTTGCATATCTTGCTAGATTTGTCATTTAAATTCAAAAAAGCTGAAATGGAATCAACAGTGTCGATTGACTTTATTCAGACTTCAATGAGGAACCAGATAATTCTGTTTTTATTACTCTGCTTTTGATGAAAAAAAAACTTTTGCATCTACTGACTTTTTTTTTGTTCCATCGCTTTTCTGCTATTTGCATCAAGATTTGTTTTAGTGTATTATTAAGGGACCCCCGGGCTGTCGTGAAAAAAACAATATCACAATCGTGTAGATTAAAATAAATCTCCCTGTGTATATGTACAATCTTCAACAGTGATCCAAAATAACTATGCTCAGCTCCAAACATTTTCAAACAATTATATAGTTCAAAAAAATATTGATAAAAAAAACAACTTTGATTTCAAGTCACAAAGCATCTGTGTCCTTTCTGTTTTCTTAAAGCTTCTATTGAATTGATCAGGAAGAGAGGGGCTAAATGTTTTTTAAGGGGTCCAGGGCCTCAGTTTGGGGTCTCTGGGCCTCCTCATTACCCTGTGACCGGGTCGAGAATATCAATCCTCAAAATGCAAATGCTGCCCTCGTCCCTAAACATATCAAATGCAATTTATTCAAAGGAAATTCACCAATCAACCGCCCTAATAAAACGGCAAGTACTCAATCTTGTTGCAGGGGACGGGCGGGGGGTCCCTTCCCCCGGTCTCAAACGCGAGGTCACCGCGCTTCCAGGGTTCACCTGGAGTGCACAGTCCAACATATGTAATTCAAAGCTATTCTGTCTTTTGTGTGAGTCAAGATCGCTATTATAAGGCTGGCATCAAGCTCCAAGTGAACAGATGACAGAGACTTGTTCAGCGGGTAAACTTTTGACCCCAATTTTTCCTCCTCGGCTGCAGCTATCTGCCTCTCATCTGCCTCGGCCCGGTGAGATATTTGGTCCTTTTGAGGCAGGAAAAATAAATTTACATCTCTCTTGCCATCGTGATGATCATTTCATCCCCTCAAAATTTGATAATTAGAGAACATGCTTGAAGAAAAATACAAAATAAGCTATTTAAGCTGGTGTTGTCAAAGAGGTAGTGAAATGCTAAATTCCATAAGATCTCCCTCAAGACAAATAAAGCTATAAAACATTTACATCATCCACTGACAAACCAAAGCAGCCAAAAGTCTTTGTTGGGGGGGAATATTTATAAGTTACACCACGGTTCCTCTCTACCTCTTTGTCTTTTCTTCGTAGCCTTGATGCTACCATAAGTCCTATAATTTCTTTTTTTTCCTCATTAAATTTGTTTTTAATGCAGAACGCTTTCAGGTAAACCAACAAAACGTGTCATTAACAAAAAAGGCTGACGCGTGAGTGCTTTCTCTGCTGCAGGGTGACAGTGAACTTGGCCTAAAGCGAGCTCTGCTGGTGGCTCTGAGAGGATGCAGATTTATCTTGGTGCCGGAGATGACCTCCACATGAACCTACGCAGCGCGTCTCTCTTTCTCTGCCTGGCAGGAGAACCCCACACATAAGGCTCTGTCCAAAAAATGTTCTTTTTGAAATATCACCGAGGGTTTCCCGTAGAAATAGCAGCTCGTATGAATGTATAAATACTATGTATCTTAAATTAAGAAAATAATCAGATTTTTTTCCCGGAAGTTTGTTACTCTGCAACAAGCTGTGTGTGTTTTTCCAAATGATCTTTTTTTTTAAATGTTTTTTAAGTGATAAGGAACCGAAAAGATTAACACAGCGATCATTTTCAGCACTGGAAGCATGTAAATGTTCTGCTGATAAACAACTTTTTTTTTACTCAGACTTGCAAGGACCATAACCAAGAAAATGGGATTGTGTAGAAATTGAGCAATGCATTATTTAAACGGACTCTTGATGTAATCCCAAATTTTGCCTAAAATTTTCATTTCCCCAGCTGCCATCAATAATAAAACACTCCCAGCGTTCTTCACATATGGCCTAGTCTACATTTTGTTTTAAAAAAAAAAAAAAAAGGCTCACAAAAATCGCCTTTCTCTCCTTCACGTGGTCCACTCTTGGCTGACTTTGTACTGACCGGGCAAGAGGTCATCCCGAAGCGAGAGTGACTTTGGAGGGGTCATCTGAACTTTTCAACCCCAGAAGCACAAAACGACGTGACAGACACAAAGCGGAATTCCTTTTCAAAAGTCTGTGCTGTTGTTTGTTCGCATGTTGTGTTTACTTGTCACTGTTTACAGTCGGACCTAATCCGTGCCAGCGTGTGGAATTCTGTATTTTGGACAGAAGTTGACTTTTGTGAGCGAACCACCGACTGAATAAGTCAGTAATCGATTGGGTCAACTGATGCTTGTCGCGAATCTCTGAAAGCCTTCCACTCTATCCACAATATCACACATCACGCACGCCGTCTTACACACTCCTTGGAAACATTTTGATGCAATTAAATCGACAACAGATAGAAGTTCGTGGGGGAGGAAATGGATACAGAGATAATTGCAAGCAAAAATGGATTATGAGCCACCCCACAGATGGGAAACAAGTTACATTGGGAAGGAAGCAATTAAATGACCATGCGCTGGACCCGACCCTGCGCAGCATCTGCCGGGACCAGAATTCAGCACGGCACAACTGACAAATTAGCGTAATGGTCTAATAAGGACAGACAGAGGGAGAGGATACAATAATAAGACTGTTTAAGCCAGTCTGGCTGCTCTTGGACCACCGGATTGTCTGCAGAAACTTACCAGGAGACGCGGTCCTCATCCTGAAGAGCGTCCGGTCCGTTCTGAGGCAGACAGTGAAACAAAGACTGAACCGGTCAAGTAACACTTACAGGCTACTAAAGGAGAGTCAGACGGAGGCTCGCCGTCAGTGCGATTATATGTTATGTGCAATATACTGTCAACTCCCCAAAACCATAAAACTTACTTTAATGGCTACCACGTGACCGTTTATGGCCAGTGAGCCTATCTGGCCGCGCTCCGGATGATTTTTACGATCTAATTCATAGACAAAACCCCCCATTCATTTAGCTTCCAAATGTCAGACCCAGAATCGGCCTTAATAAAGTTTACAGCGTGAAAAGTCGAAGTGTTCTCTGGGGATAGCCCGTGGAGTCGATGCGCAAGGGGCCGTCCGGCCCCTGGAGCCTGTTAGTGGACAAGGAGCCCCAAAATCACCCCACCCATCTCCAAAGCAAGGTGAGTAACGCATAAAGCTTTCATTGAAGAGAACCTGTTGAAATCTAAGCGCGTACCTTGTCAAGATTGTTAAGATATTGAGAAACTTCCTGCACCTTTCGTGACAAAAGCGCATGTGATTTTAGATTTTTTTTTTTAAAAAAGAAAGTACAAGGGATGTGATGTTGCCATTCCAGTAGAAAGTTTATTATAATGGCCGCCATCACAATCATTAATATTATAGCATATTCTTGACTTCCAGTCTCTGAAAAACATTTACAAAAAGCTAAGTTAGAATTGCGCTTTACACACAGGCAATGGGCTGAAAGTGTGGGATTGCGCCCACAGGAAATCAGACATACAAAACACGTTTTTACGAGGATGTCGTGTCGAAAATAACAACCCAAACAACACTTCTGGCAACAGCAACAAAAAAATAAGATACAAGGTACAGCTACTGTACATACAAGACCGAGTCGGCACCCATATGAGTTCACAACGTACACAATAATCACACAGGCTTTACGAACTCCGCTGGCTCTAATTTTGGAAGTTTTCTCACAAGTTGGTTCAAATACATAGAACAAATAAATACATAGATATATATATATATATATTTTACATAGGAAGCTAAACACAAAGGCAAGGGGACCCCAATTCGCTGTCTTATATGCTATTGACTGCCTTACACAACTTTTACGTTTTTTTTGGGCGACAGGTAGGTAGTGTTTTTCAAGCTTTAACATTCTCTGGACAAGAAATAACTTATAATTACAGTTATTTTCGTGTTTATTTTTTTTTTAATCTAGACAGAGCTGTACATTATGCATTAATTTTAAGTACATCATCACATAGAAGAAAATAGTAATAATGTTACGGTTAAGGAATATAATGGGACGTGTTGCTGGACATGTTTTGGGATTAGGTGGATTTGTTCCATTACCCCCCCCCTCCCCCCAAACAGCCCGCTCACAAAGTCTCTGCGTTTCAGGAAACAACAGACAGAAGTTGATATGACAATCTTTGCTTTATTTTCATAGTGCTCATTATCAGGGGTCGTGGGGAGCGGATATTAAGGCCTGTAGACTCCCCCGCCTGCAGACGCCATGTTCATGCTCTTCAGCTTGTTGTCTTTCTTCCACTTCATCCGGCGGTTCTGAAACCAGATTTTGATCTGTCTCTCTGAGAGGCAGAGGGCATGAGCTATCTCGATCCTCCGCCTGCGCGTCAGGTACCGGTTGAAATGGAACTCCTTCTCCAGCTCCAAGGTCTGGTATCGTGTGTATGCAGTCCGGGCTCTCTTCCCCTCCGGTCCAGAAAGTTCTTGTAAAAAACGAGAGAAGGGATGGAGGGCAAATGTGTAAAATAAATAAATAAATACAAGGACAAAACTTTAATTCTTTTTGGAGTATTTTTCGATTTTCCTAATTTTCATTTGGGACCAAATCAGTGGCACAAAAGTTAAATGACACAACATCACGACATTAAAACTGCCTTTTAAAAATGGAACCTATACCGTTTTAACTGCACCTTCCAGAAATGGATGGACATTCTAAAAGCTTAGAAATGTGGACATTAGTCGACGCGAGCAGAAACGGACGCACATATATTTTTGACCTAAATCCGCGAATATTTAAGAAGACAGTGTCGTTTAAAAATAGCAATAAGCAACAAAAAACCAACAATACAGTTGAGATGCGCATCTGACCACACATTAGACATTAAAATAGACCTTTGAAAAAGAGTTTTAAAAATACTAATGGAAATTTCACTATATATAAACTTGATTGGACTAAGTTATTTATACATTTTCGTGGATTCGTTACGCAGTACCACAGTGAAAGGCTTAGAAAGTTGCCATGCAAATAATTTAAAAAATGAAGTTTACCGTGGCTGATATGGATTTTCCTCATCCATGGATATATCTGCGGCTGCGTTGAGTCGTTGACATTTTGGGGAGTTGTCGGTGCGCCTCCCGCGGGCTTCTCCTCCTCGAGAGGTGAAGCTTTGGATGCGCAGTCCCGGTTGATCAGCAGCGTGCCTCCGCCGGAGCTCGAACACGGGGTCGTGACAGAGTTCTTCACAACTCGGTGCTGGGGTTGGGTCTCGGTGACGGGAGACGCGCTGGACACGGAGGAGCACGGCAGTGGGTCAGGTGGCGGGGAAAGAGACGACGTCCCGGTGGTGTTCGCCGCCTGGTTGTACCTGACCGACTCCACCGAGGCTACTGTCGCTGAGTGATTCTCAGAGTATCCGCGCGTCCTCTCGTTGGCCACAAAGTGTCCGGTACCGTCTCGTCCCACTGTTAGGTCCATTCCATTGTAGCCGTAGCCATACCTGCTGGAATGCATGGTCGTTGAGTTTCTGTATTGCTCGCTTGCCGTATCATGGTCTCCATAATTATGCAACTGAAAGTCCGCGCCATTGGGATAGCGACCGCAGAATGAGTTCACAAAATAGGAGCTCATTTGTTGACAATTCCACCGCTCGCCGGTCTTAAGTGTTGTTGTCGCCTTTTATTGTGTTACAGGTTAAACAGCATAAACCTGTGTGCTTGATTTGTAGCTCGTATGCTTTAGCGCGTCCTATAGCACCCTTGCACAATTTATGATGAATTATGGAAATGAGTGGGACATGGACTTGATTCTCTCTTACGTAGGCACCCAAATATGGGGTACGCCGGTGAATCACGTGCTTTTGTTGACCAGTCGTAAATCCTGCCTGGTGACCTCCAGAGGTAAACTCGTGCACAGAGCAAATACTGGGTGGGATTGTGGAGGGTGCGCGCCTCCGTGCGCTCGAAGCCAGGACAAACGCGCTTGTTTTTGGATTGTCGTGGTGCGCCATCCTCTGGCTCCTCTGCGGCATTGCGCGTCTTCTGCGGCGCATTCTTGTGGAGGCATCGCTCGGGGTCACTCGGAGGTTAACGAGCATTGCGGCAAACAAACACAAATAAATAAATAAAAACAACGGGCTCCTTAACAATACGACTAGTAACATGCTGAGAGTGCAATCTCCAACACGATAGTGCGCAGATATAATTCGATCTGTATCTGATGTGCATGTTGTGATAGGCGAAAGAGTGCAAATAGCCTG
The DNA here is from genome assembly GCA_911728415.1 of Lagocephalus sceleratus. NCBI lineage: Eukaryota > Metazoa > Chordata > Actinopteri > Tetraodontiformes > Tetraodontidae > Lagocephalus > Lagocephalus sceleratus. The sequence continues at coordinate 4,200,445 of CAJVRN010000087.1, read as the reverse complement.
TGCGACTAAACGAATAAAAGGCCATTTGAGGCAGAGCTGCGGTGGTTTTATTCACCACAATTCCTTATCATCATAAAAGAAGTGAACTGCACGGAGCAAAAGTGTAATGAATAAATGATTTTGAGATAACATGAAACATCGTACAGTTTAACAAAGACTGCCATTAAAAGCACACCATATATGTCACACCGAAGAATTAATAACCACAAATACAGGCTATATATGAAGATGTGGAAATAAGTTATTTTTTTATACCCAACGTTATTGCGCTGTGCGGTTTTGAAGTGAATCGTCGATCACGCTGACGTGTGATCAGTCGATATTTTATGAAATCGCATGGGGTTTTTTTATATTATTATTTAGTAATGACCTTCACTGAGGTTTTTCCTCCGAATTTCAGAACAAACAGTATTCGCTCAGTTTGCAATTTTCATTTAAGAAAAAGCTAAATGAGAGATATGATAGGATAGAATGACAGAAAAGACGACGGCATGACTACTTTTATCATTATTTATATGACATTTCATGCCTTTTCAATGGATTGTCTTCTGTTGTAACTACGAAGAAATAGGCTTGGGCTTTTTTACTTATTTCTTCGGATACCAATAAAAAAATATATAATGAATGAGTTTTTTAAGTGACGATTCTTTTTTTATTCAACAAAATGCCTCGAAAATGCCAGCAGATAATGACAATTTATGTTAAGACCCCAAGATAATTTACATGAGTTGGTTCTTAAATAACGCCAATGTCTCGGAAGTAACCTAAGAAGTTGCTCGTTGCCTGGTTGGAGCTTGAGCACGGAGCCTGTGCTCAAGCTGTCGCCATTGCTGTGCAGAGAAGCTACGACGCCTCTTCACCGTTTGCTTTTCTCCTTGAGGAATTTTTATGGCACCCACGTTTCTCGAAGGGGCAACGTGTTCTCATTCCTCCTCTTTAGTCAAGCAAGCCCGAGCATGTGTGGCAAAGAAGAAGACGGTGAATATATTCCGTCCTCCAAATGTTTGTCCAAACCTTGAAGGCAGGACATTAGTAAGGGCCTACATCTATCTAAGAAAATATTCCTACTGTGTGTGTGTGTGTGTGTGTGTGTGTCTGTGTGTGTGTGTGTGTGTCTGTGTGTGTGTGTGTGTGTGTGTGTGTGTGTGTGTCTGTGTGCATTTCAGCAGCTGATTTATGGCCGACCAATGGCAATAGAGTTCCCACGAAAATTATTTCCGTACTTGCGAGCCGAGGACACACCCAGAGTGCAAACATGCAGCAACAAAATGAAAGGAAACGAGTGTGCACCCGGGTCAAGCGTGATGAACCGAGAGCACTGCGGCCACTGCTGCAGGGGAACAAGTTGCCGAAAAAGTGCATTCTGCAGTCGCCTTGGCAGACCACCAATTGTCTTATTAATTTATTATCTGCATGCATCTTTGCGCACAGATAAACCAGGGTGAAAACAAAGGCAGCATCAACAAAGAAACACATTTTATAGATTAAATACATCTGGGTAATGAGGTAAAAAGGCGTAAAATACGTATTGTCTTCATTCATAACAATGCTATGTACTGTTTTCTAGGAATATTTATCACCGTAAGAAGCATTTATTGCTTGCAGAATAGTATACCATAACTTTGGATACATTATATTTACATTCCTATGTCTTTATTCCTCGCAACAAGCACGATGACAAGAATAAAGCAGAACGTCAACCTGCAGTATTCTGAAATCCATATTTGCTATTAAATGAAATGAGTAGTTTAAAAAAAAATTCCTGCCGGAACAATTCACTTGATCTACGTGCTTTGCATTCTCACAAATGCATTCTTGTCGCACAACAGACTTGTCTGATCTGCATGTGTCCGTCTGCAGCGACACACCACTGCGACACGTCTCCCTTTCTCCACACGAGGGGGCTAAAGAGCAACATTTTGCCACCATAAAGCCATTGAACGCGCAGTCAACGCCATGCCGCAGTTAAAAGCACACAACAAACAACTGTCAGCAGAATAACCAGGGAATAAGCGACAGGTTTATCACAGATTATCACTCTGGAAAGAATGATGTCACCCCGAGGTTCGTAATCTAACCCAAAGCGTTTAAATGTTCAAGCTTTAAGGCTCGGCGGTGTGCGAATTTGCTGTTTCTTTTTTTAAAAAAAAAACAAAAAAAAAGAATCACATGCAATCTTTAACTCTTACCATGTGAAGGCTTGTAAACACCGGCATTGTAGAGGAGGTGGGAGTTGGCAGGTGTAGATGAATGGTGACGAGGGGAAATATCCAGCCGAGTCCGAGGACGGAAACAGGGGCTCCTCGGGGTCAATGACGCACCAGGGTTCTTTCCACTCATCCTGCCAATACGCGTGAGAAGACCGATCAAAACATCCAGTAATGGTCCCGATGTGAGCTCAGGAGCGGCGAGAGAAAACTCCAAAGTCTGATGCTTTCAAAATAAAAAATAAAATAAAATAAAACAAAAAGAGAAGATTTGTCCGAAAACGTGTAGCAACGAAGGGCGGCATGAGAAAATATTCCAGTGGAGGTCGGAGCCCGTTAAATGAAAGGCTGTTCTATTCCTCTATTGGAAATCATACATAAAAAGTTCATGTTCACGGCTCCGCTGTCACGTGGTCGGCCGCGGCCAATAGGGGGACGAGCCCGGTCGTAAAGTTACGTCGCCGTGTTGTAAATTTTCATAAACAACAGCGGATTTATGAGCCAGCGCCGGAGGGAGAGCTGGCGAGAATTGGGCGGAGGAGGGAATAGGAAGGGGAGCAGGAGGAGAGGAGGTGGTGGTGGGGGGGGTCACCACCAGGCGCCATTTTACAGAGGGAAGAAGGAACGCAGAGTTCAACAGTAATTTCCCTTCATCTTCAACCTGCCCTGTCCCGCGTCCTCATAGCTCACATTCCTCTCCTGGGGTGTTTGCACGCTCATGATGGACAGGACGCCCTCAATTGGACTTCAGATTGATCACTCCTCGTGTCTTCTCTCAGAAATATGAAGCTCCTCCGCCATACGAGGGCGTCAAGTGTTTTCACGTCATTCCATTGATATTACTTGTATCAATATATTCAGAATATTCTTTTAATGAACAAGAAAAGTGCATAGAGGATTGATAACAATTTGTCAACTGTTTAGATCACATTTTGTTGGACAACGTTTGGTAATAGCTACGGTTTAAATAACCTGGACGCCTGGAAGATAGACTATTATAGTTAGTACTTTCATTTAGAGGAGATTGAAATTAATCACGAGGCACTTAGAAATGAGGGGGGGGGGCGATGCTGCCGATAAATTTGCTCTATTCAGTATAGTTCTGGGTTACATATCTACATATCTAGTATAATTAATTGGCCCTGGAGAAAAAAAGAGGAAATGGCGTAATTGTAAACTGTATCTTAAGCGTCTGTACTTAATATTAGTGGTGGGTGTCTTGTGATTACCCATTTCAGTACATGGGCTGAATTTATCAATTGTTATATTCCGTACAAGTATAAATAGTTCGTATCGGTTTCATGCGTGCGAGACTGTGCCTCTGTTATTGTATGTTGCGTTTACACGTTTAGGTATAAAACAGAACACTTGGCTGTTCGATCAGCGCACGATTGTCTTCTATTAATTAGGCTGAAGTGCTCCGAGAGTCATTCTATAACAATAATTCATTTCATGACGTCCTTCTTTCGTTCTCCTACAGATGCCTGACTCCAAACTCCCCACACGGTGCTCTCTGGACCTCAGGGTGGATGCCTCTCTCCTTTTCTCCAACACTGGCGGTGTTTGATATTTCTCCTACTTCATCACGCGGTTCTGAAACCAGATGTTGATCTGTCTTCCAGACGGGGAGAGACTCTGGGCTATATCGAGGTACCGGTTGAAACTGAACCAGTTCGAGGATCTGGTACCCAGGAATAGGTCTGCTATCCCTGCTTTGAATTTGCAACAACAGAGAAAACGAAAATGATAAATCTTCGCTGACAATAAAACTGGAATGCTTCTGGATCCCTTCGTTTCCTTGCATATGTAACCGGAATCCCATGTATGTGAGACAGAGACTGGGCCTGATTTCATTATCAAAACGTACACTAATACTTCTGCTCGATAGTAATAAGCACCGCCGCCACCATTATTTTATGCGCAATTATCCCAGCAGATATTAATTTATACAAAACAAAAATAAAATGTGGTACTTCCCCTGAAAGTAAGAAATAAAATAAAAACACAAAATTATAGCGTATGAGGATTTACAGCAATATTTGTATTTTCTTATTTTAAATTAAATCAGTATTAAATAAGTTTTATGTAATCCAAACACAAATTGATTCATTAAACCACCAAAGAAAAATTATATGTACCCCAGGTTGTAGGCCTGTTCCATGAATTCGGGTGCGGTGGGGCCTACAAGCTTTTGTTGTGACATTTATATGTAATATCTAACAGGTCACAGGTAAGATCTTATGAGGACCACGAGTAGTCGACCTTTATGATACAACTTAAACACTTCCTTCTCTATAGTGTCTTTCTCTCCACGTACCCTCACCCACCTGTCCCTTAGCCTCGCCCCCCTGCCTTAGAATGCTCTGTCATTATGTTCAAACAATGTCAACGCAGCAATAAAATGACACATATTATAGATTCAGCTCAGAATCAAGCAAGGTTAGCCTACATCATGAAAACTATCCTTTATCCGAATCTCTCTTTTCTTTTCTATACATTTTAAATTAAACACTTTTTATCCGAAATATTTGTAAATATTTTACATTTTTTTTCAAGCAAATATTTTGAACCATTCGCGTCTAATGAACTGACTCACACGCGGTCCCTAAAAATGGAGTTAATACAACGTGCGCGTGTCTTCTAATTCGACTTGTTTATAGAATATAAAATACTGAGACGTATTGACCCGGCAATGTGAACAGACCAGTTTGAAAAACACCAAAGTCTCGGCGGCGCAGGCCCAATTAGAAAGGAGCTGCAGAATGCATGAGAAATGATTTACACAACTCGCCGCTCTCTCTTTTTTACAACCGCAGAGGAAAGAAGAGGCTGCAAGAGAAATAAGAGCATAGAGAAACCCCCAGCGGCAAGGTCTCTGCCCAATGAACACACAGGAACGCTGGCCAATGAATTTATGGCTGCAAAACTCATTAGTTGCGCAATAAAAATTTTTACGATTCTTTTCCACGCAGCGCCAGTGGCTTGAAGAAATTAATTGAACTCGTAACGACTGGTGTAAGTATCCTAATGTTTAAAAAGCAGCGAGGGTGGTTAAATAACACCACGGAAGAAACAGCACCTACCTGATGCTTGCATCCAGGGGTAGATGTGGGTCCTCTTGGCCGGGGAGAGGTTAAGGGGCCCGGCTGCGGCTGACAGCAGCTGTCGGGGAGGCGGCTGCGGTCAGAGAGGTTACAATGCGCGTCCGGAACGAGGCCAGAGCTCGGGTTAAAAAAATAAAGAAATAAAATAAAGAAATACATGGTGGGCTGTTATTGATGCTGCAAAGCTCAACACAATGACGGTGCGAATGCATCGGCCCGAGCAACTTGAACCGAGCTACAGGCTTTCCCGCTGGGTCCAATCCTGCAAGATGACCGTTCTGCGTTTGGAAGGAAGCAACCAGCAGCTGTATATTTGCTAAGAAGATCGTCCACATAATAAGAACTCATATTTTGCCTCTCTGATTTGTTGGCCGAGAATCCTCCGTGTCGTTTTTACGAGGTAGCTTGATATATGACAGTAATACAGCCTAGATTTACACCAAACCCCGGTTTTACTCAGGACCAAAGGACTCACCCATGTGACTCCGGCCTGGCAGCTCCCGTCCAATCCGTGGACAGATATGGATTTCTTTATGGCGCAGGACTGCGGAGTGGTATTAACACTTCACACATATAAACACCTAAAGACACATAAACACATGAGGGACAAATACCCAATCCCACTGCTCTGGAGGTAGTTATAGGGAATGAAGTTCATTAATTATCACTTAATTAAAGTATTTATTTACGCGAGTAAACCTTACTTTTATTGCTTATTGTATTCAGTATACAAATTAGGTTTAATACCTTGAGGGTCGACAAATGTAAATAGTTGTTTATTATTTAGAACGTGTCTTGTGATGCTGCGTGCGTTAGGAAAACGTTGTCCGCATTATATTTTAGATTTTAAAGATTTTAATTAGAACAAGGTCATATAATCTTTGCAAGATTGGGTTATACTGTGTTTATAATAAACAAACAACAGCAATATTAATAATAATCATAGTAGTAGTACTAGTAGGAGGAGGGTAGAATAGCAATAACACACATATAAATATAGCTTCATAAAATATTTTAGACTATATCGCCACCGTTAAACACATTAACTGTAACCTTAAAATTTGGAGCCATAATAAAACGACAACCACATGCAGAAGTCTACATGGTGGCCACCACACGGGTTCGATCTTCCCAGCACACTTGTAACCTGAGGGGTGGCAACACATGCACCGAGATTGTTAAAAAGGTGTGAAATAATTTTGCTGGACTCTTAAAACGTTATACAGTTGTTTCCCCATGTGGAGGGTCGTTAGTAAAAAAAGCGTGTAAAGTTGGGGTGCTGTGGGATAATGTCGCCACCCTCTGGTCAGCTTTAGTAACTACTTGTAGCAGTGATTTCATTTTATAGTGTTTTTTTTTTATTAGTTTGTTTTTTATCTTTGCTGTGTGTCGTATGAGAAAGCAAAAATAAAGTGATAAAAACTGAAAAGTTGTGTTCTTAACAGGACCTGACAGGCCGTCCAGATGTAGATGTGTTTTAAAGACGCATGCTGTAGACTTTAGGCCTACCACTGTGTTTATATCTAGCTGCTGGCTTTATTGCGTCTTCTGCTTTAGTCTTTATGGCGTCTTCTGACTGGCTAAGCAAAAGAGCAGAGGGCGGAAGGTTCCCAGGTAGAAACAAAGGATCTCTCCAAATGACCGTGAGTCCTGTGCGTCCCCGTCGGGGGAATCCAATAAAACTGATCATTTCCGCTGGGCCTTTTGTCCAGCGCGTTGTCTCACAGAAAGGGGAGAAAAAACAAATGGGTGCCATTCTGGAAACGGGCTAATTGTGTCTGGACGGCCATAAAACCATTTAAACTGGAATGCCAGACAGTATAGCAGACCAGGCGTTTTTTATTGCGCCGTCTCTGGCCGTCTTTGAAGTTTGAGTCCATCTGCGTCTCCTAACGCGTCACAACAGCAACCGGACTAAAGGCCGACTCACCTTCTATCTACGCTCATGCGTGCTGTTCTCTGCAGGCTTTAGTCGAACCCGTGTGACCCGAAGTTTGTGACAGACTCGTGTCTGGCCGTGATCCCCAATACTTAGCTGCTCTGCACCTCGCTCTCTCTGGATTTTGCGTATTTGTGCCAACATATCTCTTTCATCAACAGCACCGCCTGTTGACTCGTTGAAAAAAAAATAAAGCTGATGAGCTGATAGCAATAAACCAAACGCATGTGTGCGTCTCTCACTCGCGGATTATCTGAACATGATAGAGCTTAAGTCCGGACGGCCTTGTCATATCTGAGCTGCAGAGAAATCACATCGGCCACATTATTTTGGGATTCAGCTGTCGTCGTCCTCGGTGTCTTTTTTTGTTTTGTGTCCTCTCGCCTCGCAGCGCTTTGCACCCCATAAAAGGTTATGGCGGTAATTGTCTTTTATGGCTGTATACAGCCAACAGCATTCTATGCCAAGACCCAACTCTGTCCCCCCCCAAACCAGAAATACGGATGAATCCGTGTGTGAGTGTGTGTGTGTGTGTGTGTGTGTGAGTGTGTGTGTGTGTGTGTGTCAACTGCAAATAGCTATACATTTAAAATAATCGCACTTAAATATATGTATGCATTCCCAATTTGCTGTTTTTGTTTTAATTTAAAAGCTGAAGTATAAAATAGATTACGTCGGTTTCAGTATTTTAAAGAAATCAACTCGCAGTGCGCACGCATTAGCAGATATAATTTGTTTTATTTAATAAATAAAATACAAATTACATTTGTGAACAAAAAGGCGGACGGTCGTCAGACCGCGAGGTATTCAATAAGTAACCTACAGTGTTTTATGGTAATTTCTCACGCTAACAAATATTATGTCGCTATTTTCAATTTGTTACTCCCTGAAATTCATAGTTCAGCATCTAATACAAGCAAATACGGACGATAAACCGCCACTGGGTAAAACGTTATTGTAGGTAGTTGAAAGATAGGTAGTCAATTGTGTTATATCTTCTATATTATTTTAGGTCTAATATCATAGCATGTTCAAGTGGTTTGTGAGGTTTCGGCTCTTGCTTTGTTTTCTACTGTTTCCAATGTTAGATTCAGTCTCACGGTCATAAGACAGGGATAAGACTAAAAATGTAAAGTCTACAGGACGCTCAGCTGACGGGGAAATATAGACAACAAATATAGCTAGAAACCAAAACACGCACATCTATAGAAACATCCATACAAACAAGCACGTGGACGAGGCCAAGTAAGAGGCTACACACAGAAATGTAGGATCAACAGAACCAGTCAAAAGCGAGTGGGCGCCGTCCGAATTGTGCAAGAAGAAAGTCGCATAAAACTGCAGCCCATCATGCTGAATATACAAGACAAATAATCAGCCCAAAGAAGCTCAGGTTTTCGAGAACAATAAGACGATGGAGTCTAAAAAACAAGGTCCAGCTGAGTCAAAGAGCTTTCACACATACTAAGCAGCCACGGATTCAGTCAGTCATTCACTCGTCTTTCGGCGCGCCGTCCTTATTAAACTTCTTCATCTTCATCCTGCGGTTTTGGAACCATATTTTAACCTGTCTCTCGGTGAGGTTTAACAGCCTCGCCACCTCGTACCTGCGGTCTCTGGTCAGGTAGGTGTTAAAGAGGAACTCTTTCTCCAGCTCCAGGATCTGGTGCTTGGTGTACGGGCAGCGCTTTTTTCTGGTGGCACTCGCGTGGAGCCAGTTGGACACTGGGTTATCTGGAAAGAGTGAGGGGGGAGGAGGGGAGGAGGGGGGGTTGGGATTCGACATTGGCGGTGAAGGTCCGGTACCGAGGATCCAAATGTACGATAACAAACAATCGCAAATTCGCTCAAGCCAAAAAAAAAGAAAAAACAATCCAAAGCATCCCGCCTTCTAATCAAACACCATGACTGTAAACGCGCAATCGCCAACTTGCACAATTTTCTATACGTTAACTTTAAAGGCTGAATATATTATTTTATATAGCAAAGGGAGTTGGGTCATTTACGACCTCCATTAGGAAATGGCACGTTCAGAATGGCATCCGTTCTGACGCACGCCCTCATCACCCCTGTCCCCACTTTATGTTCGGTATAAATAGAAGGTTATATACGCTGCAGACTTACTTGGGTCGAGGCCCGGTTTCTCTTCAGTCTCCACGCTCGTGTCTCCTGCGTGGCTGGACACCGCGTCCTTTTCCACAGGCGGTGCCGTGGCCACGGTGCCATTGGCGTAATCTGAGAGCAGCAGCGCCGTGTGTGAGCCCGGCAACGCGCCGCTGGATCGCGCCCCCAGACCCTCCGGTTTGATCCCGTAGTGGTGGGTCGTCGGTAATCCGGCCATGGGCAGGGAACCGGACATGGGCTCGAGCAACCAAGACTGATAGCGACCGTCCGTCTCTGCGCCGACCGGACCTTGGTGATGCCCATAGTGGTGGTGGTACACCGAGGAGACGGTGCCTGGGAACTGAGCGGGGACGTGGCTCCACGACGGCCCGAACACCGGTGGTTTGGACGGGAAGCTGCAGGTTCCGAGCTCGCTGTGCGGATCGCCGATGGAAGCGGGCTGTCTGGTGTGCTGGTGCCCAGGACCAGCGGGGTATCTCGGCACAGAGAGCTCCTCGTTCTCGGGTAGAATCAGGGAATCAACGTAGTAACTAGTCAGCGTTCCGGATGTCGACATTGCAGAAAAATTCTAAATTCACATGTATACAAGAGGTGCATAAAAGTAAAACGCGCGCGCGCACACACGCCACACACACATACACACGCAGTAAACACAGTCTCACAAAATAACAATGTGGAGAAATCAAGTAGCAACTTGGCCCCACAGAGAACTACAGTGGGCTTGTAATGGGGAGTCAAGGCGCGCTGTCATTGGGCAGCTCCCACACGTGACCATCAAGGCTGAACAATAAAGGATAAATCAATCCCTCTGGGCATTAAATACTCACCCGCTCCCTTATAACAACCTTCTGTTTTAAATCTAAGATTTGAAAATTTCTGTTACCCGTGAAATGGAAAAAAAGCAAATACTTTAAAAAATGTTTTTACAGTAGGCTGTTTCATGTCTATTGCTGTTGTTAAACGCCTTTTCAGCTACCCCAAAACGATACTAGTATGTTTTGGAAGCACTGTTTTACGAGATATTTTATAGGACACATAAGCTCCCTACTGCTGACCAAATCACATTTTAACCATCGCAATATTGGGGAAAGCCAGCTCCCCGCTGAACCAACCTGGATGTCAACAACTAGATTAGGATACGCAGGTTATTTTTTTTAAATAATATTTTTAATATGTAGGTCATCCGTGTTTGCAACCGGCGTCTCCCTCCCATCCGTGTGTTTTCCTATTTCCCAGATTTAACAGTTTTCATTCCTAATCTGAGACTACTTTGAGATATGGAATGATCGAGGAATTTGTTTAGAAAATTCAACAAAAATAACACTTGTATTAAAAAAGAAGAGCTGAAGCTAAGGGACTATTGTATATACGTATTTGTGTGTATATACATATACGTGTGTCTATGGGTGTGTGTGCGTGTGTGTATGTGTGTGTGTGTGTGTGTGAACTACATATTAACTAAAAAAGTTTAAGCCTATTCTGTCTTCCTAAATTAAATAAATTGTATTTGAATATTTATTCATTTCGTCATAATTTTAGTTTTCACGGTTTCAATTCAGAATTCCGCCATAATTTCTATTTTATTTCTCAGATGTATTATTTATATATTTATTTATTTATTTTGTGCGCGTCCTTAAATTAATGCAACATAAAATAATATATTGCAAAATAAACGCGCAACAAAAATAACACAGGTAAACACGCTACAACAAAATGTAATTTTGAAATTGGCCTATCGTGATATATGGAAAGAGAAAGCATTGTGTTTTTAATACTCAACACGGTAGATTTTTTTTCCCCCCCTTGGCAAACCCAAGGAAAATAAAACGATCCCTGGCTTCTCCTCTTGTACGCACCCCTTTAAAGTGTTCATTATTTACACCGCAGTTATCACTTTGTGGGCCCGTGTTTGTTGCCACCATCAACAAATTAACTGTAATGTGGTTCCGCAGTGAGTGTGTTAGAGCCGCGTTACACGCAAAGGTAGCTAAAAATGTGCGTGATGTTTTCCCGGGGGTTTATGTTTGAATAGTACATGATAAAAGACATCAAAATACCGACCGAAAATTAAAAAGTGGTCACATATTGGAAATGCAATGAAAAACAAATGAATTTAATAATAGCATAAAGACACCTAATATTATAGGGCAGTGTGCATTTGGCTGAATAAAATTTCGTAGTGCAACAATAAGACGTTGTATAACAACATAATAAAAAGTACGGTGTTTTTTGTGCATATGTTTCTGTCTAAGATAATCTGCAATTCCTTAGACTTCTGTTCATTATTTTTTAATTCTTAGATTTAAATCAACACTTGCTCTATTTTTCCGCAGTAATTATGTTAGAACTAAAAGAACCAAAAAGGGCCCAGGCTTCCTGTTATGTGCACTATCGTCCCAATGTAACACCTCGCTGGTAGTGCAATTATTTGTCCGACAGAGATCAAACAAGTCGAGGAGTAGAAAGAAGCGGCTGTGCGCCTATTTGTGCACTAAAAGCCAAAAAGAAAAAGACAAACACCTTCAGAGCAGGAAAAGACGCCGCTTTGCCAATGGCTCCCAGGCTGTAAACCTAAATCAGGGTGTGTTTTTCACCCAGTTTACCGCAGGGGCTATTCACTTCTTTTGCCTTTGCAGATAACAGCCTGTCTGGCGGATCTAAATATCGCCATAAAGCTCTTCCCCTCCTTTTGTCTGAGGCGCTATTGCGCAGCGGAAGCATCCGGTCTCCATTGCCCACGGAGGTCGCTGTTGGCCCATTCACCTTCCCCTTCCCCTCCACTGCAGTGGTCGTAACCGAGGCCTTGTCTGGCGCGTCTGCGTCACTGCTTATGTCGAATCACTCGCATACCTAAATCCCAAGTCCACCGTGCGCCCATAAAGCAACCCTCCGCGTTTAAACTCCAAACCCGTGTCCACTCCTGCTTGTTTTAACCGCCACAACAAAGGGGATGGGTAAAGGCAACAACATGGAAGAGTATTTACGAATATATGCGCTCGGCAGTCAGCCCCTCCCCCGAGTCGTAAACCAGGAAGATTTTTTAACAAATGCTTCCAAACCTCCTCTATATAATTTCCAGTACACCCTATCCCGTCACATTTAACCTCTCCACTTGGGTTCGATGTGTGTAACTGGGGCAATTAAGACAGTTTCATGTTGCAGAGTTTGAAATGGACCCCAACAACATGAAACTACCTAAACCACTCGGCAGTCGATCCGGGCCTCGTGTGAAACACGATCAGCCAATACATTTTACACCTTCGGTCGACGATCATCAAGTGTCCAAACCCGCCAGTATCCAGGAAGTGCGTTATGCGCAGTGAAACTGCTGCAACAAGGCGCAAATTAGTCAATCACACAATGATAAATGGACTCACCCGGCTGCGCGAAAGAGTTAATTACAGTATTCTCCCAAAAAATGAAGAGCAGAGTATGATGTTTTATCCACCATGCATTTGTTCAAATTTGTAGCTGGGAGTGCCGGGCCTCCTCTCCGTCTCTCCGGCTCTCCCACGACTGAATCTGCTCTTAGAGGAGAGGGAGAAACCTCATATAGCAGCCAGTCATAAAATTCTACAATAGCCGGCTGGGCATGCAGCAGGACGGCGTAGAGCCGAATGTCTTTATTGTGTCCAACACTAAGGCATTAAGCTCAAGTGTTACTGTGTTTTTTTTTTCCTTTTTTTAAAAAAATATTTTTTTAATGGTTCGAACACATAAAACAACAATTACTCATCAAAAATGTCATTTGGATTTTAAGTATCGAGCACCGACCTCTGCTTCAACAACAGCGCATATGCAAAACTCTCGATGTGTGCTGATAATTTATTATACATTACACAAAACACATTGTCATATATACAGAGAAATGTACATTAAAACCCGTCCGTTTTCCGTTTGCACTTTTTTGTAAACGTCCTCAGTTGTGTTATTTTAATGTAGGCATACACGCTTAACTCATATACTGCTGGAGAGGTCTATATGTTGATGTACACTATAGCAACATCTAAAGTTCATATGCGCATTATTCCATCCTTACATGGGCATACATTCCAGGACTGTTCCAAAATGCGTAAAATGTAAGAAATGTTTGAATCATGCTGTCATTCCAATTAAGATCAAAACTATTGCTTTTATCTTAATTTTACTGTGCCGAGGTAAGACGATGATTAATGCCACTTTCGGAAAACGTTGTGTTACTTTAAGACTACGCTTCCATATGACAACAATGACAGAAACGACAACACAAAAAGTAACATAGAAACAAATAGAAGTGAATAGATTAAATTTTCTTCCCCCCCCCCCCCTCCTTATTCTGAGGAGGAGTGTGACTCTAGAAAACCTGTCTCAAGGTGACAGAGCGGGGCACCCCACGGTGAAATGAGACACAATGCGGACGGATTTGCGTGGAAAATCGAGGATTCGTGTTTTGATTTTTTTCTTTTTTTGTTGGTTTCTCTTTTTCTTTTTTTTTGCTATTGTTTTGCTTTTGTTTTTACCAATTCTCTTCCAATTAAAGTTCACCTCGTTCATCATGAAAATCCGTAGTTGGACGTGAGTTCCCGGATCCTGTTTTCCCTCGTCATTTTCTTCAATTTCATCCGGCGGTTTTGGAACCAGATTTTGACCTGTCTGTCTGTCAGGTGGACACTTTTACTGATCTCTAGGCGGCGCTCTCGGGTCAGGTACATGTTGAAAAGAAACTCCTTTTCCAGCTCTAATGTCTGGTGTTTGGTGTACGGACAGCGTTTCTTCCTGCCGCTTTTCGCCGTCAGCCAGTTCCCCGCGTTCTCACGTTTAGACTCTCCTAAAGGGGGAAAACAAATCATATTCTTAGTCAGCTATTATTATTTTCAGTCTTATTGATATTGTTACTATTTTTTTCTTAGTAGTACTGGGTGTTGTTGTAGTAGTAATGATCATGGTATAGTTGAAGTATATTATTATTATTATTATTATTATTATTATTATTATTATTATTATTATTATTATTATGTGTGTGAGTGTGTGTGTGTGTGTGTGTGTTAATCTGGTAATGTTAACTCGAAAACATTATCCAAAATGTAGCCCAGTTGTCATCTTTTGTAAAAGTGTAGTTTAAACAATAGACATCAACACAGACCAGGTCTTTGTATATCTAATATACATTAAATTTTGACAATAAATAAAATCAATTCAATAATTTCAACTTGTATATGTTGTGGGATGTTCAAAATAAATTCAGTCATTTCCATTTTACGCATAATATTACTAAAACTTTACGCCATGGAAGAATGCAAGTTATACTGATGGGTGAAATGTATATTAAGAGTAAAACAAAATCCTGACATGCTGCTGAAACGCCTGGACTTACCTGAAACTGATTTATGGCAGAACCACGCCTGTGTGGAGGACCGAGCTTACCTTTGGTGCCTGTCGCTGCTGTGTCGTCGTTTTCTTCCGCCTCGTCAGCTGAGGAGCCTTCTGCCTCCGAGCATTCGCGCCCCTCCTCGGTCACCGGAGCGGCGTGACTCGGCTGCAGCTCCGCGTTTCGCCCCGTCCCGGTGTCCTCGGTGCTCCTCCGTTCCTGCGCCGCGGCTGGAGCAGGAGTCGAGTTCGTCTGCGTGTGGAAGCGAGCGGGAGCAGCAGGGTGTAGGCCAAAACGAGAAGGGGAAGGGTTCGGCTGGGGGCCGTTGGTGTTGTAAAGTTTATGAGAATGTGCGTGCGTCTGAGACAAGCGGAAGTAGCCTGGAACAGGCACCGAGCCCCCGTCGCTGCCGCCATTGGTAACTGTACACGAAGTGGAGCCGAGGCCGGCTGACGTTAGCCTCGAATATGTCAGGTCTTCCGCGGTGGAGGCTTTAGGACACTTCGGCTGCTCGTACAAGCAGTAGGTGCTCTCTTCCTTAATGTTCTGCGTGAACGAGCAGGGCGCGACCTGGGAACCCACCGGGTGCTCTTGATCCATGCGACATGACCTCTGCGTGTCCATCCACATTTCCATGCTGGACATGTACGCACCCGAAGAAGAAACCACGTTTTGTGGAGCGACATCGCTGCGCTTAGCCATGCCGTGGAAGTATCCATAGTTGTGTAATCCGTAAGCCACTTCTGTAGCGGGGCTAGGGGGCACGCACACCGCGCTCCCTGCGTAGTGACCTCCACCACTCTCCGATCGACCGCTTATCAGAGAATCCACTAAAAACGCATTTCCCGACGGGGTGTCCGAACATGCCATTATTGTGGTGTATTTTGGCGAGGAGAGAAGGTAGCCCTTTCTGGCTGACATTTCTTGTGCAAAACATGCTGGATATGATTAGAGGCACCCCCCTCTCCACTGTGCGGACTGTAAAACCAATGGAAATACTGGAAGATAAGCGGTCCCTCCCACTCTGCGGCTACGTAGCAGCCCGAGCGAAATCCATCATGGAGCTGAGACAGAGAAAGAACAGTAATCAGTGTGTTCCTTCACCTCGTCTTAATGCATCGCCTTTTCCATTGAAGAACGGCTCAGGTCGGATCCTAAAGACAAAAACACATCATTGTAGAAAAATAAAAACAGGTTCTCGTTTATGAATCCACCACGCGTTACTATCAGCTCTTCAAGAAAATAGTGCGTGAGAGCTAAACTTTAATATAAAAAACAACACAATAATAATGAATACAAGATGATCACAAAGCTCAGCAGTAATTTTGGCCATATTTGTATTGTTAACTTGTGGAATGGGTGAGGATCATGTC
This sequence comes from Lagocephalus sceleratus, assembly GCA_911728415.1. Lineage (NCBI taxonomy): Eukaryota > Metazoa > Chordata > Actinopteri > Tetraodontiformes > Tetraodontidae > Lagocephalus > Lagocephalus sceleratus. The sequence continues at coordinate 4,184,351 of CAJVRN010000087.1, read as the reverse complement.
ATAATATTTTAAGTATTTTCAGTATTATAATGACGTCTACCCATCAAAGACGGCAGCGCGTAAAACTGTGCATGAAAAGTGCAGAAAATGCAAAGAGTGAACAACAAAGGCGTAGACGACGTCTAAAGGAAGAAAATGCTTTTGATTTAGTTCCACCGTTGGCAAAATTACTCCGTGAGAACCTGTTTTATTTAGTTCATCCTACGCCGAAAACACATCTTGAGCCTCCAACTGAGATTCACGTTAAAACGGCTTATATAATGAATAGAGCGAATATTAAATGTGTGCATTTTAAGGTTTTGCTCTTAGAATTTCTGTTCATTTTACGCACACACGCACCAAATCCCACACTGCGCCTATTTCAGTTGTTCCTCGTTGAACTGTCCCGGGTTTAAAATTAACTCGGGCAATTTCAAAACCAGCGTTTTGGATTCTTTTTTAAATAATGCTTGAATTATGAAGTAACAACATAGACATAACAAAATGCACCCAAAACTAGTGAGCGCAATGAACACGGCGAACCAAAGGAAAATGAAATAAATGTTAATTGCTGCGAGAAATGTCGAAACAAATCAATTTGTAATTAGAGTTGCTTTTAAAGAATTAATTAACATGTGACCTGTCCTTTATTTATTTTTTTTCTGGCGGCTAAAAAGAAGTCATCATGATGAACGTGACGAAGTGGACCTGGCTGTTTTTGGGCTTAATTATCTTATAATAAAACCGAAGTGCGTAAGATGCGTCAGGTTTTAGTTATTATCCTTCATTGATAATTTTGTAATTTCTCTTGTGTTGTTTTATTTCACACAGTTGACCTATTCCCTTTCCAATTTACAACACAAAAGTTTAAAACGTGTCTGTCCACGTTGAAGAAGAGATACATTTTTACCAGACGGTTTAATACCACACCGTTTGCTTTTCTTTTTTTTGAAAATACATTGAATAATTGCTACAATTTAAAAGCGAATTCAATAAGATTGGTCAATTTCAGATATTAATGGAAACGTTGGAGAGCCCACAGGAGAATCTTACACGTACAAGTCATCATTTCGGTCCAATTTGGGGCAATAAAGGCCATAATAAAACTCTCCTTCCATCTCTTAGTGTCCTTGGCCATGTGCACTCTATTGCACCAAGTTGATGGTAATCTCACCCAGCTTTGTCATTACCAGGTCCAGGTGGCCATTTGCCTCTCGGGTGTTTGTATCTTGTAGTGAAATGAGGAGGATTCCAAGAAATCGATACGTTCGGCCCGTTTGAATGTTTCAAATACTCGTGAGTAATGAGAAATCATTTGCGCACTCAGAATGTTAGCGCGCTGACGGCAGACATTTAAACTCCTCTCTACTAAAAACGCACGTATTTCAGATGGCACACACGACTGGATCTTTTATGAAGGATATTTGTAAATTTAAAGCATATTTGTGTCTAATTCCAAACTCGTAGGGGATCGTAGGGGAGCCTGAATATGGATATTTTTCCTCTGTTGCAATACACTACGGTCATGCCATGTACTGCGAAGTTACGCAGCTAGAGTAAATTACGCAAAAGGCTTAACTTAATTGTCAAAAACTAACAACTAACCCAAAGCAGACCACTCCCCACCACAGTGGCCTGTGTTAGGAGGGGAAACGTGAGCCAGTGGGGAAACTAAATACTTCAATTAATTATGTCAACCCAGAATTAAACTCTTTTGGCTCGCACACTTCCCGGTGTTGTATTGGCACGAGGGCCTATCGATATCTTTGCGCTACAGTTATTAATTGTAGCCATTAAATCTTCATTTTCACAGCTGCCCGGTTATAATATCCTGAAAACAGTTTACTCTGACCACCGGCTTTGATCCGCACCATATAATGGTTGCCGGTGAGGTCGTTTGAGTCGTATCATATTCGTCCTGAGTGCTGTTATGAACAATAATGCGGCGTTTTATTACATCCAGCGGAAGCATTTATTTTTCACGAGACACGAAGGAGAAAGAGGCTCGGTCCACACGCACCGAGGTGCGGAAAAGCCGTCACTTGTCCTGACACTGATAGCCCGAGAGCGCAGCTCCTGGTCTGTGACATGCAGGAAGGAAAAGGAGACGCCGTTACTGCCCTATCGCAATCAAATCGCACCTTCATAATGAGAGATTTGGCCCACTTGGCACGCACAGACAACGATGCGTAAAATTTCAGTGGATTATTTTGAAGAGGAAGAGCGCTGAACACAAAGAGGCGCCTTATTTACGCAGCAACAGTTGCCCCTTGTTCTTTTTGTTGAAGATTTCATCTGATTTAATTGGGATGAAAATGGTACACTTTACCTAAATTCAAAACATTTGTGGGGAGATCAGACCGGGCCTTGCTATACTTGAAGCATTAAAAAGCCTAAGCTCAGCAAAATGAATAGCACATGCAGCATGAAGGCTTGGCACAGATGTGTTTCCTTATGGGGGCCCCCAGAAAGACTCTGCTCAGCCAGCTGAGTTGTGGAAACTGGATTCAAATCTGCTTTTTTTTCCCACTCTTACTGTAATAACAAACTGGCCGGGTGTTCATATACGTTTTCTGCAAAAACCGTCTGAGCTCCAGAGCCTGTTGACAATCATTTACCTGTGTTGATTTGAAGGCGAAAGTATCCACGGCCGTGACATTGGTTCCAATAGCGCCGCCCGGTGGTACATGCGAGCGCGGTGCCGAGTGCAGCCTTCAGCCACCGAACTGACTCGAGGTGGTCAAACCACGCCAGGGAGAAAAGCCATTCAAATGAAGTCGATGTGGCAGGCGAGCAGAGGCTCTTTGCTAGCCGTCCTCTGTCGTTGCTCTCGCCTCCTTGGTAACACAGTTAATAACCTTGGTTCTCAGACGGTTTATTGCACTGCACTCCAATTGTACAAATGCCCCAGACTCTCAGACGGCTTTTATGGCCGCGTTGCTGCGGCAACAGGGAGGATGTCCCGTAATTAGGGACGGAATTCCAGCGCGCAGTAAAGGATGCGCAAGGCAAGGCCGAGCTATGGCAAAGAGAAGCAACCATAAACTTCAGCCTCTCTCCCTGCGTTTATGGCCCTTTTGACTGTCATATATGAACGCCAATGCGCTGTGGCTAGCCCCATAAACACTGTGATAACAACAGCAAACATGGCGTCCGAAGCCAGAGGAGACTGTTGTCGGAACAGCGTTGCCAAAGCCAATCAGCTAGATGGCATAGGGCGGAGAGAGATATCGCTAGAGAGTACCAGAAAGCAAAGTGTGCGCGCTGAAATGTGTCATTTTTGGCAGCAATAGTTGTTTTGCGAAAATATGGGCTGATCTTTTGTACCAGCAACACGTGGAAATTATAAAAAAGAGGCTACAATATTGCTGGGTGGTGTTCAAAAGTGGCGCAGCAGCAATATTTCTTTGCAGCCTGTATGCAAATCATAGAAGCACAAGCACGGCGTTTGAGAACCCGACAGCGCTTTAGCATTATCAGTAAGGTGTAAATAAACTCAGAGGTGTCAGCTTGTATATAGATATATATTGTTCTCAATGCGTGTGTTGCGTAATATTATTTTTTGTAAACGTGCGCCAGTGAGTTCTATTCGTTTCTATCAATGATTTTGCACAAAATGTGTTTGTAATTTGTTCTGTGTCGGGGTTTATGTTGTTTTAGAAAAACAGGAAATCGTTTCTTTGATTAGATTTTCATTTTTTTTATTTGGAAAGACAATACACAAGAGTTTGGCCATACCGAGAAATGCAATGCGATGAACCCAACCTGATCTCCCCTAAACAATGAAATGACATTTGCTCTTTTTTCTTTTTTCTTTTTTGGAAAATCTTTACAATGCAAATACCAAAGGATGAGTCACGAGAAAAATATTCAGCAATGTTATCAATATAAGACCGGAGGCTTGTGTACCTGTGTGGGTGTGTGTGCCTCGGTGCAGCAGCATATCTTATCTCTCTGGGTTTGTCTTGCATTGTCAATTCTCGGCGGTTAGTCATCGAACATTGAAAGGACAAGATGGATTCCTTGATTAAAAGATACAATATAACAAAATATAAATAGTCACGGCCCTCTTCGCGAAAGCTCCAAAGGAAAGACAAAAAAAAATCTCGCATTTGAGGTCACCGCAGATTAAACGCAATAATCCCTGGCTGCGATATCAGACACTGATTGAACTAGTCGTGGTATTCAGGGGTATTGAACGTGAGGCTACAAAATAAATAAGCACAAAAAGAAACAAAAGACGTGATACATTCTTATCCTTTCGGACGCATTATTTGGTCACACCAATATAGATTTAATTGTCAAAGTCAGCTAATCGTTACTACTTTAATTCCACCACGTTTCTGATTTTGAAACAAAATAAGGGTCAAATAATCTTTTGATTACAAAATACATTGAGTCAGTCTACATGACTGCTATTTTAGCTCGTCGAAGGGGAAAACCAAGGCGTTCTCTCGGTGAGGACAAAGTCCAATAAACTTTCTCCTCCCCCAAAACGGGGCCTGAAAATAAAACAATAGTCCACATTAATTCATGCTCATTTTTTTAATAAAATTCAAATGAAGTGTCTTCCAACTGGAACCACCCAGCATCGCTGTGGCTGCATGTCCTGGAACACAATGTACAACCAGGAGAGTCTGTAAACACTGTCGGTCCGACTGCAGACAAGGGTAGCGGCAGAACAGTGCTGCTTTTCACCCCTAAAGAAGAGGGTTGGATGTGTAATACTGTAACCTGTCTCTGTTCAGCTTCTTCTCCTTCATGCGCCGGTTTTGAAACCAGATCTTCACTTGCCGGTCGGTGAGATTGAGCATCCGTGACAGTTGCATGCGTTTCTCTTTGTTGATGTACACACTGAAAAAAAATTCCCTTTCGAGTTCTCGGATCTGATACTTGGAATATGGACACCTCTTCTTGCGGGTCCTCTGTCCATCTGCGCAAAAAAAAGCACCACATCATCATGAGATATGACTATGTTGCAAAAATTACCACCTGGCGTGAGTGTGAGAAAGCTTTTGCTGCATAAATCACGTAATAAAGTGTTTGGAGAATATTTCAAGTATGAAATATTTTATTTCACAGAAAATATTACAGATAACAACTGCGTGTTTGTGTGTGTGTGTGTATATAGATGTGTGTGTATATATATATATATATATATATATATATATATATATATATATATATATATATATATATATATATATAGAGAGAGAGAGAGAGAGAGAGAGAGAGAGAGAAAGAAAGAGAAGAAAGAGAGAAAGAGACACACACACGCACGCACACACACACACACACACACACACACACACACATACATACACAAAGATAGATAGATATTAGTTCCAGACTTTTGCAAAATATTTTATAGATCACATAAATGTAAAAATGGGAACGCAGGGCTTTGTGATTGCCTTCACACAAGAGCCAGTGTGTGTGTGTGTGTGTGTGCTATACTCTCAGCCAGAGGCACCACCCTCCATGCAAACAAACGCTCTTTAAACGTTAAGAAGCCGTGAAACCAGCATATTTATAATCCACGGAATTCACGCCACTCGAAGAAGTCTTGATATTCATAACGAGCTGCTCTCTGGGAATGTCAAAAATGCAGGGGGCAAAGACGTGTTTGTCTCTTTCACGGCCAATTTCAATTCTAAACACGTGATCCTGCAGTTTATAACAAAGTTTTGCTGGGGTGGGGGGGTCTACAGGGCCTCTATAAACCTTATATGCTTATAAAACAGCATATAAAAATTTTAACAGCAGTGCGCAAGATTGCAAACTTTCTCTTATGACCAACGTGCTGACTTTAATACGTACTGCTGCTGCTGGATTTCTCCTCAGTGTTACCGGAAGATAACTCCGGGCTGCTCGTCTCCTCCCGTGGTTCCTTTGCTTCAGTATCCCTGCACGCCTGTGCGTCCTCTGGCGCAGAGCTGGGCTGCTTTGTCGGGGTTTTATCTCCCGAGAAGGCGTTTGTAGACGAGCTCTCCGTCGCGTTTCCGTACGCCGTGTCGTAAAACTGGTCGAAAGCTTGCGGTAACACGCCGTTTCTTCCCACGTTACCGTAGAAATTGGTGGCGGCGGAGCCGGCGCTGGTGTGATGGTGGTGATGGTGATGGTAGGCGGCGGCTGCGGCTGCGGGGCTGTTTTTACCGAACATGTCCCCCACCACGGCGGTTTGTGCTGACAGACAGTCCCGGTGCACCATATCCTCCGCGCTGGGGTAACACTGAGGCAAGTTCCCCCGGTGCGGCCACTTACCGGACGCGTCAATGGCTGCATAGTCCCTGAACGTCACCTCTCTAACCGGTTGGACCTGCGGCAGGTTAGAGGAATACGAATAGGTCATGGGGCGAGTGGAGAACGAGGGAAGACCGGAGAAATCAGCCCCCGCCGAGACGTAATAAGTGCAACTGGGCAAATACATGTTCGATCCAACGGGGACCCTTTCGTCAAAATCCATCATCGTAATCCGCCCTGTACTACAGCTCGATGCTGGGATTTGATTCCTCTATAACCGCCCTGAACATGGCTCTGAAGCGCCGTGCGCCCTGCCTCTTTCAAGCAGGTTTGCTATGCTGAAATTTGGAGACGTAAGCTGACGTGGAGAGCCATCTCCATCCACTCCATGGAGGAGGAGATCACGTGACCGCGCGGCAGAAATTGACAGATTTTCTGTGTGTGTGTGTGCGTGTGTTTATGTGTGTGTGCGCCCGTGTGTGTGCAGGAAGGGAGAGAGAAAGAGAGAAGGAGAGGGAGAGAGAGTGAGCTCCATGCGTAGGAGTGTAAAAGACATGACTGCTGTGTCCCAAAGCGTGACATTGACAGATTTCCTTCATGCTGAGTGACAAACAAATTCTTCCACAAACAAAATAGTCCCGCGGAAGAACAAAAAACCAAACAATAAAATGTTACTTTTAGGATTGGGACGTATTTAAATTTCAGTTTAGTTGAAATATTTCCCTTCAAATCTGCCCGAGATAATTTATACCGCAGTCTACATTTCAACTGATTTTGTGGAAAACTACACTGACCTTCTTTCCTGTCAATAACACTAACTAAACCGGGATTACCGTGGACAGATAACACGGACCTGAATCAGAAGAAGGAGACAGACAGGTTATCTCTAATGTCTGGTTTAGAATGTCGTAGTCGTGATCATTTGGCGCTTTACAGCTGCAGCATTTGGCCTAGTGGGTATTTGGTTATCAGGGTCATGTTCAAAGTAGCGGCTAATGTTTCAACTGCTTATGTGACTACCAGTATAATAGAGATGCAACTTCAATTTTAGAGGGAAATCGTAAACAGCTTTAAAAACTCTTCTTTGTAATATTTTGGTTCGTGTTCAAAGCACAAGCAATAATACAGAAAATAACCCCCCAGCATTTTACTGTGACGTTTTCACAGTTTATGAGTTGCAACAAAATAACTGGACAATTTGCAGTTAAAGAACGAGGTTCAGTGGGAGCAGTGCACATCTTTAACCCTTCAACCAGACACCGACTATTTAAATGTGACACGTTTTAATATAATCAACCGTGCCCATTTTAGAATCGGCATTATCCAGCGGAACAGGTTTGTCGAGCGCCATTTTAATTACTTTTACGCACGACTATTTTCTCATGTTAGCTGTGAATGTTCAGTTTCACGCGTGTTTAAGAAAGGACGTAGCTTCTAGAAGCTGAAAATGCAGAAAATAATTTCTCTGTTACAGGCTGCCTTTTCGTGCGGTCCTTCCTCCTGGTCCTTTTGCGCACAAATGCCTGCTTGAATTCCAAAAGTAAAACTAAACTAATTTAGGAAATAGGATTTTTCTATACATATATATGTATAAAATGAAGGAATAAATGCGGTATTAGTTTTATATCAAACAGTCACTGTACACCGGAGCAAAGCCAGACAGATAGGCTGCAGTTTCAAAGGCGCTTGTGTGATTTGTCAGAAGGTCCCGGTTCATTTTTCCAGGCGCTCTGCGGGCCCGGGGCAGCTCGTTTTAGAGAGACTGCAACCTGATTCTAATGTGCTGTGAATGAGCGACCTGAGCCTGGATTAAGCCCGCCGCGGCTGTCCCGGCCACACAGCCCGATCTGAACTTAGTCATCCAATGGCACACTTGAAACAAAACCTTAAAATATCATAGCCACTAAGGCGGTTGCGATCCCAAACTAACCTTGCGTAACTGTATCGAAATAAGCCCAAATATAAAGTCTGAGCCGTCCGTTGTCTCCCCCTTTTTCTTCTTCTTTTTTTTTTTTTTTGGTTGTTTTATTTGACTAAATTGCAGGAGCACAAACAAGTGTCCTGTTTTTTTGCAACCGATCGCTCCGCCTCTCAGCCAATTCAGACAAATTCTACGAGTTGTGCTGAAGCTTTTAAGCTGTAATTGAGCACAGGATGCCCAGGAAAACCAAAGCCAGCCTTGCACAGACCTGCGTTTTTATAGCTGCTATAGTATTCTGCTGTGCTTTTTTTTTTCCTCCCCGGCCAGGCAGACACCACAAAACTGGCCAAGCGTGATGGGAAGTGGCCACCTACATGGACTCAAAGTCAGAAAATGAGGATTTTCAGTTACATATCAGCGTTAATTCCGCATCCGACTCAGGTAAGAATTGTATTTTTCTAATTAGCCGGTCTCTTCGTTTGATCATTTGCAATATTGTTAAATTTCTATCTCAAAATGTAAAACTTGAAGCTCATTTTTATGTCTTGTGCGCCAGAGGTCTGAGAGTGTTGATCGTCTGGCCCTTCCTGTGAGGCTTTTGGTCATCCAAACACGGTCTAACGCAGCGTAAACGCTCTCAAAGCCAATGCTTTGTCTGTACGGTCGACTTCAAGTTCGGGGGAGGGAGAGGGTCTTTTCCAGAGACCAAAGGGCCCGCTCTGCCCCGGATGGAGTTCCTTTAATTGCTTTTGCTTTTACGCAGGTTTTGGGTTACAAGATCGCCTGATAATGTAAGGCTGTAATTCTAAGTTGAGGAAAAAGTCAAACGAAGTTTACGTTTTGCGCTAATCATGCGCGCAGTAGATTCTTGGATAAACTGTAGGTTCATATTTAAATTTAGATTTAAATTTAGATCACAGCATGTATGGGGGTAATTTCTTTTATTTTTTTAGTCCTGATTGTCCGCGAATGACACCAAATAGCCCGGAGACCTGAGGGGAAAGTGAAATAAATCCTAAAACCGGGACAGCAAACCAAAACAAAGTTTTCAATGACGCAGAGTTAGGACCATTAGAGCTTTGACGGCCTATGTTGAAATTAAACGCCTTTTTTATTTTAATCGCAATTTCTGTGCTCCAAAATGCTGTGGCTGCCAGATGCACCACTCCTGCACATTTTAATTCACGTGCAAGAGTGGCAAATCAAATATTGTCGATCTAAAATAATTTGGAAAAATAGACATTAAAGTGGATAAACACTAACACGCACACGCATTTGCGTCAAGTGGTTATTGTGCAACTTTTGGGCGTTTAACACAAGAAAGAAAAAAAAGCTTTTAGAAGAAAGGGCTTATTCCAGGAAGAAAACGAGACAGACAGGCCAATCTGCACGCTGTAAAACCTCCCTAGACAACAAGTAAACAATCAAGTGTGAGGAGGATCCGAGATCAGTTGAGCACCGGCAGGTAGGCCTGTGGGCAGGCTGTAAACGAGACTAAACAAACGCATTCTGTGTCTTGAAAAAGAGCCTCCCACGGCTCAACTAAGAAAAAAAGCCCAGTTTTTTTTTTGTTGTTTTCACTTTATGGCAGAAAATTGGGCCACCACACCTGCGACTGAAAGCATCTATTCACTCCCCCAACCTCAAAAGGGAAAACAGCTTTCGGTGGATTGAAAAATGGACTGTTGGCTAAAGAGACAGGTGTCATGTGACCCTTTAATTCAAACTTGTAAAAATGATCCTCTATTAAACGAGTTAAAAACTAAAACTTTAATTTTGGTTCCTTAATAAGATGATAACTAAAATTCGTACAGCATGCTAAATTTGCAAGCAAAAAAAAATACATATTGATTTCTGTTACTTTTTTTAGTCACAAAATTTCGTTTTCGCTGCAAAGTTTTTGAACTTGAATAGTCCTGAGCAGAGCAGGACCGAGATGCGCTATCGTTAGATAGAAATCTCAACCTGAGCTGGTCCTCGGCCGTGCAGTCATCCTGAGGCAGCGCTTGGGTCAATTAGTAAAACTGATTACTGAAACGATTTATTAATCCACAGGTGAGAGGAATGTGATCCGGCGACAGAGAGGCCAGGCGGACCACACAGGGGCCACGTACGCGGGCAAACAAATCCACGGTCAACGGGAGTTAAGACTCACCAACCCTGGATGGTTAGGAGGCGTCAGCAGCCGCGGATATGGACAAAACGAACATAAACTGCACTTCAATTGGGGTTATAAATAACATTTTTACAAAGACATAAAGGTCAGATTTAAATCTAAATATCGAGAGCCACGTTTTGGATTGCAGGAAATAATAAAAGCCGAGTTTTATTTAAAAATACATTCGATATAATTTATATAATGTATTATAGATTATAGTGTAGTCTATCATGAACTGCTTTGTAAAGCCAGTATTTCTTAGTTAACGTGTTAGAGAAGCATATAGAAATTGGGAAGTATCATTTTATTTGTAATGCGCCTTTTCATCGTAACATACTCTCATTTCTTACCATCAGAAGTGCTAAATCTCAGAGGCTTTCAGATATTTAACACAAACTTTGTGGAAATTTGACATAATTTGGTTACATTTGACATCATAGACATCCTGGAACTGTTGGGTTGAATATATTTGTTTTAAGACTATAATCGATCAAAATCAAATTCTAAAATGCTGGTATAAAAACTCTACAAGGGTTTACATGGCTTTATTTTATACAACAGCAATCGAAGCATCTTCTTTAAGCGTGCAAAATAAGATTTTTTAAGTAAGAAAGCAAACACCTTGTAAGTTTTATCCTTTGAGTACACATTACACTTTTACCGATTGAAATGAAGCAAGTATAAGACCCAAAAGCAACCAGAGCGTTTGCTTTCAATGCAGTCTCCCCCTACATCCCTTTGTAATTGAATCAAACATACAACGAAATTAGATTTAACTCTGGGCTGCACATGTAAAAATAGACCTTGCCGTGCTTTACCAACGCATTGATTGAGTGTTTCCATCTGAACGCTGTTGCGCTCTTGTGTCTCCTCCCATGATTGTTATGTCTAAATTCGTGTTTTTGAGACTCGCCAGATCTGCTCTGTTTACCGACTGAAGGTTGCTGGGAGCGTCTCCTTCACACACAAACACAGCGAAGGTCAATGTAAAGAGCAACGTCTGGCGGCGGCCCAGCGCCTCGTGTGTGCTCAACCGTACAGGCCCCGTTTTGGAAGTATAGATATATTCGCTGATCATTGACATTCAGGCAGCGGATCTAGTCATTTAGATGAAACTGGCGGCTTTTTGTGGCCTTTGGTTTCCGCTGTACCGCTCTGGCTTTGTAAAATGGCACCGTTTTTACGCATATTCGAGAGGTTTGGACTACAAATCTGATACAGTTTACCACCACCACGGTCAGCGTAATATTCTTAATTAAATATGAATAATCAAAATTATGCTTTCAGCCATGCCGCAGGGAAAATGTGAAATTTCCTCTCATTAAAGGCTTGGACTTGAAAATTCGGTGTAATTCGGTATTTGGCCTTAGGATGGCAGCAAAGTACAATTCTTCTCATCCCCTCCGCATCCGGCCGACGCGGCTTCTCGCCGCGGCAAAGAAAGACGTCAGGATGTAGGCGGGACTCTGACGCTTTATTTTGCTCTCGGAAAGCCAATAAACGCCGAACCGAATAAAAAAACCCATCCAATCCAAGCCGCGTAAGGCACATGACCGGAGCGCGCTTCCGCTCTCTAGACGGTGCGGCGCGTCTGGACGTCAGAACTCGCTCCGCTGTCAGACATCGCACTTTTCTTTAACCCATCTCTGCTGCTCGTCCAGAACGCGTGCGCGCCGCGCCGCCGTGACATCAGGCGACGTGCGCTTGTACGTGCACGTGGACGCGTACACTGTTTGAAGTCTCGTTTTAAGTCTGCGGTTTTCTGTAGATTAATCTAAGTTAAATCATATTGGACTTTTAAAAAAAGCCTATTTAAAAAAGCTGTTGTAAATTTATAGGCGTATATAATACATATAAAAATGGAAAGGTTTAATGAGACTGGCTGGCCCTATGTCTACATGAATTATCTAACTCCTAATAGCACAGAGCCACAATAAAATTAAAAGCATAAATGATTATAACAATATAATAAATGAATAAGTGAATTAGCTTTTTTAAAAAATAAATAAATAAGCCTAGTTACTGTTTATCAGCCGATCTCCACAAGTGAATTAAAACAATTCGATTTTAAGAAATATGTGAATGTTTTAAAAAAAGAATCGGCTTTTGCGCGATTGTAAAAAAAAAATAAATCTAGAAGTTACGCTGAAATCATTAGGCTCATATGTCAAGTCAGGTTTGAAAGGTTGACGAAAGGTGTGTTTTAGCGTCTGACATTTGAGTGTCAGGACGAATGCATCGTTTCTAGTAATGCAGCCAAAGCAAATATGATGGGATTTTTGGTTTTCGAGCGAAGCTGCAGAAAGCGGCACCTAGTCACGAAAGAAGAGGAAGAGACAAATAAACAGATGTCATTCGGTACGTGGATATGAGGCACAGAACAAGGAGCGGGATGTGAATTAGAAGTATTTAAAGCAGAAGCTGCCGCACCTTAATGAAGTATTTATTCAAAACGTAAAATTTAGAAAGTATCCAAGTCTGCGCATACGATCGTTCTCTGAAATGTACTGATCCTTTTGTTCTTTTAATTATTTTTGCAATTCCAGGTATTTTTTGCTGTTGGAAAGCGACAGTGACTTATTTTCATGGCGACTTAATTCATTTTATTTTTAAAGTTTATTATCAAGGCATGTTTTGAACGCCAACTCCCATAATTGCAGAATTTAGAAATTGGATTCGCATTATTTCACTGAACAAAGAGGCAGACATTTGCGGGTTTTTTCAGCATTTACTAATACGTTGGTGTTATTTTATTCACACAGTATTGCTATAAAAAAGCATAAATGAATCCAGTTGTGTATGTATCATGTATAGAGGCCAGACTTCGAAACACAGTAAGTAATAATTTATAGGTATATGTTATATAATAATTCTGTATATAGGTTTGAGAATCTGTTTGGTGCGTACACCCGAACATCAACGAATATGTGGCATTTCAACGACGTGTGTTGCTCAATAAAGTTGTTTGTTTTTTCACCTACGTAGTCGCGAGATTATTGTTAAATTTTACCGTTGTATAAAACCGCAATTTTTCCACACTCTTACACCGTTTTAGGCATTATTGTTTCGCTCATTTCTGTAATAGTTGACCCGTTTGAGAAGCTGCTGTGTCGCAAAGCCGTCGCTAGAGGGCAGTGTCAGTCCATAATTCAGCACACTTCACGCTTCTAACGACTTCCTTTTCCCACAACCAAACAACTCTTTCACAAATATCACAACGTGTGGGTGGGATTTCTTGATCAACAATGTCTGTACGATGAACTAAATGAATTAACAATAATAAAAAAAAATCTTTCCTGACAATTTAGTAGTATAGCGAGAGAACAGTAAAAGATGATTTATTACACACCGTCTTGAGCCAACCTGGATTAAAAAGCCAGCAAGTCCACACTTTATTGAGACGGACATAAACACCGACATATTCACACACAAGTATCCTTGGTATCACTTTATATACACCCATAAGAATACGCACATTTGATAAAAGATGTGGCTGATATGAACAGAGATCCCGAATGACTATCTAAGCAGTATAATAAGAATTGCACCATAGATTGGATATGAACCAGATCAGGGATTCATATGACTAAGGCTAAACTTCATACACGGTAAGCATGTGAGAGGGTTTTTAAAGAGGAAGCAGGCAGAGATTAATATTTAACATTCCCAAGGTCCAGATGCAAAATGCTGTCACTTGCTGTGAATCTCCGCGTTTATCGCCTCTCGTTAGAGATAAAGGCGTAGCTCGGTGGCGCGCACACCTTTCTGAGCCGGGTTCAGTTTTTGTTTCTGCACTGAGAGCGAAATAACAATAATAACCATGATAACGGTGACAGCAATCGGGAGGACGAAGTGGCGAGAGTCTATAATTTACATTTTGCTGCCTTCCGATTAAACAAGTGACGGGGAAATGTTCAATGTTGACGTCAGGTTTTTTTTGTTCCAGAAGCTCTGGGAAGTCTCTTGGTATGATTTAAAAACAAAACAAAAATGATTTATTTAAAAAAAGTTTCAGTCAGGGGTCCAACCGTGTGAGAAAGCGTGTGGGCAGGATTCGTTTATCTCCCACGCATGTTGTCCGTAAAGAAAACAGGGGAAAGGGGGGGCGACTAGCTGATGGTTTTCAATTTGTTGACAACTTTCTTCTCCTTTACGCGTCTGTTTTGGAACCATATCGTGACCTGTCGCTCGGACAGGTTCGTCTGGGCGGATATCCTCCTCCTTTTGTCCTTCGTGATAAATTTGTTGGCGGCGTACTCGCGTTCGAGCTCCTTCAGCTGCACCTTGGTGTACGGAACGCGCTTTTTCCTTCCGCGTCGGTACGAGCCGGAGTCCCCCCCGGTGTGAGAAGCCGCATCTGGGAAGGAGACAGACAAGAGACGCCCCCGTCAAACTGCTGCGCAAACTCTGCGCCCAAACCTCATGTTTGCGCTCCAAATTGCATGTTTTGCTGCTCTTGCTGAGCCGCGTTTCCACCCCATTTGAAATAAAACATCAAATCTCGATTATTCAATCTTTAAACTTACTTGCGTAATCGCAATTGTAGTAAATTGTAAAACAAAAACCAGAATTGATCCTTAAAAAAACCCACAGGTGTTATTACATTACTGAGTATTTAGAACCAAAATATAGGCTGCCACTCAACTTGTTCTGCAGGTTGACGCGCACTGACATTACATGCGCGCCACATTCTATACGTGCGTCCTGTTTGCTGAGTAGGAATTAGTTATATCCAAAAAAAAAAAAAACAAAGCCCTGGCTGAAATAACCTACCTGGTGCGGAGGACTTCCACATGTGTCCGGGCTGGGGCTGCTCCTTAGCGCAGTAAACCTGACCGTTCCAGCCGTTGGGGGCGAGAGTCCACGGTTGGTAGCTCTCCATGGGCAGCAGGGATTCGTGCCTGGCTTCCGAGGGCGCGCTGATAGTTGGCACCACGGGGACGTCCAGGTAACTGGGCACTGGTTGATAGGGCCCCGAAGCGTACGTGGGGTAAAAGGTGAATTCCTTTGCCCGAGAGGTAAAGTCGTCACTCGTGGCGGAGGTGTCCATGTATTTCTCCCCATAAGCGGAGGGCGGCTGCGCTGCGCACGACTTTATGCCGCTGTGATGAGACATTCTACAGGGGTAGTAGCCGCTCCCGAAGTACCCATAGGGCAGGGACGCGCTGGATGAGTTCTGGGCTGCAGAGCACGGGCTGCACTGCTTCACCGGCTCGCCGATGGCGGAAGCGGGCACGTCACAGGACGAGTACGCCGTGCTGGGTGCCAGAGACGCGGGGTGCCCCATGAGATTCCTACACTGATTCGCAGCGAAGTTGCCACCAGCGAAGCCCTCCATATTCTTACTCACTTCATCGGAGCCGCCGCCGTTGTCGTAGAGGAACATCACCGACGGGTCAACCCAGCGCGGACGGAGGAGCAGTGACGTTGTCATAGCACGGCATCCGACATTGAGGCTTGTGGCTCTTTTTTAAAAAGCCGAGGAGACTGAAAAAAGGAGATACTGGTTCCCAGGGAGTACTGCCACTCTGACGCGCACAGGAGCGCCGAGGTGGCGTCGTCATTGGCCAGGGCGGCGTCACGTGACGCGGCTATGCAAAGAGGACGGTAAACATCAGCCAGCACGGATAATTCAAATGAGGGAAAAAATTACGCGAAGTAAGGTAAACGGCGCTTATCTATCCTTTTTGCGTTTGGGCTTCAGCTGAGATGGATTTTGTACTTTCGCTATCCTGAAAAAAAAAAAAGATTGCGCATTTTACAACGGTTATAAATATGTTTTGGTTTTGACAAAAAAAAAGTATTTAAAACGGTATCACGGGTGTTAGTTGGAATTTGATTCGACTGTATAAAAACGGCACAAAATTCAATCAATTAATTAAGAAATTAGTTAAAACCAAAATGAAATAACCAGAGGCTCGTGGTCAAGGCTCGCAACAGGCTTTGTCTCTATATTTAAGAATATTAGACGACAAGAGATAATGGTTTTAGTTTGTAATATGAGAAAATCCGTCGAAACCAACCCATTCAGTATTCTTCAGTGAGTGGGACACGTCTAAAACCCGAAATGCGCCACATTATTCTGCCCTTTTACGCATTATATAAGATGCAATCAGAGACAGAAGGTGCGTACTCATGAGAACTTCGGGTTCGATTCGGTTCAATTGGGTTAGAGTTGAATATTCCGGATACCTTTGGACTGGTGTTTACAGCATGCAAACACTGAAAACAGTATGCTTTTTTTCACCATAGGACGCGACTGGAGGCCAAGGTCAAGTTGAAAGTTGCCGTCTAGCCATCCAGGCAGTCGGGCAATTCAGGCTTTAAAGGAGCCGTCTGAGTGCTTGAAAGGAGCGGAAGAGGGGTGAGAATTCCTGTCCCATTGAAAGCTATTGAAGGACATTAACTTTTACTATCATTTTGTTTTCGCCCCCTTATTTTTCTTCTCACGCACTGCTCTCCCCGCTTCAGTTAGGTGGCGTACTATTTTTGTATCCCAGCGCTGGAAACGTAAAAGGAATCTTGTTGTTTTTGGTTGTTGTTGTTTGTGGGACTTTTCGAGGAGTTTTTTTTAGCAGATATGTGTGAAAGGGAGGTCGATCCCTGACACAAGGGGACGGGACAGACGTGTCGTGTGGGTGTGTGTCTGGTCTGCTCGTTTGTGTTTACGACCAGAGGCTCCGAGTCTATTCTGTGCTGCAGGAAATTAAGATTTGACAGGTTTTGCTACCAAAGTTTTTTTTTTTTTAAAAAAAGGCCAGTTTGAAATTTAGACTGAATTTCTGTTGCTCTCAGCGTCGTCCCCCGATCAGAGGCATGTGCATAAAATGGTTTGCTTTTCCAGCCTGTGTGATTCTTTTGCGCTCTTTTGTTGCTGTTTTTGGGTTGTGTCCTCTTAAAATCAAATTCTAAACATCATGGGTTTAGATTAGATCTGATGAGACGAAAATCTGTTAACAATTAAAAGAAAAAAAGATCAAACTGGAAAAGCTCATGGAAGCGTTTTGTGTTGTAATCTCCTGGTACAAACATATTTATTCAAAAACTGTAGTCTTTAAATAGCAAAATTACGATGGATTGAACTCGTGTTTAATTAAGTGTATTTATTATCTACTGTCATATTTCTTTGAACTTTTGTTTTTCAAAGATCCGTGTTCATAAAAACCGAAGGCCACTGATTGTCTACATATGACATTTTCTGTACTTTACATGAAAATCTTTGGAGAATATAGTAGTTTTAAATGAATTTTATTTACCGATACAATTTCACACGTTTGTAATTATTTTAACTAATAATTTTGCGCAGTTTTAGACCAAATTTGCGCATTTTAAAATCGTATCACCACACATATTCGGACGTTATCACACACAAATTATATGGAATTACAGTCAATCCGCGCGAACGCACAGTGTTTCCTCCCAATTGTAGTCAAATAGATGCTTAAGGTAATAAAAAGAAATAAAATTAAAAAGCTGATATCTCGCCCTATCAACCCTCAGACTGAACGGTGGTTATGAATGGCTGATTTATATTTTATCCATAAGTAGGTGATTGTGTTCATTGCTATAGGCACAACAGCCCAACTGATCAAAGCGCCAAAGCTGCACAATGAACAGACACACGACACCACACACACACACACACCACACACACACACACACACACACACACACACACACACACACACACACACACACGACACACACACGACACACACACACACACACGCAGGCAGGCACACATTGTTTTAACGCGGAGTTTTACGGAGAATTAGACTAAACGTTGTGCTCCAGGGACCCTTATTAGTAATACCAATAACTCATTGTTGCTTTAGCCTAATGAGCCTAATTGTTAACCCGCCATATCTATAAATGGTAATAATGATCAAACAGTGTGTGATGTTTAAAAGTAATTTATTAAAGGACATCGTGTTTCCCCTCTACGTGATTTGCATAGCACATGACATTTTAATATAAAAGATCACCATCATTCTGACATGCTGAAGGAATTCTCCAAATCCAAGGTAACCTATATTCTGGGGCTTTGCACAGCTTGGAGCCTTTACTCTGAGGTCATTATCAGGGCTCAACCTCCTGCTTACACTGGCATTCGAATTATACGAGACGGGAAAAGAGCGTCTTTATTCCTCGACATCAGTGCCTTAAGCATGCATGACTAAGTTTAAAGAAGCTTTAGCGTATACAGTTATAAAGGGCTATAAATAGCCACGTTTTAATGGCAGAAATTGTACTAAACGCGAAGGCGACCTACAGTAAAATGGTCTCGATGGCAAACTTTTAAAGACGGCAGCTGCCAAAAAAACGTTGCAAAAAATATAACCAGTAAGTTTATATGGTTGAAGCAGTGAACCACAGGGCGGTCACACACACACACACACACACACACACACACACACACACACACACACACACATACACACACACACGCGCGCGACTTTACTATATTTTCTGGACGATCACCAACGATGTGATTATGACGGATCGTGTAAAACAAAAAAAAAGCAAGAAATGTGGAAGCAGTCGGTTTCTCGGGCCCAGAAAGGACGTGTGTACGGTTAAGCGACGTCAGGTCACCTCAGGTGTTTTTTGACGGCCATGTGCATTTGGAGGGACTAGCGGTACAGTGGAGAACCGTGCAGGAGTATTAAATGCCGTGTTAACAGTCTGGAGCCTTTTAGCTACATGTGAAAAATCATTTATTGGCATGAGAAAGCTCCCTTAAAATAAACGTCTGAAATGCTGAAGGAAGTCACACAAGGCTCTGCGGTGTTGATTAGAACTGCAACCGCGCCACATAAGTGGGGTGAAAGAGCTCCTGTTGTGGGAGTAGAGGGAGATATATTTTGGCCTTTTCCGAACCCATGTCGAATCAAAACAGTAAATAAAGCCTCAGATGCGACACTTTTACGTTAAGAAGACGATTTTAACAGTAACAACTCTCCAATTAGGCAATGCAGCTGTCTCTATTGAAGAATCCAAGACAAATGCAAACACGTCTGTTTTTGAATGTTTTGAAAGAAATAATTTTGGCAAATGTGTGGTGAGTCTAAGTTACTACGTGCTTTTTTTTCTTCTTTTGGAGAACCTGGAAAACTGCGTAAAAAAAGGGTCGCAATCTTGTCAGCGAGCAAGTCTTTAATAGTCAACCAGCTGTCAAGGTGCAAACACAGTGGAATGTCGGCGCTTCGAATTCAAGGTACGAAAATAATTTGATTTTGCATGTCATGCTAGTTTGAACCAATTCCGCCCTTTTTGATTTGCCACGAAACAATCCACATACTTTTTTTGTCGCTGTGTTACTTTTACAGGTACTATGTGTGTTTTCTGACAGTTCAAATGTGTTATATGAAGTGTGTTCTGATTGGAATTAAACGCTATCTTAATCTGTAAACTTCCAAAACACAAACCGTTTGTATTAAAAAAAAAAGTCATCTGAGTGTCTTTATTTTCCTTGTGGTATTAATCTTCTGCAAACAGACATGCCGTGATTACTTGGAGAGAAGTCACCATTAAGTTCAAGCACCGAGGACTGAGAAACGCGTGAAAATGGATTTTATACGTCACATTAATCATCGCTGAACGAACTTTAATTACAGATTAAATTGAAACAGACGAAGCAGGGAGAGAAAGAGGGCACACTAACAGACACTGATGACAGAAACCCTGTCAAAAATCTATTTCTAATAAGCATTTATAAACAAACTAACGTGGCAACACCACATCCGGAACAGGTACCGGACCAGTCTAAGAAATTACGCGTAGGCTATTCTCGACACACGTCCGGAATTGCATCTGGTGTTTTCCCCTGCTACTGTTTGAAAGCCATACCCAATAATATTTCTCCTTTTATTGGTGATCCTACTGGCTTGCTAAGCTCGTTCTGTCACAGGGTTCGCGGGATGGAAGAAAGAGGGAAAAAAAATGTTTTCTTCTTCCAGTTCCAGTTCTTTCCAGGATCTTTCCAGTCGTACAGTCATCGGGACAATTTTTCGTTCCAAGGACAGCGCGTTAACTCTAGTAGCTGCGTCATCCCCTTTCAAGGCCAAGTTAAAGTAGCAGAGACGGGAGGGGCCACCGTAATGAAGGAGAGGCTGTTGCTTTCTTCCAGGTTCTCACTCCGTCTGTGACACGCGGTTTTACCTCTGTCATCCCCGCTCCGCGCCAGAGCCATTCAGGCCCTATTCTATTACTCAGTGATAAACTTTATTACACCAATAGCAGAAGTGGAGCTCCGCGGAACTGCTTTGTGCATTGGTTGACCGTGCGTGCCTACTGCGCAGGCTCCATGGTCAAGTTCAAGTTGGGCTGGCGCGTTAGGGGGGGGAAAAAGGGGGCGCATTCTTCGCTATCTGCTGAGGGGGGCGCTCCCCTTCTTTGATCTCCCCCCACCCTGGAAAATTGGAGCCGTCCACGTTTATATTTATAAGCCCTTGATTTGAGTTCGGGGAGGGGGGGTCTGCTGGACTCATCACGTTAACCGTGTTTTTTAAAAAAAATCTCTTTCCTTCGCTATCTAAAATACACACAATATAAGTGACACTACTGTAAACCTACAAGGCCATCCATTGCGCAAAACGATTTGTAACTGTTATCTGCAGAATGATCACACGATCCCATCTGCATGCCCTGGCCAAGGACTGTTGCATAAGACTTTGTAATGTAACAGCGCAATCAAACCTTGATTAGAGCCTTCAGATTAAGACGTGGTATCACATGGATCAGATATATACAATAAAAGTTGTGTACAATAAAAGATAGATAGATAGATAGATAGATAGATAGATAGATAGATAGATAGATAGATAGATAGATAGATAGATAGATAGATAGATAGATAGATAGATAGATAGATGGGTTTGGTCTTTTGGTATGTCTTTGGACTGCGTTGAAAGACTCTGTGAGAGTCAGTCAAAGGAATTTCTTCCACTCCTCTGCCGATGGAATGGGGGGGATGGGCGGGTACCGCCACCGGGGCCTTTACCAACATTCGGACAGGCGAGGGCGCACAAGGACAGCGGAGGATACCGGAGCTCCGGATGGTGCCACCTTCCTATATCACATTTGGAGACCACATGGTTCTACTTTGCCACACGGCGGTTGGCCCCAAAGGAGCAGCTGCGCGTTTGGAATCTGGATCTGTCACTCTACACTAACAGAGAGTCGAGCAATTATGGCGAGTGATTGGAGACGAGTCGACCCTTTTTTGAATAATTTTGAATATGCAGCAGTACCGTCGAACCGTTTGCCATCACCCTACGTCCTCTTACACGAACTAAAACACGTGACAGTGGAGGGTGTGTGCGGCTCATTTTGATTTTTAGTCATGTAAATCAAGTCCTTCTGCTTTATAAAGATACAATGAAAACACTAAATGATTTTAGTCTGGATCATTCCTTGAGCCCAGTTTGGGTTCTGTGAGGCACAAAATCAGAATGGGAGAAAATTAGGTTTGAACTATTGTATTCAAATTGTTGTTGTTGTTGTTGTTGTTATTATTATTATTATTATTATTATTATTATTATTAGTGAGTTTCTTTTTTAATCGGGCATCAGTGTCCTGTTATACAAACCGTTTCTGTTCTACAAATTGTTTCATCGCCGGCTGTTCCCTCTGACAGCCCCCATTTCCATCTCGACTCTGCCATGTCTCCGTCTGTTTACCCACAACCAATCAATGCGTGTCGTCATCACGGGAGGGGGACCATCAAGACGACTGACCAGTTAAGAATGACAGCTCCCGAGGAAGAGTGAGAGAGGGTAAATGGTGATCCCTTCCAGAGCTCCCTCTGCGCACTCTGGAACGCTCCTCTCTCAGGGTCACGACGGATCGCATCCCTTCTTTTTTTTTTTTTTTTTTTTTAAAAGAAGCCTTTCCTTCTCCTTGGCACTCGCCCCCCACCGCCTCCATCATCGCGCACGCAATAGTCTCACACACACCCCTCCATCCCGAACAAAATCGTCTGGGTTCTGACGGCTGGCACTATCTCGGAACCCCGGCTTTTTTTTTAAAAAAAAAAAAAAAAGGTCGCGCTTGTGATGGAAAGCAGAGAGGAGATGGTGATTGTGGCTGAGGGCGGTCGGAGTGGCAAGAGCGGCTCGAATTTGACGGAAGCCGTTGGCAGCCCCGTGCGAGAACCGCAGGGGAAGCTGAGCCAGAGGAGCTGCCTGAGCCCGGGCTCCGTGTCTTACTCCCGGGACAGGACGGAGCTGGTGATGGACGAGAGCACACGGACAAATCTGTGCACCGACGTCAGGTCGCATGGCACCCCTTCCTCCGGAGAGAGGCACCGGACTGACCATCACCACAAGGACGCCAGCAGCTCAGACAACGAGTCGGACTTCTACGAGGAAATTGATGTCAGCTGCACGCCTGAAAGCATGGACTACCCGACAACTAAAGGTGGGTTTCGACATCAGCGCGCTTTCGTGTGGTTTGAAATGGTTACGCAATCAAAGATTTGAACGCGCACTTGGATCGTGCAGAGACTCATATCCCTTTAAAAGAAAATGCGCTGGATTAAAAAAAAATGTGTCTCCAATGAAATCCTGATTTGGCTCACGACATTGTTGCGCTGTCGCTGCTGCAGAGCTCTGTCTCTCCAGTGACCACGGTGGCTGGAGCCTCTCTGCTGAATCTAACCAAGAATGTTTCTGCTCGTACTGGATAATGAGTCCCTCACACAGCATATCAGCCGGGATTTAAACTTGCTGCATGCGCCAAGGATGCAGGGTTTTCACGTAAACCGCATGAAAACGTGAAGGGGAGGCCAACAGCACACACGGGGGGCTGAGGGTGTCTCCTTAACACTTTGTATGGTGTTAAAAAAATCTTTGGAGCAAATGAAAGACATCCTACAGGCACTTAAATCGGGATGAATCACGTCAGGTGTCTGAACATAGCCTGTGGCGTTTTTGTGATTGTTTATTCATCCTCAATGAAAAAAAATGCAACTCAATCATATTTTAAAAAACCTCTATATTATTTTTGCAGATAACTGTTTAAAAGCATAGAAAAGCCGTGATGCTGGTCACAAAATAAATGTTTCCAATCTGTTTTTCCATTGAAATTATTATAAATAATAATTCTGCACATCGATTTAGGTCGAAATGGAGATTCCCCGGGTCGCCCGAGTGAAAGGGGTGCTGAGTCTGGGATGCCTGTCTCCAGCCAGGGCTCCCTTTCATACTCAGCTGATCAGATTCGCCGGTACCGAACAGCGTTCACTCGGGAACAGATCGCACGTCTGGAGAAGGAGTTTTACCGGGAGAACTACGTGTCCAGGCCGCGGAGATGCGAGCTGGCGGCCGCTTTGAATCTACCTGAGACCACAATCAAGGTAGGCCTCGTTGTCTCCGAAGAGCAGCAACAAATCTGGCCTGCAAACCGCTGCAGGCAGGCTTCCATCATGCGTTACGGTTAGAGATCTGTCAAACCGCAAGGTGCAAATGCAAAATTTGTAGATGTGATCCATTGAACATTAATTAAAAAACAAACAAAATAGAGAAATTATGTTTAAATCCAACAGAGGAAATTATTGTTGTATTTTGTAAAATTAAAAAAAAAATGCGGGATCTATATATTACTCCTTCCAAGTTAAAATCAAAGTAAGTGAGTAACACGTGCAGAAAATTAAATTTAAAAGGGAGAATATCTGCTTTTGTCATCGGGGCTGCTCTCTGCATCAGTGCGTGCCGTGGTTAATCTTTGACTCGGTGTGTCTCTGCTCCAGGTCTGGTTTCAAAACCGCCGGATGAAAGATAAACGCCAGCGTCTGGCGATGACGTGGCCTCACCCCGCCGACCCGGCCTTCTACACCTACATGATGAGCCATGCGGCAGCCACGGGGAACCTGCCCTACCCTTTCCCATCACACCTGCCGCTGCCTTATTATTCCCATCTGGGCGTTGGAGGTGGTTCGGCGTCCGCGGCCGCCCCGTTTTCCAACCCCCTGCGCTCGCTCGACAGTTTCCGGATGCTGTCTCATCCGTACCCGAGGCCGGAGCTGCTGTGCGCCTTCAGACATCCGTCCCTGTACCCGGGTCCGCCTCACGGCCTGGGCCCTGGAGGTAGTCCCTGCTCTTGTCTGGCCTGCCATTCCAGCCAATCCAACGGCCTCTCAGCGAGACCCCCCGCTTCGGACTTCTCTTGCTCTCCAACGAGCAGGACTGACGCTTTTGTCACTTTCACACCTTCAGTTCTCAGCAAATCCTCACCGGTGACATTAGACCAGAGGGAAGAAGTGCCTCTAACCAGATAAAAGCAAACCCGAGTCTCGTTCTATCAGCCTTTAACCTGTTATATAAGATTAAAAACTGAATCAGCATGAAGAGATCGCCTGTGAAAAGCCAGTTTAAAAGTTTGGCAAGCCATTTCTCCAGCCATGTGACGCACAACGGATCATTCAATAGTCATACTTAAATAAATACAATTAAAAATGACAAAATGGATGCTACAGATTTTCATTTGATGTACCAGATGAAAATAATTAAATCTCATTGTTGGATGGCGTTAAGACTTTTCATTTTTAATAATTAAGATATCACTACCGGATTGAAACCCATGTGCTAGTGGAACGCTATTCCATCTCTCTCTCTTTTTTTTAAACAAAGGGGTTTGTTAAGAGCGCCTGTCTCATTATGAAGCAGCTAGACTCCGCACTGGGGCCTTCCGAGGAAGTCGGAATAGAAATGTGCAGATACTGGTAAAATTACGCAGTGATGTATATGTGCGAATTTTGAGTGTTGAATTAATGGTAACACCAGGACGGGATCGTTACTGCCAAAAAGTAACAAGGCGCCAGGGGAACGGATTAGGGCCCCCAACAAGACCGCGCTGTTTGATGGAGACGAGAGGAGCTAAGAAGGGATGGGAAGACACAAAGGGAGGACAATCACGACAAAGTGACGATTTTCCTCTTCAAAACATGCGATCAATCCTTTAAACTTAACTAAAATGTGATTAATATATGCTAAAAAAACACGTCCCTTTTTGCGTTTCAATGCTGCTATGGCAGTATTTTAGATGTCGCGGTCCAAAATGTACCGCTTTTTAATCCTGTCCGTTTTATTTTATAATGTTTGCGTTGCCCTCGACGTCTAATTTGCAATAAAATCTGCAAAAAATAAATCGGTCGAGAAACTGGGTGTATTTCTTGGGAAGATAAAGATGAATACCTTGCAGAACATGAAAGTGGAATCAAATGAATGGAGGAAAATCTTAAAAAGAAAATCACTTCCACGTCAATTCTCCTGCTTTCGGATGACGGTTTCGCTTGTAGCCTGTTAAGGATTTTCTGCAGCGACAATTGCTCCTCCACTCCCTCCAATAATAACACTAATTTTGTTCTCAAGTGGTCGGTGTCAAAAGCGCCAGCGTGCCCCCCATATCTCCTGATGGGACCGCTAGATTGACCGTGACAGTTAAGTGGTCCCCGAGCTCCGCTAACGGTTCTCATATTTTCTCTACGGCCGCTTAATAGACACCGCACGAATTAGTTGTCTGAAGATATTGGAAATGCAGAGGGATCAATGATCTTACCGAGAGGCCCGGCAGCAATCAGCGGGATCTTAATTGGCCGCATTTGACCGAGGCTGGGTAAATTAAAAGAGCATTCTGTGCGTAATGGGATTTTACGCACAGAATCTCAATTTATAACCAGTTTTTTTTCATTGTAGTTGGAAGACATATGAAATTATGCCTTTAAAGTGATGATAAATTTATAATGTTTTGCGAGCATATAAATGTCCATGGGGGAAAAAAACAAAATTACACACTGTGGGCCAGTTTGACCGAGCATTTCGTTCATATCTCCAATTTGTTCCCCATAACCACAATTTCCAAAGGCTGCACCGGTCAAATATTTACTAAAACTTGTCCCTTCTCGTATGATGCTTTCCGGGATAAAAGATTCATCCTCATCAGACACACACCGCACCACTGAGCACTCCTTCTCCTCTTATTCCCCCGCGCACACGCCTTTGATTGATGGCCTTATTAACTGGAGTTCTTGTAAGTGTGACCGAGCTGATTAAAATGCATATGTTTGGAATAATACTCCGTTTAAGCAGCCAGGTCGGGGCGGTACCACCAGGCAGATTTATGTAAACCATCAGCTGGTGTCTGATAGGGACACGGGCTACGCAGGGAAATTGTTTTGGTTTTGCGCGTGGTATAATTGCGCAAAGCCGGTACGGAAAAAATCAGAAGAGGCGAATATCAGTCTCTCTAAAATTATGTTAACAGACTCCAAGGCTTGGTACTGATTTTTTTTAACAGTGTACACGATCGTCATCCAAAGCCGCGTCACAGTGTGCCAGAATGACACATTAAAGTGAAGCAAATTACAAGCACATTTACCCAGCCGCGCATATGGACCTCCATCTCCTTTCACTATAAACGATGCGGCTGCGTCCTCAGCGGCCTAATCTAGCATCAACATGCTATTTAATCGCAGGGAGATTGCATCTGACTGAGCCTCAAACTATGATGCCCCTCGTAGTTTTCGGGTATAACTCCAATTACATTTCCCGTATAAGAGCCTATTTATGCGAATTGGCTGAAAGGCTCCCCAGCTCCCACAGCCGGTACAAAGCGTTTTGATAGGGGCGGTGCAGTGCAGCTGTCCACCAGCAGCGCAATGCATTAAACACACACACATACGCACACACACACACACATTCACACACATACGCACACGCACACACACACGCACACACACTGCACAACGAAATGGATATGTGGCTGCTGCCGCCGCTGTTTAAATTGGATTACATCCTAAATTACAGCCTCTTGTCCAAACGCGAGGGGCTGGCGGAGGCGTGGATGGACCAATCACGCAGTAATGATGATGAATGAGAGATTAATGCGCATACAAGCAAGACAATTTGAGCCTTCGTCTGTTTAAATAGCCCTCCAATTCCAGTTGGAAACGGGGTCACGTTAAATCAATCGAGGGACGCGTGAAAGTCGTTTAGGCGGCGTCTTTATCAAGTTTATTTACGGCGCACAAGAGACAACCTATATGCAGCTGGAAAATGGCCCGCTTATACTTATGCGCCGTGCAAGAGGAAGGAAAACAGATGGAATTATGGCAGAATAAAACCTCATTTGTTATTTTTAAGAGGGACTGGGAGCTCTGAGTGTTATCGTTGTGCTTGTAGGCCCCGAAAAGGGAACACAGCGTTTTTGTAGCAGGAAAGTTAACTGAAAGACAACAAACCTGAATTTAAATTCTTGAGCCCAACGTGCCATAGAAAAAGGTGTTTCAATGCCACACTTGGCCAGAACAGTTCATGGATTTAAATATGTGTGAACCTCAGCAGCCACACAGCTTGTTTTAGGTTAAGATGCCACCAGAGCCAAATTTAAAAATATGCACTTTGTTGAATTAGGAGTAATTTAACCAAGTAAAACAGCTAAACAGACTGATGTTTTCTCTTCTATACTCCCACTTTATATTTCTGTGGCGAGATCCAGCAGTTTTTAAGAGGGATATGGCTTTTCAAAACACTTTTTTGACATTCACTGTGTGTTCTTTTCAATTTTACATTAATTTCCCAAAACTCTTCAACATAAATGTAGAGAAATAAGAGTTCAACAAAAATGAGAAATCAATAACTCTGTACAATTAATCTCTCTGCTACGTGAAACATGGATGACAAGTCATTCTTTCATATTCCAAGTGAGATACAAATACGTATTTGCTTCCATTGCAACACTTTAATTTGAGCATATAATTGTTTTGGCTGTGACCTCTCTGAA
Source organism: Lagocephalus sceleratus (assembly GCA_911728415.1). Classification (NCBI taxonomy): domain Eukaryota; kingdom Metazoa; phylum Chordata; class Actinopteri; order Tetraodontiformes; family Tetraodontidae; genus Lagocephalus; species Lagocephalus sceleratus. The sequence continues at coordinate 4,156,268 of CAJVRN010000087.1, read as the reverse complement.
AAAGGAAAAGAAAAAAATCCTGCTTTTCAGGGGACTGTAGCAGAACTCTCTCCTGAGGGAACTCCAGTATAGTTATCTGACTTGGATCTAGGGATTAGCTGAGTGTATGGATGATAAATGGCATAATCATGTGGAATTCAGACCTTGTAGGCTACCGTGTGCAGCCATAGCAACGTGCAGCAGAAGCACAAAGGCATTTAGGACCACGCTCGGCGGATTATGAGCCACAAGCAAAATTTTGATTTACGGATTGGGTGTGTAAACCAGCACACCCACAAATATTTCTTTCGTATAGGACATCTTCATATTTCACTCTGCTGTGTGGCCCTGATCCAGCTGGAAGCCTTCTTTTTCCAGCTGTGATTGATGGAGTAGCAAATGTCAGGAACGTTTGACACTGACTGTTGTCGCTCTGATCGCTTGGTGAAAGTTAGGATGGGGACTGTAATTTAATAGACTCATATAAGGAGAATAAATATATTATTAATAACAATACATTTTACAAATATGTGCACCAGAAATAGAAAAAGTGCAAGAGTATTTTTTTTAAAGTCTGATTTATCGAAGACTGATTATTTGAAATTATAAACTCTCAGAATATGTGAATATTCAGCAGAACCGAACAGTCAGACTTTTAAGATGTAGACTTTTTAAGGCTCTACACCTAAGCATCACCTGAACAACTTGTCAACAGGCTATTTATTCAGACAGTATTTAAGATAGTAATAAAGCCCTTTCAATATTATTCTCTCTGTACAACACAATGTAAAATCATGTCTTTAATAACTAATAATACACAGCTCACCTCATTATTCACAAACAGAAGGCATGATATAAAAAAAATCATGTTACATTCAAGGATGGGAAACTCGAGTTTTCCCTCAAGATGATCATATTGTTTACTCTGCAAACATTGTGCAATAATTTACATCACTTGATGTGTTGAAAGTGATATAATTGTGCTCATCTGGCACTAATTGTGTTCATTTTAAGGAGCTATTGTTTGTGTTTAAGCCCTGTGTGTGTTCATGTTTAAGTTATGCACCAACCAGGAGAAAATTCATGAAGTGCTGTTGACACATGCATGAGTACATTGTTCCTGCCTGTCAGTGAAGTAACCACAGGACTGTTAGTACATTCACCACTGAACTGTTCAAACTCCAAGTAGTTGTCTGATATGGGCCATGTGTAGAGAGGGGCCTCAACCACCAAAGCCTCTCCACAGCTGTATTCAGCTTTGTGATCATCAAGCAACTCAATTTTCATATCAGTGTTGCTGCTCTTCTCATACTAACAGACCACGCTACTTTGAGGAATACTGTTTAAAATGATTTAATAAGCATTTTTGCTTTAGAGGAGAGCATTATTATTTTACAAGCCCCTCATTCGCCAAGGACTCTGCAGCCCAGTCCAGTTCTTTCCACACCTCATTTTATTTTACTGCACGCTGGCCACTTTACTGTTCTTGTGCAACGCCAGCGGCTGGAAACGGCAGGAAAAACTGTGGCCCGTGCTTTCCCAGGGAAGAATCCAATCAAGGCAGAGAAAAAAAGCATGTTCCCACAGTCACGCCGAGTGGGTATCACTCAAAATACAGCGGGGATATTTACAGCGAGACTGGGGTTTATTTGACGTCATCTGCCGGGATCAGCTCGGGGGTTTGAAGTCAGCCCAGCGCGTTGGTGATCCGGCTGTGTGTTGGCTCTACTCCTTCCCGCATGTTTGCGTGTTTGTCCGTGACAGAGCACCTCGTTGCCGCAGTGATGTATCCTCATTATGTTCCCATTCCATGACCGTCACACCTTGCCAGTATGGCCCTCTCCTGGGAGAACGAGGTGCTGGGGCTTCCACATCTTTCTCTCTCTCTCTGTTTCTTAACAGCCAATCTTTCTCACTCTGTCATCTCTCTATTTTACAACTTGCATTCAGTCTGAATTGCTGAGTTGCCCAGGTGATCAGCACAGCTTCAAACCAATGACACATAGTTTGTTGAATAATGACACTACATTTGAACAAGAATATTCTTATTCTGACATTTCAAATCTGCATAAAAGTGTATATATAGAACAAACACCCTTTAGGTGCATCGTATGTTGAGATGAAATTAGCCAAACTATAGAAAAGCTATCAAATTTGCCTAGAATATGCACTTTTTTGGCACTTTAAATATTTGGAGTTGCTCACGTTGACACATTGTTCATGTGGCTTATGCATAGGCAATAGGGCCATTTTATATTCAAATGCAGTGCGGTTTACCAACCCCATGTCTTTCAGCAGAGGAGCACGGCTATCTGCCTCCAGAGCAATCGCTCAGCATATTCATGTCCTAGGAGTTCCCCAACAGTGAGTCTATGTCAAGAGCCCCTTGGCGACAGTCCCCTGGTGATGAAGCAAGTCTGGACCACTCTGGGTCATATCAACCCAAGAGTAAAGCTGCTTTTTTAAAATATTCTTTCAACAATGGGAAGAAGTTGTCTCCTCTATCTTGCACAACCAAGATGAGTAACAGTTCGGTGTGTTTGTTTATGATAATGCGTCCTTTGGAGCAGATACCTTTAGAAAATTCTTATTATCTTATCTTGTGAAGTGCGTTTTAATGTGCAGTGTTTGGAGCCAAGCAAAAGCAATAGAGCTAAGATTTCAGCATGGGAAACAAGAAAAAGGTTGTTTGCTGTTAGAAAAGGGGGGTTAATAGTTTCTACTTAGTGCCTTAATGGATGCTTTGAATGGACGATCATTCCGTATGGCTAAAGGAAGACCCCGTGTATCTATAAAGTTGTTACAGTTGGTAATAGATTGTATATGCAGGGTGCATCATGTCGTGATGCAGTTTTTTGTCAAGCAGTCAGCAGCTGGTGAAAAGACATGGATGAATAGCATCGTTTGATGTGTTACACCGCCTGGTGGACCGGCAGTGTCTCCAGTTGCTGGCTCGCTCCCCGCGGAAGGAGGGGGTCTTGTTAGGAAGAGAGGAGTAAAGGGAGTCCTTGTTTTATACAACTGTTAGTCAGTGATGTTTACAAAAGGCAAAAGTATTAAAAAAGGAAGAAAAAAAGCAAGAAAAAGGAGGGGAAAATGAACCATAAAGTAGAACAGGACAGACTGTGGGAGCAGGGGTTCTTCATCTAAGAGGGGAGGAAGGAGTATAGGGTTTATGGTGATGTTCTGTTTGTGATGGCTGTCTGCTGGATGAAAACAGGGCGTCTTTAGCTCCTTGTGGGTTAATGGAACTTTTATGAGTTTGTCCTGCAATCATGTAACCCCTGGTGTCTCCTTTCCTCTCTGTTTCTCTGTCCTTTTTTCCTCTGCTCTCTTTTCCCCCCTATCATGGGGCAGATCAGAGGTGAGCCGCTCCTGTCTTTCTGTAAACACTTTGCTATTATGCTCTCTCCCTCCCCTCTCTCTCTCTCTCTCCCTCCGGCCCAACTTTATGAGGAGGAACCAGTCAGGAGATGGGGGGTGGAGGTAAGATGGTGGTCAGACTTGGTTTACATTAGGTAAAGACTTGTTTAGGCAGTGGTTAGTATCTCGAGGTGGGAAGCGTAGACAGCAGTAGTATAATGGCGACATGGAGGCTTTTAGAGTTGTTTTTTTTTCCTTCTTCTTTAAAGGGGCCTTGACAGAGGTGGCACTCTGCTACTGAGGGACATTCTAAATTAAAAAGTTGTCTCAAGATTTGGATCTAATTCGACCTGAAGATGACTTGCTATGACTTTTGATGATACCAGATCCAGAATGCAGGTCATTTTAAAACCTGGACTTATGTCACTGTGGAGATACACCCAAAGCCTTAATTTTTACCATGTTGAAACACTAAAAAACACCCCAGTTCATCTAAAACAGAGCACTCTCCTGCTGGAAGGACAAAACTGGTTGTGTAAAATGATAAGGTGCATAACATGTAATAGAGGTGGGGATTGATGGAGCTCAGTGCTGAAAAAGTGATGGGAACCTGGTCACTTTCTCCACCATCATAAAACACAGCTGAGGAATGAGCGACTGCAGACCGACGGCAACTTTTAATGCCCTGCCATGACTCACAATGACTGTCTGTAATGAGTTTTATTCACTTCCATCATTTGAGTGTCGATTGCAATCATGGGGCTATCTGAGAGGCATGATTGACGGAAAGGAGTTAGATGTGTGAGGCGGGAGACTGAGACAAAGAGGGACAGAGGGAATGTGGACATGGATGATCTGTAAGTCGTGAGTAATTTCCAGATAAATTGAGAAAATCCCTGAATCGGAATAAAAAGAGGAAAACTTATCAACAAGACTGAAAGCCTTTGTGCCTATATCTGTAAATATTACATAAAACCTTAAGATGACAACAAAATGTTCTCCAACTGACATGGCCACTTAAGTCGCACTGAATGAATTTCTTCTAATTGTTCTGACAACACCACATATCTTTTGTACATCAGTGGGTTTTAGGTTTGCATAGTCATCCACTGTAAATATCTAATTAAATTGACCCCTTTAGAATCCAGAACTATGTTTGCTCTACCTTTGCATTTGACGTGTTATTTTAGGCCCAGAGATGTTCTGTTACTTGCAATATTGAATTAGTCAACTGCTTCTTTTGCATGCAAACAAGCTAATTATCAACAATATGTACATAACCACAAGATATACTCGATTTCAAATTGTAGCTGCAGGTCATAACAAGCTGTTTGTACCAACTGACTTATGAGATCATTGTGTGTGTATGTGTGTATTGGGGGGGTTGATAGGATCAATGAGCTTTAGAGAATGGATAGTTCCTTCTGTGTTGACAAGGCCAAGGATAATGCACAACCTCATCATTTAGTTCTTTCTAGAGGCTTTAATCTGTCCCTTTTTTTCCCCTGTGTTTCAACACTACAGCTAGCTTCCATATGAATTTTCTGTCCCATGTGTTCCACGGTCACATGGAAACTTTAGCAAACATCTTGTTAAAACACATGCTGTAGTGCTGCCTGAAAGCGCATGTGCAGGACAGATGTTGAAATTAAACTGGGTTCATCGAGGTATTGATTTGAGCTCAATAAGGCAATCATCTGCTGGATAGTTACATTAGGAAGACATGGCACACACATTTTTCTTTATAATAGGAAGGGAATATTAGTAGATTTCATAGGGTACCCACCAAATTTCTCTTTGATAAACGGTGCTCAAAAGGAAAGAGGAATGCCGGAGAGAAAGTTCAAGAGGCGTGGAGCTTCCTTGGACGAGTTGAGACTGACAAAGCTTACAGGCTTCATCCCAATCTATCATGCTTACCTGTGACAGTGACAGAGCTTTTTCTATTCTAATAAAGCTTGTCCTCGCTATATTTACCTGCTTACCACAGTCCAGCGCTCAGGGGCCACTGTGACTTGTCTCCCCTTTCCTGTGCGCACGTAGGAAAGACAGATAATGGTGACTTAGCAACTGGACGCATAAACAATATGCAGATTCAGCAGCGTCAATGCAACATGGCATGAATGCAAATGTATTTGCAGGCCCCAGCGAGGAGTTGTCACAGAGTGTGTGTGAATGTGACAGAAGGAGAGGACTAGATGAGGATTCAGTGTCAGATTAGGGATGACAGCCAAGAATGAGGAATCCCATCATTCCATGTCCAGAGAGTGCACCATTCAGGCTGTCAGCAGGAGCTTGGGCTGAAGCTGGGGGCAGCAGGCCGTGCCTGCTTATGGCCTGATGGATGATACTACAGGATGCAGGGGGCACCCTGGATATTCACCCTCTGCTGTCCAAGACCAGAGATGAGGATTCTGATATTATTCTGCACCTCTGGTTTTTCCTTTTATTGTTCTATTGAACCATCCAGGATGGACAGAACCGCATTGATGAGCACGGACGTTTTATGGTTTCCCATATAGACGGTGCTGAGTAGTTTTCCACAACTATCATTGAACTGCTAAGTCCCAAAGCTGCAGCCTCTTTTAATAGAATGGCATAATAACTATCCATCAATTAAGCCAGCCAACCGTATATCTCCCTCCTGACACCCACAGCCAATCAGCTCTCTCGATATTTGAGGGATAATTTGTCACAGTCAGCAGCTTCCCTCCCATTTTGCCCTTTCCCTGAAGTGAGTGTTATTGTCATTCCAAGTCTCCGAGGATAGGTTTATCATTCCTGCTTAGGACGGCACAGGGACGTGTGACACGTACGCAGAAATGCACAGGGGTCTTTAAACCCACAACAACTACTCTGAGAGCTTGTGAGCCTTTTTATGAGTATTTTCATTTTGCTCCCCTTTCACCACGTTCCCCTCATATACTGTATAATGATGTCTGTATGTGTGTGTGTGTGTGCGTGTGTGCACTGCTTCTCTCCGCGCTGCCCTAAACGAACCAATTATGGGTGTTTATGTAGCCTTAATGCATGTAAGCGTCAGGAGAGAAACATTGCACCGCTCACCACCTAATCAATGAGGCCTTGCATGCTACACAACCACTCCTTTCTCTTCCCTCATCCCTCCTTCTTCCCCAGTCCTGACTCCAATTTTCCCTTCTTCCCTTCCTTATCGCTTTAATTAGCAAGAGACACGAGTAAAGCATCAGGTCAATTGGCCATGAAGAGATCTTTAAGGCAGGCAAGGTGAAGCAATTGAACCAACACTAGCTGCAGTTTAGCATACTTATGCAGCTAAAATGTGGAGCAACTTCAGGTTCTGATATCGACGAAGGATTTAAGCAGGTTGCTGCAATTTACCGAAGACCAAGCAAGCAGTTTTGAATTTCAGAGGAATTTCCCATCATCATAATAGGGCGGCCTTTCAAGGTCACGTGAATGGTTTTGTTGGTGTTTGTGGATTTGTCTGTCGCCCAGGGTTCGTTTTTCATTTGAAGTCATTACAGTCCCAGAGGCCAAACACCTCTGGAGAGGTCGTTGTCAAACACACCGTCCTCCCACCGTGGGCCGGGCCCCTTCGCTCTGCTCTGACCTGTGGCCCGAAGAGCCACCAACCAGCCCAGTGGCAGAGACGAATGTAGCTCAGGTGGGAGATGCAAAACCCCTGGGTACTTAGGGCCCACCCTGGTGGGTCCGATAGGGCCGGAGCCCTGCTGTTGACAGCAATGTTTATTTTCTGGGTCCGGCTCCTGGTGGAACCTGGAAGGTGATGGATACTCATGAAGGATGATGACCACTCTTCCAGAGAGAATAATTTATTTAATGAAGACCATGTGACTGTGCGCAGTGTGATGGATAGAGTGCAAACTATTGTTATTATTCACAGGCGACAGAGGGCAATTTTTTTTTATTTTGGTGGGGGTGAAAATAAAAAACAGAAGGGCAGTGAATTGAAATTAACACAAGATGATGAAGTATGAAAGGTTCAAAAGAATAATAAAAAGAAAAACATTGCACAGAACAGTGAATAAAGCCAGAAAAAAAGCAGATATTACAACAAAACAAGATAGAAAATCCCCCACCGACAAAGATTCTGTAATGAGGACATCATAATTATAATTAGCTGCACGCTGTCACTGTGACATGTTCTACGCCGACCTGCTGTCTCCCACAGAACCACCTTGGCTAATGAACCTAAGCGGAGTCAATGACTCAGGATGGGGGTGGGGTGGGGGGGGGGTGTAGAGGGTGTTGTCTACAGGACAGGGAGACTTGTTTGGGCGTTGTATTGGTGTGCAGACACACGTGCCCCTGCTAAATAGCCTGGCTATTAAATCTGGGCTGTGTTACTGCAGCAGAAGGAGACAGTGGCTTGTTACACACCACTGAGTCTGCTCTAATACCTGCGACAGCCCACTGACTAATTTAGCCTCATGCCACTTCATGTGGGCTTGATATGAATCACGGGCTGCGTGGAACAGCCTTACCTCCCCTCCCAGTGCTGTGACCCCACCACTATTAAAAAAAAAAAAAAAAAAGAGTCATTTACTCAGGAGGAGGATGCACCAGCAGTCCCAGCCGTGAGATAATGAACGCTGCTGGCTCGTGTATTTATCACAGGAGTAGGTAATCCGAGGCTTCTGGAAATATTTTAAACGGGGTACGTGAGCTGGGGGTGGGGGCGATTATTGTCTGATAGGGGACCATTTAGCCCAGGTTTTATTGATGTTTCCATTCTGGACTGTATGATTTCAATCTGACTGCATGTCGAATCGTGTTCTCTAATTAGGAACAAATTGAAGACGCAGACGCTTAAAATGACATCCAGCATCATTTATTTCTCACTTTTTTTTCATTCATTTGTTCATTTCTTTCATTTTTTTTTATCCCAAAGTAGTTGACGGGGGAGAACCCATGCCCAAATATTGTCTCTTCCATTCTGGAAAATCCCTCTATCAGTTATCTGATAATTAGCAGGAGGATTTTGAGTTTGACGCGCTGTCCGGGCAATTTAGATTCGACAATCCAAGAAAAAAAAAAAAAAAAAAAAAGCTGCTGACACAGCAGAGCGGTGTGGCATTCTGGTATGGACGCAATTCTCTGCGGTGCGTCTGCTGTCCTGCCGCTGGCAGCCTGGCTGAGAGGGCGAGGCTTTCTGTCTCAGACCGGCTGGCTCAGGACTCGCTCGGTCTTCTGGTCGCCCGCATCTCCCTTCAGACGTCAGAGCAGGCCGGTCTCACCAATGTGCCTTTACAGGCCGCTTTCATGTGCCCTTTAATGAGGAAACCGCCGGCTTAGCAGCCTGCTATAAACAACAGGCAAATTAAAACACCCAGATATGAATCAGCTGCATAAGGCGGCAGGTCGGGGACAGAGGCGTCACTTTCTTTAAGGGACATTTGGGAACGCCATTGTCTTGTCTGCCAAAGCTGCTGGTGCTATTGAAGTTTAAATCCGCTCAACTGAGTGTGGCTTTTTTTTCCACGACAGAGGGTGAATGATGTCAACCGCCCTTCGAGCACGAGGCGAGCTTTTCTCCACGCGAAGGTAGCCGTCGACAGCACGCAGACAAGCGCGGGCTCCCCGAAGAACAATAACAGAGTGAGTCACGAGCCCCGCGGACGCAACCCCTGCCACCAACGGCGGCTCACCGCAGTCTGCAACAACTGCGGCTGCCTCATAGACAACTGCGACTCCATAAAATGTCTCACAGAAATATCGGCCCAAGGGGGAAAACTGGAAATAAAACCAAAACCACGTTTGTGTCTTTTTTTTCTTTTTTTTTCCCCCCACTGACTGTCATTTCATTGTGATGATGGAAATAAGGGCATCATTCTGAGATTATTTCACCCCACTGACGTTGAGTCTTATATGAGCGTCTGCTGGGCAGCTCCACAGTTATCATGAAATCACTGTCTGGTGAAAAGCAACCACAGAAACTCTAGACGAAACGTTAGGCGATGTTAAGACTGTGAAAAACGCATCTCGTGTTGTTTTTACTTCAGATGAATAATGTGGTTGCTTCAGATCATAATTCTGTATTTGTGTATTTTCCCATTATTTTCACAAACGACACCGGACAACCCGAGTGGCTTTTTGGACACAATGCTGGGAAAGGATCAATATTTCTGTTTGGGTTCATTAATTCTACAAACATAGCCATTCTTTACTACTTCTACTTAAAAAAATAAAGAAGTTAGAAATAAATATATTAGATACTATTCCAGTCTATGTAGGATCACAGTAGAACATTACGCATAGAACATATTTTATTTTATCCTACAGTGTAACTAAAGATGGTTTTCTCAGAAACCGAATGTACAACATATTAATACTTTGACAAAAATACTACTATAGACCCATTTGTATGTACATTATGTGCAGCATATTTGTTCCAAACATTGAAGGAAAAAAATATTCTTAATTTACTCTCTGAGGAGACAAAAATTAACACAGACCCACACAGATCTACAGAACATAGAAAATACCATACTTTTTTTTATCAAACGTACAAATTGTCAGTGGGAAAAACATTATGGTTGGAAAAATCATAATAATAAACACTAGAAATAAGAGATACCCTGTAATATATTCTGTAACAGTTATCAAAAATTAACTGGTGCATCGCTCTGCGATGTCCACAATACAAAACACATTTCACAGTATTTCAGTGGAGGAGCAGAATTGGTTAAACCAGTGAATATCGGAATAAAGTGCAACTAAGTTACTGGAATACAAGACATTATCAGTCCAGCTTCATGCCGGGGAACACTGAAGTAAAGCTCACTTCTTGGCTACTTTTAGGTGAATGTAGTGACACAAACGCTCTTACATAGTTCCGACAGAGAATTTAACATTTGCACAGACAATAACAGATTTTTTAGGGGGTTAGGAGTCTGAATGAAGACTGCATTGCCCTTAAAAACCTACATATTATTTGCATCAATACACATAAATGTGAACCTCCTCCTCCTACTCCTCATTTTCAACTCTGGCTTTACAAAAGCTAGACACAGATTGTGTCTCTAGATACTGATCTAAGGTCAATTTTAGCATTTCCACCATGCAGAGGAAGACCTTTGAATAGAAAATATGAATCGGCTAATGCGTTGAGGGGACACGTGTCGACATACAGTATGTTAATTGGGTCGCAAATCTGCGGCTGAAGCCGAGCCCTCAGATTCTCCTGAGCATGGTGGGGATAAGGGGCACTGGGGTGTGTGGTTGGTGCATATGACTGCATGTATTGCAATAACCACCACACCCCCCCCTTCTCCATTCACTGGCCTTCCTCCTCGCGTAGGAATTGGAAGACAGATGAGAAGTCCTTGTTAGCGTAGCCACGGGAGCACATAACTCGGAAGATCTGGTGGGCGAGGGAACCCAGAGGGATGGGCGTCTTCGTGTTGGTGGCGGTGTTCTGAGCCAGACCAAGATCCTAGGAACAGAGGCGCAGATGAACATAATCTGTCTGTGTTATACGTCAGACAGTGGCCGTTTTTGAGCTTTATGGTAGAAATACCGAGGTTGATGTATGCGGAACACATGTTGAGAGGGTATTAACAGATACCCAGATGGACTAAAGAATACAAGGACAAAGAATGACCCAGTTAATGCAGTGACAGTAAACTTAAGTGTGAAACACAGATGGGATGTTCAAGAGAAGGACATAAAAAAGACAAAAGAGCAGTTAAAGTGACACAGAGCTAATTACAGGGTGGAGACTTTGGAAAAAAAAGAGGAAAGAAGGAGTAGCAGTTATTGTATGATTTGTCTTTTTAAAAACAGATTTAATGATTTGAGTCACACATCCGGTGAATTACATTAAAACATTTGCGGCTTCCAGTTTCTCAAATGTGCTCGAATGGTTGGTTTTGTCGGGATGGATTAAAGCTGAGGTCAGTTTTTGGTTGAGATGTGCTTTCGATGAGTTACCTTCGCCATCAGAGTGGTTCCAAAGCCTCCTTGGTAGTTGTTGGCTGAGGGAACTCCCTCCATCACACCTGGGACTGGATTGTACGTATCGCTGGACCAGCAGCGACCCGAGGACATGTTGAGGATCTTTGTCAGCAGCTTGGGATCCAAACCCAGTCTAGGAAACAGGGGAGAAGATTGCGGTTGTCAGTAGGGATGTGAATATATTATTCAGGCTCTAGAATATGAAAAAAAGACCCTATAGCTAATATTCTAATCTACAGCGTCTTGACAACTAGATGCGACCAAAATCATGGTAAATAATTTCAAAAATGACTCTAAGAGGAACATGTTGGATGGATGAGGGGCAGGTGGTGATTGCCGTGACCTCCTCTGAACCTTATGCTTGGCTGTAACCATTCCTCAGTGTTAATGGCTCAGGGCTTTGTAATGCTGGCTAATGCAGTATTGATGTTTACCAGCACATCTATCCTTTATCATCCCTCTATCATGGAAGAGGAAAGAGAAATGGTTGAAGAGTAGCAAAGCCCCGCAGAAGGAGACATAAACCTTGTTTGGCAATGCAATTGCAAGTGTACCGTCTTTGTGTTGTTGCCCTACATTGCTCCAACCTACTTTAATATGAAAGTCAACAAATCTCCAGGCTATGAAGAGAGCAAGTAAATGAGACAGAACACATGCAGACAGAAGCCGGGAGTAAAACAAAGTGCCAACCATTACAGTGGAGAGGGTGTAACTATAGTGTCTGTGTAGTACAGCTTTTGTATATTAAGGGTTTAAAGGCCAGTATAAAGTCGACCACATCAAGCCCTGGCTGCTTCAGTTTGCTGTTTCTTACAGGCCCATAACTCTATTCTGCTCTCAATATGACTGTTAAACCATCATAGGTCCTTAAGGCCAGCAGCCAGCCTCCCTCCCTCCCTCCACCTGGCTCTCATTCTGCCATTACTACCACAGCTTTTATTAGCTGTCTACTAACTAATTAAGAATGGGAATTGCATTTTAACTCTCTCTGCAACTCTCCCTCCTCGCCTTACCCTCGGTTACTCAATACCAATATTAAACAGAAATATTTGTCGAAGTACAGTGACATGTTGTAGTGTGTGTCTATACACACTGCCTATATATAATTAATAGCTTTGAGTATCTCTTCACCATTCTGCCTCTTTTCTCCTCTGCCTCATCCTCCCTGCTGACACCTCTCTGTCTCAGGACTCTGGGGGACATATGTTTGACACAGCGCACAACCCCCCACAGCCCCCCATATCTCTACACATGCACACACACACACACACCAGCAGGCAGCCCCTCCCTGCGTTCTGGGTCAGCAGCTGAAAAGGTTACTGGCTGAGCTACAATAAAGCGCGTCCGAGCGCGCGCATCATTTGTTATAGCGACCAGAGACTCTGACAGGGAGCTGTTGTCCTCTGTTAACGATAAATCAATGAAGCCACCCCCCCCCCCTTGCTCCTGTCGTGCACACGCGGCCACTCGTGAACGCACGACCGCGGTTATTAGCCGGAGCGGGAGCGGTGTTGCTCGCCTGTGGTAATTTGCGTGGAGAAGAGAACATGTCACGCTTTAACAAGATTGACATGGATAAACACACAAAGACACGGATGGAGAGAGGAAAGCGATGCTGTGCAATGCTGCTGTGGACTAAAGTAATTCAGGAATAAGACAGAGGGATAAAAATAAAAGGATGTCGGGGGAGGTGGAGTTCATTTGCTGCACTGGTTTCTTCTGTCTCTTTGATGAAAATGGAATACTTACGCACTAATGTGCTCGCATACACACAATTATGATTGCATTCATGAAAGTCACATACACACATTTATCATCTAAGTTGAATTAAAACAGACTTGCATGTCAGAGTTCCCAAGTGCAGTAGGTTGAGTCACCTGTTGTCTTCTAAATCCGATAAAAAAAAAAGGGCCAGAATAAGAGTGTGTGCTTGTATTTCAATGACCGCAGGCCTAGTATGCATGAATGAGTGCAGATACACGGGCATGCGAGGCCAACCTTAAGCTGTAAAAATCTCATATACCATTCCTGGGCCAATTGCTGTCTCTCTTCTTCTTCTCCCCCTTTCATCTTCAAGTGCATCGTTAAAAACCAACCCTCCCTCCGTCTCTCGCGCTCTCTCTCTATCCGCAGTCTCTTATCCTCCTCTTTCAATAACTGCTTGACTGCATTCAGATATTACAGAGGGTGAAAAGGAGGCAAGGGGAAGGGGGGTGAAGGGATTAAAAGAAAAGAATAAAACAAGGAAGTAAAGCAAATAAGGAGGATGAGAGGATGCGGGAAAGGCAGAGCATGTGTGCGCTCATAATTGTCATGCGTGGCCATTCCTTGCCCTAAGAGAACGTCATGCTCTGCTGGAGACGGCTTCAGCTTCCATTCTGGATCAACAAATTAGCTCCATGAACAGAGCGGTGTGTGTGTGTGTGTGTGTGTGTGTGTGTGTGTGTAGACAGCCTGCCTGTCCGTCTGTGTGTATGCAAAGAGGAGTGGGCTCACACACGTACTTCTTAAAAGTGTAACTTTATCAACCAGCGTGATAAAATGGGACTACCTTTTCAGGTAAACTGGACCAGGATGCTGTTTTCTACATGACAGCTGTGTTACACACATCTACACCTTAAAAAAAAAAAGACACAATGCAGCATGGGAGATTGATTGGTGTATGTTCTCTGACAGTCTTTGCCAAAAGTTAAGAGAGGGCTCTTAAGAGAACAAACATCGAACCACACACTCAATCAAGGCTGAAGAGGGTCAAACCGCAGGGATATAAAAAGTGCTTTACATTTAAACAACAATATTATGTCTATATTCTGGCATATATTACGATGATGCGCCCGGTGAGTAGAAGTCGTTGTATTTCGGCCGAAACCTGCTGTCGCCGGTGTCCGCGGATGTAAATCTGCGCCGATGTGCGTGCATCAGAGACACTGTGGCAATGTATAAATCTGTGTTGCTCCCTTAATGCCTCCATATTTCAGCAGCCTAGTGGGGGATTTATGTGTTACTACTCATGCCAATTTTCTTCCTCTGTCTCAGCATAGATAAATCAGCCGTACTAGCACAGCTGCAGAGTAATTCACACACTCAGACATACACATACATGAGAAAATTCATGAGTATAAGGAAGAACTGCATACAAATGAAGTGTGAAAAATACAAATACTGAAAGGAATATATTCCTGGATTACATTCTAATAACGAGATGTGTTTGTCGGGCATTAACAAGGTATTCCAGGTCCTGTGATAATCGGTTTGGTCTAAATAGGAATACTTCATATCCCATCATTCTCAGCTTCCTGTCCTAAGAGGCTCTGTGCTACAATGAAGCATGATGAATGATGGGACTTGGAGGTGACAGGGTAGTGGCAACATGCTGGTGAAAGCTCAATCAGCAGATGTAAATCAGAGTCTGTGGCTCCACCTCCTCATCCATCTCTCTGACTCGGGGCTGGGCTGACCCCTTCACACTTTCATAAACTACACATATGTATGCACATGTTTGTACTTCTATCATTAAAGGTACTTTCATTGACATAATGCCATTCCTGGCCCCTACCCCTAAGAAATAACATTAACCTTAGAGCCAAAATATTATTGGTTTGCTGGTAAAATACGTATTCTGGTCCTCACTTTGTAGAATGTACAAAAAAAATACACAAAAACTTACAGCGAAGAACTAAACAATTGCCACAGATGCAGCCAAATCAGTGAAATCTATTTACTTGTATAGTGACAACTATATATGTAAACTGTGCAGGTCAAAGACAAATTAATGTGTAATTTGTGCTGCCTTTATGATAATCATGCATCTACTCTTGATAACAAACATTTAAATACTTCTCTAAATCATAAACAATATACCATTTTCATCATTTGAAATGCAGGTGTGTAATTTTACAATCAAAAAGACCATACTTCACATTTACAATGTGTGTGTGTGTGTGTGTGTGTGTGTGTATGTGTACACATCTACTGTCTCACCCTTGCTTTTCCTCAACATAACAGGTCAGAAGAGCGTCAGTGAGTACCTGACTCCAAGGTTCATGGTCTCTGCCGTGCCAATCATCCCAATTGCCAGGAGCATGTTGTTGCAGATCTTAGCTGCCTGGATGGCAGAAACAAAATGTAAATAGATAAATTCACTTTGGAAACGCTTCTCTACAAACTCTACTGAACTGTTTTTCTCAGAAACGTATTCAAATTTGTGGTCCTTTAAGTGTGAAAATGAATTGATATATTTTATTGATTCCACAGGTTCCACAGTTGACTGAAAAGCACGTCTTTGTTCTATTGGGTTCTAAGACTTTACCTGACCCGTCCCGACCTGTCCACAATAGACGACATTGGCTCCCATGCAGGTGAGCAGCTCCTGGGCAGCCTGGTATTCCTCCTCCACTCCACCAACCATGAAGGTCAATTTGGCCAAACTGGCAGCTCCAACCCCTAAAGACAGATCACACCTTCAGATGCAGCAATGCCATTAACACATGACTCTAGCATATGTACTGATGACACGAACCCAATGTAACGGTTTATAAAACTGTGTAACAGCGCGAATAAAGGACTTAAAATAACATTTTTAACGCAGCACAACTGAATACATTAACCGCTTTATTTCAATACCCTCAACTGTGTCTATAAGGTAAGACTCGGGGTGTGTGTGTGTGTGTGTGTGTGTGTGTGTATGTGTGTGTGTGTGATGAACTTATAGCGGGACCGACGTGTTAAGTATTGGTGCACCAGAGGGACGGAGGTATCTTTAAAAGCTGATTGTTGCCATCATCCACTGCACAATGCTCTTGGGAATGCTTGCCTTTTGTCTTGTCATGCTCACTTTCTCTCTCTCTCTCACACACACAGCTGTGACCCCCCCCCCCCTCACAAACACCCACCCACACAAGGGTATCAGTGACAGGCGTGAGGGGTAATTAACTTTACACTTTATCATGTTCAATTAGGCATCCCTCCCCATGCCTGATGGCTTAAGAAGCGTGCCATGTTGTGGGAGGAAACACCACCGCCACTCCACCTTCCAACACTCCACAGGGACATTAATACTCCAAAAAAAAGCCTTACAAAAGCCCTATAAAATGGATTTGTACCTGGCCTGAATGAATACATTTTAGTCACAGTGTAAAAACTGAAGCCAAGAATGCATCAACTGCTATTTTATATAACAGTTGATTCATTCTTGGCTTCAGTGATAGAGTAGTGTGACTCTTTGGTATGGACCCTAATGCAAATGCCAAAGTACCTTTATTCATTAAAGGCTGAAAAAGCAGCATTTTATTCTCCACACGATGAAGGTGATCCTTGTGAGTCTTTCATGGCAGAAACAAATTGGTTTCATTAAAACTGTTGTCTAGTTGTAGGTCAAATTACAGAGTTACCTAGCTCATTATACTTTTAAAGCCTTCAGCCCTTCGATCCTGTCACTTATGAACTGCAAGAAAGGCAGACTCAGAGACACAGGATACCAATGGGTGGACCAACGTCGACAAATCCAATTTCTTTTAAAGGCCTCTTAACAATGAAAGACTAATTACGTCACTGTTAATAATTAAAAGAGGATTGTTAAGGCCATAACAACTGAAATCACAACATTAAAATAGCAATAACAGAGGAGAGGAGACTCCCTCTATGGTTGCACATCACATATGCATTAATATAAATCCATTCTTCACCTCTTTTCTTTAACTGGTGTCAAGTGTGTGTTGAGGCCAGCACACCATATTTGTATGTGTGTGTCATTGCTGAACTGTCAGCAGGTCATTAGTGCCACATAATGAAGTCCGAAGTCTGCGCAGCGGCAGCTGCCTGTGGACACACGCTTAACATACGGCAGCTCCGCACACAAATCATGCGCACATATGGTCTACAGAACATGGAGCATGATGGATTATTTTAAAACTCACTTTTTAAATAGGAGTATAATGATATTATTATATATTAATTGAATAACAGTAGTATTCCATGATTATATGGAGATTAAGAGTGAAAACACACATACATACACACCTACACACAAGCAGTAGTGTGACAATTGTGCTGGTTCATTAGTGGAGATCACTGTTCACGGGCGACTAAAGAGAAGATTATTGATGACGCAGTCAAAGTCCTGATCAATATATCTTATGTCAGTAAAGGAGGGGGAGTGGGACAGAAGACAGCAAGGGAGGGAATGAAGTAGAGAGTCAACAGAAGAGCAAGAAAAACGATCTTCCTCGCCTTACCTCCCAGTTTCCCTCCCAACTCTCCGTCCCTCAAATTAACTAATCACCCATAATAAGCTCTTATGATCTGTAGTGGATTTCTATCGACAGTGACAAGAAGGTGATGGAAGACGCTCGCTGGTGGAAAAATAACACATCATTAGCATAAAAATGTGCACACATGCAAAAGTTGGAGGTATCAGACTGTTCATTATGCACAGGAAAAAGTGCATTTGTGTTTCTCTACAAGAGGGTCCATCTGTGTGTGTGTGTGTATCAGAGAGAAAGAAGGAGATGGGGGGGCATTCCTTTCTGGACTGGTCCTGTCAGAGACGGATTAAAGAGGAATTCTAATGAGGGTACCAGAGCGCTGGGTTTGCCTGGCTCATCCATCCCAGTGGGAGTGACAGTCCTGGATCGTTAGCGCTGCACAACTACACAACGCCCCCTGGGGGGGGCAAGGCAAGGAAGGTGTGTGTGTGTTTGGGATGCGTGGGGGTAAAAGTGCAGGATTAAACAAAATGAAAAATATAGAAGGATGTAAATATTAGAAAGGCACAGAATGGGTAAAAAAAGGGAATACAGTATACAATAGAATGTAAACATCATGTACATACTGATTCAGCAATTGCTTTTGCATAGCAAAGTGGAGAATCAACGATCCAGCATTTTATTAGTTTATATCAGAGGCCAGGTTCTGTTGCATCTTTTGCTTTCATTATTTCCGACTACATTCATATAGTTTAGTTTAGGTCAAATATAGAATAATCCTCCACCTTAGAAAACTTGGGTACTGGCTTCACTGTTGCTTAAGAGATCTATTCAGATTGATATTTAATCCTTTGACTCTGATTAATTCATATAGATGACAATACTACTGAAATTAAAATTTTAAATCTGAACGATCATTACAATGAATACTTGAATAGTGAATTCAGATTAATGACAATAAAAGTAACTTACCTCACTTACGTGCAGTAAGGTAGTGGGTTTATAATGTTAACAGGCAAACTGCTCAGGCTGCCGTCACCATTACAATTACAGCCAAGGGCAAAACTCAAACATTATAACAATAAAAGTTTATATCTACCGGGCAAGTCAGACACATCATTCTTTCTCAAGTGAATTTAAAAAGTTTGAATCAGTAGAATGACAGTGGTGTGATGGGAAAATGTGCCTTTTGGGTGAGCATGTGTGGTCCATGTGCCACTAAAAGTTATTTCCATTAACAGACAAATACGTGAATGTGTTCATCATGTCTTCATCTGATCAGCTCCTTTAAACTGTTTGGGTTAATAAGATAGCAATCAACAGAGACAGATGCTCTGCAGCACAATTTGCTAACAGACATTAACTGTGACAGTGAAACTGTGGCTGTGGAAGCTTGAGAAGATCAGAGAAGCCAGCTCGGTTTGCCCTGTTTGTACTGAACACTAAATTCATTAGCACGTCTTTCATTACACAAAAAAGAATCAACCAGAGCAATTCACGACGGCCTTATAACCTTTTAAACGGCTGCCTTTGATGTGGCGCGTCTATGTTCAAAACAAGCGAGTATCTGTATGTGTGTGTGCATGTGTGTACCAGGAACAGGTGGAGATCCAAGAGCCGGCTGCCTATAAGACGTCCGTTTGAGATTCTGGGGCCGTTTCTCCGGGTTACGAGCAGCATGTAAACCAGTAGGCACTTTTTATTGGCGGTGGGCTTAAATTAAACTGCGGCGCATTTGAGAATATGAGGCTGTGCAAACAACACTAAGTCACACACACACAGAAAAGGGGATGTCTATGGTAATGAATGACGCATTTGACAAAGTGGTCCAACCCTGGGGGTGTTTTTTGCCCTAGAGGACATATGTAAAAGCACTCATCATCTATAATATGTTGGAGCTCTTCTGGATGTTGTATTTTCTTAACAGGTAATGTAACTGTTGCCATTATTAGAATAAATTAATTTAGGAACAGGCATTTCATATTATACCTTAACACACAAATTTAAATGAGCAACAATATACTACCCTGTCTGTTATATTTAAAGATGCACATGTGTCAGGATCATGCACAAGCTCTGTTGCAATCATATTATACATAATTCAATTTAGGCATAAAGGCCTCAATTCCCTCACTTACGTGCAGTAAGGTAGTGGGTTTATAATGTTAACAGGCCAACTGCTCAGGCTGCCATCACCATTACAATTACAGCCAAGGGCAAAACTCAAACATTAAAACATAAACTCAAGTGAAAGTCCGAAAGTGGATTAGGGTTAGTTCATGTTCGTATCCGGAGTATATATATTTCATCTGTCTTAAGTTTAGTTTGCACTTCCTTCCCATCGACCACCACACCATCATCATTACCATTGCCAGCAGCATCATTATCATCAATAAATGCTCCATTCTCCAAACCAGAGGCCGGTCGTTGGTAGGTGACAAAGGCTGAAGGGAGCAGGAGACTCCTGTAATCAATCCTCTCCCTGGCCCAAAGAGACTCATCTTAGATCGAGCAAGTTAATAATGATCGCCAATTAGTCTGTTAGCAGTCAGGGACACAGACATAGACACAGACTCAAGTACTTGCAAATACTGACCTTCAAACAGACAGAGTGCTTATTCGCTTTTAGATGAGATAGATTGGCGTGCAAGTTGACGTTTGGGTTGGATTTGATGGACAGAGACAATTTATATCATGCACCAGCTGACTATCTGTCTGTGCGCACACAAACACACACACACACACACACACACAGATGACATAGGGGCAGGGATGAGAGGGCCAATCCCCAGCTGTTGTTGGTCCACCTCCATCTGGAGCATGGGCTCAAGCCCCCTGTCACCAGCCCTCCATCATCACCATCTCTGCTCACTTAACCACCCCATAGACTCCCACCCACTCCCCCAATCCTTCCTCTGTGTCACCAGAACACGTCAGTGAGAGGCTTGTTATGCAAATCTCGTCTTTGGATCACTGACTGTTCTGTAGTGGTGGTAAGCCATCAATGTGACAGACCGTGGCAGCACCACCCCCTTCCCATCCAGCCCAATTCCGTAACCTTAACAATGTCAGAGAAATCATCAGCAACCTCCTCCGCATGGTCTGCAGGATCTCAGACTTATCTTCTCAATTAATCCCATTCTTAGACTGAATTAGTTTGGCTCTGGTTCCTTTCTCTTTCAATAACAACAAGTGGGACATTGTTTCTTTAGGGTTGTTAAAAAAAAAAACCTAAACTGTTTAATGTTTTATCATTGAAAAATCTGAACTGTAAAGGTAAAATGTGTTAATTCATAAAGTGTCACAGTGATGAAATTGCCTTTAAAGTATCATAGAATGCATGGTTCACACATTAAATAAAGTAGAAGAAACTGAGAGACTGGGAGACTGGTGGGAAAATCATTCTCAAAATGAGTGAACTGGCAGCAGAAAATGATGAAGCAGCTGGTGCCAGCTTTGGTTTGAACAAGTTCCTGCAAGCTGAAGGATGACGTTCGAACTGTCTGTAAATGACACACTGAAACTCCCGGTCTTCACTTTATGTGGTATGGATATGATTAGAGTGGTGTTGAGATTGAGTCTTAATGGGTAGTTAGCTGAGAATTAAAAGGGCTCACAAACAAGCAACATTAGCCTGAGTGGCCTCGGTCCCAAGCTGCTCGACTCGGGCGCGCTTTCATCTGAAGCGACGGCTCAATTTGCAGCGTTGGGAAAACACAGTGAAAGTTTTTTAGGGCTTTTAAGGCCCTCGTCCGCTAGAAACGTGGCAGCCCACCATGGGTACAAACACACAAATGCTGGCATTCTGGATAATTGCTGCTAAGGACCCTACGACTTGTAAGCTGGGCCTACTATTTTTACCATTACCATGCCAACACCCTGGTTCTGTGACATCAGAGCGGGTTTTGTTGTGGGTCCATTTTGAATGTGGATGCTTTTATTGATACCAGACACCGGCAAAACTCTTTAAGAAAATGTTAAGGTGCCTTAAAAGAACTCTGTTTAAGTTCTGTGTGTATAGCATCTGCACAGAAAATAAAACTGCGTGCGTGC
This sequence comes from Lagocephalus sceleratus, assembly GCA_911728415.1. NCBI lineage: Eukaryota > Metazoa > Chordata > Actinopteri > Tetraodontiformes > Tetraodontidae > Lagocephalus > Lagocephalus sceleratus. Next base: position 4,134,711 of record CAJVRN010000087.1, on the reverse strand, counting down.
CTGTTTATACCAGAGCACATCTGTCCCGCGGGGATAAAGCCAAAAAACTGGTCAATGTGCTAGAACAGAAACCAGCAGGATGCCCGTGAAAAGGCGAGACTTTTTTTTTCAGCTCTATTAATCACTTCATAGAGTTTACAGCTAAATCTGCTGATGCAGATGATGAACACGTTAATGTGGAAAGCATGGGAGACATGCTTTCCAAATTAACGTGTTAAAAGGAACTCTTCACTTGCTTTAAAAAAAAAAAATACAAAAAGAGGAAAACATCAAAGTATGAGCGTGAGGTATCTTGTGTGCAAACTTGGATTGAATGTATTTTTATCATTTAATGTTAGGCAAGCACCTTTTCATATTTCCTCATTTATTGCAAAACGCACACGCACACACATACACACGCAATCACACACAGACACACTCCACACGCACAACACCTGAAGTGTATGCCCTATTTGGGTAGAGTGCCATCTTCTGGTTGGAAGAGAGCATGTGATTTCATGTCCCACCCAGGGATGTGAAAAGTGGGCTGGGGATACATACCAGTTTGCTTTTTCTTGACTTGTCTGTCCTCCTCTTAGTGGGTCACTGATTAATTTGACATCATTGACTTCTTAAAAAAACTACAGATAGAAAAAAAAAAACACACTGAAAAAGTCCTATGGCTCTGTGGGACACCTTCAAATTAGCAATCTTCAGTTTTTGATGATAAGGTATTAAGGAAACAAGCTTTATGTCCTGACACCAGTTATATTAATAGCCTGACAGTTACAAATGCCTCTGACATGAGGCAATTTCATGCAAACAAGTCACTAACAGCACTTTCAGAAATGGCTTATGGCTATATCCACATGACACTGAGCGGGTTGGGATTCCATTGGGCATGAGTGCATGTGCGAGTGAAAGAAGAATGTCTGCAGATCTAGTTGAATAGGCCGCAGTTACCGGGTAAATCATTGGTCATCTCAAGCCAGTAAAACAGGCTTAGCCGAGAGACAGGATCGGAAGAACCTTCACAGAGGAGTGCACATACGCTGCATACTGTCTATAGTGTGTAAACGGTGTTTACAGAGAGTAGCAGACTTCAGTTAGACTGGGATCTAGCTGACTGCCGTCAGGCCGGCCTGCCGACGCCAGATGGTAAACATTTCTGCGTGGATCAAGCGTGTGTTTGTGGAGGGGGCGGCATGGGATACGGTGTGTTTGCGTGGCTTTTGTAGTAAATGCAAAACGAGTAAGATCAGAGCGGCGGCAGTAGTCAGATATGGAGAGCTGTCAAGGTGTGATATACCTTCGCCGCCGAGCTGAATGAAAGTAAATGCGGATTAAAAAAAAAAAAAAGAGGAAAAGAGGGAGATGGACAGTTTTACTGCAAGGTGTCTCCATGTCTTATCTCCCAGCTCTCCTCTGCAACACACCACACAAGGGCAGTTTCTCTCCTCTTTATGACTCTTTATCTGACATGAAAGGCACTAACACGAGATACCCGCCATTACGGCTCCATCAACATGAAAAGCTCTGACATGGGATTCTCCACTGCGGCGCAGACCATTAAGGGTGACTGCTGATCCTGTGCTCTGTCAAACAGCCATCACAACCAGACAGCACCGACATAATGAGGACTTAAAACCTTAACCTTGCCTTTAAGACCCCTGGTCAAAAGCAGCAATAAAACCTCAAGAGGGCACCTACCGGCTGGCCCACTCAGTAATTACAACCAATGTCTTAGCACGAACCAAAAAGGTCCCAGTATATACATAAGAGTGTAAGACGGCTGAAAAGATAAAAATCTGAGGGGTCATTGGCCTATCATTATGATCAGTATTCTCAAATGAACAAACCCATCAGCCTCATTCTGCTTTTGATCCCGTTGCAGTACCTCCGCCTGCCCTCCTTTTATCCTCTGACTAACGGCATTGGCCTTTATGAGCGAAATAAAGCCCGTGGCACTATTTCTTCAGCTGCAGCTTATATATTAAAAACATGTCCCACTATGCGGTTAATTTTTAAACCAACGTGAAATGGCTATTTATTCAGGAAACCCTTGGTTTCAGATTGACATTTTCAGGAAGCGTTATCAATGGACGTCGAACAAAGTGATTCAGAGGAAATTAGATAGACCAGTCAGATCTAGGGCAGGTGGAGCAATAATGCACACTTTAAAATGATATACAGTGACTCTCATAAGTATTTGTAACCCTTGAACTTTTCCACATTTTCTCATGTTAAGAGGTCATGTTAAAGACCAGCACAAAGTGCCACACAATTCTGAAGTTGAAAAATAATTCTAAATGATTTTTCTTTTAAATAAAAAAAAGAAAAGTACACTGTGCAAAAGTATTCAGCCCCCCTGAGTCAATACTTTGTGGAACCACCTGTGGCTGCAATTACAGCTGCAAATCTTTTGAGGTGTGTCTCTACCAGCTTTGCATGTTTTGAGACTGAATCTTTGCCCATTCTTCTTTGCCAAAGAGCTCCAGCTCAGTCAGATTAGCTGGAAAGCAAAGGAAAGCCTTTGCGAACAGCAGTTTTCAGATCTTGCCGCAGATTCTCGATTAGATTTATGTCTGGAATTTGAATGGGCCATTCTAACACGTGCATATACTTTATTTGAACCCATTCCATCGTATCCCTGGCTTTATGTTTAGGGTCCTTGTCCTGCCGGAGGGTGAACCTCTGCCCCAGTCTCAAGTCTTCTGCGGACTCCGGCAGGTTTTCTTCCAAGATTGCCCTGTATTTCGCCTCGTCCATCTTCCCATCAACTCTGACCCTCTTCCCTTTCCCTGCTGAAGAGAAGCACCACCAGAGCATGATACTGCCACCATGTTTGACAGTGGGGATGGTGTCTTCACAGTCACGTGTAGTGTTACTTCTCTGCTGCACATCAGTGCTCTCCTTGTTCACCCTTTAAGTTTAGGTGGATGGCCGTGTCTAGGTAGGTTTGCAGTTGTGCCATACTTTCCATTTCTGGATGATGAACAGTGCTCCATGAGATGTTTAAAGCTTGTGAAATCTTTTTATAGTCTAAACCTGCTTTAAACTTCTCCACAACTTCATTCCTGACCTGTCTGGTGTGTTCCTTTGACTTCATGATGCTGTTTGTGCCCCAATATTCACTCGACAAACCTCTCAGAGCATCACAGAACAGCTGTATTTGTACCGAGTTTAAATTACACACAGATGGACTGTATTTAGTCATTAGGTCAACATTCGATCATTCAGCGATCTTTGGGCACCTTCTGAAAGCAATTAGCTGGACTCAGTGAAAAGGGGGACAAACACTTTTTTAAAAATAATTAAAACATGCAGCTTTATAATGCAACTTAACAACTGTGTACCACTTTGTGCTGGTCTTTCAGGTAAAACTCTCCCAAAAAATATATTCATGTTTGTGGTCATGACATGACAAAATGTGGAAAAGCTCAAGGGTAATGAATACTGGTGAGAGCCATTGGGCATAATGTAGAGGGCAAATAAGGCAAAATGTTAACTTAGGTTTGCTGTTTATTCAACGTTAATCAGTTTCTACCTCCTGTCACCGGTGCATCCATGAACACGGCTCCCATTTTCTCTGCTGCGACTGCCATTTCTTTGGAGACAGCCGGATCGATGGTTGAAGAGTCAATCAAGAGTGTTCCCTTCTTCACCTTCCTAATTGAATTGAGAAAAAATAAAACAAGCATGTTTCCCCCAGCTCTTTCTACAAGGGTCTGAAAAAGTTTCAAAATAAGGACAGACAAAAAGGAAAGCTGGCTCACTTGAGGATGCCATTTGGTCCCATGTAAACCTCGAGAACGTTAGGGGTGGAAGGTAGCATGGTGATGATGCGGTCTGCCCTCTCCGCCACTTCGCCCGGAGAGTCTACTACCTAAACGTCGGTGCGACCATTAAGGAAATGAAGGATGATCAAAACAGAGGGGTGAGAGTGGTTCTGACTCAAATGAGCAGAATCACAGCTGTTTTGTGTTTGAGTGTTACCTGAGCACCGATGTCTTGCAGCTCCTTGCAAAACTCAGGGAAGAGATCAGTGGCAACAATGGGGTAACCGTTCTTTAGTAGGTTTTTGGCCATGGGACTGCCCATGTTTCCCAGGCCTATAAAGCCCACAGGCGTTTTTGAGGCCATCGACCGTGAAGATACTGGAGAAAGACAAGAAAGACCGCAGAAGAAAAGTGATTAAAAACTGTGAACACATTATAAACATTTATATTTCCTAAATCTAGATCTCCGTTTTAAACCCCAACAGACACACACATCCCCAACATTGGGAAGTCTGGCCAGACTTCATTAATCCAATTAATTGACCAGACTGCAACAAAAGGATTAGGCCTGCAGCCAATGGGGAAACTATTCCTGATTTTAAGCCCTCCAAGTTTCCCATGCTGCCCCACCAGTGGCCCTGGGTGTGATAATGAGTGTGTTAATAACAGATTAAATACCTGAAAACATATTCTTACATGGTTGACTGCAGGAAATATTCTGTGTATTAGTGACAAAATTATTTCAGAAAAACAAATGTAGTCTACTACATCTTATTAATAAAAAATCATTCTTGGTTATTGGTTTATTAATTAGTTATCTGTAAGAGATTGGTTTAATGAACCAATCAGGAACTTCCTTAATACTATGTGTTGTGCAACATAGCATCAGCAACACATTATAACAGATTATTCAACATGAGAGGACAAGCCTATGCATGATGGGAGCAGGGAGTTCCCAGCAAAAACACAACATTCCTGTGTAATGTACCCTTGTACTGCTCACAGCACCACACACACACACACACACACACACACACACACACACACACACACACACACACACACACCACACTCACCAATTATATGTATAAAGTAACTTGCAGTTTCTATTCCCTATAAATTAAATAAATTAGTAAACAACATATCTAGACCAACATTCTTTTACAACATTCAAATAAAAAGCAAGAACACACAATAGGAAATGAAGCAATTAAATCCAAGGCATATCCATTGAGGTGTGCTGTGCAGCACCAGTTACACCAGTACTTTAAAAAGTCATTTTACAAAACCAGAGTCATGGTTTTCTACTAAAGACTGCAAAGAGAAGGTTGGTACTTTAAATGAGCTGTCACTAGACTCCATTCAGAGGCACAGACACACCAGAATGTCACATTGGACATTGTGAGCAGACATTAATTGCAGTGACAGAAAGTGTGTGCGTGTGTGCGTGCGTGTGTGCATGCCTGTGCGTGTGTGTGCATGCGTGTGCGTGTGTGTGGTACCCTCATCACAGGGCTAACAGGCTAGAGCTAACAGACCTGCGCACACAATCGGCCGCTCATATTCCTCCTTAATAGCGATCTAACAGGAGCAAAACCGACCCGACCTGGCAGAGGAAAGACCTTACCAAACGCAGCGTCGACATTGTTATTCCACCTGAACAGCGCCTGTCTGGTCACTCTAAAGACAGCAGCCATGCTTTTTCCCCCCTTCTTGACCTCAGCGCACAGTGACAGCTGTCATGCCAGCGACGCCAAGTGAAGCGTTATGAGTGACGTCAGTCTGGACCAATAGAAACGCTCCGCTCCTTCCCGCAGCCAATGACTGCAAAGCGGAGGCGGGATATCCTACGCTTTAACTTAATGCCTTTAGCCTCCTTGAAAAGGCTTAATTAGATGGAATCCGAACTCTACGCATTTAAGAATTGCGAATGTCGTTTTTTATGCACGTCGGTCTGCAAAAGAAAAAAGTCAAGGGGGGATTAGACTCTAACCGAGGCCGCGCATGCGGCGCACGCAGCGTTTAAAAACGCACGGGGAATGCGTGGCTTCCAAACGCGCGGTCTTAAATTGAACGCTTCGAGCCGAGAAGCTGTGATTTATTATTTTGTTTGAGAGCTTTGGGGGCTCTCCACCTGCCCCCCTCGTCCTCTCCTCTGATTGGTCGAGCCTCGACGGCGCTCAGCATCCCGGAAGCGGAGGACCAGGAGCCCCCCGCGGCTCCACGGGACGGACGCATCCTCCTCCGGGCCCCGACCACCGCGGCGCCCGCCTCGCCCTCCTCGCCGCCGCCTCCTTCACACGCAAGTAGCAAACGCGTATTCTCTGGGGTGTTTTTTTGTTTTTTTCCTCCCGAGCAGTGGCTCCACGGGGGCTGTAGTTCCATGTAGCTCGCCAGTGACTTGACATGGCCTGTTCACCAGCTAATGTTAGCCTCCTAGCCGCCGTCAATAAGGTTCATTTTGCCTTTTGCATGCTGTAGTCGTGTGTTGGCTCTTTTTTTTATTTTTTTTTATTGCATTTTATTTATTTTTTCTTCAGTCAAACAGGTATTGAGCTTGGTCGCTGGGGCCGAGTTGGTGTTGTTTGTGAGGAGGCTGGCCAGCCAAAATGAGCATCACTCATGATGACTAGTCAATGTTGAATCATCCACCCCAGAAAACCAAACGCCTTGGATCAAAAAATATACATATATATCACCATCCATGCACCTTTCTCAGTATAAAGAAGTGAAATAAACTCAAATATCAAGTGTTTGATCAAATTGTTAGCAGTTATATAGAGTTTGTAAAGAATGAAGTAAAGTCGTTGCAGATGGCTTGGGTTTTACTCGAAGCTTGTCTTAAATGTATTTTTCTATACTATAAACACAGTCAATAGTAGCTCATATATCACTGACTGTTGGAATAGGATCTCTTGCTTTATCATTTACTTACAATCTGTCAGCTATCATAACTCCCAATGGGACTTTAAAGCATCCTGCAAAAGAAATGAACTCTTTAAATGTTGCAGTAGCTCAGATTAAGGCCACTGAAAACTACAACAAAAAAAAAAGTAGTCTATGCCATCTGCTTCTTTCCCTTCCAGACAAATGAAGTGACCACCAGGATACGATGTCATCATTCCAGGTGGTGGATTCATCACCGGGGAGTAGCGTCAGCATTATGGAAACCTCCAACTTTGCCCACGTCATCTTCCAGAATGTTGGAAAAAGTTTCCTGCCCCAGGCACCTCTCGAGTGTCACTACACCCTGACCCCTTACATCACTCCCCACCCCAAAGACTGGGTGGGCATCTTCAAGGTACATCATAAATGCACGACAGCCGTTACAGAGACATTTTTTTTATTATTATTACTATGATTTAATTGTGCAGTTTTATAGCACAAAGGATTATTAGTCATTAGTTGCAAAGCCGGGCTCTTTCCAGCTTGTTATAAAGGTGTTTGTGACAGGGATTGTGTGCAAGGGTTTTATTAATTGGCCATGAGTGTGCAGTTGGCACATTAACAGATACATCTGCCTGGGCACTAATGGTTAAGCTGGCTTTTTTGTGGTTATTCTTCATTCAAAAGGAGGAAGAGCGTAATGGTAGGCTGGCTGAGCAATGTCTCACTGGGGGGCAAACATTTGGTGCTCTTTATGAACCACTCTTTCGTATTAGAACCCCCCCCCCGTTCACTTTTTCATTCCCTCCGGTTTTACCTCCTTAAACAACTTCCACCCCTCTCTTATCAAAGCCATCAAATCTCACACATAATTAACAGGAAATGTGAACTAGGAAACCTGATGTCCCATAAAGTCAAAAGACAAACATTTTACTGTTGTTTTAGAACTGACTTCAAATCCACCAGTTCAATTAAAAAGACATAAAGATGCACAGTTTATATGGAAAAAAAAGTCAACTGGAAAATGTAATTGTTGTAATCCACACTGAAGCCTGTTTGATGGTTGGTGCAGACCACTTTTCTTTCATCCTCGTGACGTACATGTCTCTCTCTTTCATATCAACAATTAACTTTTTACGATAAAATAAAGAATTTGATTGGAGATTGGTTCAATTCATTCAAAATAGTTTGTTCACTGTTAATATTTTGTTCATAAATTAAATTTACCCCCTTTGATTCTAATGGAAAGGGCAAGAGGCTATACTGATATTAATAATTCTAGCTTCAAAAATCATGCGACTGTAATAAGTGATTTGCATAGATTGCAGTCCTCACGCTTTGCAACCATCTTCCCAGAAGCAAAGCTTTTGTGTATTGATGAGTCAGGGTAGGAGCCTTTTCCTCTTTCTCTCTCTCTCTCTCTCTCTCTCTCTCTCACACACACACACACACACACAGGCAGAGAGACACAGCAGGAGAGAGAGACTAGATGACTCAGACTGCAGCCTCGCTGTTCATTTGAGTTGGGTGCAGACGCCTCTCAGTGGCTGAAAACAAGGACAGGCATCCAGGAAATTCGGGCAACTTTGCTTACAGTCCATTTTATGAGTTTCACTGTTGATAATATGTTGATAACACCCTTCGCCCACCCACCAATATATGTACAAATTTATTAGTTAATATTTCCCTTTTACTGTTAATTCTATACATCCTTATATTATGGCATGACAAAAGTGCAATAGTAAAATGTAATCATATCATACCATACCATAAGTCATTTTGATCATATTTTCTGTGGAGTTCTCTACAATTGTACTTCAATAGTCACTTCCTCAGCGAAGTAACTTGCGGAGTTAAAACTAGGTTGTAAGCATTAACATGAATACAAATTATACATTCAGGTTTTTTTTAGGTTTTTACCTCATGGCTGATAAATCACATTCCCTTATTTGTCCAGTGAAAGTATGGTTTAGTTTGAGGTTTATGGCTCACACACACACACACGCATACACACACACACACACACACACACACACACACACACACACACACACACACACACACACCTCCCCAATTTAAAAAAAAAAAAAAAAAAAAAAAAACCCTCTGTGGAGGTTTTCGGTTGTGGCATGTTTGTTGGGCGTCAGGGAGAAACCCGTTGTGTAACTGTATAATTATCTTGTCATCGTGTTGTCCCCTCACACCTTGGCTGAATGATTGATAGCTGCTTTGCCTGTGATTATTTTATCACATCACTCCAGCGCTGGAATGCCACACCATACCAAACCAAATGTCAGTCAACTTCACTCTGCAATTAGCAAAATTATTTATGTCCGTTGGCTGTTGTACAAACACACGTGAGCATGTGCGGAAAGCTGGCAGCACTCCCTTACGGCCTTGCCTTGCCGTGAGTCGCTGCTAGATGTAAATGGAATGTTCCTGGCCTAGCTTTTCACACACCGATGCTCACTATTTGTTCAGAATAGCTTTGCACATATCGGCTCACGTAATACATACAAATATTTCGATATTTGCTTTTGACGGTTCATTTATTGTTTTTTTTCTATTTTTTGGTTTTTTTTAGCTGTTCAGTTGGTCATTTAGCAACACAAATGTTAAAGTGTGTGAGTGTGGTAAACACGTGATTTTTTCTTAGTAAGTTTGAATTTAAAATCTGCAAAAGCAACCTTGCTCTGCATCTGCTATATCTTTCAATTATATGAGATTATGATGTAGATTTACAACCATATAAATGTGATATCATCAACACACACACATCAACAGACGTGTGAACGGCCCAATCAAGCTAGATTTTCTTGTTCATTATGTTAATAGCACTCCTTTGTAACAGCAGTGAGTTATCTGCAGCTGAAATGCAGCTTTGTAAAGTCTTGTACAACTTGTATCACACATGTGGGTTGAAAGTAGGTGTGTGTGTGTGAGAGAGAGTGGTCAGAATGAGGAAAGAGTGTGGTTGTGTGTGACGGATTTATGATGTATAGGCTGAGTTATGATGTTCACGACTCCCTTTCATCATCTGTCACCTAACAACACATGAAATTCACGGAATTACATTTCCCTTGCCATTTTGTGTAAAATTTTCACCTTTTCTTTCCTCACTTTACCCCCCCCCCCTTTCCTTGTGCCTGTGCGTTCGCTTGTGCATGTGCGTGCACGCACAAAAAGGCAATGCCCAGTTTGGGCTGGGGCTGAAAGGAAGTGGGAAGGAGACCTGCGTGAGTGGAAGAGTGAGGTCGTTTTTTTTTTTTTTTTTTTTTTAAATGTTACTTTATGTTGTGTTATCCTTTCCCATTTTTCCAGGTTTTGAAATAAACTGCAAACCTATAAGCTTGTAAAATATGTGCTTACCAGTAAACAGAACGTGTCAGAGGCTTTCTCACCACATATTTCTTGTTTCTAACACTGCAGTTGACTCCTCTTTTATGTTGTACTTCAACACACTCACTGTTTTATACCCTCAGGTGGGTTGGAGTACTGCCAGAGATTATTACACTTTTCTTTGGTCCCCCATACCTGAAAAGTATGAACCAGGAAGTACAGTACATAGGACTGTGGTGTTTCAAGGTATGTTCTCACACACACACACACACTCATGCAGTCTGTGTAAACTACTCTGCAGTCCAGTAGTATTCTGAAGTCATTCCTCCATTTTACAGCACATATAAAACCCACCACTTTTATTTAATAAGGGTGCACAACCACAAACAGTGGACTGGGACCATAGCACCTTCACAACCCTCCACATTCACACAGACAGGTTGAAGGCCCGCAAACTGGTTTTACTGGGCCTGGAATGGTCAGATATTACACAGTACAGCAGTCATCTTCAATGTTGATTCCATGTTTTCATTAAACCGGTGCTATGAATCATATTTTCCAATAGAAACGATCAATGAATATCACTGTGTCCTATTTGATTGTTTGTAATAGAATAACCCTAACCCTAACTTAACAGAAATACTAACCTTTATCTTAAAGGCTATTATGTTCCTAAATCTGATGGAGAGTTCTACCAGTTTTGTTACGTCACACATGCTGGGGACATTCGAGGTGCCAGCACACCCTTCCAGTTCAGGTCAGCCACACCCACTGAAGAGCTACTGACTGTTACTGAGGATGACAGCAACTCAGACATACTGGTTGTCACCACTAAGACTGGACTGCTAGAGGTATGTCACACAAGATCAAGAGATTTCTTTATGCCAAGATGTCGGTCGCACAGAACAAACTGATGTATAATTAAATCAGATATGTCTCTAGATTTATGAAACATTGTAAACCAAATGAAAACCTCCACCAAAGCTTAATAGTGCTATCTAACCAGTGCGTACCAATAACCAAGACCCTTTTTTTTTTTTTTTTTTTTTTTTTTAAACATTTTAACAAGCAGAACTCTCTTCTTTTACCTATGCTGCCTATAACCTGCCACATGCTGGGACAGCATGTGGAGGAGGCACAGCAGGAACGCAGGGAGCTGCTGAAGGCCATGCATCTGCTCCAGGAGGAGAAGCAGCAGCTGCAGGAAGAGCAGAGACGTCTGGCCAGGGAGAGGGAGCAGGAGAGGGAGACGTGCTGCTTGCTGCGAACACATAACCAGGTGAGAGTTGCCAGCATTGCACGAGTCAGCAGTATCGTAACCTCGATTAAAAAATTATTTGTTACTAGGCAGCAAGGCAATTAACTGAAAACTAAGCAAAATTAAGATTGCAACATATGACAAAGGCGCCCAAGCAATGAAGACATCAAGACATGGGGCAAGTTTCAGTGTTGACAGACCTGAGTGGTTGTGTACACATAAACATGAGTGTCTGTGTACAAAACCAGACTAATTTTCTTGTGTGGAGCCAGTTCCTCACCAGCGATCACAGATCTAAAGTAAACTCAAAGGACCAATTTGATGAATAATCCGAGTCTGCCTTCTTAGAGAGACGTACAAAGAAGCGAACAATCTCTGTTCCTGTGTGTGTGTGTGTGTGTGTGTGTGTATATACATACATGCAATCTGGTCGTCCTCTTTAACGACCTGACTCAGTGGGCCAGAACGGAATTGGGATAAAGTTTTTTCGGGGCATTTGGCGTCAGGGACGATGCCATCGCAGCCGCAGAGTGAACAAACATGACGTCAAACTTACACACACACACACACACACACACTCACACTCTCCCTGAAAAACACCCCAACACACACACATCCAGATTCCGCACCACAGGATCCCCTCTAATGTGCATTCACACATGCACAAGCCCGCACACAAACACACTCATTATGCCACACACTCGCAAACCATTTCAGTCTGCGTGTGAAATGAGAGTCGGGTAGTCCGCAAAACCGCTTGCCTGAAAAAAAAAAAAAAAAAAAAAAAGGGCCCTGCCCTGCCTCAGGGACAAACACCACTCAGTCACGCGATTCAGCGGCCACTGCTTTCTCACTGTCTATTTTAATCTACCCTATCTTTCACTGTCATTACCTAGGGATTAATTAGGGGGGAATATTCATTTTCCTTAACCAGCTAATTTTCGATATTTTCCTTTTGCGCTCTCTTAAAAGATGAGTCAGAGTTTTATTCTCAGCGCCTCATGAGTTCACTCGATAAGCAGCTACTTGGCACACGCTCACGCACACCTAGAAACAGTCAAGGTATGAAAGTCAAGGGGTTGACATCACGGGAGGTGAAACCTGGCAAGAGGTCTGAGAAATCGAATCCAGTCTCTTATCGCCCCCTAGCGCAACACTTCGGTCAGGGCTCCGTGTGAGAGCGGGCTGCTTTGAGTTAGTCCACTGCTCCCTTTTACAAAGGACAAAATCACTATAAATTACGAGGTAAAGCACAGAGACACACTGTTATTACTGTGCTGCCTTTCATTCAACAGGCAAGTCCATCTGGAGATTTACAGTAGATGTGTTAGCTCATGCCACGCTGATGAAAATATCCCGAGTTTAACATGAAAACATAAGTACATATTTTGTGGCTGTTAATTTTATGAGTACACTTTTTATAAGGTCTTTATGCACTGCTAAAGTGCTTCTACAAATGCTAGCCATAAAAATCATACAGTAATCTATGCAGAGCCAAGCCCAGAGGGAGACAGGCCAGTGTGTAAACTAGTGTGTGCATGTGCCCTCTATCTGAGTGATTGGTACTCTGCCTTCATGTGTGGATGACCTTGAACGTCTATCTGTGAACTCAGGTACCCGGAGCTCTCGTGCGTTTGCGTGTGTGACTACCTGTGCTCATTCCACAAATAGAAAGGAGGGTGTGTGCGAAGTTATGTTGCCCTGTCACAACCAATATTACACATGGATGAATGAACATGCATGTGTTTGTTTTGGTTTTTCTTTTTGCTGATTATCAGAAAGTTCATTCAAGATCTCAGAAGACCAGGCCTAAGTCATGGGGAACATTTGGGTTTCGCTGTGTGTTTTATTTATTACACGACAGTCTTTTTAATATGTTTCCTACTTTCATCCAAAGGCCTGCGTGTCTCATAGTTTGAAACCGATGATTTGTGATTAATGAGGTAAGACGTAGCTCATTGCTGGAGGGAAATTTCACATGTTACAACTCTACCAGAAGGAGGTTGACATAATATGGAGGCAGATAGTAGTTCCTTAGTTTTTATGGCTCTTCTTTTTTTTAATGGTATCTAATTGTAGGTAGACATTAGATTTTAATGGCAGCCACATTAAATCAAATACACAGATGTGAGATATCAAGTGTGTTTGATGTGTCCAGCGCTATTACATATAACACAGAATCTTTCATCTGATTAATCATAAATATTTTACAAGTTTCTGATTTGACAGTGATGTCTGTGATCATGATCCAAATCCTCCTCTCCGTCTTGTAGGAGCTGCTACGTTCTTCGCAGGGCCTTTCAGAGGAGAGGGAAGAAGTGAGAAAGAGGCTGACAGAAGCCACAGACCGGGTCCGTCAGTTAGAAGAGGACCTGTTGAGTGTCACCCAGAGAGGGCTGCAAAAGGAGACGGAGCTCGATCGGTGAGCGGAGAATTGATAACCCCCGCACGGTGTGGCTGTCGGTGCACTACGAGGCTGAACCCGTTTCTGTGATGCAGCCTGCGCGATCACCTAAAGAAGCTGACCGCAGAGAGGGACAGCTTCGAGAGCCAGTTGAAGAACGAAAAGGACGAGCGGGACCTTTACAAGGTGGGAGAAGCGTCATCACGGCTCATAAAGCAAGCGTCCCCTTGACTCACGGGGCCGTCTTATTTCTGACCCTGCTTTGCTCTTGCGTGCAGGCTCACCTGCGCAGCACCGAACTGGAGAACACCAAGCTAAGTGCCGAGTTACAGATGCTGAAAGCAGTGGAGCTGAATCGGGAGGTGACCATCGCTCAGTTCCAAGAGGAGCTGGAGAGGCTCAGGGCCTGCGTTGCCCAGCGGGACAGCTTAGAAAAAGAGCTGCTGGCTAACAAGGCTGAAAAGGTTGTGAAGGCCGTTCAAAATAGCACCACGAGCACGAGAGCACACTCGAGGCACTTCCCGCACTTGTGAATTCTGTTTCTCTGGTTCAGCTCAACACACGCGGACTTTGTGATTCACGGTTGCAGGCAGAGCTGGCGCACGTGCGCGAGCAGCTCCGCCAGGCGGAGGAGCAGCTCCAGGCGTCGCGGCAGCAAGCAAACCTGCTGGCCTCGGAGCTCCGCGATTCGGCCACCACCCGCGACCACACGATGACCGAGCTGTACTGCGCCCGCGTGGAGGCCGACAAGCTCCGCGCCAGCCTAGCCGATGCTCAGGCTGAGTGCCAGCGCATGGAGAGCCAGCTCGACCGCATGAGGAGCACTGCAGAGAAGGTGGTGGTCAGTTTTTATGTCCCCCCCTTCCATATTCGTGCCTTTCATTAGTCGCTCTGTAATAAATCTTTTTTTTTTCTTTTCTTTTGCGAGACTGGACCGGTTTGATGTTGCGATTGCTTCTCTCGCAGGGTGTCGGGAACGGTGGGGAGATGACGTCCTGCTTCTCGGTGGTGTCGAAGGCAGAAGCTGAGCTCCAGAGAGAGGTGGAGGAGCTGAAGCTGCGCCTTCACATGGCAGCCGAACACTACAAGGAGAAGTACCGGGAGTGTCAGCGCCTGCGCAGGCAGGTGGCCAAACTAAATACCCCCGAATCGCAGGTGGTGAGTCCTACACCTGAACCTCCTAGATGTTACCGTTTACAGTTGTATGTTGTTCATTTTTACTGTTGCGTTGTCTTAGGAGACAAAGAGAAATGTATCTACGGAAACAATACAGGAGCCACTGACTCCAAGCCCAGAGTCACCAACAGCAGGTAAACACACGTTCACAAGGACACTTTGAATGTTGTGTGTTCGTTTATCATATGTCAGTGAAAACAAAGTGATAACCGATTTAATCTATAGCCTCAGTCTACACACTCGTTCTATGTATTCTTATGTTTTCTTGGTATTGCTTGTCTGCTGACAGCTTCAGGCAAAAATAAATTAATACATACCCCCCCCCCCACTTGTGAGCCCACAAGTCTTCCTCTATTGACCCAGTTTGTCTTCATTTGAATTTTGACTGCCTTTAACATGTTTGATCAGTACATTTGCTAATATTTTAATATGCTAGATATGTGCAATGATCAGTTCAAACATTTGCATTTTCCAATTTTACAACTGCAAACATTACACACTCACAGTCAACATAGGCAAAGCAGGGATGCTTGTTCATGAAGTGTGTACAAGTTGTTGCAGTTGACCTTTGGTATTTCTTCAGTTTGTGTATTACCATATTAACTTCCATTTCTCAATCCTAATGCAAAGCATAAACCTATTTATTTATGTTAATGACAAATTTCAACTTAAAACAGTAGCAATTGCAATTGTGCTGTATATTTACCAGTGATGTATATCATATAGGTATCATCCATTACTGATTATTGATTGTTCATTGTACTTCTTTGTGTTGCTTTATTCCTCTCTCTTTTGCTTCTATAAGCCCTGTTTGCTGTAACATCTCTAGCTCTTTCTCACTTTATTTATTCATTTTAAGTATGCCTAACATTCTGTTTTCAGCTATCAAAGCTGTCAATGTGCTTAAATCCCAATACTCCCAATACACAGAGTTTAGATGATGTAACACAATGTGAGCTCCAGGTTGATCGTGTGGCCATTTTTTTTTCTGCTTGAAAATCTTTTAATTTTTCTATACAAATTCTATTTTATGTCACACCTGATTTTAAAAAGAGATTCTTAATGCTGTAATTGACACAGTGACACTGACTCAAACATAAAATGAACCCATTTTTTTTCACAAAGTGAATGCTTTGTACTGGTTTCAATGAGCCTTTTTTCCCCATTTTTCAGTGCCCCCACCCCCTCACCCAGTTATTTCGTAGAATGTCATGTTTATCAAAAAACTTCTCCCATTTTTCTAACATCCCTGTGTCTGCAAATTATTATTGTTGAGTTGTTACCTGGATCATTACCTGTTGCTCTGTACCGTTGGCTACAGACTTTTCAAATTGCTTTTGAACAAAAGTGCATTTATTTCATCCTGTTCTCCTGATGATTGTCTCTGCCCATGTTTTACGTGTATGGAAGAACAGGACCTCAGGCAAATGATACGTACTAGACATACTAGTATTTCCACTAACAGCATGTACAGTCAACAGTATGAGATAAAAAACATAAAACGGCTGTCACTCAAAAACCACATTTTGCTTTTTTTTTTTTTTTTTTTTTTTTAAAGACACTGGCTGGCAAAAATCTCATATTTTTCTTGGAACTGTGAACTCTAAAATAAATCATTATGCAGAGCAGCCTGCACAGTCCCAGCATTTATCTCTTTCCAAGTACAATTTGCAAACATATGTACCCCACGTTGGTAATAACATATTAATCTAGTGCTAATAAGAATGTCAAATACTGTATCTTCATTGTCTTCTCTGTTTCATTGCCAACGTGTTGTGCTTGCTGTACAGGGACTATACCTGCTGCTGTCTTACAAGAAGACCCTGAGATGACAATCAGCCAAGAACTCATGAAATCGACACATTCAAGTGCAAACACTAGCACAGAGAAGAAAGAGATGGAGGAAGAGTCCGAGGAAAATTCCAACGAAGGGGGAGAATGGCAGAAACAAGAGAAGGAGCCACAGGAGAGCAACGAGAACCTGCTGGAGAGGATGATGAGCTGGGTGGAGGTGGAGAACGAGAGGCAGAGCGAGGCGGAGACGACGGAAGGAGAAGGAGCCGAAGGAGTCGGGGAGGCCGTGGCACAACGGGTATTGCTGGAGGTGGAGGGGAGACCCCTGGGGGAGACGGATAGGGAGCAGACGCACTCGGTGGAGGAGGAGCTGGCCATGATGGAGGAGAAGTGGAGGGAGCAGTGCGTCATCAACGAGACGCTCAAACAGAGGTTGGCTGATGAGGAGGAGCGATTCAGAGTAAGATCATTCGACGATGGTCCTATTTCTCATCCCAGCTGTAGGACGGTTTTAAATGAGCTGGGTGGTCTTTAATGTTGCATACTGCATAATGAAATACGGGTTGTTGAACTTGATACTAGGGAAGTTAAAGGTTAAGCCCTCGCAACTTGGCTCATGTTTAATTTAAAATCTGATTTATGGTCTCTTAATTCATTTCTATGATTAAAAATATTCTTATTACCTTAAAATAATTCTATATTCCAATGATTCATCATTTTAATTTAAGCAATCCAGATTTTTACACTTCAGGACAAAGTTGTACATTATACATGTATTAAGGATGTGGGGAACTTTTTGAAATTGACAAATGTTGACCGGGTTTTCCATTTCATTAGTTCAATTCAATCTTGCTGACTGAAGAAAAGAGGGTGTTGCAGGTGGAGCGGAGGATGTTTATTTGAGCGTGCATTAACCTGAAAGAGCGAGTCACACCACGCATCCACACATCGCCACACATGAGCCAATGCGTGTGGTATGCGTGTGATTCAGTGCGAGCTCTCCGGCTCCCCGCGTCTTTATGAGGCCTGTTGTATTTTTTGCGCGCAAGTGTTCGCCAAAGTGCCCGCCGCCGTTTAATCTCCATGAGTGAGTGTGTGTTTATCAGAGCTGTAAATAAGAGGTCTCCCCTGTCTTTGATAGAGTCTTCGGGCCGAGGCGAGCGCCTGGGCCCCGAGCTGCTCTTAATGGCCCCGGAGACTGACAAGAGCGGCAGCCGCGGAACACTGTGCTTTATTTACGGCTGTTTACATCAGCCACCCGGAGGATAGGGCGAAGGAGCGAAATGGACAGGGAGACGGGGAGGGAGATAGACTGCCGAGGAATCCCTTCACCTAAACTTAACCCTGTAACGCTGCGTCGTAAATTTATGGGAGACGGATGGAGCGAGAGAACAAAAGGAGATGAAAGAGAGTGACATGAGCAGAATTTAAGATTTCATAAAGTAGGATAGACAAACAGACATGAAGCAGAAATGGAAACCCGGGAGAGGAGGAGATTTGGAGCCTTTGTAATGGGATGAAAGGAGAGAAGTTCAGGCAACTAGTCAATAAACTACCTCACAGGGTCAGTAGTGATAGGACGGCAGAGATTTACTACGATCCCCCAGTCGGCTCCAGTTTGCCCCGTACGCAGACTATTTTCGCGTTTCACCATAAAAACTACACATCTGATCCCACTGAAGTTTAAATCAGACGTGGCTCAAGAGCGGTTTTCTTCATATGTTTGCTTTTGGGGGGATTGAATTCGTCTCAGTGCAACTTGTGTAATTGTGTAAATGTAAAGAATGAGCTTATGGGGAAAATAGGAATTTACCTTCCTGTTCTTTGCACCTCCAGGTGCAGATAGCAGAGCGAGCCAGAGAGGTGACGGAGCTGAAACGCAACCTTGCAAAGGCCATCAGAGACAAAGAGCAGCTACAGGAGGTAAAGCAGCAAATATTTGGGTCTTCAGAGTCAAAAATGTGCCAGATTTGAAAACCCAGTAGTTTCTTACAGATGAAATACAGATAACTCCTTTGGAGTCTTGAGTACTATCATCGTATTCAATTTTAAATGCCAAAGTGCATTGTTTCTACCCTTCCTCTTACTCTGTTCTCCCCGCTAATTAATACATCTATAATAGGTTCTTTCACTCGTTGCTTCAGTGCCATTAGACAGTGCAAATGCCACGCGGCGTGTCTGTTTCACCTTCCCAACCCTGGTTTAAATGTTAAACCTGAGAGCTGCGCGCTAATGAAGTCATCAAGGAAGGAGGACAAAGGGGGGCATGGCAAGAGGAAGAGGGGTTAGTGTCTTCATCAGCAAAGCTGGAGCAGAGGGAGCCTGAGTCTGACACCCATTACAGTAATGAGTAGGGTACTAATGCTCTTGCTTCAGCCATAATCACAAAGGGCAGGAACGGCGTAAAGAGAAAGTTAACTCTTGGCTAAAATGACTTCTCCCCGTCTTCCTCCCCGTCTTCCTCCCCTCTTACCAGTGATTTCATTGGCTGCGGGTGTGTATATGTGTATAAATAGTGTTGCAAAAAACCTATTTCTAATGCACCGTATTAGGAGCGCAGTTTGGGATCATCGGGAATTGCGGTTTGAGGTTTTCTCGTCCCTTCCAGGAGCTGCAGCGCTTTATGTCCAGTCAGAGAGAGCAGGAAGGAGGTCAGGGGGGCGAGGCGAGGCAGCCGCTGGTGCTGCGCTATCCCTTGCCCTACCCTCAGGACCCATCCCCTCCACCACTGGTGCCCCAGAGGCCCGCTGAGCTGCAATACGGCAACCCCTACTCCACCGACACCGCCAAAGGTGATCGCATGAGACACGTGGGCTCCGTCGCGTTTGGCCCCTCGCGGTGTCAAGACGATGCGCTTTGTTCTCCTCAAACCACGCAGACGTCGCCCCGTCTCCCGAGAACATGGCCCGGCCCCCGCCCGAGGCCCCGCCCTGCGCCCCCCCCGTGCGCCCCCCCGATCACGCCCTCAAGCCCAGGCCCCGGTGCGCACGGCTGGACCCAAGAGGTCGTCTGCATCCAACCGTCGCGTTCCACGACTCCCGCGGAAAACACGGAGCATCCACCGGCAGACACGAGAAACGTAGGAGGACAGCTTCTCTCTTAAACGTTATAATGTCTACGAAAAGAAAAAAAAAAAGGGTTAATTTGGACTGTCTCTGCCATAATATCCAAATCAATTTGTGTCACTTTAATTCCCATTTCTCTGTCTCCAGAGTGCCTCCACCCCCCCAGCCCTGACCGCATGAAGGGAATCAGTAGCTTGCCCTCAAAAATGCAGCCTTGAACTCATTTGCATAAAACTCTAATTAATGTCACTCCCTCCGTGCTCCTGAGACAAAGATGTGGAGGGCCTTGAGAGTAATTAAAGGAGATTTTTTGCAAAGAGGCACATTTAAGATGAGCCGCCAGGTCGTCTGGGAGCAGAGTGTAAAGAGGGAAACTGCACGTCCTTGAAATAGAAACGTGAACCAGCAGGCCTGCACGCCATTTGTGTTCTAGTGTGCATGCAGCTTCGGTACGTGATCATCTTTTTAAATGATTTGTGTGGTTCAAAGGCTTCTGATGGGGCTCAGCTTACATGCGACCATCAATCTGGAAGACTAAGTGAAACCAGGGGCAGCTTCTGCTTTGACTCCAGGTAGAACACCAGACCACACTCATATAAAGATACAGAAACGGGGATGAAATAGGTCAAGAGACACAAAAATGAGATTTTTTTAAAACCCAAGTAGGCGCGGTTGTTCTGTCACACCTTGACACGTCCTTCCTCTTTCCCCCCCCTGCCCTGACCCCCTGCCCCCCCCAGGAGTGACGTTCACAAGCGCTGCCCGCTCTGCGAGGTGATCTTCCCGCCTCACTTCGAGCAGCGCAGCTTCGAGCAGCACGTGGAGAGCCACTGGAAGGTCTGCCCCGTGTGCGCCGAGCAGTTCCCCCTGAACTGCCAGCAGCAGCTCTTCGAGAGGCACGTCCTCACGCACTTCGACGGCCACGTGCTCAACTTCGAGCAGATCGAGTGAAAGGCGTGGTTGGGGCGGGCGGGGGGGTGCGTCTATCCCGATGCGAACGCCTGGGCGAACGCGTGCGCTCAGCTCACCTGGGACGGGGGGTCGGTTAAGTTGTCTTAATATCACGAGCACTTTTTTGTGATCCTGAAGATTAGAAAGAATGTAGTGCAGTTTTAAAAGGAACCAGAGAATGTCTATTAATTAGGGTAGCGTTAAAGTATCTAAGAGTTTTAATTTTTCTGCTTATTTTTCTGCTTAAAGCAACTAAAGCACTATCAGTAATGCATGATTCTTTTCTGTTGCACAACTGTTGATAACAGCAGCAGTTTAAGGTAAAATAGCGCGGGTCGGGGGGGGTGGGGGCGTTTCGTTAGGTTTATGTCCCTGTACTTTAACTGCACTTAAAACTTCTTTATGAGTAGGATTAACTTGGAATAAAGCAGCCAAGATGATCAAAGAGCCAAGAAAGTCAGGAGAGATGATGAGAACGTACGTGTGTGTGTGTGTGTGTGTGGATGGATGCAATTTGAGAAGAGTACGTGATGCCTGTGAGTTTTTTTTGTTTTTTTTTTTTAAATGAGAAATGATCTGTGACTGCTGTATGATTGTACAGGCGGCAGTTGTGCAAGGAAGTCCGGCGGTCAAACAAAAACAGCACTACATTCTAATGTATCTGCACTAAACAAGGCTTTATTCTGAATGTACTGTAAATAAGTCGTGGAGTCAACGTCGTGCCCCTTCTCCTCCACTGTTGATACTTCCTTCATGTTTTAGTGGTGACAAAAAAACAAAACGCTGGACCGGTGATGTTCTGCGCCCGTAGACCGCAGGACGCGCTACTTATGTACTTCCACGTTTGAAAATGGTTTAAAAAAAAAAAAAAACAAACAAACAAAAAAAAGTCATTCCTCTGTGTGGTGGTCCACATCGTTTGTGAGCGTCATTCGTGTGCGTCCGCTGTATCTTTGGTCCGTTTCCCGTCACAAGAGCTGACTGGCGTTCAGGCTTTTTTGGGGAATTGCACATGCCCGACATCCATAAGCAAATGTACAGTTTGTGTGTGTGCGTCCCGTCCAATGCGATGCTTTTCATGTGAGAATGTCCGAGATGGCAGACGGAAGTGTCCTGAAAAAAAGAGCTTTATGAATAAAACAAGCGTGTTGTAATGTCTGGGTTTTTTTTTTTTGAGACAAAATAACAAAATCCATCAGTTGATCGTTTTTTATTTTTTTATTTTTCTGTTTTTTTTTAAAAGGATTTTCCTGTTTACATTTAAGCAGCTTCTCTTTTATATAGAAAGACAGTTTGACATCATTTACAGGTTCCTCTGCTCAGAACCTGTTGTCCCTCCATAGAAAAAGGAAACGTCGGTCTCCATTTTACATACGAAAATATAATTTAAAAGCACTTGACGACAGACACACTTTACAATACATTCACTTTACACAGTACTGTATGTTGAAACCCAACCCTCGTCCCCTCCTGCACACGAACCCCCCCCCGCTCCTGCATGCGTAACACTGCGCTGGAGTTCAAACTGTCGTCATGGTGACGCCGCTGTCCGTGAAGCGACGATGATTTTACGAGTGTTTGACAGAGATCCCGACGGGAGACTCTCAGTCTCCGTCCCCGTCGGCTCCGTCTCTGCTCTTGATCCCGGTTTCAAAAAAAAAAAAAAGGCGTCCCCCCCAGCGTTAAGCTTCGCCATCACGCTCGCTCCCCTCCATGGACGCACTTTGAAACCGAATCCCAGCGGGTGTCTCGTTGGCGGGGATGTCTCCCGGGACACATTTATGTCGATTCCTTAAGGTGGCGGGCTCTTTCAAAGGACGGCTCACCTCAAACTAAAAGTACGGGGCTTCGGTTCCACTTTTGTGAATCTTTAAATTCAAGAGCGATGTGAATCAACACTTCAAACTAACAACAACTAATACTTTTACTTCAGGTATGAGCACAAGCTCTTAAAATACTACATCACCTTGTGGATTTATTCATCCACTGCTCAGGAGAGATCAAATTGATATTCTGCTTCTCACTACGACGAAAGTACTCTTGATTTTGGGGTGAACTGTCCCTTTAAAGGCATCCGAACTACAGTACAGACCAGGCAGTCACTTCCGGTACATTAAATGGGGAGGGAACTGATCCGAGTTCTGCCTGTCCGTCCCAGAGGATGTTCTGTCTGTATTGTAAACACAACGTAATAACAGAAACCAGTTGCTGACTCAACAGGAGGAGGGCGTGTGCACATCAGTCGCGCTGCCCATCAAATCAAACGAGAAAACGCTCGTTTCCTCGTTTTGTAAAAACGAAAAAGGAAGGCGCCCGGCGAGGAGAGAAGGATTCGCGATACGGGAAAAATCGGCGCGCCTCTGCAGCCATTGACTTTTCTAGAGGCCGATTAAAAGATGAAACTCTCTGGAGCAGCGGGCCGGGGGGGGGTCGAACCCGCGGCCTGACGACGGAAACGGATCTCTGCACTGAAACACGGAACACAGCAACGCGAAGCCGGGTACGAACGACGACGCACACACACACACACACACGCTTGTACACGCACATCCCCAACAAGGAAACTGGAATGCTCTTCTGTACAGCGCCTCACGGCTGTAGGCTGTAATCTCTTTCAGACGCTGACCGTCCCGGGGGGTGGGTGGGTGGGTGGGAGGGGGGCGACCTCTGGCTACGACACAGAAAGCATGCACGGGTACATTCCTGCCATTTACATCCACTCGTGCGCGCGCTTCGAGGAGAAAGTCATTCAGCGACGCCGCTAGTCGGAACCCCCCACCCCCCCCCATTAACCCCCCCAGGCACATGACATGGTCGATGTTTGGCAGTGGAGAGCTGTTGGCAACAAACCACGGTAACGAAACGAGAACCGCCGAGGCGGTTTTGGCGGCGCGTAAACCCCCTTCCCCCCTCCCCCTTCTCCCACCCCCCGGGGCGACGGAACGAGCGCCGGCGGTCTGGGAATGCGGCGGATGGCCGTCCTCCTACGCGCGCCCACGCCCTCGGTGTCCCTTCTTGATCCACGCTACATAGACGTCAAACCGGAAAGGCGCGTCAGCTCCTCATCTCTCGGACCGCGGCGAAGAGAGAGAAACGGAAGAAGAAGAAAAAAAAAGGCGTTTGACCTCTGAGGTCACGAAACTGGCCCACCTCGGCAGATATGGAATGGAGTAAGACGTAAAAATAATTAAAAAAAAAACGATTTAATACACTGACAAAAATATATAAAATAAAGCTTAAAATAAAGTTCCATAATGTATATGCGCCTGAATACTTTTATATATTTTATGTACATATCTGATTATATATCAATATATCTATTTAGCATATAAGTTAACTGCTGCCCCAGATGGTGGTGAAGCCACAGATCTCAGATCAGCGCAGCGACTGCTGAGCTCAGATCGGTGCTCACGGGGACTCGTCCTGGTTCGCGTCGTTCGCTCTTATTTGTTTTTTGTCTTTTTCCTTTTTTTTTTCTTTTTTTTTTAACAGGTAGCACCTTATGTAAGTCAAATAATAGTGAAAAAAAAAAATAATTAAAAATTAACGTGATAGCATATACG
The DNA here is from genome assembly GCA_911728415.1 of Lagocephalus sceleratus. Lineage (NCBI taxonomy): Eukaryota > Metazoa > Chordata > Actinopteri > Tetraodontiformes > Tetraodontidae > Lagocephalus > Lagocephalus sceleratus. Next base: position 4,110,517 of record CAJVRN010000087.1, on the reverse strand, counting down.
AATGTGCAAATGTTCAACGTTAGAAATACTACGGACACTTTGTCCTGAAAAAATACAAGTGGGTAAAAAAATTGTATAACGCAAAAAAAGAAAAAAAAAAGGTGACAAAGGAAATGGGAAGTGACTGAAAGCATGCACGTGATTCATTAGTGGAGGGGGGGGGGTGACCTTAAAGGTGAGCAAAGGGGTGGCAGGGCTTCCTTCTTGGGGGGTCTCTGATTGGCTGAACGGCGGCGGTGGGCGGGGCCCTAGCCCTGGATCTTGCGCAGGATCTCGGTGGAGACGGGCGGGTGGAAGTTGATGGTGTGGTGCCTCAGGCCCTGCGAGGTCTTGTAGCTCTTCCCGCAGCGGCACTTGAAGGGCTTCCTCACGCGGATCTGCGTGCGGTGGCCGTTCTTGGCGTGGTACTTGATGCCGTTCACGTTCTGGGGGAAGGAGGCGGAGGCGTCAGGCACCGCCGCCGAAAAAAAAACACCCCGCGATCGTTTCCCAAATATATGATATAAAAAAGGAAAAAGCCTCCACAAAAGAGTGGGGAAAAAGAGGGAAGAGCGGGCTCTTTGTGATTACGGCGGCCGGATTCTGGCGCCTGCATTCCCGGAATATTTACGTAAACCGCTATTCCTCGTCATTACCACCTCGACCAAATCACAGACATGTGACCCGCTCTAAAACAAATATAGCTTTATCCTACGCCGCCGTTTCGGGCCGCGGATGATATGAAAAAAGCCGGGGCGGAGAGGGGAGAGCCTGAAAGAGGCCTTTTGTCCTCCTCCCATTAATTCAACCAAAACAAATACGCAGTTATGCGCCTCAAATCCCAGATATGGCGGCGCGGGCCGACTTTCTTTTTTAAAACGTCCAGGCCACGTGACGGCTCGGACAATAGCTCCAGTGTGGCCCTCCGAGCCGGGGGAACCCCCCCCCTCCCCCCTTACCTTGTATCTCTTCTTGCAGCCGGGGACGGGGCAGGCGAACGGCTTCTCCTCGCCCCCGTTCATGCACATGGAGCTGAGGATGGACTCGGAGCTGATGGCGCTCTCGGTGGTCCACGATTCATCGCTGTCCGACTCCTCGTAGTCTACCTCCTCCTCGTCGTACTCGCTGCCTGCGGGGTGAGGGGGTGGGGGGGGGGCAGTGGAGACACGCAGGGCGAGAAATATGCGAGTCATCCCCTGATGAAATACGGATGAGGACATACCCCATAGCGCATCACGGCATGGGGATTCACCCGGGACAGACGCTGTGTGACTTTATTAATAGTTCTGATGGCTTTTAAGTCATTAGCAGCCCACGTGTTGCTCACACTCAACAGCAGGGGTGTGTGTGTGGGGGTGTGTGCGAGCACCAACATCCACAGTCGGAGTGAGGACATTTTTTTGGGAAGCGAGGACATTTGTTTGGGGGTCCTCACAACTTCAAGATGGTTTTAGGGTTGAGGTGAGAGCGGGTACAGGTTAGATCGGGGGGGGTGGGATGGTTAGATGGTTATACGTTATGTCTATGAAAGTCCTCATAAAGACAGAAGCATAAGGATGTTTGTGTGTGTGTGTTTGTGTGTGTTGTGTGTGTGAGTCAAAAGGCAGGGGTTGGCACTGAGAAGGAGATCATTAAGTGGGAGTGATCCCCATTGCTCAGCCTGGAAAAAAAAGTGCTTTGCTAAGTGCACAACATTTTCCACCCACACACACACAGTTACACACGCAGGCATTCACATACCACATTACTGACATGCTCAAGATCACACACACACACACACACACATAAGGGCTTACTGATGGTCCCCACACCTCCGCCCCCCATCGCACAGGAAACGCCGCAGCTCAGCATGAGGAAATGGATGGCACCCTGGCACACGTCAAAGGGGGCTGCCCCCCCACCTTCCCTGTGCGTGTGTGCGCGCGCGTGTTACATTTGGAGCCGCTCGGGCTGGGATCGGACATCTGCTCCTGGGCTGCGCGGCGCACGCGCCCCCCCCCCCCCCGCCCCCCCCCCCCACCGCGCAGCACGACAGCTGCTATGTAATTAGCGGAGTGTTGACTGGTCTGCTCACCGCGGGGGCCACCGGGGCCGGGCGCACAAACAACACGCACGCACACGCACCCTGCCCACATCGCACCCTTTAAATCATTTTCTTGGATTAACACAAAAATCTGGAGGAAGTGCTAAAAATACGAGCGCTGCTGCCCCTCTCGGGTTCGATTGGCTGGACCAACGCAGCCTGAGAACCCGCCTGATGTTTTCCGTTAACGGCCTCCGCCCCCCCCCCCGCCACGCCCCCCCACACACCTCAACCGACCCATCACCCGGACGCACGATTCACACCTGTCCTACCTGTGGGCGTGCTGCTGCGGAAAGAGGATGAGGGGGTGATGGGGGGCGTGACGGGAGGCGTCAGGTTACCGCTGGCGTGGCGAGGAGGCGTGGCCGTGCTGTTCCTGGATACCCCGCCGGTGTTGGACAGCGAGAGCTTGGGCGTGGCCTTCTTCTTCATGGTCTCTTGCTCGCGCCGCGCCGCGTCCGTCATGAACCTGGCGACACGAGAAATCCCCCACCTGACCTCGTTTATCCTCATTTAAAGCTTTTTTTTTTTTTTTTAATGTTTTAAACAATCGCATCGAAAACCCGGGATGTCCCCGGCGCCCTCGTCGGTGTCTTTCTCGGGCCGTGGGTGATTTAACGGCGCATTCGTCGGGATGCGACGCGCCGGTGCGTCGGGCCGAAACAAATGCGCGTTGTAATCCTTTAATGGCGTCTTTGGCTGGCCCGTTGGCGGCGAGCGGAGACCAGCCTGATTGTCTTGTGCGGTTTGTGTGTGTGTGTGCGTGTGGGAAGCGTGTGGGGGGGTCTTAGCCTGGGGATGAGTCAATGTTCTGTCTGCGGGGAAGCCATCAGTCATTTGAGCTGTCCGCAAACCCACACGCACGCAGGCGGGCGCTCCGGTGGAGCCATGGCGCCCCCTGTGGAGACGCGCGGTACTGCGGGCGTACCTGTTGATGTAACTCAGGGCCAGATAAGTGGGCTGCTGTTGCTCCTGCTTCTCCAGGACCCTCGGATCTGTGTCTGAGGGAGAGAGGGAGGGGGGAGAGAGAGAGAGAGATTAGTCAATGCTGTATGAATTAGGCCTGACTCACGCATCTCTTCTACTTGTCATCATCTCGCCAGACTTGGTGACAGATTGTGGCGCGTTTCTCACACTGCCTCCTCTGTGTTGCGCCATAATCTACGAGCGCCTACGGAGAGGTCCGGGATGCTTTCATAAGCGGGGGCATTATTACCCCAGCGCCAACGCCGCCTGTGATTTACTGAGACGCCCAGAGGAACCGGGGAGGGGGGAGAGGGAGAGGGGGTGGGGGGTGGAGCTGCTTAATTATCAGAGAACGAACGCCATCGAGGAGAAATTTGTCAGACAGTGAGTGAAGTCGGCGGGTGTGATGAATGTACACTGTGTTGCTCGAAACACACGCGAACACAGACACACATACATACACACACACACACACACACACACACACACACTTTTTCCAGTTGACTTGCTCAGTCAAACTACAGTGGGCTACTTCCACTGCCCGAGGGGAGCGGCGGGAACTTCAAAGTCCAACCCTCCACCTCCTGGAAAACAGGGGCAAGTGTGCGTGACTGCACGGGTGGGGTGGGGGGGGGCACACACCGGTGTCGTCGGGTGGGGGGGTGGGGGTGGGATTGGGCCTTTGAGTAACGGCAAACAGATGCATTTAAATCCAGACCCGAGCGTTCGATCGTCTCCCCGCGCCGAGGGTTTCTCACCTCGTAACGCCAGAAGAGGAATGTCGGGCTTCCTGCGGCGAAGTGCAACAGGGGGGCGGCGAGCACGCCAACAGCGTGGGCGAAAGGAAAAGGCTGGTGCTGGAAGGTGCGCAAGTAAACACGCGAAAACGCACAAATCTGAGGTGGTCCACAGCGGAGGTCTTTTATGGCTCGGCCTTAATCACGCTGCCTGCTGCTAGGATGGGAAACCAGAGCTGTGCTCGTGCACACACATGTACACACACACAGGCGCGCGCACACACACGCACACCAATGCTTGTGTGTTTTCTGATTCATCCTTCAAAACTTTTTTTTTAACTGGATTGAAAACAATGTGGAGAAAATGACTACCGGTACTAAGCACTGGGCCTTTTTCATTTATTTTCTTTAAAAATGTCTTTTTAAGTGAAAAAAAAAGAAAGGTTCTAGTGAATTTCGACATCTGTGTTGAGGGCCTGACGTGTTCGTGCAGACGTCTGAGCTGAATGGGCAGAAAAAGGCCAGAGTTAATAGCTCTGAGATGTCCAGTTAGCTGTTTAAAGCTGACATAAGTGTGTGTGTGTGTGTGTGTGTGTGGGAGTGTGCAGGAATCGGGAGGCGGGGGTGTTTGTGGAAATGGAGTTACCCAGGTGCAGAGACAGAGAGAGAGAGAGAGAGAGAGAGAGAGAGATGCAGTAAATATACACCGGCTTTACGACTTCCGCTCACCTAGCAGGACAGGAAGTGAACCAACTGCTGATCTCTCTCTCTCACACACACACACACACAAACACACGTGTCTGTCGGCTTGCGCTCGTTTTTCTAGTCCGGTGACGTGTGGGTTGGGGGTCTCCGTCCACATGTGCGCCCCCCCCCAGTCTATAAATATCTCCCTAATTAGAATTCCTGTCATTAAACCCCGACCAATCAGGAGCCAGTCTGCAGCGGCCCCAGCAGACGGCCTCCACCAGCGGTGTGCTGCTGCCCCCTGCTGAAGCTGCACTCTGTGGGTAAACGCCACCACATGTATGTGCACATGTGGACAGGCCTGTGTGTGTGTGTGTGTGTGTGTGTGTGTTGATGCCGGGGCAGGAATGCACGGCTTGTTTTGCAGACTGCTAATTAAGCCACAGAGGCCATTTTAACATGTTTCTGGAGCAGCAGGCAACCGGATGAGGGCGAAAAAAGAAAAGAAAGAAAAAAAGAGAGGAGAGGAGGGGTGGGGGGGAGAAGACAAACTCCTCTGTAATTACACTTCCCAAGTTCTTGGTGGGGTGCCTGAGTCCTGCGACTTCCTCGGGACAAACCGTGTGAGCGTGCACTTGTGTGTGTGTGTGTGTGTGTGTGTGTGTGCGTGGGCAGACATGTAGTGTGAAAATACAGGGGCTGCAGTTTCCACGCCGGGATGCCAGTCCACTAATTGCTCCGCTACACCCTGACAGGTCATTTGGGAAGTATGGCCAGCGCACGCTCTCACGTGTACAGGCGTGCAAACACGCAAACACACTCACACACACACACACACACACACACACACACACACACACACACGCCTTCCTGTGTTGCACCTCTGGAAGTGGACCGAGAAGGAGTCTGGCAGCCCTCTCCCATCCTAACGAAGTACTCTGGGTCATTGCGGTGAGATTCACAAGTGATTCCGACGGTAAAAGAATCGGCGGGATCAGTGAATTTGATCGTTAAACTTGAGGGAAATTACGTTAAGAAGCAGAAAAAGCTGCCGGAGTTCATCACGCGAACGGATCTCGACCGGGGGGGTACCTGCCACCTTGGCCACCTTCTAAATCTGAAACTATGATCAAGGAAAGATGAACGAAACAAAAATCCCCATTTCCCTTATGACCAACATTTCCTCTCTCTCTCTCTCTCTCTCTCTCTCTCTCCCTCATCCCCCTCTATCTTCGTTCGGTGAGCGGGCGGGCAGGTATGTGCACGCAGAGGTGAAGCACGGTGCCATCATCGGCCCAGCTTAAAAGTAAAAAAAAAAAAAAAAAATACATCACCGCATTCCTCTCCACACAAAGCCTTCATCAGCAGAGCCAACGAAACAGAAGTCAGTGAACTCGTTTGCTCCTGCACTTATCTGGAATCTCCTGGGACCGGCGGAGAGACGCGTCCTCGCTTTTTTTTCTTAGATAACGTCGCCACTCGTGGACAGACAGATTACCTCATTTCTATCACGGAAGTGATCAGTCCGATGTAAACTGTTGATTTAAGTGGAAAAAGAAATCCCCCTCCTCGCCCAAAAAAAAAAAAAAAAAAAAAAAGAAAGAAATTTCGAGCTCTTGCGCACATGCGGCGCGGCGCCACTAGAGGGCAGCAGAGTCTACAGTAATGAGCGGGGCGTGATCGATCGAGACTGACTTATGATCAGTGTTTAGGTCTGATAACACGAGCTGTTGTGTCTAGATTATCCAGATTAAGAGCTAGATTAAGATCGCTTTCTCTAATCGTGTTTTGCGGCTACAAAGGCTCCAAGGGTGACCCCGCGCGGTCTACGGGGGGGGGGGGCGATCGATCTGGAGCATCTTTTGATAGAGCGTTGGTGGCGCTCCCCTCTACCGCCACTCTCGCACGACCCCCCGTCCTCCATCTGTCACTTTTACGCCCCCACCCCCCTCGCGAGGGGATATCGATTTAATAGGGCGCGACGCGGAGGACGGCGACACGCGCGGGAGCCGACCCATTAATCCACGCCGTCGAGTGAGCTGGAGGGGGGCGGGGTCAAAGGTCAAAGAGGCAGATGGAGCGGTGGGGGTATGTATGCATGTGCGATTGCTCTGGGCTGGCTGGACTGATCCACGCGTCGTGACTGGGTCCGAGGCCGGGAACGCCGCGGCGCCTTTGCGGGCGGGAGGAGGAGATCTTCCCGTCGACCCGACGACGGTCGCCGACGCGGACCCAAGGCCGAAAGGTCCAGATATCAGACCCCCGGGACCCTCCGCAGCCCCCACTTTGTTGATGAGACAGCAGGTGTGCAGCCAGTATACTAACCCCCCACACACACACACACACACACACACGCCCCTACCCCTCCCCACCCAGGCCCTATTGAGCACGCCAGTTTCCATGGCGACCAGACCCACTGAAGCATCCTCTCCAGCCTCCCCCCCCTCCACCTCCCCCTTCCGCCCGGCCCAACCTGAGGACGCGCGACCACCGACGGGCGCTGCGGGGGGGCGTTTCTGTCCGTTCCGGGCCGCCGTAACATCCAAATAACAGAGCGGGAGCCGCGGCGCCCCCCCGACGTCAGAGCAACGCAGCACATCGGCGCGGATGCAGCCCGACTCCCAACGACAGATGTTTAAAATCAGAACGCCGGTCGGGGGATAAAATAAAACGCCTCTGACGCAATCACAGCAACGCACTTGAACATGAGACGCCTCCACGGAGCGTTTCGGGGCTGCGAACAGGATTTAAGAATGCCATTTCACCAAAGGTCGTCCTGGTTCCCCAGGAGCGACGTTCCCTGATGGATCCGTAGGGATCCGTCTGCCCCCCCCCGGTTTGTGGTTTGGAGGGAGCAGACTTCTGCAGGTTGTTCGCCACCGCGCAGTTTAGATAAAAGTCCGATAAGAGGCGCAACAGGTTGGGGCTTGTGCGTGCAGCGGTCACGACCGGCCGCCTGGGGGGGGTCGTGGGGGGAAGGGGGGGGGGCGTGGACGTGCCAAGGCGACAGACGCGTCACCGGGCCTGCAGAGGGCCTCGGAACCGTCGACCCGGGCTCTGTCTGTGGCGTTAGCAGTGTCCGGGGGGGGGGGGCAGGTTGTGCATGCGCGCAATGCTAGTTGCACCTCCGGGACGGGGTTGAGTGTCGGGGGGGGTGGTGGGGGTGAGGGGGGGTCGGTCAGGTCTGCAGGAAAGGTAACCGAGTGCGCGCAGGAGGGGGGCAGACAAAAGGTTCCACCCGCGGGAGGCGTGGGCGCTCGGCTGGAACCGGGGTCGCGTCGCCGAGGAACGCACGGGAAACCGCCCCCCGGGGTGGGGATCGAGAGCGCGAAGGGGGGGGTGGAATAGCGGAATGAAGCTCCGAGCTTCCGTGCGCACGGCTAGCAGGCTAACGCTAGCGGATCCCAGCTAACAGCCTTAGCGCCGTCCCCCCTCTCCTCCCCCCTACTCCCCCCCCGCACCCGGGGCTGGGCCACCACCCCCCACCACCCCCCCACAGACACGCACACACACCCGACCACCGCCCCCCCCCCCCCAGGACTCACCTATGTGGTTGTCCTCGATGTGGACGATGAGCTCGGCGAGCGAGTCGAAGTGGAGCCCGCAGCCCCCGAAGCGGCAGGAGTTGGAGAAGAAAGAGGCGGCGGCGATGCCCGTCATGCTGCCGGCGCTGGCGCATCCACCGGCGGGGAGGGGGGGTGGCGTGGGGGGGTGGTGGTGGTGGTGGAGGTGGGTGTGTGTGTGGGTGGGGGGGGTGTGGAGGAGAGGGGAGGAGAGGGGGGGAAGGGGGGGGGAGGAGGAGGCAGAGTCTTCGGGTTCACGGGGGTGGGAGCGCCGAGCCGGCCGAGCAGACACCGGGGCGGCCAGACGGGACAGCGGCGGACGCAGCTGGGAGGCGGGCGGGACGGTGGGGGCCTGGGAGGGGCAGAGAGGGCCCCCCCCCCTACGCCCCCCTCTCCTCCTCCTCCTGCTCGCTACGTCACCACATGGCTACCTGGAGGGATGTGTGGCTCCCTGGAGCTGCAACTTGAGATTGGATTGACGTTTTCGGACAAACTCCAGCATCTTAGAGCTAAAAGTTGTTTTTTTTTATTTAATTATTTTGTAGGTGGTGACCATCAGACCTTTGGGTCGCTGGGCTATTTGGGTTGATAATCGTGGGGTTTGGCATGTGTGTACATTTCTAAATAGGCAATGAATTAACAGAGCAGAGGAGAATATGTGTGTGAGTGTGTGTGTGTGTGTGTGTGTGTGTGTGTGTTTTAAATAGCCCCAAAATAAAACTGTACAAAGTGCACAGACGTGATCAGTGGCTACACGGTATGCTTTTGGAATGGGCGACATCGATCGCTCATGGGTGTCAGTGGTCCACCCAGTGGTCCAAAGCACCTTTAATCCTTTCTTGTTTTTTTGTATTCTTGGACCAATATTATTTTGAAATGTTTAGATTGGAGCAGCTCCACCCTGTTAGCAGCATCTATCATATTAACACGGTTGAAGAAAATAGACCTGATGTTGCCCTGTTATAGTGACTCAGTGTGTGTGTGTGTGTGTGTGTGTGACTCCCAGAGAGAGGCGAGAATGTCCTCAAACCCCCCCTACCCCCAAAAGCTTCGTTAACCAGGCCCGTCTGGCCTGCGCTGGACCTGTTAATCGAGCGTTAAAATGCCCTGTCGTAAACTACCGCCCGGCGAATTCAGCAAATAGCTGAAAGGCCCCGGGACACAGACAGACACTCGCGCGCACACACACACACACACACACAGAGGAGACGTAAAAAAACACGCTCCAGCTCGCCGGGCGGAGGACGAGCGGCTGTACGCTGGCGCTAACATGACATCACTGTCACATTCTGACTAGCACATGTACAGTATAGAACCTCGGTGACTTCATCGGCCCGGAACAGATGTTCCTCCCTCGCACACGGACACGTGCCACATAAGCAGTTGTTACGCACATGCGTGCGACGGCGTCTCCGATCTGCGACAGCGACGCGGGGTCCAAAAGAAAAAATTGCGCAAATTCAAATTGGTAGCACGTGTCGCGAGATAGGAGTGGAGGGGACCGGGGAGTCGGCGGCACGTCGAGATTCCGTTGACACCCGTATCGCGGCGAGGGGTTCGACGTCTCGGGAACTGGTTCCTGTTTGTCCCTCGTCCACGGCGCGAGGACGTAACCCCCAACCCACCCCCCCTTTCCGCGTGTGTATTTGCAACGCGTCCCCGGCGGTCTGCTGCCCCGAGGTGGATCTGCATGTGACGGGCAGAATTAGACACAAACTTATCTCCGACCGTCGCGTTACATAATCAGAGTAACTTGCATGCTTGGGTACTGCTTAAAGTATCTGTTTTCAGTTACTTTTTAAGTAAGGGGGGGGTGGGGGGTAGGAGGTGTGATGCAGCTGCAGGGAATCGGGTGATCCACACCGGAGACTGAGCTCAGCGTTTTTTTGGTTGACCTTTGACCTGATAGGGCATATTTTTAGAAAAAGGATAAAAAAAGGGGGGGGGCACAAAAGCCCAGAATTGGAGGCGAGCGAGAGCTGCCAGCCTGGCCGAGGTGTAGAAGGGCCCCCCCCGAGGAGGTAACCTCAGTAGCATTGTCTGGCCCCCCCACCACACCCCACCACCTCCTCCCTTGAGGGCACCAGCCGGAGTCTTCCGCGCTGTCGTCATACGCTCAAAGCGTGACTAAGCAGAGGCGCGCACACGCGCTGTAAAACATCCCTTATCTTGGCCCAATGCGAAAAAAAAAAAAAACTCGAGTGATTCAATCCACACGCTGGGGGGAAGAGCTCAAAACACAGAGTGACATCATCACAACTTCCTGTTTCTGCTGGTTGCCATGAGCCCCAGAATTTGCATGACGCCGCCGATTGGTGGGTGATGAGTCAGTAGGGCTGGGTCTGTTTTTGCTCCTCAGCCACAACAAAACCTTATTCCAGCGTTGGCCGGAAAGCCTGACCAAACATGGCAGTGATGTATACTCCATGCCCCGGGTTAGAGGACATGTGAACCAAAGTCCCTCCACTTTGGATGGCCAAAGCGAGCCAATTACATCACATCAAATGTTTGATCAAATTATAGCCCCGGCAGATGATTTGTCTTCTTGGAATCACAACATCTAGTGTCCTTTCCTTCAACCGCATGGATGTAAATAGTTAAGGTCTCCCTTTTTTTTTCCCCTCGTCTCTCCACACAAAACCACTAATCCTTCTGTAAACCTGTGTTGCTTAATTACACAAAAAAAAAAAAAAAACCCACACAAAATCAACTCCTTCGCCAAGATGTGAAAAAAAAATCAGGTCTGGGTGGATTTCCATGACTGGTGACATCATATCAAACACTCAGCAACATCGTCTGCAGACGTAACAATGTTCGCTCCACCTCGCTGTGATAACCCCTGTTATTCTTCGCCCTGATTTGCAAATAACCAGATAAATAATCTTTGGAACAGATGTCAGTCTTAATCTAGTTCTTTATTTTTTAATTGGGTGTTGTCTGATCAATGGGATATGTACTTTTACACTTCAACATAACTTCCAAGTTTCTATAATAAATGCATTTCTGAATTTGTGGGTCCATATGTTTGAGCTTTGTATAGTGCCAAACTATATAAAAAGTTATTATTGGTATAATATATATTTTAATAATTAGTATTCCACACCTGTCAAATCTTAGGTTTATTTATTTGTTCATATGTTTTTTTTGGGAAGTGTTCATGATGAATAACATACAGTTATTCAGTATTTATGCTGTACAGTAACATACATCCCCAACTGCATCTTACGCGCCGAAAACGTTCAAAGCGCAAAAACCTCACATCCTTCCAGGCGCAAAGCGATTTCAAAACCAACCCTTTGGCCGCAATCGCCGCTCCTTTTCACGCCCGTCGACTCGCGGCAGACGTCGGGACGTCCCGTTTCAGACAGCGAAAGTGGGAAAAGGGAGGAAAAAAAAAAAAAAAAGTTTCTTCCACCCACCCGGTCTGCCCCGTGTCCCGTCACGTTGTTGGCGGTGTGTGTGTGCGCCTTGGCTCGGGCGCCCGGTCCAGGTCCGGCCCGTCCCACCACCACCCCCCCCCAGCTCCAGCCGGCCGGTGTCATATCCCCGCCCCCCTCGTCTCCTCTCAATCTTTCTCTCCGTACGGGACCGCAATGATTTAGAAGTTCAGGAATCCCACGTGACGTCACCGGGAGGGTGATGTAATGCTTCTGTAAATAGATCGTATTGTAATCGCGCTCCAGTCCAACGTGGTTCCTCTGTGGAGCGCTTCTTGTCTCTCTCCACTTGTAGGTAAGCCTCCGCTGTTCACTTTCATTCACAAAACTTTAAAAGCCCGCACCGGACCGCTCTCTAACCCTCGTCCTGAAACTTTATCGAACACCCCCCTTTTTTTTTAATTTTTGGTTTGTTTTTACGCGTCTGGAAAGTTGACGAGGAGGAGTTTTGCGCGCAGCTTTGCCGGTGGACGCTCATCATCCGGCGGCGAGCGTTTGAGAGTCCGTCCCGGTGTGGGTGTGCGTGCGTGCGTGCGTGCGTGCGCGCGTGTGACAGCGCTGTCCATACAGCTGTGTTTATGAGCGGAGCAGGTTCCTATACGGAGCTGGGAGGGATGGGGGGCGGACGGGAAGCGTGCGCAGCGGCGCGTATTTGAGCCGCATGCCGGCTCTGAGCGGCCGACGCGACGGAGGATTCGCGCAGTGATGCTGCCTAGAATTTGAGCTGAACGTGCGCTTTCGCGTTGACAGCCATCCATCCAAAAACGGGACCTCTCAAAAACTGTAAGTAACTTTCTTCTTTTTTAACTAGTATCGATACGGTGCCTTCTTCTGTATTTTTTTTTTTTTTGGGGAACTGACAGAAAAAGGCGGGGAAACGGGCTTAATCCGTGTTGCACTGGCAACATGTTGTCCGGTCTGTTGTTGGATTTGTGTATTAAAAATGACGTCATTTTCATTGACACTAAAAGGGTGTTTTTTTAAAAAAAGTGCTGAGTCTGCTCGTTTTCAAATCCTCTGAAAAGGGGAAGGGGAAGAGGGGGGGTCCCAGGGAGGTTAGATGATAATGCTGCTCCCCAAATCCTAATCCAGCTCCCCGTTTATCTGAAGTAGTAGATCACGTGATTGCGGCCAGTGTTTGCGCGCCTGCTGCACACGAGTGATCGAACCGACGCGGGGAGACCGCCCCGCTCCAGCCTTCCGTTTTTGTAGCGCGCAAACAGATGCACAAACACCTATGAAGTCACCTCTTCTTGTCGGGTCGGAAAATTGGGGGGGGAGAGAGGCAGGTTCAAACCTGTCCGGCCTGCACTTCATCCCTCCCTCTGCCACTTCCCACCCTCATTCCTTCCTTCTTCCATTTATTATCTTCCTCTTCTCTCTCTCTCCTCGTCTCTCTCTCTCTCTCTCTTTACATTTCCCTCCATCACCTTAATGTCACTATTCGCCCCCCCTTCCCACCGCACTCACAACACACACACATACTTTCCACTTCTTAGCCCACTGTTGCCCTCTCTCTCCTTGCTCTCACTCTTTCCCATAACATCAGGACCCACTTTGCTGTCTTCCCAGTGCTTTCCGTCACGCGAGCCCAAACTTTTTGAGCGCATGTGTGCCCAGAGGGCTACGAGTCCTGCCCCCCCCCCCCCCCGCAATCATCACAACTGTCTCCGCCTATAACGTCTTCACTGCTCGAGCTCGAGACCCTGATCGTGTTTATCTGGGGAATGTTTGAGGTCAAGGCAGCTGAAAAGTGAGGATGCACCCATCTGATTTGCTCAGCCCGATACAATACCTGGGCTTTTGGTGTTGGGTTACCAATCTGATACCTGTGTTTAATTAATAAACTGCACGCCTCGCTGAGCAGGGGTGAGATCAGTCTTTTCTTGACCTAAATTTTGCTTTGTTCACGTTCCTAGCGCATTGTTCTACGCGTGATGTACCAATGTGGCTATACATCGGGGATCAAAAGTTACATCTGCGCTTTAAAACAAGACCAAGTTTGTGATTCAGAACGAAAACCGGTCGCAGAACATCCTATGTGGCGCTGCTCTCAGTGATGACTAAGCTTTTGCATGAGTGTCCCCCCCCCCGCCTCCTGGAGAGCCGAGTGGGGCAAGCTTGAGTCAGCAGTGAATATGTTCTATTAGGCGGGTAATTTTTTTTTTACCCCGATGACTTTATTTTTAATGCCGCGGACAGAAAGAAAAACACATACCCACTAAAGGCCCAGCTGATCGTCTAATGGAAGCCTGCATTTGTGTGCTGAAACAATTCCACTTAATCCTAACCAAAATTGAATGCTGGAAGACCTTCGTGTCCTCCTGGTGTTTAGATTTTATGGGAAATAATCAGTCCCAATGCAGAAACAGTGCTTTTATTATACTTCCCCTAATAAAGCCCGGGGAAAGGCAAGGGAGTTTTGTTCCTGCTGGCACCAAACGGATCGTTTTCCCTGAGATAATGTCGTGTCTCAGGGTGGAACATCCATCATCTTTGCTATTATTACGCACCGCTTCCACAATAAAGGGTAACAGGAGGACGGCCGGATCGTACTTGCTCGGTACGCGAGTTAACCGGCCGCATTGTCTCTGCGCGCGATTGAAAATCCAGGGCAGGGAGAGCGAGAAGGCCTCCCACCGAACGAGGGGCTCCCGCGCAGCCGCGGCCTTTCAGCGACGCCTCGGAAGTGGGAAGGCGGCGTGGGTTAATGCGTTTTTTTTGTTTTCCTTTCTCTCTCTCTCTCTCTCTCTCTCTCTCGGTCTACCTCTGTCTCTCGCATTTTCTCTCTTCGCCAGGTTTGCCAATGACATGAATGACAAGCAGGACAGGCCTTATGTGTGCGGCGCTCCCGGCTGCTCCCAGGTTGGTTTGGATCGCGCTGGATTTTTCGCAGCCGTTCAGGAAAACATCGAATATAATTTCAAGATTAGGTCATTAATCCTGTGGGGGAGCACAATGAAGTCTCAGGCTGACAGTAATAGGATTTATAATGCTTAAAAGATTAACACAGAGGCTGCGCTTATAGTCCAGATCTATACTATAAAACTGTGAGTTTGCCAGTTTATCATCTGATAATCGCTTTTTTCTTTTTTCTTTTGCTACAGCGCTTCCAGTCAGAGGAGCATCTGCTCATCCACAGTCACAAACATGAGATGACCCTGAAGTTCTCCTCGATCAAGACCGATGCAGCCTTTACGGGTAAGACCCGCAGGCCGCCGGAGGCGCGGAAAAGAAAGGCCAAAAAAAGGCCAAAAAAAAAAAAAAAAAAAGCGGGCGGCCTCCTTCCAGATCACACAGTGTCAGTCTTCACCACGCCTCACGCTCAAATGTGATATTTTTTCATGACGGAATGACTCTGAGGCTTCCGCTTATTTGGGAAAATTTGGAGAATGTTGGAACGAGTTTAGGCAAGAGGAATAGTTGGAAATCTATTTGAGTTAGAGTTAATGTCATAATTTCTACATTTTTCCACTCCAGAGACACTGACTGTGTGGAACCTGGGGATTAAAATATAGTTTTAGAAGAAAAAAAAAAGCATGAATAAGAGTTTTGTGATGTCAATATCAGAGCGCTTCAATCCCCTTTCGTGACAAGAGGTTAAAATATACATAAACAAACCATATGAATGCTATATATACACCTGCGTGCTGTAGTTTCGTGCAGTTGCAGGAGGTGGAACATGAGCTTGAATTAGTTGCATTTCAACACTCGTTATTTTCGTGTATTTTTAGCAGGAAGTGCAGTTTTTTTCGCCCCGTTAAATGTCCTTTCCTGTGACTGCAATGGCCTTCAAGCTCAGTCACACGGAAAAGAATCGGGTATCGGCTCTATTCTCACCACTGCGACTCAGATTCACTATACAATATTTATTAACACCCGAAATGTCCAAATTATACCAAGTGCAACATCTTGTCTTCCCTGTTTCATCGGTAACAGACCTGTATGAGGTCTCAGCGTCCACAATTTAAGATGTCTAGGTTATTATCAAATAAAAATATGTCTATAAAATAAAAAAATACTTAGTTGATTAGGAAACAATGTCCTTCTTATGTTATTGTTTGCCGCCACTATGCATTTATAACATATTTTATCATAGTATTTTATAAAAGTAGAAATATCAATAGCACAGAAGCTTGGAGCTCTGCTGTAGAAAGTTATATTAGAAAATAAATTAAGAAAAAAGAGGATGAAAACAAATCTTTAAATGAAAAACAATCAAACCCTGATACCCACGGCATTGGAAAATCTATTATAGTACCATCCAGCTTGTGCATATGCCATGTGATGCTATCTGTAACCATAGAAACGCCAGCCCGTCTGCATGTAAACATCGGCGAGACCCCAGAACCTCGCGCGCTTGCTCCTCTGCACTTTCCCCTCCGCGTCCTGCAGTCCGTCACGCCTCCTGCAGGAAAGCTCACGTCAAAACACAGAGCCCCCCCGCTGACATTTGACCCCCGCATATTTAGGAGGCTCCGTCAGACGGACTAATGATACCACAAAGACAGGCGGACAGTGCATCTGGGAGGGAGGAGAGCCACGTATCACACAATGGCGCAGGCAAAAATGCGAAAAGGGCATGAAAGTGTGTTGCATTTACACCACTTTGCGTGGTTTTTTTTGTGTTTTTTTTGTGTGTGTGTGTGCTCCTCCCAGATCAGACCCCAACTCCAACCCGATTTTTGCAGAACTGTGAAGAGGTGGGCCTGTTCAAAGAGATAGAGGAAGAGTTCCTTCAAGAGCAGGAAGAGGAAAAGAACAAAGAGGTACACATTCGCGGGCACGGCGCGTAGCGCGGAAAAGATAAAAGCAGTCAGATGTTGACCAGTCGGAGGGTGCAGAAATCTGACCCGGTGCAAGGAGAGACGCGCCAGGCGATCTAACTCGCCCAGCAATTTACACGTCAATTAGACACCCAAATGCTGACCCAAAAGCAGCGGTTCTTTGTTTTCCCATTTTATTGCGTTCTTAAAGTGAATTATTAAATATTATTTACTTTCAAGCCTTCCGCGGCCCGCTGCAGAGATTCCCCCCTTCAACAAGACGCACTAAATGTCAGAGAGGAGATGGCGGTCACGCTGATTTGCAGCCTTTCCCATCTACTCTGAGCACGGGAAAGCTGCAATTCTATTGTTTTATTCATATTATTGAATGGACGGCCCGCTCCAGCCAGGTTAACTCTGAGCCATTCAGCTTTTACTGAACTCCAGGGGGTGTTCAGTGACTTTGGTCTGTCTTTTTTTTTTAAATAAATCACCCCGTATGACACTTGAATAACCTCGCTCACTGACACTTTTGTCCTCATAGTTTAATTGGGAAACGACACTGATGATCTCTGGACTTATAAAGGAGGACCTCGAAAATATATGAGCACTACTTCAAAAATACAGACACTCATATCATTACTGCTATGTTATTTTTATCTATTTATTGAATGCTCAAATAGGTACATTGGGAAGGTTACTTAAAGCACTTGCAGCTACCCTGCGAAAGGTCCCAGTGTCTCACCCCGCTCTCACCCCCAGATTCTCTCCCATAACGGGCAGGCCTGTATGACCCAGCACGCGCACCCACAGCCGCAGCTGCACCATCCCCACACGCTTCCGCTGCAGCATCCACAGAGCCACGGCGGCATGATGGGCCCGAGCTGCAGCCACAACGCGCAGCGCGGCCTGTCCTCCTCCCTGGCCAGGCTGGTCGTCACCCAGACGTCTTCCACGCTCACACACTCGGGGTGAGTGTAAACGGCATAACCCCCCCAAAAAAAAAAAAAAAAAGCCCAATAAAATGGTGAATATCACTGTGCATCAATCTTACGCCACTTAGATAACAATTCAATCGCTCCAGTTTTTAAATCCAGCTGTGGGAAGTCATCATAGTTTAGCATAATCCAGACTATTTTATCCACAGTTGGACCACTTTAACCTCCTAAAACCCGAGCTCTTTTCTGATATACATTCTTAACAAGTGGTTTGTGGGGACAATGATGTCCACATACAGGAACAATCAATCTAAATGTGTAATAATATAATGTTTATGGGTCCATGTGTGTGGACATTTGGCCCCAGACTAAGAAGAATTATCTTTTATATGATAGGTGACCCAAAATCTAATTTCCACATATGTGGGCACCAGGTCTGAGGAGGTTAACTTAATTTCTTCTATAGCTCCCACCAACCAAAGCAGTTTCATAGCATATGACACTTTTTGGGGCATTTTATGGTCTGTATTAGAGAGTGGGCATCACAGACAGACAGGAAGTTTGGCTGAGAACGACACTGACTCGCACCCAAGATTTCCAGTCGCGCTCCGCCTGCGCGCCATCGCATGGTTTTCCACGCCAAACCCCCGGGTCACCTGGTTGCCATCCCATTAAACGGAAAGGCGTCCCGCGCCTCAGACGCGTCGTTCGGGTTGGAGGCTCCTTAACTTCACGGGCCTGCTGTCGATTAGATGAATCAAGGCACCAGAGGCGAGTCGGTGGTATAATTAGCAGCCAACATCTGCGCTGGACCACACCAGACTGGGGAGGGAAGGGCCGGGGAGACAAAGCAGGACAGCTGATTATAGTTCACTAAATCAATGTCAGCTGATGTTGGTCAACGAAACAACCAAGTGTTACTAAACCAACTGCGGATAGGATGCCTGACTGTTTCTCCTCCTGTTTGGTGCCGGTTTCCCTAGCAACCTGCTGTCTGAGTGTCTGGCCCCCGGGGCCCCGTCAGAACTGTTGTGGTTACGTTGGGAAACGCTGTTTTGGTTTGTCTGAACTCCGCCGCGCGCTAAAACGCTAAGGCGCGCGCTCGCGCTCCGCCCTCTCGCCCCCGCCCCCGGGGCTCTGACGTCAGGCCGGCGGGGACAACGTCACCCGGCGGGGGACGACGTCAGCGCGGGGGCCAGCGGAGGGCCACGCGCCGCCGAGCTGTCCGCCGGGGGGGGGGCCCTCCCAGTCCCCCCGCTGCGACCCCCGAGCTTCTCTCCTGCTCTTTCGAGCTGTCACTTTTTTCCCCCTCCGCTGTTTATTTTTTCTTCTATCGCCTCCTCAGAGCTTCCATTGTCATTGCTTCATCCCAAACCAAACCTCCCTTGTTTGTACTGTTGTGCTCACACACAAAAGCGATGTTTCTTCTTTTTCCTAATTCAGTAAAAAAATAAAAATCATTTAACCATTTTTCTTTTTTTTTTTCTTTTGTTTTTTTGGCACGTTTTCTTATTTACTTCTTGCGGTGCGATGCGCATAGTTTCGGTCTTATGTGTCCACATTTAAGGATTCCAGGCCTGGAATCCTGCAGCCCTTTCTTTCTCCACAACCGAGATAGCCTCGGCTCTCCGCTTCTGCACTTTTTCTTCCCTTCGTGGGTGCGACTTCAACGCAAACAGCACCGCGCGGACGAACGCGAGCGCGTTATTTCAATCCAGCGGGCCGAAACGTCGCCAAGACTTCTCGGCGAATTATGTTAAGGGGCTAATAAAAGACGATTTTCAAATCATCAGAGTGACCAACGCTGTCATTAGCAGGTTTGAGGAGACTGTCCCCGCATGTAAGGCGATACTTCCATTTAAGAAAAGCAGATGGCCGCTAACGCCTGAAAGGCCCGAGAAAAGTTCCCCTGAAAGACAACAGAATGAGAAAGTCATCATAATGACCGGCGCTAACAACATTTCCACGGTGCGCGTAGCCAAGATGAAATAACGACGACCGAGGAGTCGGCCAGGATCTCGAAAACAGAGGGCGGAGCGCCGCGCGAACCTTAGACGGAGCGGCCGTGCATGGCGGTCGCGTCCGCGTTTCTGGCGGCGCGGGATCGAACCGGCGTGCGGTCCTGACCGGAGAAATCGGCTTACGCCCACGAAACGTAACAGTTTGTTTTGAGCCCGACCCCCCCCCCCCCCCAAAAAAAAAAACTGGGTCGGTGGTTTTCTCTGAGGCTTACTGGTTCCCCGAAGCGAAGGGGTCACCTGGTGTAGGGGTCAAGCCCGCCTCCACCTGAGTGGAGATGGAAAGGTTTTCTGGAATGAAAACTCTTCGAAGAACAGCTGATGATCTCCAAACCTTTTTTTTTTTAACCCCGCCCCCCCCACCTCATAAAACCTTCCAGGACTCTCAGAGACTCGCCCCGTCTTTGTCTCACCTCCATCTGCCCTTAAACCTGGTGTCGCGTTCCGCTTTTCTCTGAACTGGGATCGGCGAAACTGTAGCTGTGGAAGGCTCTGTGGCATGACCCCCCCCCCCCTCTCTCTCTCTCCCGTTCTCTCACCACAGGCCAGTTCCCGGGCCGCTATCCTCCCTCCTCCACATGCAGAACAGACACAGACAACCGTTACCGGCCTCCTTACCAGGCACCCTGCCAGACCCCGCCATGCAAGGGGCATCTGCTCAACACATGGTCGTAAGTATGGGAGACCGGTTGCTCACACACACACACACACACGTTTGCATTAAGACGTCTGCATTCAAGATTCATAGGTGCGCATATAGCGAGCGGCGTGGTGGAGAACTCTGCCTTAGAAATATTCATGGCTGACAGAAGAATTCACTTCGCCCCTGCGGATGAATTAATCAGGACTGTCGCACTTCAAATGGGTCTGACCTTCGCCTGGGACTCTTTAAAGTCGAGGCAGGGGCGACGTATACGCCGGAGCTTTTTGTTGTGCGGCCCAGAGGTTACTTTCCTGTCAAACATCTTTCGCCTTCCTGAGATAGAAACGCAGATGGCTCGGGTAATGGGTATACCAGGCCCTGCTCACGACCCCCGCGGATCCACTTCTCGGCTACAGGCGGGCCTTTTGCGACTACCGTGACCTCACTCCTTCTTCCCGATGTACAAATATGTGATTTCTCCTGAAGGATCGATGCCCCGTGTTTGTCTGTAAAGGTTATATATTGAGGATTTTCATGACCTCGTGTTTATTCTGAATATACTAAAGGTAGAATACCTTGATGATGCACATTCAAAAAAGTAAATTAGTCTATAGGATTAACCTGGAGGTCAAAGGCTAATTTTTTTCTATTATCTTCATCCTTCTCACACACACACATGTACTTCTGTTTCTACCTCAGTTCTACCTTAATTCAACCTTAAAACCAAATCTGATCTCTCAAACAGACCTTTGAAGTTGTGAGGACCAGCCAAAGTGTCCTCACGTTGCCGGGTAAAGTTGTATGTTGGTCCTCACCGCGAAGAACACACACACACACACACACCGGGTCAAAAGCTACACGCTTTCCCCTCTTCCTTGGTTGTTTTATTTTCCTTTTGTCAACACGCTCTCAATCTCCCGCCCCTTGTAAATTTTGCATTTTCTTCCTTCTAGGTGCCTGTAGCATGAATTTTTAAACATCTGTGTGCTATCAAAAGCAACTTCAAAGGGAAAACTGTGAAATCACCTTGCACGCAGACACACACACACGCGCGCGCACACACACACACAGAGCCAAACACACTCACGAGGGTATAAAGTGGCGAATGAAAAGTGGCTTCGAGTTTCCGCGCAGATTGCGGGGGTCGAAAAATCTGAACCGGCCAGCTCCCGTTGTCCGGAGAAACACTTCCGCGACTCCAAAGTTCTTCGCATTTATTGTCGTCTCATCTCGCCGAGTTTTCCTGTTTTGCGCCAGCGAGCCGTGAAACAGGACCCCGGTCCCGCGACCGCCGCGGCAACTGTGTTAACTTGACAGCACTGCGCGGTAACTCCACGCTGAGCCGCAGTGGAAAAGTAAACGTTGGACACGCGGATCAGCGTTTCATGTACAGCTCGGTCTCTTCATTCACTGATCCCCGCAGACTGAAATATCAAAGTGGTGTGTCATCCAGTCTTAGGAGATCTATGATGTAATCGCAGGCCCCTGTGTCAGGGCGGTTCTATACAGTAAACAGAGCTGAAGCACCCGTGTGAGTGTGTGCGGGTGAGTGTGTGGGTGAGTGTGTGTGTGTGTGTGTGTGGCTGCGCATGTGTTGCGTGTGTGCTTGAGTGGCAGCCTCGCTGGCTGGTAAAGCTGGCACAGAGCGCTCAGTGACCTCATACTTGGCACCCGCTAAATGTGCAGCCTTTTTTTTTTTTTTCCCTTTTTTTTCTCGTTCTTGAATGGTTGAAGGTTAGAGAAGGGGGAAAAAATGTTACTCCTCTTAAAGAAATATTGTGTAACAGGGAGCAGATAGCAATATTGCCGGGGGGGGGGCTGTTGAAGGTGGAGTGTTGATGTCATGCTCTAAATATGACCTCACCCTCTCCTCTGCTGAGAGTATGAGAAAGGTGAGATGGGGTTTAATTTAGCTCTTACAGTCTGTTTAGTCAGATGACATGACGGCCAGCCATAAAAACATCAAGCTGCAATCAGTAGCTTCTATTTCAACAAATTTATACATGGCTGGAATGTAACGGATCAATTATCTCTCTCTCTCTTTTTTTTTTTTTTTTCCTCACGTCTTGCGTGGGACATCACATCAGCTCGGGGTAGGCGCCACCAAATCCGATACTCTTGGCACCGCGGCTTCGTTTATTTGAAGGCTCTAGTAATAATAGTAATTATATAATGGACATGAGAGCGCATGCTTAGAATGCAAATATGCAAACACCAGCACTGTAGCAGGGATCTGTTCCATCTTCATGAACAATTGATAGGAGGAGGCGGTGGAAGTGTCTCTGCTCAAAACACCTTTAATAATTCCAGACTACTTGCCATAGGATTTCCTAGCTGAACGTGTTGGATTCAAAAACAAACTTTCCTTTGAGACGTTTCGGTGTTGTCGCATCTGTCTATAGAGGGAGGAAAGGAAGAAGATGTCCCCTCCGCTTACCGTGCAGATGTTTTAAATCATACTCTCATTTTCCACCTAGAGATCCAACCCGCCGTTGGGCCACCATTTTCATCAGCACCACCCAGGAATGGTCATCAGCAACCCCGTGACGTCCGTGGGTCACGTCATGGACACGATGGCTCTGCGCCACTCTGCGCCCCTGTTGCAACATCGGCCTCCCCACCAGCAGCAGCAGCAGCAGCATTCACAGTTTCCAGCTCCAACCTTCTACCAGCAGCAAGTCCACACCCCGCCCCAACCGCAACTGGGAGGCTCCCACGCCCACCAGCTTCGCCAGTCCGTAGGCGTCCCGCACGCTCAGGTTCACCGATCGCCGCCCCCTCAGCTGCGCCAGGGCTCGCCCCCCGTACCACCACAGGTCCGATCCCCCCGCAACCAGCCCTTCTGCTCGCTTCTGAATTCAACCAGAGTGAATTCATACATCAAAAACGTGCTTTTTTTTTTTTTGGTTTCCTCCCCCAGCTGTCGCCGGTCAAGCACCAGATCCTCCCCCTGCACCCGGGTAACTCCCAGCACGCGGCGCAAGCGGGCGGGAGCTGCGGCAGCGCCGCGGCGGGTGGCGTGGGCCGCCGCAGGAGGATAGTGGAGCAGGACCCCGACGAGCGGAGGCAGAAGTTCCTGGAGCGGAACCGCGCCGCCGCCACCCGCTGCAGGCAGAAGAGGAAGCTCTGGGTGTCGTCGCTGGAGAGGAAAGCCGAGGAGCTGACGCACACGAACCTGCAGCTACAGGTGAGGCGCCGCCCGTCCACGAGGACCCCCCCCCCCACCCCAAATGTACTCAGGCTTTCTGTGCGTTTCCAGAACGAAGTGACGGCACTGAGAACTGAAGTGGGTCAACTCAAGCAGATCCTGCTCACCCACAAAGACTGTCCTGTTACCGCACGTCAGAGAGAGACACAGGTGTACCCCAGTGAGTAAAACCTACCCCCCCCCACACACCCCCGCCTCCCGCTTCCACTCGCACCAGCTTGGCATCCGTGTCACCCGTCCGCCACCACAGATTCTCGCAAACTGGCCCGTCGCGAAGAGGACCGCGAAAACCGCCCTGTGAGCGAAGTAGCACTTAAAAAAGAAAAAAAACGCGAAAACCCCGCCTTCAGTCCAACGGTTTCTCGTTATTGGTACATGCACTTTTATCGACGCGGAGAGCCAATCAGGGGGAAAAGAGTCACACTTTTCGCTCTCCCTTTTTTTTTTTTTTTTTTACTTTGCATCCTTACCCGCACATATTTAATGAAGCGAACTGCGATGGGAGTATGAAATATTCCTGTGCAGTTGCAGTATGCCCATCCTGCACGTCAGCAGGTTAAAATTAGACCCCCCCCACCCACCACTACCAATTGATCTGGAATGTAACCTAAAATCAAGCACATCGTGGCTTTCGTCAAAGCCGCCATTGTTTAAAGTATTTGTCTTTGTCTGTCGATGTCTTTTTATTTGGAATTTTAATAAAAGAGATATTTTCCTTTAATGTGAGCAGCCATTGTTGTTGTTGTTTTGCTTTTTTGTTCCCTTTTTTGTTCTGTCTTTTTTTTTGTTGTTGTTGCTGCAAGGGCACCCCCACCCCCACCCCCCCAAGCCCCCACCAGCACCACCGCCACCACCCCCGCCCACCCCCCGCCACAGTACAGGATGACGGCCTTTGATTGACAGCTGTCTCTGTGTCCAGCTGCAGGGCTGAGCCCGGGAGGAAGTCCCGCCCATGTAGGTGCTGGGTCTCAGTTGCATGCCATCCAACACAACAGCATTTCCACGTCCTCGACATCCAGGGGCAACACTGGTCACGATCCCCAGCCTGGCCTCTAACCCACACCATAGAGAGGGAGTGGGTGGTCTGCGGCCTGGGGGGGCCGAATCCTATGAGCCTGAATAACCTTTCTGAAGGTCACTAAAGTCTTTTTTTTTTTTTTTTTTAGCTGTGGATCCATGTGTCTTTATAATTATAGATAAAATACTGGGTAACTGTGTACAATGTGAAACCTGAGGTACAGTATTTTTCATTATTAGCGTTATTTATGGTTGAAGAGGACATCGGAACCACATAAAGCTGATCCATAATTAATGCGATGCAAAAAGAGAAGACATGGGTGTCTGCTGAAAAATGTGAGGGTTACAAGGCAACTGGATCTTGTGTTTACTCTGAAATGATCTGTTCATGTTCACTGCAGAACGCAGCACATTTGCCTGCTACCCAATGACTATGCACAAAACAACCATCATACATTTTCCTTTTTTTTTTTTTTGCTCTTATATCTTGCACTAATTATGAAAAAAGCTTACATATAAGTTTTATATCTTCTTACTATGCACATTCAAATTTCACACCTTGCCTTCTCTTCTGAGCAGCTAATCAAAGTCTGTATTTTTATACAAATAATTAACACTAAAAGAGGAAAAAAAAAAAGAAGAGGCTATTATTACGAGTTCAAATTGAACCCATGCCTGTCCTGGAAAACTATGTGCAGTATTTCCTATCAAGCACTTTTTCTACCTGCTCTAGAGCTAAATGATTATCAGTCACATCAATGTCTCAATCTGTGTCGATTAATAAAAAAAACACTTCTTCTGATTCGTCCTCTGTTTTTTAAATACATCATAGGACTTTTTTATGTTGTTAAATGTACCAGAACACGTTTGGCAGCGTTTTAATGCGCATAGTCTGGTGTAGTCTGCCATCTAGTGACTGCTTTGGGTTGGTGACTTCTGTCGTGAAGAAAGAAAATCTAGTCATTGTTTTGTGTGTGTTTTTTTTTTTTATCATAAAATATGTCTGTATGTGTAACATAAATATATATAAATCATGATTCGGTGGTCCAGTGGAAGCATGTTGGGGTTATAGACGACAGGAGGATCTTCATTTAAAATGTAAATCAAAGCTAAAATGAAAATCACATTTAAAGGGATTTTTATTCCTTCATGTAATGCAGTAACAACAAAAAAAAAAGTATAAAACATGACATGTTACACTTGTTTTAAGCCAGCCAGCAGCAACTATCACCCAATGTACAGATATGAGTTCATATGATGTTTCTGGATGGATAGTAGCCCCGTGGTTGATATCAGCGATGCACTGCGCACACGCGTGTGCTGTCAGAAGCACGCGCAGGTGCGAGGATATTGTAGCGGAAAAGCAGAGATGGGGAGAGGAAACGAGCGGGACAGGACTTCCTCTGGGGTCCTGTCTGTGTCCGGCGGTGTTGTCGGTGTTTAGATCGCGGTAGCAGCCGGGCGGCGGTCTCGCGCTCTAGTCGGCGAACCGCTGCAGCTCGCTGTCCCTGCGCGCGCTGTTGCCCTCCAGGAAGCGATCGCAGGGGAACTCGATGAGGTCGCCCTCGGCGTGGGGCGCCAGCCGCGCCGCCCGGCCGCTCTGGTAGCTGGCGAAGTCGGTGGACGCGGTGGCCGTCGCCAGGGCCGAGCGGAAGGGTCGGCGGGTGGAGTACATGTGGCGCACGTGCACGGCCGACTTCCTCCTCTGCAGCCTCCTCCTCAGCCTCCGGCCCAGCCACACGCCGCCGACCGCCAGCAGCAGCGCCACGTTGCCCGCCAGGGTCGCCAGCGTCAGGAGCTGGAGGTCGGAGGTCGGCCTCCACCCGGGGCTGAACCCGGCCGGCGGGGTCACCAGCCCCGCGCAGTGGTCGCGCGGCGCCACCTGACAGACCGACCTCCCGACGACCCCCTCCACGCAGATCATGTACGTCACCCCGGGGCTGAGTTCCCGCAGGGTGACGGAGCGAGCGGCGCCGTGGGCGTAGACGTAGCGCGGGAACCGATCCGGGGTCCCGAAGCGGTCGTACATGATCCTGTAATGAACCTCCTCGGGTCCCGGTCCCGAACCGGGACCGGGCGCCGCCGGCGTGTACCGACGGTGCTCCCTCGTGGTCCAGTAGACGGTGACGGCGTCTGAGGTCACCTGACCCACGGACACGTTGGCGAGGAAGTGGCGGTTGAACGCGCACGGGTCCGTGATCACGGGCGCCGGCCCCCGCCGCTTCAGCACCAGGAGGTCGTACTTCCCCGCCGCCCCGACCGCCGGCGTGGCGGCGGGCGCCTCGGTGGCGGCGGGCCGCGACTTGTCGCGAAAAGCGGGGGCGGGGCGGTTCTGGGAGCGACGCTTTGCCTTCGCCTCCCCTTGGCGCGCGCCGAAGCGGCCTCCTTGGCGGGCCCGGGGGGCGCTTTCTTCGGTTTCTTTCCCCCGAGCGAAGTGGAGGCCGCCGCCGCCGCGACGCCCCCTTGATCGCCCTGGACTCCCGCCTCCTCCTTCTCTCCCTTTGCCTTCCATTTCTCCCTCTCTCCCCCCCGGATCAGCCCCCCACCCTCGCCCAGATATAAATCTTTACCTTCGGTTTCCCCCGCCTCACCTCTCTCCCCCTGCTTTATTGCATCCCCCACTTCTCTCTTCTCACCCCCCAGTTTTACTAGCACCGCCCCCCCCCGGCTCTCTTCCAGCCTGCTCTGGCCCTCGCATACGTAGGACAGTTTCTGGAGGGGCTGCAGCTCAGAGCTGTTCACATAGTCCAGATATTTCCCCCTCAGCCCTTCTGGGTGCTGACACTGTAGAAAAGCCGTCAACAGTTTGCCCTGAGAATGGGCGGCGGTCATCCATCTTTTCAGCTCCTCCAGCCTGCAGTCGCATGTCCAGTTGTTGCCATGGAGATCCAGGTCGTAAAGCGCGTTGTTAAGGGCAAAAATGTCCCCGGGCAAGCTGGCGAGCACGTTGTTCTCCAGTTTCAGCACTTTCAAATGTTTAAGTTGCGAAAATGCCAAAGAGTCAACGCTGGAAATCTGGTTGCGACTGAAGTCGAGCTCCTCGATGCGCTCCAGGGAGTCAAGGAGACCGGCGGGGATTTCCTCCAGCTCGTTGCCGTCAATCAAAAGCTCCCTGAGGCTCGACAGCCCCCTCAGGGCCCCCCGGTCAAAGCGAGCGATCCTGTTGTTGCTGAGCGACAGCCGGGACAGCTTCCGAAGATTTCGGAAGACGTTGCCCCCGACGTGGCGGATCTCGTTCTCCGACAGCAGCAGGGTGGTCAAGGCGGCGAGGTGCGAGAAGGTGAGGGCGCTGCGCACGGCCGACTGCCTGTTGTGGGCCAGGTTGAGGAAGCGCAGGCTGCTGAGGCCAGAGAAAGCGTTCCTGTGGATGTGGTGCACCTTGTTGGATTCCAGGTGGAGATAATGTAGACGGGGCAGACTTTTAAAAACCGAATCCGGCAAAACTTGGATGGAGTTGCCATCCAGGCGCAATTTAACCAGATGGTCCAAATGAGCGAAAAGCCCCGGTGAGACCCTCTGGATGCCGTTGTTGTTCCCATAGAGAATTGTTAGCTTCTTCAGAGCGTCTAAAGTCCCGGCGGTGATATCTGACAACAGATTGTGCCCCAAATAAAGCTCCTCCAAATTCGAGAGGTTACCGAACGCGCTTGGCTGAATGCTCTGGATTTGGTTATACTGTAAATTTAACCTTACGAGGTTATTGTAGCGCTGGAAGTCCACGTCGGAGATGTTCCCAATGAAGTTCCCCCCGAGGCTGAAGATCAACACCTCCTCGGACACCTGCGCGCCGGGCTCGGGCACGCTCCGCAGACCTCGGTTGGTGCACATGATGTGCTGCGGGTGACAGTCGCACCGGTCCGGACAGAGGCTTCCCGCCCGGGAGGGTGGGATGAATCCATTGAGGGCGAGCAGGAAAACGCACATCCACGCCGGGAAGCCGTCGGTATCCATTCCCACGCACCGCTGTTTCTCCGGCCAGACACCCCGGCGACATCTATCACGGGCTCAAGTGCAACCGCCGCGCTGCCCTGTCGCGCGCCAGGGGCGACTCGTCCATAGTCCCACTTGTTGCTCTTAAAAGTCGAGAGGAAGACGCCTCCCACGCCGCTCGCCCGGCTCCATCACTTATTAATGCAACGGAGCAAATTAACACGAGCACCGAGCTGACTCCGGCTTCAGAAGCGCAAACCTCTCCAATAAAGCTTCCACCTCCCCAAGCGGTCATCTGCTGCAAATTACAGAGCAACACACACACACACACACACACACACACACACAAAGAGAGAGAGAGGGAGAGAGAGAGAGAGAGAGAGAGAATAGTCCCTCCTACGCTGCCAAAGTCTTAGATCCAAAACTTTACGCACGCACAAGGCTAGACACACACACACACATGCACACATACACACACACACATGCACAGAGACAGACAGACACACACACACACACACACACGTGCATGTAGAGAAGAGTGAAAAACCAGTAGAACGTCTGTGACCTTTTCTTTTTCCTTTTTTTTTGGGTAGCCCCTTCAGCCACTGGGGGTCTGAGTTCTGGATCAGTTCCCTGGTATGGACAAAGCAGACAGGAAGATCTCCTTCCCACGGAATCCCAAGAGAACCCAGACATTCCGGAATCCATCACAGCTGACCAGCCTCTCGCCACATTAAACAAAAAAAAAAAAAAAAAAAAGGTCCAACATAATGAATTCACTTAATCAAAGGACATCGGACAAAGATAATCGCTTCATATCTGATCCTACCAGGAAGCCCTGTGCAGCTTAAAGGGAGAGCGTAGTGCTCCATCAATGACAGGCCTTGTATTTGGGCCATAAGGAACACACATGGTTCACATTTGCAGAGGAGGAATTCAGGTCGTGAAATGTATGTTACATGTAACAAGAGGTGCAAAAGCTGCCTTAAAGAGCTCCCACTTGAAAGTGGGGCAATTAAAATGTGGAGGTAACAGCGCCTGGGTGTGTGTGTGTGTGTGTGTGTGTGTGTGTGTGTGTGTGTGTGTGTGTGCGCGGAAACACACGGAACGGGATTTGTCAACCGGGAAAGCGCAAGCAGATCCCACCAAGTCAAAGTTGGGGGATACGAATCTTTGCAAATAGTTAGCCAAATCGCGCGGACAGACGCGAACAAAGCTTTCCTGTGTGAGCTTTTCTCACATTTCCTCCGCTGGAGCCAAAACCCCGTTTGGCCTCATGCATATCTGCTGGTGGAGATCATCGTCACACATTCTAATGTTATGGCTGTGTACAAGTGTGTGTGTGGGGGGGGAAATACAACCCCTGGGAATGCCCCTCTCAATGGGGGGTCATTTCCTGCCTGACCGTTTCTCTCCAGTTCTTTTTTTTTTTTTTTGTGGATCTCTGCATCTGCATCATTGTCTCTCTCTCTCTGTTTCTGCCACGTAAGGAAAAACCCATCGAAAGGAACATTCGGATTTTCGGAAAAAAAAGCCGGTCTGAGGATGGCACGCGCAAAATAGTATCATCAGCGCAGATCTGCATCTCCTGTGTCAGCAACATGTTGGACAGAATGAGGTTTGGGGGGAAATACACTAGAAAACATTTGGCCAATAAAGACTGGATAAAAGGAAGGAGAGCAAAGGGGGAGGGGGGGGTTCTGTTCTGATTGTTGTGAGGCGGAAACGTGCGCTGGAGTTGACCCACATACAAAATGAAGCTCGCGGTGCCATTCAGATCCGCCTACCACTGTGCCTGCTTAGAATAAAAGGCTCCAGAACGGTCACATCATCCCGTTCTTTCATCGGCCCTCCCAGCAGGCCTCTCGCTGTTCGCTCACAGCCGGGTCACATGACAGCGGAGTCTTTAAACCGAGGGGGAGCGTCACGCGGGCGAGGGCAGAGAAGCCCAAATCCCAGCGGCGGAGAGAGGGACCCGTGCGACGCCGACCGGTGCGCGTCCGTCCATCCCCACGCGCCGACCACCACAGGGCTGCGTCCACGCGCTCGACCCGCGCTTCGCCAACACGCACACGCACCGCTGCAACTTTGTTACATCTGGGGAAGATTTAATATCGCCTGCGAACAATTAAAACAAAAAAATAACAAAAAAAAAAACGCTCCCGTCATTTTAGTGCGAGCGCCTAAAAACTCACATCACACTTGACTGGAATGTGCGAGACAATTAAAGAGGAGCCGCTCAGCTGTTCAACTTGGACTCAGATTGCGAAGGACTTCAAATTTGGACCCACGCAGCAACGCAATGTTGGTGTGGACATTCAGATCGGACAGAGATCCCTGTCTCGGCCAATAACTAGCTGAGCTTGTTTTCCTTTCTGCCAATATTATGGAATGTTTAAAGAGGCAGACGTTTTTGTTCAAGAGAAAAAAAAAAAATCCTTTTTTTTTTTTTTTTCTAATCTAAGCAGAAACAGCTGCTGTGTCACTTGCGCCAAACACACCAGACAGGGAAAAATGATTGCAGTCATGATGAGCGCATCGCTTTTCAGTCGTCCAAGCCCGAAAACAAAACACACACAGATCTCTCTTTGCCATGCTTTTTTTTTTTTTTAATGTCGTAAAAGCCTTTCCCTTTGTTTGGTTTTTGTTTAAAAAAAATAGACTTTGGACTTTCTGATGATCCGATTCCCTGTATTCTCTCCTGATTCCCAGGTTGTGTGTGTCAGCTGACATTTCCAGCAATCTGTAATAATGGTCTGAAGTAGTTGCTCAGTGTGAATGTAGGCTCTGTGAGTTGGTGTTTGTGCTACAGTTGTACTAAGACAGTTGGACAAAGCAAAAATGCCACCTTTGACAGTTTATCCATTAAATGCTTAATTAGCTGCAGCAGATCAGCTTAATTGTACGATCAGTTATCAACGCTCTGACAGTCAAAGTTGCAGGTGAAAATCTCCATAAATCACGCTTTCCTTTCATTTCCCATGACCGTCATCACTAAAGGAATTCAATTTATTTAACAGTTGTTTAACATAGCCTTTGCTTTGCTGCATGATGTTGATTGCTATTGCTTACTTTACCCACAAAAGAAAAGAGGAAATACATCTAAATGTCAGGCTAAATGCTAAAAAGTTCCACTGTGTGTGTGTGTGTGTATGCGGGTGTGGGTGTGTTTGTGTGATCATGCTTAAAAAGCATGCACTGGCACACAGAAACCAAGGGGGTATCAATAATGGTCCGAGAGGATTTCTGATGGTGGAAATGTGCTCAGATCACACTGGTTCTTGTTTCTTTTTCCAGTCTTGCCGAACATGTGCTGGTAATAATGGAAATGTACAGTATGTCTGGGTCCTGCTGTAGTGATTAGTGTAAGGAGTAGGCTACATAAAAGACTGAGCGGTTGTACTGGCCCTCCTATAGGGCTCTAATCAATAGGAAATTATTCAAACTATTAACAGATGGGCCATGTGGAAAATCTGGAACACGCGCAGGTCAATTTTCTTCCTGGGAGCCGTCGTATATTTTCTCGTAGGAAGTCTACTATTCCCTGTTTAAGTCTGCTAAATTCAAGGATGAAGAATGGAAAGCAAAGCAGAAAGAATGGAAAAGAGTCAACGAGAAGGGAGGCTTGGAACTCTGTGTGTGTGTGTGTGTGTGTGTGTGTTTGTGTGTGTGTGTGCGTGTGTGTGTGTGTGACTTTACATGAGCAACAGCTGCTGGGATCATTAAGTGCTTCAGTTTGGGGCTGGGAATCATAGATCTCGAGTCCACGCTCGCATCCATTAACCTTGTGCATCTGCGCCTGAACGCTTTCCTGCGTCCGGGCGTCTCAGATAGAGATCATGAAAGAGATTTCATGAGCGTGCAGCAAATGCAGCTGTGACAGTGCAGTATATTACACAGAAGCCTAGGCAACACAACAATTTATGCACACGTAAATGGAACTGGACGATAGGAGAGGAATGGAGGGGCACCCCCACCCACTGCTTGGAAACCTCAAAAAAAAAAAAAAAAGCACAATGCTCAGCTGCCACAGCTGGTTCCCATAACAGGAAGTTAAAATGGAGGGCAAAAGACTTGAGCAGAGTGCAACGGCAGTCTGCTTCTCTGAGACTTGTGCTGCTGCGCGAGCCCCGAACCTGCCAACCTGCAACCTGGAGGTCTGAAAAATCATTTAGCTTGGCGGTCCTCGCAGCTCTGGGAGCGCTGCAGCGGGCCCTGCATGACCTCAGGGTTCACGTCATGTCACCAGGGGCAATATATCCAGCACGGTGATGCTTCTAAGGATGTGTGTGTGTGTGTGTGGGGGGGGGTATCGGCATTTCAGTCCCTTGAGAGTGGAAAAAAAAAATACAGGGGAGAAAAGACGGAACCTATTTAACATCTGGTAAAAATCAGGCAGAACACCACTGCCCCATTGAAAGGCTGAGAGCAGCGGAGGGGAGATAAGGGGGGAGGAACAAGGAGCGGGTTGTGGAAAAGCTTTCATCTTCAGTGATTCTTATCCCCTGCCTCAATCACAAGTAATGACATGAAAGAGCATAATGCCACTGGATCTCGAGATCAGTCGCACAGGAGATACAACTGTGGGACTCAAAGAGCCTGAAAGCCGTGGCAGGAGGGTACGCGGCGCGCTGCGGGATCGAGCATGTGCCAACGGGGGGGCGGGGGATCAGCGTCGCTCAACCGACACAATGCGAAACAAGTCACACGGACGATGATGACAAATCAAGCGGGCTTTGTGAGTCATAACAAGGCCGGTAGTCATGTGCAGACATCTGAACTGCAGCTGGAGACACGCGGCGTTCCTGTCCAACATCGCCCTCTGCAGACGGGGTGTTTTAAAGGCTGAAAGAGCAGCGGGGAAAAAAGTTAAGAAACGGGGGGGCGATGTCATTTAAAAGGCCTGTGTTCTTCTCTGTGGCCTCCAACACATTACATACATACATACAGTAGCACCCAGAGCATTGCATGTGTTTATGTCCTCTGGAGTTAAATAAAAGCTGGATAGTGTTGCAGTGTGGTTTACACGGGCCACCGTCTTTTTTTATCTGGACCACGGTTCCTTCCTTTGTGCAACGCTACGTTAAACATTCCGCAGGCTGTACCCGCCTCTGACCGACAGGACGCATGGAAGCGTTATGACGCTCAACCCTGTGATTATTAAATGTCCCCGTCGTTGCTCGTGATTCTCCTGACAGGCGAATATGAGCTGCTCTGTAATCATGTCTGGAGCATGGCTGACACCGTCAACACAATCTGCCCCTGGAGTATGTAAGAATATCCCTTGTGTGTGAGTGGAAGTGTGAGGAAACTGATATGGGATATAAATAGCTCTGCTGGTATACACAGTAAAGTATCAGCTTCCATTATATATTATATCTTATTTATGACATTGTTGTCCTTGTGTGTGTGTGCGTGTGCACATGTGTGTGTGCGTGCACATGTGTGTGTGCGTGCGTGTAGACGAGACAGGTGTGGTTCGGTGTCAAAGGCAACACACCCGGGCAACACACCTATGCCAGGGTGTGTTGCCTCAGGGTATAATATGGAATTCCGAATGTGCGTAATACAATCCACATAAAAGTTTATAGGAAATAGTATTCAGATGCTTTTTTTTTAGTGCTGGATTTCGAATAATTCAACCTTTCCCCCTTACCTCTGTCTTGGTATGCTAATCTTCTGTCATAGGAAACTCCAAGCACGCACAGGTTTGTCGGACACACCCAGCTCCCTCGCTCAAAGACATTTTTCCCCTATTCTATGTTTTCCCTTTTCTCAGTTGCCATAGAAATAGGCCTTTGCGGGAAGTACCAGCCCACATGCCCATGTAAAGGACATTTGTTTTGTTAAGTAAACAAACACGTGAATGCATGAAGGTGTTTCGGGACTGCAAGCACAAAAGCGGCAGTCTTAAGTCCCAGAGCTGTTTTCACTGAGGACCGCCTGTGCATGCTCATAGGTTCAGTGGCTCATTCCACTTGGGAGATATCACAGGACTTATCTGACTTGCACTTTATTCCATCAGACAGTTTTCTAAACAGAATGTCTGAGAAGATGCATCTAAGAATCTGCAATTTTGCCAGGTACATTATCAAGACATGCAAAGTGAGACCTGGCCTGGTGTTGATGTCGAAACATGAATACGAATGATTTGACTACTGAAAGAGTGATTGTAGAAACTGCATACAATGGTAAATTAACACAAAATAAGATTAAAATAGCCACTGGAACTCCCAAACCCGTCAAGGCCCAGTACACCCCAGTTGGTGGCTTCAGTGAGAATACAGTCATCTAGAAATGAACGCCTGCTCTCAGGTGAAGTTCATATGCAAATTAGTTGGTCTGGCTCGGGCTTTTTAACGTAGAAAAATAACATTCTAGCACCCACAAAGGTAAAAGGGGTCAATATTTATATAAAGATTTAACTATGCTAAGGTTTTGGAACAGCATAAAAAGGTTGCCTGTGTATACGCTGTGACAAAACGTACGTTTAAAAAAGGTTGTTGCCATCTTGATGGGATTGTACAGTCATTTTTTGTCAACGTTTATGGCCTTTTCCAAAGTACAAAAAGGTCCATTCGGCCGCAAGCCCCGCCCACTCTCCCACACCTCGGCCCCGATTGGCTCCGCCGAACGTCAATCGTCCCCGCTCACCGGGCGAGCCCCGCCTCTTCGAAGCAGCTCGCTCTTTCGAACAGCTCCGGACCCGGGTTCTCTGCCTCTCCCCGGAGGATGCGGTAGTTTTCCACCACCGAACAGTAAGAATTCCTTTTCCTATTCCTCTCAAATCACCCTCGGCCGGGTCCCCGTTGTTGCGCTCGCTGTGTCACGTCGTCCTAACCACTTGACAGCAGCCGGTTGGCGTCTCTATTTTGTTTTGGGGCTTTTTTTTTTTATTCTTCCGCCGAGCGCTTCTCCGCCGAAGTGAAGCGTCGCTTTCGATAGAATCATTAATGGACTTCCTGGTGGTATTTAGCCCAGGAACGCGGTGGCGTGAAGAACCTCAATGATGTCGTGTGTGTGTTGTCGGGGGGGGTGTTTGGGTTTGACGACGGGGCATTCTATTTTTATTTATTTTTTTTTTTGTGACCGCGCTGACAAGTTTGAAATGCTGCGTTGGCTGTTGGCAGCGGCGACCGAAGCGCAGCCAGGCCGGAACACCTGTGGTGCTCCGCGGCACCTCCTCTTCCTCCTCCTCTTCCTCCGGCTCTTCCACCTCGACAGCCGCCCCCCCCCTTTATGGAGCACATCTGTGCACACGTCGGTACAAAAGATAGCAAAAGTAGCCTAATTCTGGTCTGATCGTTCGGGACGCACGCATTACATGCTTTAAATATCTTCCAACAAACTTCGGCGTGTTCTGTCTCAGAAGAGCCAACCTATTGTCTGCTCTGAGCGACATTGGTTGTTTGACGCGTGACTGTCAATGTTATGTACCTTGTCTTTTAAAAATTAATATTTGCTTGAGGGTTGTTGAATCAAACATGAACTGCAGCAGTGGTGCAAGCGGTTCGTCTTGTGGAGTGGCTTTATGGTACCTGTTAAAGTGAGGAATGCACTGTGCCGAATGCCCTTCTATCCACAGACATTTGACGGAATCTGAGAAGAGAGAGGAAATATTCAGGGAAGCGGTTGTTGCAGAGATTTGCAACTCGTCTGCAAACGATCAGAGCAGGTATTTATCGAATATGTTGTAGAGAAAACGTGTCTATTTTTATTTACTTACATATCCTATTTTAGCTTAACGCAAAGTGTATCCAGTTTCACACAAGAAGAAACGATGACATCAGTAGTATGTTTTTATTTTAAAAAATGTTGAAGTTTTTATAGTTTTTTTTAATTGAGTTAATGAAACATTATGCACATTTTAATAGCACGAGGTTATCTCATAAAACGTTATTTATGTGGCGGCATGCAGTCTTGGATATTTTGGCATGCAATATAACCAAATACTTGTTAAATTTTAAGACAGTTTAGCTATCAAATAATTGTACAGTTTCATGATTTAAAGGTAATGATTCACAGCAGATACGCTTAGGCCCATATTTTTTTAATTTTGGGCTGGAAGCTCGGGCTGCTACCAATATTACACTTCTCATGATTCCAAATTAATTCTTCATTTGAAAAAGTAATGTAAGAAGCGGTGGCGCTTCCTTGTTTCTTTAGGACCTGATACCGGCCGTGTTGAAAAACCAAAGAGATGATTTTCAAATGAGTAGCAGGGGCTTTTCTCACAATGTGAAAGTCTCTCCAGTCAGTTGGGTTGGGTTATCCGTCGCGCTATGAAACCCAACAGGTCATTCTGCCGCAGCACTCAACAATGACTGCCGGCTCAAAAGGTTTAATCCGACTGCGGCAGACTCCTTCTGGGTGTAGCTGGGCGAGCATGGGTGGTGTGAATCAGAGTTATCTCTGTGTCATTCTTACCGTCTCCACGACACCCACTTAAAAGCTGCTCAATGCAGAGTGCCTCTTTCTTGACTAATATGGCAAGTGGCTGCCAAGAATAGCCCCGTCTGTGCTCTTGTACAGTTTTATAAGGTTATGGGATGTTGCGTCCTACTTCCACTCCAGCCCGCACCCCAGCATTTCGACTTGGACCGTGTGTCTACAATGTTCTGCTATAAATAGCCCCTGTTTTTATGCGCACGGTTTCCCAATAAAGAAGAAACTGAATTTATCTTTGCTGTAGCCTCCTTTTCTTTGTATCCATAGCAACCATTGATTGAAAAACAATTATGGTCAAGTGCTGCTGATTTAGTAGGAAATTGATTTGTCTTTAAAAAAAAAGAAAAAAAAAAGGCAAGTTTAACTTTTACGTGGTGCATTTTTGCCTGAAATCAGATAATCACTTGTGCACGACCGCACACCCACCAATCCAAAACCATATGTTGCCACATGTCAGTTTTATATCTCTTTTTTTTTATTACAAAATGGCCAGATAAAGATGCCGGATGTAGATCTGCTTAAGCATCTTATGCCCGCTCGCGCTCTGATATGATAATGTGAAGCTTTAACTCGTCATAATTCTGCAAAGGAGCTTTACCGGAATATTTAGACACTTGACTGGAGCTAAACCCACAGATGGGCCATCTGTGCGGACCTTTTTTTTGCGGCGCGTTTAGCCGGCGAGCACGCGGCTATGCGGACCGGTGGCGGCTTGATCGGCGCTCCCCGCTGTTTTTCAGACTTTTCAGAGGGCAGATGGCTGCTAAGTCGGCGCGTCCGCGAGGCCGTCGCCAGGACCTCCAGACCACTGCTCGCGCTGGATAATGGCGATCAACAGATGGTGCTACAGCAGTGAATGCTTCCAGTGCTCTAAGAGAACAATGCATTCCTGAATGGCTTGTTCCTCGTGTCTGTGTTTGTCATCTGGATTGTGGTCACTCTTACCTGGAGGGAATGATCCTGAGATGCAGGAACTCCTTTTTTTAATAAAATAAGTTGCAGGCAGCAGCCAAACTGTTCACATGCGGACGCTCTCACCTGATCTCTTTGCCT
The DNA here is from genome assembly GCA_911728415.1 of Lagocephalus sceleratus. Classification (NCBI taxonomy): domain Eukaryota; kingdom Metazoa; phylum Chordata; class Actinopteri; order Tetraodontiformes; family Tetraodontidae; genus Lagocephalus; species Lagocephalus sceleratus. The sequence continues at coordinate 4,073,044 of CAJVRN010000087.1, read as the reverse complement.
CAAACTGCAGCAGACAAGCATCACATGACAGCCAGGGATCACTTTGTTCGCTTTTTATCACCTTTTTCTCCCTGATTCATCCATTTGACTCCGGCCTTGGAAAGAATGACCCCTTCCCTTCTTAACAGCTCATTTGCAAGGTGCCGCTTCATTAATGATTGACCGCCATTACATAAGGTCACAATTCCCATTGCTTCTAGTCTTACCGGTGTGGGCTGTGCACAATACACCAGTAATCACTCAGTTACGGCATGTAGGGCGCTCGGCAGGATGATCTGGGACCGCCATCTCTCAGCATCATTTAATTCTCCCACGGGTTATCCGTGTCAGAGGGTACTCCAGATTAAAATGCAGCGTCAGACTTTACTAATTTAAGAACTTGTTGGGATGAAGTGACACAGGAGACCGACTCTCTTGCAGCGGCTTTGGTGTTCAAATCGCAGGGTAGGTAAATTCTTGAAAGTAATTCTTCCAGGGTTCTGTGGAACAAGTTTTTCAGCTTGATTGAGATCAAATGGGTGCAGTTAGGGACCTCCAGCCTATCACAGGGTGCATTTTTGAAGCCTTCTTATCTGTCCATTTCATCCAGTTAGAACCTGTAAAGTGCGTTGCGAGCCTGCTTCTCCCTGTTTTTGCCTGTAACTCCTAACTACTAGCTGTGTGTTTTGGTGTGTTTGGGGGCATGGAATCAGAGAGCACATTCTTTCCTGTTGATGACTCATGTCCTGGGCATGGGGCTGACTGTAAGCGAGGCCATGGGGAACCACAAAGTACACAAACACACATTCAAATGACTGAACTTCTGGCAAAGGCTGTACTGTAGTCGGTAACATACCTAAAATAATCGACACACGCGCTTGCCTCCACGGGGGAAACTATTTTTTTCCCACACGTTGCCAACGTTGCCCCTTTTGCTCACATGTATGGCGCACGTTCGCACAAGTTTGGGTTCGGTTTGCAGGGGAAAAAAAAAAAAAGAATAGCCAAGTTGGGGCAAGTCATTTGCGGTGAGAAGGGGAATGAATGTTGCATCACAGCGGAAATGTGTGCTCCCGCTCAGCAGAGCTGCTCGTCGAATGTAACATTTAGACCTGTATACAACAGCAGGCGTGACGTGATGGGAAAGCCGGTGCCGTGTGCACCATCGCTAGACTTCCTACTTCTCTCCCCTGATTCATGTCTGTAACTTGAATCTCTCAGTGACCAAAACCGCAACAGTTGCATAAAGCTGTTTTGCAACAAGTTGCGATAAGCTAATATCAGCTTAAGTATCATTTAAAAATGTTCTTAAATGCAAGAAAATTAAAGCAACACATGGATGTCTACAGTAAATCGTGTGCAACATATTTGGAGGGTATGAGTTATAAATGTATAAAAAACAGTTGGTTTTTTTTATGTGATATTTTTGGCCCCCCTCCTTCAAATAGAGATACATCAGGGATTTCAGGCTTGACAGCAAGTGATTCCCCTGTCTGGGCTCCCTCACTCAAAACAAGATGCTGCTTTGACATCATTTTTACCGGAATAAGGCTTGAATCTGCAGTGCGGTTCACTGCGGCACGGCTTTCACAGGTCCGAGTGATGCTCCTAGTGGGTCTTCTGTGATCTCTGACTCTACAGTTTCCACAGAAACGAGAAGACGGTGGGCAGGAAAGGAGCCGAGTTGCAACGAGATGACGTCCCCCTCGCCCACGCACAGCGACAGCAGCAGCTCTTCCAAGCACGACGGCAACCAGGTAAGTGTTTGTGGCGAGCGCAGATCCAGGAAGTGTGCGCGCCTGTAAACGCAATCTCTCTGACTGTACCATTCGCTATTGCTCCTGTGTCTCCCTCCAGGACAGCTGGGAGATTGTTGAGGGGCTCAAGGGGTTTTCTGCCAGCATGCAGGAGCCTGACAGACAAGAGGGCTTCCTGCTCAAGAGGAGGAAGTGGCCCATGAAAGGCTGGCATAAGGTGAGCTCCTTTGAAGCTCCACGCATGAGTCTTTGAGAGACGTCAGTCAGTGGTGAAAATAAGCATTTCCCTTGTGTCAGTACCTGCTTTGGATGTACAGAAATGCACACACACACACCCTGATCCCTGAGCTCATTCCCACTTTGACGGCTGTGTGAAGCTCGACCGTTTCATTTTACCACACTTGTATACGTTGTGACATTTGAAAGTCAATGTATCATTCAGTAACGGGGGAACTGCAGCTCCTTGGCTGAGGTCTGTACCTCTGACTCATTTCCCTCCCCCATTTTCTCTGAGCGTGCTAAGCGCGAAGGTTTTGCTGCCTGATTCTGGTTCTTTTAATAGTCAGAGTTAAAATTTAACCATAAGTATTTGCAAAATGCTTTATCGGTGCATTCTTTTTATTGCAACCGCTGCTGTAAAATACGTGAAGGCGAGGTGAAGGAAACTTTTTACACACACACTCCAGGTCTGCATGGCTGGTTTGTAAAAAGCTGTAATTAACCGGTTATAAGAGGCCGTGGATACAAAAATGACATTGACTGTTTCTCCCCCCCCCCTCCTTAGCGATACTTTGTGCTGGAGAAAGGCATCTTGAAGTACGCAAAACGTGCAACTGATGTAGGTATCGCCTCAGTCTGCACCGTCGACCTGTCCTCGCGCGTGCCCTCTAACAAAGTTGCGCTTTCCAGCTGAAGAAGGGAAAGCTTCACGGCTGCATCGACGTGGGCCTCTCGGTCATGTCCATCAAGAAGAAGGCCATGTGCATCGACCTGGACACGGAGGACAACATCTTCCACCTGAAGGTAACTCGCTTGGGACGCCTTTTGCGGGTTTTCTGTACGACGGGACGCTGTGCTGAGTGTGTGTGTGTGTGTGTGTCACCCAGGTGAAATCTCAGGAACTGTTCGACCAGTGGGTGTCCAAGCTGCGACATCACCGCGTGTTCCGACAGAATGAGATTGCCATGTATCCCCATGAGAGGCACCTGTTTTACCCCCACTCTTCCCCCTCCCTTAACGAGTCCATGAAAAAAGTAGGTGATTCCAAACTTGCGCTGAATGTAGCCAACTCTTTTTAAAATACAGCCACCATACATTGGAGTATCTACTGCTCCTCATTCCCCCCCCACAGAGGTCTACCCTTACTAAGCAGACATCGATCCACCAGGCCAAAGTGAGCTCCTGGCTTCATTCTTCACTGGACATGGACAAGTGCTTCAAAGGTTGCTGCTCTCCTAAGTAAACTCATTGTCGCCAAATGAGTCACCTAATAATGACTCTTCCTTCCCCTTAGACTTGGAGGAATGTGAATCATACCTACTGGAACTCAACCTTCTGCTGAAAAGCATGGAGGTCCTCCATCGCACGTACTCAGCCCCAGCCATCAGTGGACTACAGGTCAGCCTATTAACAATACTAAATAATAATAATAGTAATAATTTACATGTTGTGGTTTAATGTGTTCCACACTTATGTAACTAACAGATGTTTAATTAGGGAGTAAATGGGATTATTGCACTCATACTGGAGGTCAGCTGTGAACTTATCATTGTACTACAGGCGTCTACTTATGAGCTACCCAAAAAAGAGAAGAGGCAAAGGAAGTGGCGCTCCAAAAACAATGGAAAAGAAAGCAAATCCAGTCTTCAGGTATTCCTACTGCAAGCAGATTGTGGGAAAAGCATTATTTCCAGTGTCTGTATAGACAATAATAAGGCTTTTGATTGTCTTGTTTTGATCAGGTCCCAAGCTGCATCTCTTCCCAGTCTCCTCGCCTCCACGCCTCGAACCCCAACCTCTCCCTCACCGACTCAAACACCCAGGAACTCTGCCCCGAGTCTCCAGACTCTCCCACAGAGGTGTCCCGTCTGCAGCAGGACTTCTGCAGGCTGGCTAACAACAGTGAGTCCATCCTAAAGTGTCTGCTGGTTGGCTTTGAGATCCACATTGATATACATCCTTCACGCGCTTGTCCTGTCCATCATTTCTCTCCAGTCCACGGTCGTCTTAAATCCACATTAAGTAATCTGTTGGATGAAAGAGAGCGACTGAGGCACACCATTGATCTGCAGGCTCCACAGCCGGCTCAGGTCATGGGCTTGAAGACTGCCTATGCTTCCGTGAGTGTTTCTACACCTCCTGACCCAGCATGTTCACCCGCGTCACTTTCGGTAAATGATCTTTCCTTCTCAGGAATGTTCAACTGGCTCCCAGTCTTTGGTACACCAGGCATCCAGTGAGAGCAAAGCATCCATCCCTGAGTCCATATCAGAGTTTTTTGATGCACAAGAGTACCTCCTTTCCTCTTCATCCTCTGAAAATGAGGTGAGAATATATCTACCATTTGACCATGTTCATCATGACTATTATAACGTTGATCCAATTTAATGCCACATAGCATCAATTATCTACTACTCTCTCCTCATACTTGTGTTGGTTGTCAGCATTCTCTGAGGTCTGTGGGGGTCTAAAAGTCAAAAATTGTCACATAGAAATGAATACACGTTTCCATTTTCCAGTCGTTTGTTGAGATTTATCTCTGACCTTTCACTATCGATTTTTCTCTCTCTCTCTCTCTCCAGGTGTCGGACGATGACTCATACATCAGTGACGTCAGCGACAGCATCTCCATGGATACCTGTAGCAACGAGGGAAACACTGAGAGGCAAAACTCTGGTATGAGAGATGGTCTCAAATTACTGAATTGAGGTTGTGTTTGCATATCAGGGCCTTTGTAGCTCGGCCCGCGCGACATCTGCGTAGGGTTTCAGCCATTTAGGCCGGTGCTGTTTTTTTTGTGTTTTTTTTTCCTCTGCACGCCTGCGATCTAGTCAGCAGCGTGGTGACCCTGGCGCGTCGCCGCTCCACACTGCCCTCCCCCAGACCCAGCAGCAGCGTGAGCCTGTGGAACATCCTGAGGAACAACATCGGAAAGGACCTGTCCAAGGTGGCCATGCCGGTGCAGCTCAACGAGCCCATCAACACCCTCCAGAGGCTGTGTGAGGAGCTGGAGTACAGCGAGCTGCTGGACACCGCCAACCAGACCCAAGACCCGTACCAGCGCATGGTGAGTGACGAACGCGTTAGCCGCCCGCCCTCTTTTTCGTTTAAAGCGGTGCGTGACGCCTGGTCTTCCCGTGCAGGTATACGTTGCGACATTTGCGATATCCGCGTATGCTTCCACCTACCACCGTGCAGGAAGTAAACCGTTCAATCCTGTCCTGGGGGAAACATACGAGTGTGACAGGCCGGATAAAGGCTTCAGATTTATAGCTGAGCAGGTACAGTTCACAAAGTCTACACTACACTCCCATCATCGTGAAGATATGATCACCAGTGGGTCATTAGCGCCCTCTGCTGTCCAACTATCAATACTGCATTACTCATTTGCTTTTCTGGGGTTTTTTTCCCCCAAGCTTTATTAAAGCGCCTTACCTCTTTCTGTCCTTTATTTCACAGGTAAAGCATCACCCACCTGTGTCTGCATGTCATTCTGATTCACAGAACTTCACCTTCTGGCAAGGTAAGAAAGAGATGTCAAGATTAATAGTCTCACTTTTTCTGGTCTTATTTCTGGCCATTCTGAATATCAGTGTGACCTATTTATTATTAAAATCTCACTAAACCAATGTGCACTTGTTGACTTGTTGACTTGTCTTAAGTGCATGTTAATGAAGTGCTTGATAAATTACATACATTCTCACCAAAGTTTTGGTCCACTTTTTCTGTGGGCATAAATCAGAAGATGTTTCTTTAAATCACTGCTCTTCTTTCACTATTATTATTTAAATGTTTGCTTTTAGATGTCCGCTGGAAAAACAAATTCTGGGGCAAGTCCATGGAAATTGTTCCAATGGGAACTACCCACGTCATGTTACCTGCGTGAGTGCTTCTTATATGTAGCATGTTCTGCTTGGATGTGAACATGCTATTGTTACCTTATACCTTGGGGGTCAAATTGGAGGTCGAAGAGTTACAGGTGTATTTCTTTTTACAGGTTTGGAGACCACTATGAATGGAACAAAGTAACGTCCTGCATTCATAACATCTTGAGTGGTCAGCGCTGGATTGAACATTATGGAGAGATGGCCATTAAAAACATCAACAGTGATGTCTGCCAGTGTAAAATCACCTTCGTGAAGGTTAGGAGGCAGAGGGCTCATTTTAAATTGCTGTCTGCTGGGAGTGAAACAATTCAGTCTTCACTACAGCTGAGGATAGTGGAAAGAAACTACACACAATGCCTCGGTTTTCAACATATCTAAATATTTCCTATTATTTTGTAACCATTTGTTGCGAGGCTCTTTTAATAGTTATAGTTTCAGGGAGTTGAATTTATTGATGCTGGTTATTCCTGCAGCACTTTTTAACCCTTTTAAAACCACACGGATCACCGGTGACCCCACAGCGCAGATCTATTTCAAATTATGGTGCTAAAAGGGTTAATGCAACAAAATGCCACTGGATACGTGGCCAACAAACTGACTGTAAGAGCAAACACTGTCGCCTTGTGGACACAAATAGGAACTGACTTCAAAGCGCCGACACGAGTATATAAAATAAACCTTTCTAAATCCAGCTCACTGAAAAGTAAATAAACAAAACCTATTCAGAAACGTTATTTCTAATATATTGTCTCTGCTGTATTTGGTTATTCTGTGTTTTTAATTGGAACGTGTTCCTTCTTTGTCCCCTTCAAGGCAAATTCATGGAGTTCCTCGGTGAATGAAATCGAGGGTGTGGTTACAGATTCACAAGGAAAGGTCGTGCACTCCATTTTTGGGAAATGGCACGAGTCTATGTTTCAAGGAGATCCACCTACTGCCATGTGTATCTGGAGAGCAAGTGAGCCATGTTTCCACGCAGACTTCACTCAACCAGAGGTCACCTTCGTAACCGTGTGTGTTTGTGTGTGTGTGTGTGCGTGTGTGTGTTTCAGACCCCATGCCACTGGACCAAGAGCAGTACTATGGCTTCACTCAGTTTGCGATGGAGCTGAACGAGCTGGATTCGACACTGAGACCTCTGCTGCCCCCGACAGACACGCGCTTCAGGCCAGACCAGAGGTTGGTCAGCCTTAACTCGTCTTTCTCTGACCACATAAGAATCACTAACGGCCACTGAACAAAACTAGACAGTTGTGCATGGTGCCTCATGTCAGTTGCTGCAGCAGGAACCCCCCCCCAAAAAGAAAAAAAAAAAAAAGTTGCTTTCACGTCGCCGATACTGAACAGAAATAACGACAGAATGAGTGGCGAGGGTAAATCCCTGGATTACCTCCTCAGCATCATTAGAAAGAGTTACACACTTGTGTTCTCCAGACCTCATGCTCTGTTTTGCCCCACTGCGGTGTGTGAGCGGCTCGGCTAATCTGGCCCCTGGCTTGAAAACATTTTAAGCACCTGGAATCCAGTGTTTTCCAAATCAATTGTCGCCTATCTGAACTCTTTTTTTTTTTTTCTTTTTTTTCTGTTTTTAAATTTCCTGGAAGGTTTTTGGAGGAGGGAAATGTAGACGGAGCTGAGGAGCAGAAACAGAGAATAGAGCAGCTCCAGAGGGAGAGGAGGAAAGTGCTCCAGGACAACAACATGACGCACAAGCCGCGTTTCTTCAAGTGCGTACCACTATTGTGTAATAGTGATGTGTTACACTGAATATGTGTTAAGAGTGTGGACTGATTAAGTGTTGCCTCTGCAGGAAGTCCAACAGCGACACCTGGGTGAGCAACAACACATACTGGGATCTGCGCAGAGAGCCTGGCTTCAGTAAAATTGACTTCCCAGTGTTGTGGTGACCTGGATTTAACAAGATGTCTCAATGATGGCACGCTAAAGAGGAAAGTACAGGGCGGAAGTGACATCATCCTTCAAGTGTTGTGACCTGATGAAGACAAATGTCCTTCTAACCTGACCATAAATAGACTTCTTGTTTCTTCTTTCGTGGAGCGAACGGAGCTTCTAGAAGTTTCATATGGTTTCCTTCCTTTTTTATGCTGATATTTCTCATTGAAGTTCCATTTTCCGCTCTCACGATACTGTTCCGTCATGTTGCACCTCGGTATTTGCAGCGGTGCCTTACACTGCAGTGCCTCATGCTGTCAGCTGCTGTAGCAGTTTTAGGGGGACTAAAACCTTTTGTGCTGCCTTTTCCATTTTGGGACATGACTGTTATTAAAGTGCGGGTAATGTGTGAGGAAATAAGCAATAACACTCATGGCGACAGAAGCGAACGTGTCATGTCTTTTCTCTGTGCAATGGGTTAAATAACCAACACCAACAGGAGTCTTATTATTTAAATGAGATGTGGAAATCTTTTTTCCACATTTGTTAGTCTTCAGCGGGGGGTTTTCCCAAAATTCTCCAGTTAACTAACACAACTAACCATAATTACAATGTTTAAATGATTTTTTTAAAACTGTTCTCACGCTACATTCCGTAATTCTCATTCTAAATGTGAGTTATAAGTGGTTGATTAGGTTACTTTACCATCTGTAGATGTTTTAAAATGTTCTAAAAGGTCCTGGAATGTCCTGGATAGGCACGGCTTCATTGGTTCTGGATCGACAAGGTCAAATAAACATGACCAGCATGAAATTTAGACAGAAATAGGACCTCTGTACTGACAGTGCCTGATGGAAGATGGGAAATAGGGGGTTGACTTGTGGTTAAAGAACAAACGCCCACACAATATTATGTAGATTACATTTAACCTTCTATTTTTTTTTTCCTTTGCACCCTCAACCACATGTCAACCCCCTAACATTCTGATGACTTCACTCAGGCTTTCCCCCCCCAACAGCTGATAACCAGAACTAGTTTACGTCTGAGCGAGGGATTTTCCTAAAGAAATGCCCCGTTTTCAGAATGAGGTGTTTATAGTGAAGTTGCTTTTGCAACAAGCAGCGTCAGCAAGACTTTCACAACTATTCTAATTTTAAGGCAGAATTTACATCTAAGGCAGAGTTGTTCAGAGTTGTATTAAAAAAAAAAACCAAGCAAATATTTAGAAGAAAAGATGTGGTTTTGTTGGTGTATGGTGATTCCCTGCTCCACTGGTGACACTGTGATATGGATGAATGGATGAGAAAGTTTTTTTTTTTTTTTTTTTTTTAAATGTCATCAACATTTCTTTAAAGAAACAAAATGAGGCAAGTCTGCTCATGTTTTGAATGTACCCTAATACCAGAGCTCACATGAATGCAATTAAAGCCCCAGTAGGAGGAGGAGGAGGAGGAGGCGGCTCTCTGGTCCGGTCCGAGTCAAACCACCTCTTCTCAGTAAGCTCCCAGAAACCACAACTTTCGCTGATCTCTCATTTTTAAAGCCTACACCGAAGTTGTCAGTCGTGTGATCGTTGCACCTCGAGGAAACTATTGCACCAGTTCGGACTGTTCTTTTTTTTAAAAAAGAAAACCCAACAAAACCCGCCTGCTGTCACTGGCGATGCTCCAGAACTTCTAGAAAAGTACGCAACGCCACCGAACCCTCGACAGTCGCTTATAAGGTAGGTTTAATAACACACACACAAAAAGGTTGGAAAAGGAAAAAATGCTCCGGATAAATACGAGCTTTCGGCTTTTTGAGGCGAATGTGATGTTTATCTTTCAATTATTCCCGGACGCGTTGCTGGCGCGAGCCCCGTCTGTCGCGCGCCGACGCTCGTGCACAGATTACCTCAGCGCGAGAATCCGGCCGGCTTCCGGGAATCCCACACGCGCGCGGGCTGTAGGAAATATGCGCGCACGTGACGCCGGAGCGATGGAGATTTAAAAACGAGAATGAAGCCGATCAAACTCCTGAACGGGCGCTTTTGACACCTCACAAAAGCGCTGTTTCCATAGGTGTGAATCTACCTGACGTGATCAGAGCGTCTTTACGTCTGCTCTGGCGCCCTCACACACACACACACACACACACACACACACACACAGACAGACAACATAGTTCTGAATATGTCATATAGTAGGTTGGGATGTAAAAAAAAAAAAAAAAAAAACGAAAAACGGCATGATAACTATTTAATGTTTCAAATTTAAGCCCAAACTGCAAATGATGCAACTGCCCCATGTGTTTTGAAGTTTCCCCTCGGCCCAACATTTTTTTTTTTTTTGCACGGTCCACTGCTGAAGCTGCTTTTCAAAATGACTCACAGCAAAAAATCTTCTGTCATCTCCTGCTCTTGCCTGCCACTGCACAAAAATCCCCATCACGCCCGATTACTTGAAATATTTAGACAACGAAAGCCGAGCCTGGAGCGTGCAGAGGGTGTGTGTGTGTGTGTGTGTGAATGTGTGTGTAATGCGAGGGTGTATTGTGTGTCTGGGTTAATGTGAACAACACCAAGAGGACTTCCTCTTGTGAGCCAATCCTGACCGCTATCTTAGAGTGGTGCGCGATTACAATGCAGTAACATCACCTGCTTAGTCATTTTTGGAGAACCGTGAAACCGACAACCGTCCTCCGCGTGTTCCGGAAAGGACAACGAATCGATATCTTGTGACGCATCTCAGTCTCCGTCTTCCAGCTGTGTCGCTTCTCGCCCGCCGGAGCGATGTTTTCCAAAGCCACGGCCAACTTTGTCCGTCAGATCGACCCGGAGGGCCTCCTCATCCCCGTGTCCCGATTCAATGACTCCGAGAAGCTGGTTCCCATGGCGCTGGTTGTCAAGCGCAAAGGTGTGTGGTTTTGGCAGCGGCCCAAGTACCGCCCGACGGACTTCACCCTGAGCGACCTCCTGAAGGGGGACGAGGCCCTCCGTCCCGGTAGGTGTAGCGTTGTCGATGGGTAGACCGGCTGTTTCCCTGCGACGCTAACCGCGTTTCTCGACGTCGTGCGTCCCGCCAGAGGTGTCCGAGATCCCCCAGTTCCTGAAGTACACCGGGACTTTCGGCGAAAAGTTTTCCGGGAAGCTGGACACAGAGGCGAGCTCGATCCGCGTCATCCTGGAGGGTCAGGTCAGCTCCAAGCTCCAGTCGTGCTTCGGCACGCTGAAGAAAGAAGAGCTGGTCGTGACGAAGCTGCTGGAGGACACCAAAGACAGGTGATCGATCGGGTCGGGGGGGGTTTGGGGGAATAACCAATCAGTCAATCAATCTTTATTTATATAGCGTCTTTTACACTCAGAAATAGTTTCAAGGCGCTTTCCAGAATCCCAGGGCCTAACCCCAGACAAGCAACAGTGGCAAGGAAAAACTCCCCTTTAACAGGAAGAAACCTTGAGCAGGACCAGGCTCATGTAGGGGGACCCTTCTGATGATGGACAGATGGGTAGAGAGAGAGGAGGAGAGGGAGGACAGGTAGAGGATAGAACAGGTAGAGGATAGAACAGGTAGAGGATAGAACAGGTAGAGGGTAGAACAGGTAGAGGGTAGAACAGGTAGAGGATAGGACAGGTAGAGGATAGAACAGGTAGAGGATAGGACAGGTAGAGGATAGAACAGGTAGAGGATAGGACAGGTAGAGGATAGAACAGGTAGAGGATAGAACAGGTAGAGGGTAGAACAGGTAGAGGATAGGACAGGTAGAGGATAGAACAGGTAGAGGATAGAACAGGTAGAGGATAGGACAGGTAGAGGATAGAACAGGTAGAGGATAGAACAGGTAGAGGGTAGAACAGGTAGAGGATAGGACAGGTAGAGGATAGGACAGGTAGAGGATAGAACAGGTAGAGGATAGAACAGGTAGAGGATAGGACAGGTAGAGGATAGAACAGGTAGAGGATAGAACAGGTAGAGGATAGAACAGGTAGAGGATAGAACAGGTAGAGGGTAGAACAGGTAGAGGATAGGACAGGTAGAGGATAGAACAGGTAGAGGATAGAACAGGTAGAGGATAGGACAGGTAGAAGATAGAACAGGTAGAGGATAGAACAGGTAGAGGATAGAACAGGTAGAGGATAGGACAGGTAGAGGATAGAACAGGTAGAGGATAGGACAGGTAGAGGATAGAACAGGTAGAGGATAGGACAGGTAGAGGATAGAACAGGTAGAGGATAGAACAGGTAGAGGATAGAACAGGTAGAGGATAGGACAGGTAGAGGATAGAACAGGTAGAGGATAGGACAGGTAGAGGATAGAACAGGTAGAGGATAGAACAGGTAGAGGATAGAACAGGTAGAGGATAGGACAGGTAGAGGATAGAACAGGTAGAGGATAGAACAGGTAGGAGAGGAGAGGAGAGGCACAGAGCATATAAGTACACACAGAATACATTATATTGAATAAGTAGAGTGGGTCAGCGGGGTCAGAGGTCATTATGCAGCTCTGAATACGATACCCCTAAATGAATACAGGAGGGGGGGGGCAGAAAAACTACACAAGAAATAGCATCACTAGTCTACTGCTGAAGCGGAGGAGAGGAGAGGAGAGCAAACCATGACCAGTGTGGTGACACAGGCCCGTCAGGTGATCGTGGTTCTGGACCCCAGCAGCCTCGGCCCATAGCAGCATGACTAGTGTCTTAACCTATGGTTAGACCCCCCCCCCTAAGGCCGGGCCCGCCCTCGTTTCAGGCGCGTGGACATGCAGCACGTGCTGGTGCGGCAGCTGAAAAAGCGCGACGTGGTGCTGACGGTGGTGAAGGAGAGGATCGTCACCACCAGCCCCTGCTCCATCACCCTGATCAAGAACGACCAGTGCATCACCCGCGGCGTGCTCGGCCTCGCGGGCTTACTGGGGAGCGCCATCAAGGTGCGAGCGCCCCCCCCACCCCCACCACCCCCACTCCCCCCTTGCTGAAAAGTCATCGTACGCTTTCCTTCCTCTTTTTCGCCCAGCTGCGTGTGAAGGACAAGACAAACTTTGAGGCGGACAGCGACGTTTCCGTGGAGACCCCACCCGGCACGGTCATTGCGTACAGCATCCTCGAGCTGGAGATCAGAAAGAACGGCGAGTTCGGTGAGGACGCTGACGACGGAGAGGGTTGGGGGAAGAGAAAGCCAAAAGGCGCAGCTTAGACGCGCGTGACGTTGACGTGAGCGGCGGTTCACCTGTGCCCCGGTTCACCTGTGCCCCGGTTCACCTGTGCCCCCCGCGTGCGCAGTTCCCTGCCTGGACCCGTGCACGATAGGAAGCATCGAGGCGGACACGCAGGAGGAGTCCCCCCCCTGGGAGGACGCCGTGGACGGAAGGTGCCAGGAGGAAACGCCGTCTTTGGGCGCGCTGCTGAACGGTTCGTTCAGATCCTTTCTTTTCTGCTTTTTGTTTTGTTTTGTTTTAAACCTGGGCCCAGTCTCTCCATTTTCAGGATGTGAAACCCAGTGAGGAAATGACAAAACCTCCATTTTCCAGTCAGCGTTTTGTTTTGGGGGATTTTTTTTCCCCCACATCTGACAAGGAGGATCAATGAGAATTATCAGTAGTTTCATTTTAAATCAGAGACTGGGTAGAGTTCCAGCATCCGTTTTTTTGGGGGGGGGTTTTTTGCTTTATATTTAACCTCCTCAGACCTGGCGTCCAATATGTGGAAATTACATTTTGGGTCACCTATCATATAAAAGCTAATTCTTCTTAGTCTGGGGCCAAATGTCCACATACATGGACCCATAAACATTATATTATTACACATTTAGATTGATTGTTCCTGTATGTGGACATCATTGTCCCCACAAACCACTTGTTTCAAAATATTGTTAAAACATGATTCTCGGTCTTTCTACTTATCAGGTCCCAATAATCCTAAATAAAGACATGTTAAGAATGTATATCAGAAAAGAGCTCGGGTCTTGGGAGGTTAACTCACTGTTTTCTGGCGTGTTTAGAATCACAGGAGACGGACCTTCATGCTCTGGCAGAGCTGCCCAAAGCGACCCGATGTGCCTTGTTCAAGGGGCTGCAGGACATCATGACCGAGAGGAGCGCTCTGGCACGTCTGCAGTCTGTGGTACTCCCAAAAAAAAGATGCTCTCAGACCCCCCCCCCCCATTCAGCAGGTGGTCTGACCCCTCCGCGTCTCCTTGCCTTCAGCTGAGGGACTTGTGTTGCGGCGAGTCGCCCGACGCGGCCGAGCAGGACGGGCTGACGGAGGGCGAGAGGGAGGCGGTGTCCGCCGTCCTCAACCAGCTGGGTGTGGTGGATCCTCCGGAGGAGAGCTTGAGCTGTTTGCCCGCTCATCTGAAGGCAGCTCATCTGCTGCTCAGCGCTCTGGAGGGTGAGGGGGGGGGGGCACCAGGAGTAAGACAAGTATCCACTCCTGTCATGTTTTCAGTTTAATGATCCTTTTTTATTTTTTTTTCTAACTTTATTTTAGAATTGCCTGATGACACCTTGACCCTGTTGAGTAGGAGCACTCCTGAGTTTCTGGAAGCTGTTGACGAGCTGGTTGGTTCATTTCCTTTGTCCTCGGGTCATTCTTATCCATTAGAACACACACACACACACACACACACACACACACACTCTGCGGTTATCGCCTCCGTCAGGAAGTCAGCGGCGCAATAATGGGCTCGCGTCTGACCGCAGGTATCCAGTTTAAAAGAGGGCTCCGAGCCTCCGACTGTTCCGGGCCTTCCGGCGCTCCTGCAGCAGAACCAGAACTTCCAGCTGGCCGAACAGCTCCTGACCACCACGGGCGTGACCATGAGAAGAGACGCCAACAGGCTGCAGGTGGAGGCAGGACCTAAAGCAGGGCTTCCCACGATGCTGCTCTATCTCAGTGTACACGGATTGTTGTTGCTTGCAAAGTGTTAAACGTTGATAATTTGATTGGCTATAAGCTTTATTGTGAAGTAAAAATAAGCTGAGTATACAAATGCAGTATTAAACATTTGAAATGTTTATAGATTTATTATTATTATTATAATTATTTTTTTCTTATTGTTACATTGTAAGTGCGCTATATTTTATTTATATATAACTTTCTTTCAGAGAAGTCTTTCATAGACTTCATGTTTACTGAATTAAAAAAAAAACTATATTTTACATGAAACGTTAACTTGTCATTGATATTTAGCAAGCTTATGCTCATCTTAATGTATGTCGATACATTTCAAACTACTTTATAGAAATGATGGATATTTGTTTTAATGCATGCCTGACATAAAAAAAGATGACTTTTATACAAAAAGCTGCCTCTTATACCTTTTCTTGCCAGACGCTCCACTGCTATTGATTTGTTGGTACGATTTCAATAAGGGGTTTTATTTTTCATAGCCATATGTTGGAGCCAAAATGAATAAACTTTATATATATATATTATCCGATTTGTTATTTTTCTAATCCAGAAACAGAAGTATCAGTTAAAATGACTTATATTATGGAATGTTTTTAGTTTCTGTGTGGATGTTCTGCCCATCACAAACAGGTGACTGCATGGCAGTTATGGCTGGGGGGGGGGGTTAATAGGGCATACATACAGTTACAGACTTGTTTTATGGGTTTTTCACCATTTGAATGTTAAAATGTTTTAAAAGACTTGGATTCCCTCATGGAAAATAAATGGATTTATGGATTTTATTGGCAATACACGTTTGGACTTTGTGAATATTATGCAGCTTCTTTTTTATATAAAAAAGTAATTAATTAATTAATTTATCTATCTATTTAATAGGAAAATGAACTTATTATTGAACACACTGAATGTATCATTTTTCCATGAAGTATGAGGTTTACTGGAGCTGCCTTTCTGTCGTTTTTTAGTCAGTTAATGTTATTATTGTGTCGGAATTTTTTTAAATATGATTTTATACCACATTAAGGCATATTGAGAAACCACCAAACTTTATATTGACATGTCTGTCCAACACTTTATTCAATTTTTTTTTAACATAGTTTTCTTTCAAATAATAAGAAAAAAACATAGAAGCTTCAATTCGAAATTATTAAACGGAAATCTGTTTGGAATTATAAAAACCTATGCCACTAACAACTTGACTCAGCTGTTCTTTTTAAAAGTATTTCATAATTTGTTAATGAAAAAAAAAATGAGACTTTTGTAACTTAAAGAAAAGCGGAAGTAGCCGGTTGTTGATGACGTCTATTACCCGCGACACTGTGTTGGTGTGTTTGGTTCAAACGTGTCGCGCTCGTCGAACATAAACCGAATCAAACCGCCGGAATGGTCCCTCCGGGATTCGCCCTCTGAGCGCGGTGTGAAGCAAGCGAGCCTCGGCGATGACGGTGTGCAGCTTTTTTCTCCAGGGCCGCTGTCGTTACGGCGAGAAATGCTGGAACGAGCACCCGAGAGGAGGAGGAGGAGGAGGAGGAGGAGGAGGGTTCAAAAACAACAGCTACAATCGGCCTGGAGCTCAGCAGCAGCCCAGACAAGGGGGCGGAGGTGAGGTCCATTAATGTTGACAAAAGTCTCGAATGGAAGACTTTATAATCAGAATCCCACTGCCTGAGTTAGCTCCTGTTAGCTTAGCTCAGACGTCTCGGTCAATGTGGATATATGTGTTTGTGGATGTATACAGATAAACGTTTAATCCATTTAAAGTTGTTTGAGCATCAATATTTAAATACAGACACCTTTCTGACTGCTACGACCCATGTTTCATATTGTTTAACGCGTGCTATTAGTTTTGCCTCATGATGTTGACGCCGACTTTTATTTTGAAGGGTTCGGGAACAGGGTGTGGGTGAACCCCTCCCAGCAGAAAGGGGGCTTCATCCAGCCTTCGGCCTTCTCTCCCGGGGGGGGCGACTGGGCCAAAGGAGATGGAGGGAGGAGGGATGAGGTGAGAGCCTCCGACTTCAGCTTCGCCTCCCAGAACAGGTTTTCCTCCCTGGCCCCTCCGAGCGCCTTCGACCGGGGGGGTCGGGGAGGCAGACAGCCCGCAGCAGCAGCAGCAGGCGGCGACGAGGACGACGACAAAAAGCTGTGAGTGGGGTTGACACGGCTCCTTTCTGTGCGCATTCTTTTTTTTAAACTCCCAGTGGGGATGAGGACCTGACCCCCCCCCCCTGACATCTGTCACTCAGGGAGAGCATCCAGGCTGATATGGAGGTCTGGGAAACATCGGGTCAGTGGGTCTTCTCCTGCTATTCCAACTTCCGGGTGCCGATATCAGGTTTGTATCAAATACGTGCGTCTAAAAAAAACGTTTTGTTATATTAAAAGAAAAGGCTTGAGGCAGTGGCGGCTCTACTGATGCCTGTTTTAAATCATTCAGGGTTCACCGATCACTCCCCAGAAGAGCTCCGGCTGGAGTACTACTCCTCAAGAGCTTCGGGGGACCTGCAGGGCTACGTCAGTGCAGCGGCTGACGATTAAAATCGCAGCGCCTCGGCGTTGGAGACGGGGATTTTCATTTAACTTTTTCTTTCTTTTTTTTTTTTTAAAAGCTCAATGGCACCAACCAGCTGCTCACCCTGTGGAGGAACAGAATCCAGGAACTGAAGCTCATGGGTCCGTCTATCCGCGCAGCCCTGGTGAGACAAATTGAACATAAGATAGACTTTTATTGTCTGCGCGGGGCGGGTTTCCCTGGAGAGTTTACAGGCAAAGGAGAAAGTGTGTAGATATATATGTATGTACCGTGAACCCTCGCTATAACGCGGTTCACTTTTCGCTTTTTTTTCAATGTACCGTATTTTCTCGACCATAAAGCGCACTGTATTTTAGGGCGCACCTTCAATTAACGGCCTATTTTAGAACTGTCTTCGTATACAGGGCACACCGCGTTATAAGGCACATAGAATAGAAGCTACAGTCGTGGCTGGGGTTGATGATGCATTCACTAGATTGAGCTGCGCTAAAGGGAATGTCAATAAAACAGTCAGACAAGTCAGTCAAACTTTATTAATAGAACAAAACCAGCGTTCTCACGACGCCGTTCACTCTCAAAATGAATAAACAGCTGTTTTATTATTTTTCTTGAGTGACGTAGTGTTTTCGCGTAACGCAGTTCTTTCACAGGTAGTGCAACATTTGTATAACGTAGTGGATAGTGGAGTATAGGAAAGCTTTGATTTATTAAACACGTAAAAGAATTAGTCTGATACCGTTGCGGTAAATCAAACGTTAGTGCAAGCACAATGGAACTCTCGTAACTCTCAGAGTAGTGCAAAGCAATAGCAAAATAACAACAAGCCAACGTTGTTCAAACGTTAATGTCCATATTCACAGTGTGATCAGCCTCGTTAACACACAAAAGAAACACGTAAAGCTCACTTTATCGTTCATGCTGCTGTTACTTCGGTCACGCCGTCTGACTACGGTAGCCGCCATGAACCAAGATTAATCCATACAAGAGGACTCTCGTAGGACTGGGTTGGCCACCCCTGGTGTAGGAAGGAGAGACGCTGATGGAGTTTGGAGCAGAGACTTCCAGCACGTACCCTCCAGCTGAGCGTGTTGTTAACCCCCAGATACCTGTATGGACCCACCTGGTTGATGTTTTTTGTTTTTAATGACGGCGGGCCTGTGCTCACCTGTGGGTTTAGCAATGTTGTTTGGAGCAAATCTGTTGTTTAACACTGTTTTTTGTTTTGTTTTTTTTTTAAATAAATGTGGAGAACAAATAAATGAACGTCATTACTTTCTCCGCAGCTTGCAGAGTTGAACAACCCGGCACCTCAACCGTCGACGGGGGGCTTTGGATCAACAACTGCAGAGGGATTTGGGTCCGCCGCGTCCTCCTTTGAAAGCAAAGGTAAATAAAGAATGTTGTCTTCACACGGGACGTTGAAGATCTGCGACGTAGGCAGCTGTTGTGTGGACATTTTTAAAGGTATTGAAATTGGTTTTTGTTTTATCGCAAACTTCAGGGTTTGGGAGTACAGCGCCATCCCAGGCCAGCACTTTCAGCTTTGCTGCTGGAAGTAGTGGGTTTGGCTCCTCATCCGGATTTGGGCAAAGCCCAGCAGCTCCTTCACAGCCCCCATCTGGGTTTGGCTCTTCTACAGGGTTTACTTCTGGCTTTGGTTCATCTTCTGGAGGGCCTGTTTCGGCCAGCTCCTTCTCCTTCAGTGCATCGGCTTCAAACGCGCCGGCCTCTTCTCCGGGTTTCGGCTCCGCGGCGGGGTTCAGTTTCTCCGCGAGCGGCGCCGGAGGTGGGGGAGGTGCGTTCGGGAGCGGATTTGGGTCTAAAGAACCCGCTCCAGCTGGAAGCGGTGGCCTTTTTGGAAAGACGACGGCAGCGTTCGGGACAAGCGCTCCGCCAGCAGCGGCCGGTAGGCCAGCCAGCGAGACGTCTGACAGCCTTTTCTCCCTGGAGAGCAAACTGACTCAAGAGGAACTGAACCAGTTCAAATCACAGAGATTCACCCTCGGCCAAATCCCATTAAAGCCTCCGCCATCGAACATGCTGGTGGTGTGAGAGGGTGAGGAAAAAGCTTCCATCATTTAACAACAATTCGTGTTAATATAAGATTTTGGTTTCATGATGTATTTATTTAGAATACACTGAATTTCAATTTCGTTGCATCTCTATGCAATCAATAACGTTACTTATATAAGTGATGTAATTACACCATTCTGCCACAAGATGTCGCTAGATTACAAATCAGCGTTTCTTTATGGAGGAATTATCCCAGTTTATTGTGTATAATTAAAACAATGATGGCTTATTGCCTTTGGCTCTACATGATTGCGAGTTGTCTAATTGGATCAGAAAACACTGAACCGTATCCTAGTTCTTAAATCATCCACCTATCCAAGCTTTGCGAGCCTGCAGCCATTAAAATATAAAATGTGCAGCGAGCGAGGAGGCCGTTTAACAGTCCATTGAAGACATCAGGTGTTCCGCAGCCAGTCAGGGCACAAATAGAGAAGTACGGTGACACAGACAGCACTTCTGCTGCTCTCGGGGCTCCGTTTCTGCTGACTGGAGCGATTCCTTTTTCTTTTTTTCTTTTTCAGCTGACAGGGACGTTTTGATGTCAGCCATAACTGAGTTGGCGCGACCTGCTGCATGTCTCTGAAGTCACCCGGGGTCAGTTCTGTTTTAAAGGAGTACACTGACAACAAATACTCTTTACATATCATAACGATTTAAAAAAAAAAAAAAAACCCAAAAAAACAAAGCTCAGAAATATATTGTCTTCACATGACATGTATACTCTTGTAGGGTTCCTGCTTTCACAAGATTAGTTCTTCAAAGCTCCAAATACATTAATGAGAGTCAGCGACAGGATAAAAAATATCCTCTGAACGCTCAGCAGAAACCTCCCACTCGACCCCTGCTGGGGGGATAAAGCATAAATAATTCAAAAGATTAATGAAGGAATGGATTGGAACTATCTCATGAAAGGGCACTTGCATACTAAATAACCAAATCACCATTTTTTAAAATCTTAAATACATCTGATAATGAAAGGCATTTAAAAGTTCGTGTTTATCTCAACAACAAATCACTCCTTTTCCTGCGCGTAACGAGCCAGCGCGAAGAAAAGCGGACTGATGTTCTATGTGGCATCGTTTAAGAGCATGTGTTGCAGGATTGCGTTGTCTCGGGCTGCCTGCGCCTCCCGACCACCCTCCCGTGTGACCTCAGGGGACGCGTACCGCTCGAACACTGCGTTCTGACTCTATCTGATGATGCTCCGAGAGGCTCTCCTGCCGTCACTCCCTTTGGTGCGCCGTGCGCCACAGCTGCGAGCGGATCAATCCTTTGGATTTAATGTCTTGAGACCAGCCGCGGCGACTTCACACACCCCCCCCCCTCTCCCCCCCACCCTCCTCTCTCTCTCTTTAACAGTTAAAGCAGAGTAAATTGATCGCGGGTGCGTCGCAGCAGAGCGCCTATGGGGAGCGGGCCATCGACCCAGCGCCTGTGATTTATGTCTGTGCGCAGCCTGCTGCCGCATGGCTGACCGACTGGCACATATTTCATGCGCAGGCTGCGCCGCGCTCCTGCGCCTCAGAAGTCCACCGCATGTTCTCACTGACGACGTGCGCGTCAAAACCCAAACCCTTCGCCCCCCCGTGCGCGTTCCGCATCAACCTTCAATATTTGATAACACCGTGCGTCACGTTTTATTTATCTTTTTTTTCTTATTGGAGTGTGGTGATGTTAGGACGGAACGACGCGTCGGCGGCACAAAAGCAGTAATAACGTGGATAAATAGAATTTTTTTAAAGAAAAAACACAATACCTGGGAGACAATGAGAGCCGAAGCGCCGCTTCCAAGTATTTATTAGGTTATGAAAGGAAATAAAAAGAGGAGGGATGCTGGAGGCAGATTCCAAATCCGTTATTTTACAACCTCTGGGCCCGGGAGGAGGACTTGGAAGAGCAGCATCTCAACCATCTGAGAGGTCATCGCGCCACACATGCAGACGTGAGCGAGTGCAGCTGCGGCCCGATTAGATCATGAAGAGAATGTTATTTTTAAAAAAAGGACAAGGGCAGGATAAGTTTGCGTTCAAAACCGATCAAACCCACGCACAAGTCTAAGGAAAGGACTCCGCACACGCTCCGTGTGCGCGTCGGTTGAAGATATAAATGACCTCCTAATGGCACCAGATGAGGGGCTTATCTCCGCGCATGTCCAGTTAGATCTTGTCTGCACGTCTGACACTGGCAATCCGATTACAAAGGCAGGAACATTTAATTAGCATTAAACGAATGTGTTAAGAACTCCTCTTTATCGGACTGATGTGAGTGGAGCACGCTCGCAGCAAATGACCCCCCCACCCCCCCATTAACTCCTGTGAAGACGCTGCTGCGCGGGTCGAACAAATGGAGAAAGACGTTTATGTCTTTAAACGAGAGAGCTGAAAATTGGAAACACTTGCTAATTAGTTTGGAGAAAGGGTGTGTTTTCCTAAACCTTTTTAAAAATGACCAAATAAGGTGATTTTTTTGGGTTTTTGGGCTCCAATTTTTCGCCCCTGGTTCGAGTCTATGAGGCCTTTTTTGTAACCTCGGCTATCCATGCGCGCAAACACCGGCGATGCAAATTGACACAA
Organism: Lagocephalus sceleratus; assembly: GCA_911728415.1. NCBI lineage: Eukaryota > Metazoa > Chordata > Actinopteri > Tetraodontiformes > Tetraodontidae > Lagocephalus > Lagocephalus sceleratus. The sequence continues at coordinate 4,051,242 of CAJVRN010000087.1, read as the reverse complement.
GCCCACATGTTGTCGCTGTTCGCCGTGCCTGAGAGCCCAAGCAGGCCTCCTTCCCACCCGGCCCCCCTTCCTCCTCTCCCCCCGCCGAGCCTCTTCCTTCCCTTGCTCTCCCTCTCATCTCTCCCCACAGCAGCGCAGCAGTCACCGCTCTTCGGATGCCGTGCGCGCAGCAGCAGCGGCAGCGGCAGAACTGAGAGCGCGCGCACACACACACACACACACACCGGCCCGGACAACCCGCCTCCTGCACGCCAGCACCGTCGACAAACACGAGCCGAACGATGACATTCACACACGCGATACAGAAACGAAATCTTATTTGACAGCTCGCCAAACGCGCACCTCGACTCCGCCGCTCCCAGCTCCCAGCGGTAAGTGGCTCCTCCGGTCCGCTTTGTTCATTTATCCTTGTTTGTTGTTGTTGTTGTTAATTGCAGGTCCTCGATGCAACGTGACCGCGGTTCGCTGCGCGGTTGAAAAACGCAAGTCTGGTCAACGTGATCAACCCGGGCATTGCTCAGCCGTTTGGAGCGCTTTCTATTGTTTACGCGCCGGCCTCTTGTAGATCCGTGCAGGATTAGGTGACGCGCGTCAGCTCAGGACTCATTTACACTCTTTTTTTATTTATTTTTTATTTTTTCTCAAAAGCCAAGGTGCGCTTTGAGCCGGCGTTGAAGCAGCGTTGAATGAAATGCTCCTGATAAAGGAAATCCACGCTCAGGAGAGCGCTGCTTAGTGACCTAAATGCAACCCCCCCCTCCTCCTTTTAATGTTTCACTTGTTTGGCAGTGGTAGAACTGGAATCTGCGAGTGGCTCTTGCAGTATGGATGTTGCAGCCCCTGTTCCGGTCTGTGAAACTAATTGTTTTTATTGATCGGGCCTATACGGCCCCCGCAGAGGTGGTCGGAGTTGCGCGGGGGGGTCAATCCTATATGTAGCGGCCTACGCTGGTAAATCAACTCTTGACTCCCTCGCCGAGTGTGCGGCGGGGGTTGCGAGAGTCCGTCAGATGGCCAGTTTTTTTTTCGGGCTCGGGACGCTTCCGCACCTGTGGGTTTTGGAGGGCGGGGGGACCGCGCAACTGAGCCGGAAGTCTGGGACCGAGTTCGTCACCGGGGAGCGCTTGAGTCGTTTGGTCGTCGTCTCGATCTGCTGAGCTGGGCGCGCGTGCGCGTGTGTGTGTGTGTGTGTGTGTCGAGGTGACCGAGGAGCCCGAGGGCGCCTGCCCTGTTTGCCCCGGCCTTTTCTTTTCCCCCGTGGAGGTTTATTCCTCGAGAGACCTCCAGCGTCCGCCTGCCACCGACAACCCCGCGCGAAGGGGTCGCTAGGGCACTGAAAGGGCTCTGTTCACGAGGAGTGAGTAGATCACCTAATGAAGTGGCAAATTCGTTCCTCAGCCCAGCGCATAATCTAGTCCCAGGCAGATGTCGGGTGGGAGGAAATCATTTAAAAGTAACCGCTTATCCTCATTACCCAAACATGAAGCTAGTAGAGCTCAGGCTGCTGGTGCCACCGACTCGCTCTGGGGAGGTCGTTTGGGGTGTGTGCAACAGGAAGGGGATGCAAGGATCTCATTTGTTGAGAACTCTGCTCTCAGTCACACCATTTCCGCCTGTTTTCCTGTGCACACGCTGGCTTCACAAGCGTTCAGTTTGTCACAAAGTACTTGGCTAGTTCCTGTACGATATCGAACCACCAGGGGGCAGCGGAGATGCTTGAGCCTCATCTTTCCATCGACTTTATGGGTCGTCGGTCGTTCAAATTTAGGGCAGGAACGCCAAATTCCGGTCATTGTGCGGTGGCCGGGATTCGATTCCCGCGACAAAGCCGAGCGCATCAGCGAAGCCACACGCGAGACACACACACACACACACACACACAAAGATTAAAACAACCCAAGAGCAGACACTTAGAACAACTAGATCAATGTTAAACCCATCTTCGAAAATAACAACGTTTACAGGAAGGTTTTTGTGTAATACGGCATATGCTGTGTACAACCAAAAAACGTGCATCGGCCCCCGGGCTTTGACCTACATTCCGAGGTTTGTCTTTGTCGATATAGGTGTCAGGTTATTGCTATACTTGGACGGCGTTTGCGAAAATCAATTCCACTTAAGTGTTCAGATTCGCCGCTAATACAAAGGTGACCTCATACTCTCACGTACCGGGCAAATACACGAGACTCAGCGTGCTCGAGCAACTGCTCGTAAACTTAGAAACAACCTGCTCGTAAATGTAATTACACACAAGTCCCACAGTCATCATACAGAGAAATAATTGATGATGGACCAAAACGCGTCTCCGACAATTCTCCTGCCTGTATTTAATTGCAGATTCTGCAATAAGGGGCCAATTTCAGCTCAAAGAAATTCTATTGAATTTAAAAATAGGTACTCTGACAGTGGAAAGTAATGCTGCTAAAGGTCAATCTGAGAGCCTGGCAGAGGTCAAACCTGTGGACAGTGTGGAGGAAAAGGCCCCGCAACACACAACACACAAAGAGAAACACTTCAAAGTTTGAGCATGACCACCCCTAAAGATTGTTTTAGACACTCACACACACACACACACACACACACACACACACACACACACACACACACACACACACACACACACACACACACACACACACACACACACTTGCACGCGCATGTTGGGACTTGGAGATCCAAATGTGGTGAGTGGAAGTAAGATCTTATAGGCTGGCCTACGTTGGCTCCCGACGTACCAGAGGGACCAGAGAGAGTGAGAGAGAGAGAGAGAGAGAGAGAGTGAGAGAGAGGGGGAGAGAGAGAGTGAGAGAGAGGGGGAGAGAGTGAGAGAGAGGGGGAGAGAGACGGAGACGCGGGAGACGTGTCACTGACCACATTAGTCAGCGCAGAAAGCGGGACGTGAGTCAGAAAAGCTCCCAGTCTCATCCATCACGCCCCTCTTAACCCACTTTCCTTCTAGTCGGCCACTCCGACTTTTCATTTTTCTATTTCCCTCCGCCTCTCCGGCCTCCTGTTGCTGGCTGGGGGACTTTGCCGCCCCACGTTGGGTCCAGAGTTTGGTTGCAGGGGGGGTATGGGGGAAATGGGGGGGGGGCGCGACTCTTCCCCGGCTGTGCGTGATTTTCACCCACCCTTCCCCACGCTAGCTGCCGAGGTAGATTATGTGAGAGAGGTCTCACCGCTGGCTGAAATCCCGGACCAAAGTATTTGGATTCGCTCGCGCAGATGAAATCAGATGAGCGGATTAGCCGCAGACGGCGGAGAGGCGGACGGGACCAGTGAAGGGCCATTTCAAGTGAGGCTCCACAGGGAGCGCCGTATGATAGCCGTCAATGCAGCTTAATGGATAAAGCAACGTTCCCGGTAATTGCTCTCTAACCGGATATGCAGCACCTTGAAGCCCTTCCCAGGAAAACCCGGGTCCTCTTACGAGCGTATGTATTGCCTCGTTCAGTGTACCTGAGCTTGAGGGAACGGAACATCGTTGTGAAAAACACGGGGGGGGTTGGGGGGGTTTACTTGGCGGTGTAGACGGAGCGTCTCAGTGACTCACCTCATTAAAGATTTCATTGGATGAAAAATTGATCGGGCCAGTCGGAGAGGCGACGGGTTTATGAACTCTCCTCTGTTCATTTCACGGCCCTTACTGTACGCCATTCCGATCCGTGCACCTGCCCCCCCCTGAGTGTGAAATGAGGAATTTGCAAATATTTAACTGCATCTTGTCAATTATTTCACCCCAAGTAAAATGTTTTCAATTTATTATGTTACTCCTCAGCCGGGCCTGTGGGGGGGGGGGGGGGGGGGGGGGGTGTCATTGAATTGATGCAGCGTCTGAGTGGTTTCGCGGCTGATTTTGGATGTTGATCCAGTGCTGTTGGCGGAAAACTCCCCCTCCGCCCGGGCCTTGGCACGCGCGTGGCGTGCGGCATATGCCCGTTTTGGGCTCGTCCCGGGCTCCTCTGCGTGTGATTCCGCGTGTCGGCCCGCTTGGCTCGGCCTGCACGACCGCACGACCGGCCTTCTGTTCCTCCACCTTAAGGGACCCCTATCACGATCATAAGGGGGGGGGGCACTCGTCACCCACGCAAACAAACGCCACGCTGGGCCAAACGCCGTGGCAGCCGGAGCCGGGGCTGGCATTTCACCGTGTCACAATCTGGGAAGTTTCCATGGCAGCCTCAACAGGAAGTGCGACGGAGCTCCTGCCCGTCCTTGCGCGCTGCCGCTACCGACGCTCGTCCAAGCTGCGTGTGTCTGGCTGGAGCTTTGCTCAAACCGGACACGCGTTGGCTGACTGTTCCACCGAGAAACGAGGAAAGAAATGTCCTTACTCATCGTAAAAAACACTCCGCGGGCTTCTGCGGAGCACACACACACACACACACACACACACACACACACACCTGAGCAGGTGGTGAACTTTCATAACCTGAGCCGTGTGGGGGGGGGTGACACCCAGACCAGCCGAGCTTACAGCTCAAGGAGCAAACTCCCCATCTCCGCCACTAACACCGCCCTAACGTCCGCTCATCTCCTTCTGCTCCACCTGCTGTGTGTTCAAAGTATGCAGAGAACCCCCCCCTCACCCAAGAGAGAACCAGGGAGATGTGCGCATGAGCCGGAAGTGGAGGAAATGTTAGCTGGAATGGGTGGGGGTGGCATGCAGCCAAAATAGTCAAATTGTGGTTTTTAATCCTGTGTGATGTTATAAACTGGACATTTGCCCTTTGACACGTTGGATAAATAAAAGTGCGGGTGAATCGTGTACATTAGACTGCATCACTGTGGCAGCACTTGTGAAATTTGATCTTGGGTGTCAGGACCTTTGAAACACTCAAAGCAGGATTCGTTAAATGTTAAGGGAACATTAAAACGAGGGGGGGCGAAAGAACATTTGTAAGATATTGCCGTAGCTCTGGTGTGATTAAAAACGAGGGCAAAGTGAGGGAAGGAGAGAAGGAAATTGCACGAGACAGCAGATCTTTTCACAGTAAATGTTTTGACATGTCGCATTAAGAGAAGCACATGGTGTAAATGATTCAGCTAATGATGACGGAGCGCCGCGTTGCTGGGTGACTTTCAGGGCCACTGGCGTCCGCCGCCCCTCGCGCTCCCCTCCGCCTCCCTAACTCGGCGCGACTTTCCTCTAATCCGGGCGAAACACGCAAACGGTACTTTCTTCAACCAGAGGCTGCAGTTTGAAGCGTGGGCGGGCTCCCCGCGCTCAAGCGAGCGGCCCGCGACTTGAGCTGCGGAGTTTATCGTGTGTCAGTGTGGAAGGTCAGGCGCAGAATGAGATTCCCAAATAAACTCCGCATGAGACAAATACCAGCTGACAGGGTCACCCTTTAACAGCAGACCAGTACTGACATTTGTGTTTGTGTGTGTATGTGTGTGCGTGCTTGCTTGCTTGCTTTTCTGCACATGCGGGGGGGGGGGGTCCTAGTATGGGATCTACTTTGCGGCAGTTTTTATGGGGACAATATTTTAGACGTGCGGCTTTAAATAGGATGAGGGCTAAAGTTGGGAAGCAGGTTGTGAATTGAGGTTAGGCAGGCATTGTTCAGAGCTGGATGTAGTCAATAAGGATGGGAAAAAAACCGAAACACAATGGCCTTTGGTGGAATCCCCACATCCTGCACGAACCTCGATGTGTGCGTGTTTAAGGGAAGGACGATAAATTGCAAAAGGGGAATTTTCAGAGCTCTTTTGTGATACGTTGCAGGAAGTCGCTTTTGCTGCCTCGGCGATTAAAAGGTGCCGTTAATTAAAAATCAAGCAGCGCTTGAAATTGAAACTCCGTGCCGTCGTCTTCCAGACCCGTTTATATCGCGGTAGATGTCGGCTCCTTCTACCTGTACTCAGCATTTGTGTAATCATCCGTATTTTTCTGCCAAAGCTTATTGGGTCTCGATGAACTCTGTAGGTCTTCTGAGGATGAAATTTCTATCTTACCTCACGTTACACAAAAACAAACCGTGGCAGACGTTGAATGGAGAGGATATCTAGAGCACTGGTCCCCAACCCCTGGGCCTCGGACCGGTACTGGTCCGTGGATCAGTTGGTACCGGGCCGGGAAATAATTGATTATATCCGTTTTATTTATTATCTCTGAACAAGTCTGAACAATCTTTGATTTTGAAAAATGACTGGATTCTCCCGGTCACTTGAGCCCCACAAGCGATCAAAATGAGTAAAAAAACAGACGTGGAAAAAGAAATGGGGAAAAGGCCCAGATTTAGATTTAGATTTGCAATGTAAACAATCGATGTGTACCCCCAACCCCCCCGTCTGCAGTAAAATTGTCAAGCATTAACCGGTCCGTGATGATAAAAAGGTTGGGGACCACTGATCTGGAGGATATTAGTTGGTCACATGTAAAGAAGAAACCAAATTTGAGCTTGTTAAAGCCCCCATTAAGTCACTGAAAAGCCTGATAGCACCCTCTAGTGGACGAATTTCTTTGCACCTCTGCTCCAAAATTGCGCCTCTTCTCTCTCGCTAATCACCTCCCTTTGTTTTTTTCTTTTTTTTTTTTTATTTAGTCCTGCTCCAACTTTCTGGCCCTCCAATCTAGCGGGACCATGATGCTTAGCAGTTCCGTGGAGGTGCCAAGCCCAGGCGGGATGAGCGGGCTGAGCGTGGCGGCCCGCAACGTGGTGCGCTCCTCCAGCATCTCGGGGGCCATGTACAGCCTGGAGAAAAGCCCCGGCAGCGGCGGTGGCGGCGGCGGCGGTGTTGGCGGCGGGGGTGCGGACTCCTCGTCGCTGGCGGGCAACAAGAAGCGGCGCTCCAGCCTGGGCGCCAAGATGGTGGCCATCGTGGGGCTGTCGCAGTGGAGCAAAAGCACACAGCAACTCAACCAGCAAGGTCGGTCACACTGGGGCGGGAATTTCCTTCTTTCTCCACCACATTTCTATTTTCACTTACCGTATTTTCTCGACCATAAAGCGCACCGTATTTTAGGGCGCACCTTCAATTAACGGCCTATTTTAGAACTGTCTTCGTATACAGGGCACACCGCGTTATAAGGCACATAGAATAGAAGCTACAGTCGTGGCTGGGGTTGATGATGCATTCACTAGATTGAGCTGCGCTAAAGGGAATGTCAATAAAACAGTCAGACAAGTCAGTCAAACTTTATTAATAGAACAAAACCAGCGTTCTCACGACGCCGTTCACTCTCAAAATGAATAAACAGCTGTTTTATTATTTTTCCCGAGTGACGTAGTGTTTTCGTGTAACGCAGTTCAACAGCAAGTTAGTGCAGCAACAGGTAGTGCAACATTTTTATCTTTATATATTATATATATTTTATTTTTATTTTAAATAGTGGAATTTAATAAATCTTTGATTTATTAAACACGTAAAAGAATTAGTCTGATACCGTTGCGGTAAATCAAACGTTAGTGCAAGCACAATGGAACTCTCGTAACTCTCGGAGTAGTGCAAAGCAATAGCAAAATAACAACAAGCCAACGTTGTTCAAACGTTAATGTCCATATTCACAGTGTGATCAGCCTCGTTCAGTTGTAAACACACAAAAGAAACACGTAAAGCTCACTTTATTGTTCATGCCGCTGTTACTTCGGTCACGCCGTCTGACTACGGTAGCCGCCATGAACCAAGATTAATCCATACAAAAGGCATGCTGTCGATTTTTTTTCGAAAATTCTAGGCTTTTAGGTGTGCCTTATAGTCGTGAAAATACGGTAATTTGATCCGCAATTGAAATCTCTTTACCTCGATATTTTTCTGCTGCGATTGCCTTCATGCAAATTCAACGTCTCAGGAACGCTTGGAGTCCACTCCGGATCAAAAACATAGGTCAACAATGGAGCCCCCATGGGGGATTTTTTTACGTCAGCTTCCATTTTTCTATATTTTCCCTCCGAAGAAGGGATTGTACGCTGCGAAGTTGAGCATTCTCTGGTTGTGATTAGTTTACAGCCCGTAGTTAAGTTAACCTCATCAGACTTCCGGTACTGTTTCTGCACCACAACAGCATTACCATAATCCATTTGAAAGGTTATTCGGTGCACCGCCTCGCTTCTAATACCTGTAATATCTCTCAGCGGGCTCCCATTGGCTTCGGCTTTTGTGTTAATATCATTTAACCGGCTACACGGAAATCCATCGCAATAACGCCGCAAAACTGAAGTGTGTTTCGTAGCAAATATGCAAGCCGGCTGTGTTTAAGTGATAGCAGTGCTATGTTGATGTGTGTCCTGTGGGGTGTAATTACAGACATTGTGCGGCTGAATCATACACAAACACACCCACTCCCAGTGGGGAAGAGGGAAAACATGTCACACACAGCGGGCTGCTAAAGGCTGAGAGACCGGGAGGTGTAGAGAACGCAGCTCTTTTCAGCATATTTTACATCCACCCTTCTGTGGACCGTTCCTTTCTCCTCCTTGTCGGCCATTGTCTGCACGTCTTTTCATTTCATTACAAGATGGGGCAATTTCCTTGACTGCTTTCATGGGCTTCTTTTTTTTTTTTGTTATTTTATAAATAGGAACCATTCTAACTTCACAATGTAATGACAGTAATTGATTGGCAACCACTGTGTGCAACTTGCAGCTATCAAACTTTTTAAAATTTTGTTTGCAATCTGTTCAGTGGGGTAGCTTAAGATAAAAACAGCTGAAGAAAAAGACCTTTTCTGCCTCATAGTGGCCAAGATATGTACCGCTAATTGGAACTTGGGCTCAGTCCAAAGCGTCTTGGGTTTTAAGCTGTTAATCGATGGTTGCCATCATTAGCAGATCAATCGATCAGCTGCGGCTCTAAATAACGTCGAAATCCTGTCACAGACGAATAGCGTTTAAAGCAATCATCTACATTTCAACGTCCTTCCCTTAAATAAATAGTGCGAGAGGGAGCTGTAAAAGATCCAACCTTTGTTTGACAGTTGCGGCTCTGAGGTGCACTAAGTGCTCCATCACCACAGTGACACATACCTGACATGGTGCCCCCGAGGGGGGGGGGGTACTGGGGGATAATAATCACCCCCGTCAGCAAAGCAGCAATCCGTCTCAAATAAATGTTAACACCGTTTACTGGGCCGAGATTGTAAATGTATATGAAAACAGACCCGTCCACTTTCTCTCTGTCTCAGAGTTTGACAGCTGTGATTTAATGGCTCAGATGAGTAGGAAGACGCGCAGGTTCGCAACGCCCCCGCGCGCCCCGACATGGTCATTATACGGCTAATGGGACGTAAACATGGGAGAGCACGAACATCCCATCGCTTCGCGTAAGTTTCTCGTTTTTTTTTTTTTTTTTTTTTTTTTTTCTCTTTCTCGGTTCACTTTTATTTTTAGCGCCGACCCGGGCCTTGGCGGCTGCCGCCGCGCGCTCGCGGAAGGAGTCTGCGCTTTCATGCACAGCTGACACCCCTGTGACGCAAAGAGCGCTGTCGATATTTTCACCACGGGCGCTTTCGTGTCTGTTTGTTGGTGATGAGGAGATCACAGCGGGGGGGAGTGGGGGGGGGGGGGGGTGTGGACAAGGATGCAGGAGGGGATGGGGATGAAGGGAGGAGAGCGAGAGAGCCGTCTAAATTTAGCTCTCAGCTGCTAACGGAACACGCCGCACCTGGAACACTAATCAAAGTTGCCTCTCCTCTACCGCATTCAACACGAGGGCGTAGTTTTCAATTTTGTCGACGGCGACTGTCTGCGCTGACGATGGAGATCAGCAGCTCTTATGTTGCACCCCGTTCTGCGAGAATGACTTCCCTTTTCAAAAAGTAACGCTTCCAGACAAAAACAGTAACAGGAACGTATGAAACGGTGAAAATGCTGTAGTTACCAGGCCGGGCCACTAGCAGGCGCTGTGTCTTGTGTGATACAAGAACAGATATTTCCCATTGGCGGTATAATGCGCACGGACAAGTAGATTGACACCGATTGCATAGGTGGAGGTTGCATTTTCCCCGTTTACGTGGAAGCGGAGGACGGTTTCAAACTCACACCACTCTAATGCCCCCTTTTTGAAAAAGTGCCCCAAAAACACACAACCCAACAGTTTACCGTTTTCACCTCAAAACGTTTGTGTAAACGGGGCCTTCTAAACCGCTGCTCACCACTAGGTGTCCTCTAACATGCGAGATCTTAACGAATCCCTTTTTGGTTTTAAATGTGTTCAAGTTACTCCAGTGTGATTTCTGATGCTCTAATCCCCAACTGGAGCGGAGCTGAAATATCCCATTTTATTTGAATGAAAAAAGATTAAAGAAACGCACGCAATATTTAAGGTTTAATTCAAGGTTAAACCTGGATTTACCTCAAAAAAGAGCTGTTATCTAGACCTTTATGTAGTTTTTGTACATTAATTTACACAAAACCCACCCAGTAACAGGATTACGCTGTGCTGCTTTGAATGGGAGCTGTAAACACACACTATGAGGTGGATTTAGCTAAGTATAAAACAATGTATGGATGTAATTAGATTCCTGATCCACGCTGACTGACTGCAGCCAAATGCTCCCCCCAAGTTTGATCGGAATGTCTTCCTGGCTATCATTAACCCCGAAACTAGTCAGCTCGAAAAGGACCATCCATCGATTGGCCGATGGGGCGAATCGGCCCCGCTGACGGGTCTCCCCGCTTTCCTCGGTTGGTCGCCTAATCGTCCGTACGAAGCCAGAGGGCTGAGCTGGTCCCGGGAGATGGGGATTGGGTCGGGGAACGAGGTCGGCAGGGACCACCGGGAAGAACGAACCCTACGAAAGCCAACGGAAGCTTCCACACGGAACGCTCGCCCTCACCCTTTTCAGACCTCTTTAAAACTCCTAAAGGATGTCTGGCAACAGGAGAAACCTTAGCGGGGTAAATAAAGTCGCAGGCGCACGGCGGTGGCGAGAAGCGAGGAGGGACCTCCGGGAATGTGCCGATGCCTGACCCGTGAAGCGCTATTAGGTGATAATGTGCCTCTGCCGCTGCTATTGTCAGAGTTTCTGCAGGGGATGTTCTCGCCACGCTCCATTCTAGGAATCCAATCGAGTTTGTCTCCGACTCCCGGCTCCGTCTGTCTCTCCGAGACCCTCGTCGCCTCGCTGGTGCAATTGTCCGGATCGCTTTTATTCCCAAATTTGCCCACGCGAATGCAGGTGGAAAGGCGTTAACAGGGGAAGCTCTTTTAAAGCGCAATTAAATGAAAACGTGGCATTTATAAATAAATCTTCAACCTTGTTTCCTTTACATTCTCACACAGGCTGCAGGCTTTTTGTCCCATAATTTCCTCTTCTCCGTGTAATTCCATTAATAGCCCCGGCTCCGCGTGTCATTGTCTCATTATTCCAGCTTTTGTAACAGGCCGGTGTTTGGGGATGGCATTTCGGTTCTGTCTGTGTTCGATGTATTACCGGCTATTATTAGAATCAGTGAGAGGCGCGTTCGGGAGCCCGCGCTGGCGCTGGCGCGCGCGCGCACACACACATGCACACACGCGCTCAGTTCCCCAGGTTTAATGGGTGAGTCACTCCTCTGCTGAACGAGGTCTTATCTCCTGAGCAGGTTTATCCACGACGGTGGAAACAGAGCCAGCCGAGCGGCTCCGCCAGGAGACCAGACCGAGCCCGCGCGTCCGTTTGTGTTTTTGATGTCCATGTAAAAAAATAAAAAAACAACAAGAACAAAAAAACCCCTTCATCCAACCCGGATGAGAATCTTTGCTAATAAGCTTGTTGATTTCATTCACTTTAACCTGTTTTTTTTTGTTTTTTTTAAATCTACCTGAGATGCACGCCTTGATAGCTCCAGATGTGTCTGTGCAGCAGCATCTGGGCTCTGGTTCCAGCTGGAGTGGCTGGAACCAGAGTTTTTTTTTTATAAATGAAGCAGGTATTTCTGACCATGACTGCACACCGCGGCTATATCCAGTTCCCCGGTGACTAATGGGGAACGTCCTCCTCGTGTGTTGTCCCCGCTGCTATTTCAGCTGTGGCTGCTCCGCCACCTCATCTGTTTGTTCTTCTCAAGCGCATCCAGTCCCTCGCTCTCATGGCGCACGCCGACCAAACCACCAGGCCCAGACAATCCTCTCCCATCTCCCCACTCGCCCTTCTGATCTCTGTTTGTTTTTATTTATTTATTTTTTTTGCACGTGTGCGTTTATGTGTGCGTCTCAACCCCCACCCCCGTTCTCTAACTTTCGCTTCTTTCCTCCTTTTCCTTTTTGGCGCTCCGCGGCCTCCCCTGATAAACAAGATCTTCACGTCCTGGTGGTTTAAGCCTCGCGTTTTAGAGGACGGGCCATAAATAAATCAGCGGCTGCAGATGTTCCACTTCACCGCAAAGAGGATCCGCTTCCTTTAATGCTACATACTGCTGATTTTCATTAAACGCCCTTGCGTGCAGAAGCGCGGGCGTGGCGCATGTAAATCCCCCTTTTAAACGTCCGCGCCGTGCCTCCCCTCGCCCGCTCCTTTTCGCTGCGACTCCTTTTCGGCCGCCTCGCCTCCTTTCGCCCATCAGTGTGGTAATCAAGAGGAAATTAGATCGGGATTAGATTAGTAGTTTCCTCATTGTAAATAATCTTTCATTAGACAGAAGCCCGCGCTGCATATTAACTTACCGACTTCCTGCTGTGTCGGAAAGTTTCGGCTCGGATGGGAGCGTTTCCTGTGGAACACTGCTGAGAAATGCTAATGGCTCGGCGTTGTTCTTTCCTGAGATGATGCACAGCTAATTATATTAACCGTCCACACACAAGCTTGACCTCCAGTGATAAACACGGAGAAGTTATGTTTTCAGATTTTATCCCCCCCCCCACACACACACACTCTGCACGTGCCCGCCATGCCCACATCCCGACTCTCCCTTTAATCTATATTATATAATTTCTCATCCTAATCTTTTGGCTCAAACGATCTGATTTTTTTTTTTTCCTCCCCTCCAGAGGTCGCGCGGCAACGACACCAAAACAGACACTTCGCATCACCAAAGCGCACGCTTGGTTACCGTTGCTACGGACGGCGGGCTGCTGTCGTCACCGGTGCATGCGATAGGCATGTCGGCGCATCCAGGGAGTCTAAAAACAGCTTTCTCTATTACGGCACATAATGAGGGAGGTTTCATCAGCGCTCCCTCCAAATGTCAGAGCGCCATTAATGCTCGCGCGCGGACGAGCAAAGGGGGGGCCTCCGCCCCGCGCGGTCTGGCGGGGGGGGGGGAGGCCTTCGCCACGCGAGTCCTTCCTGCGTCGTCGGCGGTTTCAGTAATCACGCCTTGCCTTGTTTCCCTGTCTGCGTTTTAAGGCTTTTATCTGCACCGATCCCATCTCCTCCTCGTCCTCTTCTTTCGAGGGGGGAGGGGGTCCATCCCCCCCCCCCGCTCCACCACCATTATCGTGATCGCCTACTCCGGCTCGCACATTCGATGAAGTTCGGAGCGGCCGGTGGCTCCGCGTCTTCACAGTTTCTGCGAGCGCGTCCTTCGGGGACGGGGCATTATTCATTACAGCGGAGACACTTTAAACAGCCTTCTAGCACATAAAGAGGCCTCTCAAGCACAGCGGCTTATGTAATGTTGTTATTTGAGCCTCTCCAATGGTTTATATATGCAACTACTTTTAATTACCTCCTCCAGGATTCTTTTTTTTTTTTTTTTTTTTTTTTTTTGCCACATTCTGTGTGCACGCCGAGTTAGTTGTGCTCGTTCAGCAGAGCCGGGAGAGAAAATACAATAAATAATTTACATGTAGTGTACCGGCGGAAGGCGCGGCAGTTCACGGAGGGGCCAAAGAAGTGAGCGACTCTTGGAAATAATCCACACAAAAAAAAAAAAAAAAAAAAAAGCCCCGAACGCGGGATGCAGATAAAGACGGGGCGGAGGTAAAGAGAGCCCGGAGACGCGGCTTGAGGATGGAGACGGAGGGGGGGGGAGAGGAGTTACGGCTGATTGAGTCTGGTCGAGATGACAATGGCTGGGAAGACACAGAGAGCACTGGCTGAGGAGTGAACGCGCCGGCCGGGGCTCTTGGTGCAATGCAGACAGCATTGCCATGGAAACGCGTGGAGGAAAGGCGCAGACCAGGAGGAGGGGATTAAAGAGGAAGGAAGAGATGGCTGCTTCACACATCGGAAGGGGGGGGTGGAGGAGAGGAGAGGGTGGGGGGGGGGGCGTGTAGCCAGTTGGTGGGGCGGTTTTGATGAGAGGGGCGGGCCCAGCTGATAAATGAGTGTAAGTGTGGCTCTCAAGTTAATGAAGAGCCGCTTGACGGTTCAGAGGTGTTTGTGGAAACGAAGACGATTTGCTGGCGCGTGAAATTTTCCGTCGTTCGTCGGCGACCGGCCCTTCCCCGACCTCGCGCGTGGCATTTGCAACCCGGGGTTAAAATTAGATTAAAAAAAAACAAACAAACAAAGACACTCCGTTACGGGAAGAGTCGGAGTCAGGAGTTTGGGTCTCGCCTCCTTCCATTGTTTTATTCCCCCCCCGTCCAGTGCCATGGCGCCAGTCGTCTCAGGTGGCGTTGTCTGGGTCCAGATCCGAGGGCGGGGGTTGTCATGGCAGCAGGGGTGCATGCGGTTTGTCTGTGTATGATGCCAGACACACACACACACACACACACACACACACACACACACACACACACACACACACACACACACACACACACAAATGAGTAGTGTGTATTGGAAGTATTCTTGACTACAGGATTATAAATAAAACGCAGCAGAAGGCAGCACCCCTCTCCTCATTTCCAACACCCACGGGACCTCATCATTCTCACACTGCTTTTGTATCTCTCTCTCCCCAACCCTTACCTCTGTGATACAGTAGTCTTCACCCCCCCACACACACACACTCTCTAAACTCTTACATTTCCTTCCCCTCCGCCTGCCAGGCTCTCATTAACTGGCAGCCCTCTGTGAGCCAGTCGGTACAAACGACTTTGACTTTGGTTTTAGCGATGTGTAATAACCTCAGGCTACGGTTATCATGTCAGCAACGCCGGTGCGGCGAGAACGCTTAATTGCGTCAGACCGTGCGCGCTCGGATGGCTGGTTGTTAGACGTCTCCAGCAGCAATCGCAGTCCGCCGCTCAAGCACGCGGGGAAGACACCGCCACCGAAAAAGGCGGATCAATTTGTTCCCGGCGCCTCCGCTTTAGCGAAGCAGCAATTGGGCCGGATGGAAAGCAGAAGTTTTTTGAGGCAAGTTTTTCAAAGTGGGGAGCCAGGACTGCGGGTGGAGACGAGAGATCCAGGTTGCACGCTCCGAAGGCCATTGGGGGGGACATGTAGGAGGAGGAAGAGAGAATATGGGCCGTAGCTGCGCTGACAGGTACACGGGTACAGCGGTGGGGCACGGCTCATTATTTTATATCAGTGCAGGGAGACAACTTGTGTGGAATACTGAAGAAGACAGTGGGAGGTTGAAGGATTTAAAACTCCTCTGCAGGATTATGAAAGTGTAGATATATTCCACTTTAGTAAGCCCTTGTCTCAGGAAAGTCCCGGGAATTAGACTTTGTCAAGGTCTTTTAGTTGAGCTTCCGCGGCACGACTCTTTATCCCCCGGGCTGACTGTCACCCCCGCGACTCACGTGCACGCTCCCACCGCGCGCAAGACACGGTGTAAGGACTCGGGTTTATCTGGTAATTTGACGTATCGCGGCTTCAAACAAAAATCCCGATGGGTGCCGGTGACATTTTATCCGTTTCTCTCTTTGGTCCCGTCGAGAGAGAGAGAGGGGCCCCAGAAATGGAGAGCCGGGTGCTGGGATGGATACCGCACGAGAGCGCGACCTCACATGTAATTCCTGAATCGCTCGGACTTTCAGCCCCGCGACTTTGTACCCTGCATGTCAAGTCGCGCAGAAATACGGCGCGTCAGTGCAGAGGATGATGCCCTAAAGCTTCTTCAGAGGTTAGCGGCTCTCCAGCTCGCTTCTCCCAGCATCAGCAGAGCCGAAAAGCCTGAAATACACCTCCCACCAGCTCAGCCACTCAGACTCTCTGTCTACAGATTTTTCCTCAAGCTGCCAATTTGTGTGTATTTCAACCCCGCAAGCCCCTTATTCATAACAGCTATTGTAAAATGTACACATAACAGAGTAGCAATGTACACAAATAGTCCAGAGATGACTCACTGGACTATTTCTGCCTGCCTTACTGGTACGCCTCACCATTTTATAAACAGTGTATGAAGAGGCCGGTATTGGTTATCAACACTGTTGTCTATTTTTATTACATTAGCCATTGCATCTTGGAGCTTCTCTTTTTTCACATTTATTGTGTAAATGTTTATATAAGGCCATTATACTTCAAGCCATCAATATTTTGGAACCACACATACACACACTCCACTACACTCAGATACCAATGATGATGATGATTCTAATTATTATTAGTTGTAGTTTAATGTGTGATTGGCAGTTAAAGGGATAATGCAGCCAACATTAACATCTGGATTAGTAGCTAGAGCCTGTCTAAAGACATGTTTCCAGCTCGCTGCAGGACTAAAATATAGAAGCAAACACACAGATATTCATACCTAAGGCCGGTTTAGAGTCATCAATTTACTCACTCCCTCACGTGCCTGTCTTTGGGCTGTGGGAGGAGCTTGGTGAGTACCCACGCAGACGCCGGGAGAACATGTAAACGCCACGCTGACGCCCCTCTGGCCCTTCGATGCTGGCGGCTCTGGGTTTGTCCTGCTATTGTTCTATTTTTTTTTTTAACGGATTACTTTACTTAAACGCAGACGGTGGGACCAAGAAGCTTCGGAGCACCATCCGGCGGAGCACCGAGACCGGCATCGCTGTGGAGATGAGGAACCGAGTGACTCGGCAGGGCAGCAAGGACTCCACAGATGGCAGCACCAACTCCAACAGCTCCGACGGAACGTGGGTATCCACTCTACAGCTCATCGCCTTATCCTCTGCATCGCTGCATACTTTTTTTTTTTTTAACCAATTTCCCCTTAATTGCAGATTTGTCTTCCCTACTACTCGCCTGGGGCCTGAGAGCCAGTTCAGTGACTTCCTGGACGGACTTGGTCCAGCTCAGATCGTAGGCCGACAGACATTAGCAACACCCCCCATGGGTATGGCAGCACGAATCACTTCCCTCTCTTTAATCCATTGTATTTTCATCCCGTACTGATGCTTCAGTGCAGTT
The DNA here is from genome assembly GCA_911728415.1 of Lagocephalus sceleratus. NCBI lineage: Eukaryota > Metazoa > Chordata > Actinopteri > Tetraodontiformes > Tetraodontidae > Lagocephalus > Lagocephalus sceleratus. The sequence goes on along the minus strand of CAJVRN010000087.1, from coordinate 4,034,102 downwards.
TTAGGTCTGTGAAACCATGATAAGAGAGCATATCTGGTAGACGCAGCATACCAGGGGCAAATCTAGTGGGTAGCAAAAGACGCAGGACCAAAATCCATATGACGATTTTAGCGTTTTTAGAGGATCTAAAAATACTGCACAGTATTCTTGCATTTGCTCTTATTCTTGCATGAGATGTGATGTTAATCTTTCATGCGAAGGTCATTGCCTGTTAACAGCGGGTAAGACGGTGCCGCACAAAGTGGTTCTGAAGGCTAACTCGCGGCTCTATGTCTCCCCCTGCAGTTACGCGTCGGTCATTGCAGCACAACTGTTTAGATCGCTGCATCTCCATTCTTTTCCTCCACAGGGGACGTCCACATAGGCATTGTGGACAGAGGAGGTCAGCTAGAGGTGGAGGTCAACCAGGCCAGAGGTTTGACCCCCAAACCGGGCTCCAAGAACATTCCAGGTACGGGGGGGGTCACATTGACTACATTCGCTTCCCCCATCGGTGGCGACAGCTGACGCGTTTTATTTTGTACCTGCAGCGACATACGTGAAGGTGTATGTGCTGGAGAATGGCGTATGCTTGGCCAAAAAGAAAACCAAAGTTGTAAAGAGGAATTTGGATCCCACCTACCAGCAGGCTCTGTTGTTTGACGAGAGCCCTCAGGGTAAAGTCCTCCAGGTACGTCGTTGCTTTCATCACTCCCCCCCCCCAGCAAACACCCCGGGAAACCAAATGCAAAGGACCTCGCTCACACACGTTTTCATCATCTCCTTAGGTAATCGTGTGGGGGGATTACGGGCGTATGGACCACAAGTGCTTCATGGGAATGGCCCAGATCCTCTTGGAGGACCTGGACCTCTCTGCCACAGTCAGTGGCTGGTACAAGTTGTTCCCTACCTCCTCCTTGGCAGATCCCAGCATCGGACCCCTCACCAGACGCCTCTCCCAGTCGTCCTTGGAGAGCGCCACCAGCCCCTCGTGCTCCTAGACACCGAGTAGACACCCGCACGCACACACAGACATGGACACGCGTACTGTAAATAAACAGCGACTGTATTTCGAAGTGCAAAACAGGTACACATAACATCCCCCCCCATCTGAGCAAAGACGAGGCCCCCCCCCCACCCCCCACGCCCAATGCCCCGCCCCCGGTCCTCATCCACACGCCACAGTCTTTGCCGCACCTCCACATCCCCGATCAGTGTTTTTAGGCGAGAGCGCAAACTCAGCACGATGCAGATACCGATGTATGAGAACATGTAGCATTTTGAGCGCCCCCCCCCACCCCCACCCCCACAACACCATACTCTGCATTCCGAGCACCAGAATCCATTCCAGCACCATCTTGATGCCAGTTTCTAAACTCTCTATGCCAAACTGAGAAAAAGAACTTTATTTTTTAAAACCAAAGCAATTGTTATCGTTGTTCTTATTATAAGTAGGCGAGCTAGTACACAATATAAAGTATAGATATGTAGCAGAGTCAATGACTTAGGTGTAATGCAAAAAAAAAAAGAAGAAAAAGAAAAACGTTCTATAAGTGTGAGCTGAGAACAGTAAGCCAAACACAAAAACATGCCTGGAAAACAGGTTTGGATGTTTAAAAACGGCTGTTATGTGAGGTAGCAACACTGCTAATCTATAAATCCCACAGGGCAGAGTTTATATATAGGTATACGTATAAATATATATAAATAGTTCAATACTTTTTTGTGTTTATGTGCGTAACGGCTGCATGTGCGCTTGCAACGCTTTGTGACATTTTGAAGCTCTCAGATCTTTTTTATTTTTTCCGCTCGAAAATCGTGGTGGCGCTGCACTTTTGTTTTGGCGCTCCGTCCCGAGAGATGAGTTGCGGAGGAGGGTGGAGGGTGACAGAGAGAGCAGTGCCATCACAGTCTGGAGAAGAAGAGAACAAATTAGGCAGCCAGTTACCAAACACGTGTAAACACGCCTTTTCTTTCTTTTCTTTTTTTTTAAGAGTCTAATGGACTAATGTACCAAGCAGGGCACGCTGTATCAAAGGTTCTTCTGATCATCTTCCAATGGTGGACTCCTCTCTGTCACTTTATTGAAACCTGCTGTAAATGAATCTGATTAAGGAAAAGCTTTTCTTTACATATATATATATATATATATATATATATATATATATTTGCCAGCAGGTTGATTGTGACTCTGGCACACACTGTATGTTAGTTTAAACTTCTTTCAGGTGCAATATGAAATTCAATAGTTTCTGTCTGACCGCGTGTTTGTAACGAGGAATGCACTTTATCGTGGAATACACATGCTTGATTTCTAAACACACGTGACCATTTACTTCATTTGGCGCCCGTTTTAAACATGACCACAGCGAGAGGTGAGACAGGTTGGTTTTCTTGTTCTCGTCTATTAGTAGAGGCTGAAAAGCTTCTGTGTGTTTAGAGCTTCTGCAGTTATCGATGTTGTTTTTCTTTATTATATACAATAAGGCTTTTATCTCTAATAAGAACACAAAGGTGGAAAGACTGACCACTCAAGAGTCATTTTTATGGATGTAGACTTCAGTTGTTTTTAGAATGCCTTTATTTTTTTTTTCAGTTTTTGTTTTTGTTTGTTTTTGAGAACAAACCTTGTGGAAGGGCGCTAAAACAACTTGAACCTGTCATAGTCCATCAGTCTTACGAGGCTCGATCTCAGTCTACGTGTATGTTTACAAGCACATGAATTTATTTTACCAGCGCCGTGTCGGACATCCTGTCGTTTTTCTTTCCCCCCCGAGGAGCGCCGTTTATCCTTTTTTTTCCCACTCTTTCACTCGGCAAAAAGGGAATTTCCGAGGCTTTTTCAGCCGTCTCAACCGACCAACAGAATTCAGATTTCGACATTTGTATTTGGACTTTAAAGGGATCTGATTCTTGATTTTCTTTTCGAGGAGCACGGTTAAACGGTCACTTGCGGCCCTCCCATTGTACACACAACCCTTTTTAGGAGAGCCGTTAAGGCTCCTGTTTAACGTGTGCATTTTGGAGCTATTTCTTGCTGGATCTGTTAATGTTCCTGTCATGTACTGTAGTTCAAGTAATTTCTAAGTACTTTGTTCATTTGTATCTATTGTGAACAACTGGCATGATGTTAAAAATAAGGAGTCCTCTTGGTATTTGCACATTCTCGTAAGTGCGCACCTCTTAAAAAAAACCTTTTTTAAAGAAAACTTGGGTTTGGGCGAGAAAATATACAGGGAAAAAAAAAAAAACAGAACAAAAGACTAACTGACCTTTTGTAGACTTGGATAATGTCCCTTTCGAATGTTTAGTCCTTGGTAATCTCTTTGAAGTTAATGTTTTTTCCATGTGGATTTTCTGAGCATATATGGAAGCGTACGTCCGGCGCGTGTGGTTGGCGGAAGGTAGGGGAGGGAGCTCCCGCGGAAGGGACGCGTGGACCCGCTCTCATCAGCAGCAGGGGGGGGGGGACGTTGCCAAATGTCTTGATTCTTGCAAACCCAAAGGACCGCCGCTGCATTGCCTTTCTTGCGCTTGTGTTCATCACGCATGCATGATAGTGAACGACGGCAGCAGGCGCAGAGTGGTGGCTTTATTTTTTCTCCCCCATGTAAATATTTGTTCAAAAGTAACCATTAAGCTCCAGTTTGAGGACTCCGCGAGGGCGGAGTTTCCTGATATTTACCTGCATTAACGCCTGCTTAGAAGGCTTTTTTGTTTTTGTGGCGGGGACAAAAAGGGAAGCTGTGGTTGGTGCTTCACTGGCATTGAATGTTCGGAATGTAAATGTTCGCTATGCTGCCCAACCAACCCCGTTAAGTCGTCTCTTGCTGCGCGCAGAGGCTTTCATATGTGACTGTCCCCCCGGACGCTGTTGTGGAAGCGCGCTTTATTTTTGTAAGGCGAGCGGGTGTGACACCAAGAGATTTTCACAAAAACGAGGGCTTGTTCGGTTTTACAATGGCCTTATTTTGTGTCGGGAGACTGTTGCAGCACACGACTGAAGGTTTTGACAAATGTATTTTGCTTGAAATATTGTATGAAGTTATACTGTATATGTGCATATGTATAGTTTTATGAATGTATTATTGATTAGACCAGGACCGAGTGCAATTTGAGTTTTCCCGTCTTTTTTTTTTTTGAGACTTTTCCATCCCCCATGTCCTGCGCGTCTACTCCCCGTCTGTCCCATAGAGATCTGAGATCAGTGCGGAGAAATGCGGTTTGCTTTATTTCACTCGCTGCGATCTCTGTCGAGCAAAAAGGGACCACTGCCCCCCCCCCCAGATGGATCCCTCAGAGCTGGTCGACTTGTTTTGTACTTTGAGCTGGCAGACGTTTGCAGCATGGCTACTCCGCTTCTTTTGTCGTGTTTAGTCTCGATATTGCCGATGGTACCGCCGTTAACGTCTTGTGAAGTGGCGAGGGATGCCCGGTGAGAGAAGCGAAGGCACGCAACGGAAAGCCCGCTTTCTTAAGTAGCGCGGACGCCGCCGTCCATTTTCTGGAATATTGACGCAATAACCGCTGGGTGTAGCCCCCCCCCCCCCCCCAAACCCCCCCCGCTGACCCCGTTCCTCGCCGAATCGCACCTGTTGAATCACACTGTAAAGCACGACATGTAGACTCTGCAGTGCATGCGTTGCATTGGGGATAAATGCTGTTTTCTGCTCGAGCCCACGGGCGGATGCTGGAGACGGCGGGCTCGGCTCTTGTTCCCAGGGACGTGTCGTTCTGGTACCTCGGTGCCTGTGCAAGCGTACCCCCCCCACACACACACCAACAAAGAGTTACTATCAAGTGTCAGCCGACTGTGCGTCTAACACTAAGGGCGTAAATCAATTATTGGAGTTACTTGCTCCGCTGGCTGCACACTCAGAGGGCCAAAACTTAAAACCTCAAAATAATATCACTCAAAGAGAAGTAAAAAGTCGTCCAGAAAGTTTCTCAAGCGAGACTGAAAAGTACATCAAAGGATTACTCAAGTACCGAGGAACTGATTGTTAATGTTTTCAATGAATCAAAAAGTATTAAAAAGTGTGCAAAGTTTGGTGTTTATAAGTGATTAAAAAAATTAGTGACAATAAATAATGATTGGGTTTGGAACACAGTGGCGTGACAGATGGCTGGCTAAAAATGAAGCATAACTAAAGTCTATTTTGAGACAAGAATTATGAGAAAAGATGAACTATCAAAAATGTACACAAGTAAATGTAAAGGAGTAAATGTAACTTGTTAGCACCACCTCTGGTGACATGTGATGTTCTGTTCCCTGTTTAAACAATAGTTTTCATCAACCCCTTCTGGGTTTTTTAAAACAGTTTTTGGACCTAATCTCCTCCAGATTTTATTATGCAGCAGTACTGATGGAAGTGGCTGTGATGACACTGTCCCAGTTGTGAACTGGGGGCTTTGAATGTGCACGTTTGCATTAGAAAACTACAACCTTTCTGGGTTAAGATTAGACCCCTTTGCTGTGCAGGCCAGTCTGTGAAAATAGCCTCTAGATGTGGCGGTGAGGGGGTGTAACACTTGCACGGGACCGAATTTGTGTACCAAATGGTCTGCCCAGGGAAGCAGAGCCTTTGTTTTCTTTTGTGACTGAGCATGCGGCTCCATATGTAGCAGCCGAGCTGAACCATGTTTGTCTTCGCCCCACATCTGGAATCCCAGCACAAGGCGTCCTGCCCTGTCCTCTCCCTGTAGCTCCCCTCCCGTCGCCATGACAACCTGGACTTTATCAAAAGCAGGAAAGCACAAATTTGAACTCGTGGCAAAAACCTCAAAGTCCAAAATTCGGCCATCGCGGCTTTAAATGGGCCACAACGGTTGCTGGTGTTGGTAAAGAGGCCGTTTTGTTTTTTTTCTTTCTTTTAAATGGGCCTTAAATTTCGACCGAGGTTTGTTCACCGACATTCGAGAGTCAAAGCGAAGCAGATCGTCTGGTGAGAGGGCGCCGTTTGTGATCAAGGAACAGGAAGCTGTAATTTTCTACCCGTGCTTTGTAAATGTTTTGTATGTGCAGTATTTGATAATGTAAAACTGGTATTTTTGTGGTTTGTACGCTGCAGAATTGATTACTTCAGGTGCACGTAGTTTTGTAAGAAAATAGAACCGAGCGGAGTTTCCCAAAAAAAAAAAAAAAAAAAAGAGTAAAAAAAAAAAGTATTTCAGATTCAGAAGCCTGTACTTGCATGCCCTTTGACATCTGGACGCAAAGTTAATAAAGTTTATTTGAATCACAGACGTTTTGTCATGGCGTGCTTTTGAAATACACACACAGACACAAACACACTGGTGTGAACGCAGCCTCTTAATTAGATTTATCTTATTTATTTCCCAGCCGATCACACTCACTACTCCTGAGATTAAGATCTATCTAAAAAAAAGAAAACAACAGCAGCATTATCCATTTTTTTTCACATGCTCCTGTTGCTCTCTCTCTCTCTCACACACACACACACAGAGCAATAAATTATGCAACAGAGTCTCTCTGTCCATAAAGGTTGAACAAATATTCATCAACTCTTTAACTCTTCGTGTGCCACATGTTTCTCGAGTGTGTGTGTGAGGTTGTCTCGTGTCTTCTAGCTGTTTCCATCCCTCCCCCGCTCCACCGGACCCCTCCTACCTTCATTATGTCACCTGTGTGTAGTTGTCTCTTCCTCTATTTAAACCCACCTCATGTTCCACATTGTTCTGTCTTTGTTTGCTCATTGGGGTTCTTCTTGTGTATTTTTGCTGCTGTGGCTTCTGCAAGTTTTGGGTGAAGGTTTAGATTTAAGGTTTTGGTGCTGTGGGTTTGGATTGTTTCTCCGTTTTATTGACTGAGCAGTAAAACAGATCCTGTCCTAGGTCCGCGCTAATGTTTCAGACTTAGCTGTGGGTAATAAAACCAGCCGTGGCCTGCTTTGTCTCTTAATCTTTGGTTTTTCTGTCATTGTTTGGTCTTTTTTGTAGACGTATTTCATACTACAGGGATTAAAACAAAGGCTTGGTAAAATAAACCTCAACACCAGATGACCTTACCGAGCTGCTGTGAGTGCAGATTAACAGATTTATGATATTTGCTACTGCTGCTGCTAAGAGAAAGCAATATTATTATTATTATTACTTCATCTTCGTTTAAATAATTTCACAGAAAGCTGACCTCCATGTTAATCTGTGTGATAGCGCGTTCCATATTTTCACCAGCAGGGGGCAGCACAGACTCAAATACTCATTGAATATTCATTTTCTAGTAATGTTTCAATTAAATTATTTATACACTGTTTCATTAGCAGAAATCCAAGCGGAATTTATATTTATACTGTGCAAGTAGTATGTTTTTGAACATTCACATTTGTTGCGTATTATTTGTTTGCCTATTATTTTAGTATTTATTGCCCATCCCTATAAATAACATTGAGTTATCTTGAACTTTGTAGGTTGCCAGCACGATTGTAGTGGGTTGGTGCTCATTTCTCTTAGATCAGGTTTGAAATCCTTGTTGGTCCAAATATTTAAGTCTGGAAAAGGAAGAAAAATGACGAGCGGGAGAGCATGTGCCAGCCTGGACGGCACCAAAGGTCTCTGCATGTCAGCTGACGTCGGCGTTTATTGAGCCAAAAAAGTAACATGACATAACGTTTCTGACCCTGTTTAATATGTAGGTAGATTTCGTTGCCTTTGGACAAAGCAGGAGAAGCTGCGTGGTTAGGTTCGTCGATGACGAGCGTTTAACTTTGCCGACTCCTCAGAATGCAAAGTAAGCAAAAAATAGCATACTGTGGCTTTGCCACTCTATACAGAGCTTCATTCCAATCCAGTGTGGTTTAATGTGTTTATACAGCAGTTGTGTGAGCGGACACACGTTTACATTCAGACCCGATACAAACAAAGATGTCTGCCAGCAACATTACGTGTGTTCTGGTCTTTACGTGAAAATGTTCGGAAGGCAAGCATGGAGATTTGCGAAAAAAAAAAAAAAAATCAAGAAAGAGAAAGCCTGGGCAGAGAGGAGAGAGAGAGGTAGTGATGGTTGTCCCAAACCTTTGTTCTTCCTCACCCGCGTCTGCCTCCTCTTCCTTCTGTTGCCTCTTGAATTACAAAATGCCCCCGTAGAGGGGTGAATCCATTCTCCCGCATGTCCGGGCGCTCTCTCCCTTTCCCGGGCCGTCGGCATCAGCTCGTTTCTGGAGAGGCCAGATCATTTCCAGACGTGCGCCGTCATGTGCGTGGAGTTTGGAGCCGCCGGTCCGCCTCCCGTGTGTTGACTGCTGTATCCCATCGCGCTGCTGGAACTGTAGAGGTTCATGCCCCCCATGTGCTGGGACATCTGGAAGAGGAGGAAATTCTGATTATTTTTTAAATAATTTTGCAGCCTAACTTCGCCTTCCACCCAAACTGTATCCTTCACCTGAAATCACACACACACACACACGCACACCTAGCCTCACATTCCTGTCCTTATGGGGACATTTATAGACATAATACAAATACATTACCCAGCTCCTTACATTAACCATCCTGATTAATTTGCTACCTCTAACCTAACCCCAACATGTCTTAACACTCAGACAGTCCTTTGACCTTGTGGGGGTCATCAGAATGGCCCCACTTTGCTATTAGAATGTGGTTTTTGGTGACAAATATGTAGGAAATACAAGCAAAACCTAACCCTAACAAAACCCATCCCAACTAACCCCCTAATCTAAACCCAATTTTGTGAAGTTCCAGTCCTCCCTTCCTAGTCCTGCACCAGTACTTCACTAGTAGGATGTGGACTTGAAGTACGAGAACACGCACCCACCCACCTGGGCAACGTTCCACTGCATCTGCGGGCCGTGCTGTGCTCCGTACACCTGATGATGGAAGGGCGCTTGCTGCTGCACCATCATCCTGCCCTGCTGCTGTCCCATCACGCCTGCCCCGTAGGGCGACGACATGACCCCGCCGGGCTGCGCCGCGGCGCCCTGAGCTCCCATCCCGCCGTTCTGATGGAGTCCCATCGCCCCACCGGGCTGCTGTCCCATCATGGCCATCTGCGAGGGCATCATGGCGCCGCCCACTCCCCCCGCCTGGGCTAAGGAGTGGTATGACCCGTACGGGTGCGTCACGTAGCCCATTTGATTCATGTACAGCCCTTTTGACAATAATCAATAATTTGACAATAATCACAGACAAAAATCAGGAATCCCACATTCCCATCCACGCGCGGGAGCGCGAGAAGCGGCGCTGCTGACCGTGAGGAGCCATGCTGGCGGCGTGCAGCGAAGGGGTGGAGCCATAGAGGGAAAGGATGGAGTCCTTGGAGAGCTTCTTGACGCCGCCCTCGCCGGCCCTGAGTGCTGGGTCGAGGAAAAGACTGAGGTTTTCAGGCACTGAGGCGGTCACTCTGCTCTGAGGCAAGGAGCTGGGAACAGACTGGGGGGGGACGGGTGAGAGGAGGGAGGACGGGTGAGCGGAGGGAGGACGTCAATCGCGGCGAAACGCGCGCCAGAGAGGAAAGAGGCGTGAAGATGATTATAGCGGGTAAACAGAGGGTGTCTGCGTGTAGTAGATCAGAATCGCTTGTGAAAGTGGTCGTTGGAGTTTAAAATCTCACTGCGCATGGCTGCAATTCACATCATCAGGGGCGTGTGAGTGTGTGTGTGTGTGTGTGTGTGTGTGTGTGTGTGTGTGTCTCGCATACCATTGTTTTTGCAGACGAGGACGAGCAGGGAGCTGGTGGAGAGTTGAAGAGATCGATCGCAGAGTGTGCCTGAGCTTGACTGGCCACCGCTGGGCTCTCGTTACTGTCTGGAGCACATCCTGCACCATTAGCCGCCGCAGGGCTCGGAGCAGGGGCATCTAAGTGAGGCGGGAACGGACGCAGGGATGTAACTGCCGTTCACCAAGGACACGAACGAGACTGTTTTCACGCGCGCTGCCGGTGGAGGTCCAGTACCTAATCCGAGCAGGTCGGTCACGGACTGGGAGTCGGTCCTCGGGCTGGCTTCTTTCTTCTGCCGCGACAGGGAAAGTCGATACGGTTAAAACGAAAGGCGCTCGCTGAGCGATGAGCCTGGATCTAATACCTGCTCTGTTCCCCGGAGACTTCCTGGCAGTCAAATTAGATTCTCACTCGCGTTAAAGGAACGCAATTACTCTCAATTTGCCCCCCACACACACACCCCCGAAAGCTGAGAGTTGTCGCCTCTTTCAGCGCCGACCGCCCCCGTCACCCCCGCGGTCCATAACTTGCAAATGAGGCGCTCACCAGTTTCATCTTCTCGAACACAACAGGCTCCTTGGGTATGTTGTCACAGCTCTTCTCTTTCTGCACAGAAACACACACAGGTGGTCGCCGCCCACTCCTTGGCCGAAGCCCCTCCCCCCTCCCGGGACTCACCCTCAGCATCTGGACGTCGATGACTTTGTCCATGTACTTCTTCTTGTCGTATTTATCCCTGATGAAGATCTCCGCCGACTGGTCGGTTTCAGGCCGCTGGAAGCACTTAGGTAAGAAAGCCTCGTAGAGACGTTTGGCTTTGGCATTTCCCATCTCCTGAACGCTCTAGTGAGGGGGAAACGCGCACAAGAAAACACATTATTAATCTAATAACCGGAAAATGTCACTTCTAAACCATGGTCATCGGGGGTCTTGCGCAACAGCTCCACAGCTGCCAACCAGACCAGAGTATTGTGTTTTAGTTTGTCATTCTTTTACTTAAAAAAAAAATCCAAACTTAAAGTCTCATGAATGCTCCACCAGCACATCAATAGCTGCGTTTCCATTACAGATTATCGCATAAATAAAAGCACTATTTCTAACATTTCGGCAAAGCGCAATTGTGTTTCCATTGAACGGCGTTCAGCACATGAAGCGTAATTCTCGTAAAACCACCGTGCCCGCGAGACCCAGGAGGGTGGAGGTACAGAAGCAGCTATTTCAGTCGTCACTCCTCCCGCTGCCGCTGCATTCATATCAGGCGAATTACTTGTTGAAAATACTCCGTCTCCTGCTCCGCCCATACGTACCGCCCCATCTTCACTTGACGTCAACTGGTCACGTGACCCCGCACAAAAAAGAGTGTTTCCCTTAGGCTTTTGTGATGTACCTCTACATCAACACGTCTGAAAAACCACCTCATGAGATCTTAAACCTGTTTAGCGAAAGTTGAGAAGCTATCGTTTTTATTGCGATATTTCGGTTTTGTGCAATTCTCGGGGTAATGGGGACCCGGCTGCTGTGCTTTTCGATTGACCTCTGACCTGGACCTGTTCCTGAGTCCACTGGTCCAGATTGACTGACTTGACCTTGGAGATGTGGACCCCCAGGTTCCGATGGATACCAGCACAGCGGATACAGACGAAGATGCCCAAATTCCAGGATGCCCATCGTGGCCCTGACAGAGGGAGAGAGAGAGAGACAGACAGAGAGAGAGAGAGAGAGAGAGAGAAAAACGAGTTGAAGAGTGGAGCATCTTTGGAGGAGGCTGCCGACGGAACCTGAGTGACGGGACCCAAAATAGAGACGAGGAGGATGACAAAAACAAAGGCAGAGTCCAATTATGCAGAGGCAAGCCAGGAATTCAATTAGAATTCCGCTGGGAATCCATCTAATCCTGAGCGAGGCAAAAAAGGTGCCCTGGTATATAACAGGATCCATTAGGAGAGTTAGCCTACATAGCTGAGACAGAGAGGAGACACACACACACACACACACACACAGATACCTGCAGGGATGATTACTCATGGGCCCGTGTGTGGGGAGATGCGTGGTTATCTGAGTAGGCCATTTCATCCATCACACTTCCATATATATCTGGCTGCAGCTGAGTGCTGCCCTTCCCATATTCACCACAGCATCACTTTCATGCACTGTTGCACCCCCCCCCATGCCACGCAGCTCGGCCGCTCTCCTGCCGTCCTCGCCCCGGCCTTCCGGGTGCAGCCTTTGCTGCCACGCCGGATGATGACGACGGAATTACTCCTCCGATCCCACTGAGCCGATAAAGGAACTCGACAATTGGGCCGGGATCCCCGAACACTGGCATTACCGTCGTCTTCCCCGTCCTCGCTCCCGCGCCTCTTATCTCACCCGCTCACGGACACAGCATCCACACCCCCCCCCCACTCCCCTAGATGCTCAGAATGCTTAGATTGTGCGTATATATGTGCTATTGTGTGTATATATATATATATATATATATATATATATATATATATGTGCTATTGTGTGTATATATATGTGCTATTTCTTGTGTAGCATTGTAGTAAAGTAAAAAGGTATTAAAGGGATTTTAGTGTATGACATAAAATATACTAAAAATATACAAAATGTACAAATAATCAATCCAGCTCACACTTTAAATCTGTAAGACTCAAAATTATTTTGAATTTTTTTTTTTTTTTTTTGGGGGGGGCTAAAACTTTAGCTTGAAAGCAAAGATAGGTTAGTTAAATCGTAGTAGTAGTTCAAGTGAGGAAAATAGCTTAAAAAGTGTCGTTACATGAGTAGTTGATCTGTTAGAGTAGAGTTACGGGGCGCAGGTGTGGCCGCTGCCATTGAGATAACCGCTGAAAGACAACATGAGTTGCTCTTACAGCGGATGATGCGCCTTAATTAAGTCGCAATAATCAACTGCAGCTCTGCCGGGGAGGCCGATGGAGGCAGCGCCGGATGAGGCCCGCCCAGACGGCGGCGGCGGCGGGCGATGGCTGTTGAGGTCAGTAATGGGGTTAGGGAGTGCGCCGAGGGGGCGTGCACGGCAACAACGTCAGCGGGAGGAGACGGAGGGCAGAGGCGAGAACATGAGCTGAGGCCTTAATGGACACCAGCGCCCGCCATCAAGGACGAGAACTGTGAATGGGGGAGGGGGGGGCGGTCCTGAATGAGAGTGGAAGGTGCACGTGAGAGTTTCTGCGTTGCCGTGCCGATTTGCGACTGGAGTTGAATGGACACACGATCGGAGAGATCAGAACACCAAAGGGGTCAACTGACGCCTTTTCCCACCGGAATTACCCGAAAAAAAAAAAAGAAAATGGGTCTTCCGTGTTCCTTCTGAAGGGAAACAAACCTGAGTTCAGTGCACCACCGCTGCTTCACCCTGCTACAGCAGTGGGAGGAACAGGGGTCTAAAAAAAAAAAAAAGGATGGAAAGACTTCGGCTGCTTCTCCATAAGCGAGCACCGATCTTCCTCTTTTTAGAGAATGCAAATACCTTTTTTTTTTTTTTAAACTTGTGCGCACGCTGTCAACCCAGTAGGCGGATACTGGATTTTATTTCCATCGCTGATTAGCTTCGACCCCGACGTGATCGTTAAACAAAAAAAAAAACACCCCGCACTTCCCCAAGAGGCCCCCCCCCGGTTGATTTGGGAGTCCATCGAGACAACGGCGAACAAACAGGCTTTTCCGGGAGGACCTCCGGGAGCCCTCGGAGCTACGAGGGATCACAAACGCTCCTGAAAGTCACGAGGAAAAACTGATGAGCGTCTTCGATTTATTCCAGGCATCCGCGGCCCGGAGTCGGATGAGGAGAAGGAAGATTGGAGCAGAGATAGCGGGAGACGGAGGACCGGAGTAAAACAGGAATGTCAAATATGTTTCGGGGGTGTCGAAAAGGCAGTGGGGGTTTTTCTGGCTTTCACCGCCGGGCTTCACAAGCCGGGTTGGAGCACGGCGCTCGAGGCCTGGAAGTTGATTTGAGATCCTCCAAATGCAAATGAAAACCCAAATGAAGCAGAAGTCGGGATGAGACGATTAAAACCGAACGCGTGTCCTTTAATTCCACGAGGACAGGGCAAACATCGACGTCTCCAAGGAGATTTATGACCAATTTAGTCCCTGAGAGCAGAGGAGGTCAAAAGATACGCAGACCGAGCGTAAACAAGGCGGTGAGCTGTCCTTCTCGCTCACGCTCGCGGAAGCTTCTAGACTCGCGTCAGAAGCTGATCCACAAACCCAGGAGCCACCCCGATGACCCAGTCCCTGTCTAACCATATGGAGCCCTGATTGATAATTGATGACACACACACACGCACGCACGCAGGCGCGAGCACACACACCCCATCTGTGATAGGGACTGTGATCCCGCAGGTGAGGTGCTGTCAAAGCTGACGGGTTCTACATCAGAGGAGCGCGACTCTTCTCACCGCGTCGAGTTCACGATTTTGACCCCGTTTCTGAAGTTCTATTTTTAATTTCAGTGTTTCTCATCCCTCCAGACGGCACTCGGGCTCTTCAAGTGGAAGAAAGAAAAACCAAAAAAACAACAAAAACCGCCGCAGCCTTGAAATCTTCGCACAAACAGCAAAATCACCCCCCCGAACTGGCGCTTTCGGTGACGCCCAACAGTCGGCGAGCGCTGTAGCCGAGCACTCGAAAAGGAGTCTGCCTCAGTTTCAGAGGCGGTTCGAGACTCTGCGCTCCGTCTCCCGACTGAGCGGGCTCCTTTTCAGGGGGGGGACACCTGCTGGCTCCTGATTGGACGGGGCCGAGGCGAGCGAGGGGAAGGTATAAGGTGTGGGTCGCACCGGGCGACGTATCCACGGCAACTGAGCACCGGCGTCGCGCGTAAACACACCATGGAGGCAGACGACGGGAGGCGCTTTCATCCAAACACACACACACACACACACACACGCACACACACACACACACACCCTTGAGACAGAGGCCAGAAGTACATATCGCACCTGCCTCATCCTGCCCCCCCCCCCCAACCCCCCCACATCTCTTCACCCACTTCCTGGCAGCGGCATGGACTTCCAGTAGGCGCCGCACAATATGAGGAAGTCGGACGTAAGCGCGGCGCTCTGAATGTCACGCAGAGCCGGGGCAAACAGGAAGTCGGGCGGCGCGGCCCAAGGGACGGCGCTCCGAAAAGCGCCTTCATTCCGCTGCCTCAGTACAGTGTGGTGGTGGGGGGGGTCGGGGGGTCGGGGGGGTCTGATAGCAGTCCTGCTAATGTGTCTGTTTTCCCATGTGCCCCTTCACTCGCTCGCCACGGCCTCTTGGATCGCCGGGAGGGAGGGGAGGGGAGGCCGATCGGAATAATCTCGGCCGGGGCAAACGGGATTAGGCCCGAGCTCACGTGCGTCCAGATGGTCGAAGGAGGAAGACGCGAGGATGAGGTGAAGGTTGAGGCGCGCACGTGAGGTGAGGGACGAGCGCTTGTCACCGCAGCTGAGGTGGTTTGGTTTTGACAGGCGGCGTCAAAGGTCGCTCGGATTACTCGGGAGAGGGAGGGGTGGGGGGGGGGGGCGGGGTTACATGTCTACACCGACGCTATTTTTCTCCTAAGCGCCTGATCTCATCTGCAGCCTAATTAGATCAGTCCGATTCACGCCGGAGAGGCACGTCTTCGCCAGCGGGGGGGGAGAAAAGGAGAAAACTGGGCCTCCTTATCGATTTCCTGCGCTTTTGTCTCGCCTGACGCGCCTTTCAAGTCGCTGCACATCCAAAGTCTTCCAAACCGTCACAAGTATCTTTGCCCCCCCCCCCCGACATCAAGGCTTCCATTTATACAGCCTGGAACAACAACAACGACGACGACGATGACGACAACAACGGTGATGAAAGCGAGGGGTGAAACATGATGTCGCACGCCACAGCTGGCGGTGTCGCCTCGTTTGGGGAAGTTGGACGCCTTTTTTTTTTTTTTTTTTGCACGAGAAACGGAAGTTTGGCAAACGTTGTCCTGCGCGTTGGTCGAAGGGGGGGGGGTCCCCTCGTCGAGTTCTCGCTCGCCCGTCGTCCCCGGAGGCTCGCCCCGGCGACCGCAGGCCCGTCGTTTCTTGAAGAAGAGGGGTGGGGGGTGGGGGGCCGAGGCGCAGACGTCGTGGCCCGAGCCTGAAACCACTCACGCTCGAAAAGGATGCAAATCACCCTGCGAGTGTATTTGTAACCCAAACAGCAGTGTTTACCCACGGTCGGTGGAACAGGTTGAGCGGCGGGCTGCTTCAAGGCCTCCGACAGGCTGAACAGGTGAAAGTGACTCAGACTTCATGAAATATGCCCACACTAAAAGAATAAAAGAATAAAATAACCCAGTGGCGTTTCCCTTTGCAAGGGATGGGGCGTTTGATTGCACTTGGTGTGTTTAATTTATGCCCCCATCTGCTCTCAGAGGCGAGTGTGTGTGTCCTCTTCGGACCAATTACACGACTGTTGTGTTTTTAAGGGCTCCTACACCAAATGCCCCCCCCCCAACATGATGGTGACGGGATGATGGTCCCTTCCTCTTGCCACGTGAAGATGTTGCGCCACGGTACAGTTTCATTCCTGATGAATGCAATGCAGCATTTACCCCCCCCCCCCCACACACACACACACACACACGCAGTCTCGTAAACGTGTAACCACGGTCGAGTCATGCACTGGCCGGCTCCATCGCTGGACTGACTGACGCCTACCTTTCGACTCGCAGTCGGCGCAGTATTTGTTCTCGTCCAGCGCCAGCAGGGAGTTGAGCACCGCCTGGTACCTGTCCACGTCCTTCACCGATTTCCCCGTCATCATGGTCAACCGAGTCCGCCTCCTCCGGCCGCTCCTGCACCGTCCGTGCCGGCGTCAAATTGGGACCAGATTAACGCGGAGTGTGTCTGTGCGTGAGTGTGAGAGTGTGTGAGCGTGTGTGTGTGTGTGTGCGCGCACTGAGCCGCCGCTGCGCTCCGCTCCTCTTCCTCCTCGGCGTCAGAGCGCAGCGAGTGACTCCACGATGGGATGTCTGTCTCCCGGCCGACCACAATGCGGCTTTATTGAGTTACGAGGGACGCGGACGCGCCGGCGAAGACGCGATGTGAAGAAAAAAACGGCATTTCGTTGCTTTGATTTTCAAAATAAAAGCCAAGCGTCCGCGTTTTAGACCGACTGACTCTCTCTCTCTCTCTCACTTACACGCGCACGCACACGCACACGCGCACTGGCATATAGTGCCACCTTGTGGATAATTATAAGGTTTTTTTTCCCCCTGCTGGTCTTGTTGGTCTTTTTTCTTCTCCGGGACGCCAGCGGGCGCTAAGGCGAGTTTTTAATCCCTCAACCTATATCGATCGAGTGTGCCCGTTGAAGTGCTCCCTTCGAAACAATCGGCCGGCGCTAATTGGTTCCGCCAACAAAATCGTTCACTACAGATCAGAAATGTAAAAATAAAAACCAAAAAAAAACCAAAAACCCGAGAGATGTATATATCAATCATATAATAGTAATTATGAATAATATAATTATTATTTGTTATCAGTAATTGTAATTTTAATACGCATAAGTAATAAGTCATTATCGTACAATAACAAAATCTGTCATTCATAACATAATAGGAGATGACAGAAATGACTATGTGTCCAGGGAGCGGGTTGTTGAATTTAGAGGACGATGAACAATTTTAGAGCGTTTTCGGGTCATTTAATCTTTGACACACTGATAAATTCTAATAAGGCATGCATTTTCGGACATTTCTAAGCTTCAGTAAACACTAGAAAAAGTTTTCAGATTTAAAACACAGACAAGGATATGAATTTGAGGCAACGAGAGTGCTTATTTAATAATAATATAAAGTAAACTTTGGCCCGAAACCCAAGGGGACATTGCTGGGTGTAGTTGCCCTGTAATGTCAGCAGGTGGTAGTTTTACTCCACTTAGAAGACTATGGCTCTTGTGGACCTTTCACATTTGAGCACAATATAATATTCACACATTTCTCTACAGATCGTTTCACTTTTTATGAAGATGTAACTTGTTTGTTTTTTTAACCCCCTCTAATGTATTGTGATTTATTTTTATTTATTTAATTTTTTTTTGCAAAAAAGTGTTTGTGCAGTAAAACAAAGAACGTATTCACAGCCAGGTCTTGACTGTAATAATCAGTCTGTAAATTTCAGAGGCATCTCAAAAACAACTTAATTTTAAAATGTATGGATCATTTGACAAATTATCGTGAGCCCATCAGGGATCGCGTCAGGATTCTGGTTCTATTAGTTATGGTTGTTACAATAGGCTACTGCTGTGTTGTTGTACGCAAACAAACACAGGTTTTTGGGGGTTTTTTTGCATTTGATTATTTGTAATACACAGATTCTGCACTAATACACGTTGTGTCTCTTATTGGCCTGTAGGGGGCAGTGTAGACGTAAGTTTAGTTGCGATGTCTTTATGACATAAAAGATGCTTTTCCAACTGATCATAAAATATACGCATAGAAAAAAAAAGTGTGTGTGTGTGTGTCGACAATCCCAGATTCTATCCCGTAGATCATTTAGATCATTCAAATCATCTGGCTCCAGTCAGACAACCGCAAATACTTTCATAAAAATTTCTCATTTGCAGATACCATTGCAAGGCGCAGTGGTGGGCCATAAAGTTTTTAATCCTTTCCTTTGAATGTGGATGTTTTTATGGGCTGTCCTAAATCACCCGCCGTAGTAATTCGGCCTGGCTGAACAGGCACCGCGGCTGCGGTCGCCCTGAAATGACAACGGTAATGACAACATTTGGAAATAAAAAATAACTGTAATGAGGATCTTTAAGTGACTTCTGCCGTCATGCAAAAGCTTGAAATTCCCCGGGCAGGGTCTGGCGACCGCTCCGAGTCCTCGCTTTAACAGTAGAACCCTCCCAGTTTTAGTGCATACATGTGGAGGCTTTTACCCGCCCGCTACGTGACATGTGTAGGCTGTAAACTGTGCTTGTGTGCGCGGGGAGGATTCATATATATGCCGAGAGGTGATGAGTCACATAGGATCTCTGTTTATTATGAGGCCTTGTCCTCCGGCACCTTGTGGGCAGTCAGACATCTGTGAAGGGGAATAGCTGTGACCTTTGACCTCACAGAAAAGTCATCGTTTCCAAAAAAAAAAAACCCCCCCCAAAAAAACAATTTGTAGTGTGTGTGTCATCTCTGGGGCCTCGCCGTCTGTCATCACCTCGCCGCGTCTCTATCTCGCAGCCCGGGCGTCGGGGTGTTTATTTCTTCTCCCTCCTCTGTTTGTGATCACCGTGACACGCCGCAAGGGTGCCTTCGTTTTCGCTCCTCCTGCGCTCCAAGACAGTGGAAGAGCCCCCCCCCCCCGAAAACACCCATTACTCACTTCTGCGCCTTTGTTGTTGTGTGTGTGTGTCTCTTGCACTCCGCAAATGAAACTCAGATTTCTTCAGATCTGTTAAGAGGCCACCGGATGTTCGCGCTGTCAGCACATTGTTGCCGTCGACGAAGGGAACACAAACGCAAACCCTTTGATGAGCTTTCAGCGGGGCTCCCAGTACGGCTTATTTAAGAGGAATGCGTTTGGGAAATAACATATCATATGTACATTAAGATGGATACCATCACCAATTACAGACATGTGTGTGTGTGTGTGTGTCTCCATCTGTCCAAGGTAAGAGCAGCGGCCAACAGTCCAACTCAGAGTGCGAGTGGCAGCCAAAGCTGAATTCCTCCATCATCTTGCGTCTGCTGCCGGGGAACATACATTTTTTTTTTTTTTTTTTTTTTTTTTTTTTAAAACCCTGAGTGTTGACGGCAGCGCCTGAGCGGAATCTATGCGAATCCGCGCTGATTTCCATGGCAACGGGGCGGCCAATCAAAGGCAGAGGTGAGCTTGATGTTGCGTCTGACTCTATCTTGGCCTGAACACACACACACACACACACACACAAGAAAAGGAGGTGTGAGGTAAAGTAAACACACATTCATCAGGCCCCAGATTTACAACTCGATCAGTTTAGACTCAGTTCAGCCCACTTTGAGGTCAGAAAAGTGGGGGGGGGGGAAATCCCTTCTCCTCTTGTTTTCAGTCAAGTTCTGCGGTCAGCTGTCTGTCTTCAAAGCCTGCTCGGTGGGAGGAAGAGGAGGTGGGTGGGGGGGGGTCACATGGTTTCATTCAGTGTTCAATAAAAGTTGTTTGCCACCGGGACACCGGGTCACCAAAAAATAATATTTCATACCTCAGTTGCCATGGCAGCTGCGGTGTTTGTGCCAAGCAGAGATGCTAAATGGCCGCAGGTGTAAACGGATGCAGCCAGCGTTCCGTTATTTGACTCATACCAGCGTAAAAAAGGGGCGACGAGGAGGGGGGGTGGTGGTGGTGGGCTGCCATTGCTCCAGGAGAACTTTACCCTGCTTAGCAGTTAAGTAATGACATCTGGAGAGCAGCAGGCGGGCCGTGTCGTTGTCGGTGAATTACAACTACTCTTTAGTCACATTAGTGTTTAATCTGGTCGCGGAGCTCGGATTTTCCAAGCGGTTTCATGTTGCTGCGCTGACCTGGAAAGTTCTCCAGGCCTTGGCCCGCGCCTTAGCAGCTTCACGCTGCAGCGTTTGATTGCGATTTCTCGCCTTGGCGCGAAACCGCAGACCATTGGGAGAATATTAAACCATCAGCCGCTCTCTCCCTACCTCTCCGTAATGAATGCGTGAGCCGTTCCCGACCACCACCCAGCCTCAGAAAAGCGCTCTGCTCTTTCTCAGAGGGAAACAAAAGTCTGGCAGTGGCGGGGGGGTGACATAAGAGGCGCGATATTGGGTTTCTGAGCAGATGTTTCCACGTGTGTTTAATCTTCGCCGCGTTCCAGGCTGCCAGGTGAGTCGGGACGAGGGCGGTTTCTCCAACTGTCACAGTTGGAGAAGATGAAACTGCTGGGATAGGGGCGGACATGGAAGTGTGTGTGCATGCGTGTGTGTGTGTGTGTGTGGGGGGGGGGTAGGGGAAGACCTGAGAACACCGGAACGTTCCTTCCCGGACCTGGAAGGACAGGCCTGCATCAATCTGTGAGAATCTGTTGTTTTTGGTTAGAATATCATTGACCCCCCCCCCTCTGGGATGCCTCTATAAATAACACAGCGCTTGAGAGGAAAGTGAGGATGGGAAGCAACTTTCTGTAGGAACGCAGGGGCCGTTCCAGAGTCAGCCGCCTGGGAGGAGAGATTAAACGCTGGCTCTGATGTGAGGACGTCCCCCACTTGTCCGAGTGTCATTTTGAAATGTTGCTGCGTTCTCCTGTGTGTTGGTCTGCGGATTTGCATTTTTCAAGGGCAGGGAGATGTCCACGAGTCTAAACGTGCATTTTGGAAAATCACGTCTACTTATTCTCCCTTTCCCACAACATACCAGTCCGTTTATCCTCCTTGTCCCACTATAACCAGTCCATTTATCCTCCCTCTTCCACTATAACCAGTCGGTTTATCCTCCTTGTCCCACTATAACCAGTCCATTTATCCTCCCTCTTCCACTATAACCAGTCCATTTATCCTCCCTCTTCCACTATAACCAGTCCATTAATCCTCCCTCTTCCACTATAACCAGTCCATTAATCCTCCCTCTTCCACTATAACCAGTCCATTTATCCTCCCTCTTCCACTATAACCAGTCCATTCCCTGCGTTAATTAAACTTAACCTACTTTAAAATGACATCAGTGTAGTTTTCAGTCAGTATTGCGCAACGATTTATCCCAAATCCTACAGAAAAACGGAGCCTCTTTTTTGTGGTTAAAAAAAAGAGTGGATAATTAGAGTAATTTAAGGACATGTAATTTGTTACCGCCACTTCTGCCATTCGCTGAATTAAAACCAGGCTTCTGGGAGATGCGCTGATGGAGGGAAGATCTGTGCGCGCATTGCGAGGCGGAGGAGGAGGAGGAGGAGGAGGAGGAGGAGGAGGAGGGAATCCAGATGGGAAGGAGCAGCATCGGAGCCGCAGGAGAGAGAGAGAGAGAGAGAGAGAGAGAGAGAGAGAGAGAGAGAGAGAGAGAGAGAGAGAGAGAGAGGGATCAGTCTGCAGATGAGACTTTTCTCCCACACTGACCGAACACGCCGGCTCCAGCATGTATTTCGGTACGTAAACCGCGCGTCTTCATTCTTACCTTTCGCCTCCCTCTCGCCACTTTCGCTGTTGCGGATTCACTTGTTGCTGTGTTGAAATGTGTTCCGTCACCTGCGCGCTGCGGGCTTCCACGGGCTGCTTCGTTCCGTGCAAATAACCTACCCCCCCCCTTAATTAAAAAAGATCCATGAGGTCTGAGCGGAGCGGCGGAATAAATCCAGCGAGAAGCGCGCAAGCGGCTGACGTTCGGTGCGTCCGCGGGCTGAGGCAGACGCGTTCGGCGCTTGTGGACTATGAAAGCCTCAAAGTTGAGAAATGGAGAGTGAGGTTAAGGCTCGGGACACGGGTCATCCACAGGCAAGTGCGCCATTGCAACTAGTTTCTGCGCGTCTTTTCTTGATATAAGTGCCACCGAATCGGTACTTACCGCCCCTGGAGACTCTCCACCACTGGACCAGGACACACCTCGGGGACGTAAAACCCTTCTCATTGACGCGGACTGTTAGTTTGAGACAATTACAGTGAGGCGGAATGAAGTTAACGCCGGGTGATGCAGAATTTCGCAGAAGTGTACAGTCAGTAAGTTATTTGCTTCCTGCTTGTTGCCTGGAACCATAACTTAGACAATTCAGCCAAAAAGAATAAAACCCTGGAGTCAGCTTTATGGTCTGGCCCTTTCACAGCCAAGAGCCACGACACACACACACTAGAACACATGTGTGTATGTGTGCACACACGCACACACACGGTCACATTTCTATCTATGTGGGCGTTAGGGGCTGTGACTTTTAAAGACATACATTACCCAACTCCTAACCCTTAAACCTAACCTAAACCCAACTCTAACCTCAACCTTAAAACCACCTTTTTTTTTCTTTTTTTTTACCCTCAAACAATCCTCAGAAGTTGTGAGGACCACTTTGTCCCCACTTTGCAAACATGTCGCTTGGCTGCTAGAATGAGGATTTTGATACCCAATCTGTAGCAAAAGTGGAAACACACACACACACACACACACACAGGGGTGTTTTGTTCTATACTCCTGTATGACAGACCGCGGTTGCTGCCTCTATCAAGACTATCAACAAGGTGAACTGGTGTGTTTTATGTGTATTTCTTGCTGGTGTTAACTGGTCTTCACCACCAGCCACTCTGACTGCCAGCGGCTGCACTGCAGCCCGGGTGCAGGAGGCAATTTCCTTTAATCCCGCGACCTCACGCACTGTCCGTGTAACGGGCCCGCGGCGTCAAGCGTCAGCCTTGCGCCCCGGTTGCGACGTGACCGGACGGGCGCCAGACTGCGGTATCCATCGCATGAATCGCTCCCCAGATCCAAACTTCGGTCGCTGGGGTGGAGATTGCGCTTTTCTCGACGTTCTCCCTTTGAGAGGAGGGGAACGGAGCAAACCGGGGAAGGGGTCAGAAGTCGTGCATGCGCGTTAAAAGAAACAAACAGTCAGACAAACCTGAGTCGAATCAACCCAGAAGCTCCCCTGGGCTGGCTCCATCTGCCCCTGGTCCCTGCGCTGGGCCCACTAATCAAATTTACCCCCCCCATCCACACACACACACACACACACACTGAGTTGAGCAGCTGGGAGTTGGTTTTCGAGTTTAAACATCCGAACTTGTAATGAACCAAAGTAATGACACGCACAATCTTTACCCAACTCTGTGACGCATCAAACACTTGTTGATGTTGTGCCGGATGTTGTGCCGCTTGCTCACGCCGGCCAAGGCCGGGGAACATTTTGTCAGGGAACAGGGGCTCGGAAGGTGCACGAGGGATTTTTTATGATTTTATTTTATTTATTTTTGCTGCACGGCTTACGGGCAAATCAGGCTAATTGCAGAGTTGGAATGGCGTGTTGTGATTTTTTTTTATTTTTTGATCGGCGTGATTACCCAGCAGAGCTGGTCAGGAAACGGGGGGGGGGGGGCAATCAGGCTCGGCGAAATGCGCCCCGGCAGAAAACGAGCGGCCCAATCATAGCGCGGCGAGGTGCTCTCGCGAATGGAGCCGGTCGGCGTGGAGATTGTGTTTTTCAGCGAGCTGTTTACCCGTAACGTCTGTATTTGGGGGGGGGGCGATTGCCCTCATCTGTCGTCCGGTTCAGCTGAGGCGATAACGTATCCGAGCCGATTCATCAAACGCAGATAAAAAACGACTTGGCGACGCTTTTAATGGCGGTTTAACGATTCCAGCCCGTGACGTGTTGTTGATGCTTCATGGACTGAATCTTAAATATAATTGCAATAACGTCAAAGTGGCCTAAATGTCCCCTCCCGGCTTTCCAGGGCCGCATTCCTGCGTGGTTATGGAGTTCCTTTGAATAATCCTTGTCATTTATTTCTTGGACGGTCCCATTTCATCCCTCAGTCCTTGCTGGTTTGAAGAGTTGTGTATACAGCAGAGCCGCCTTGACGGCATGTTTTACATCACGTCCATCAGCTTGATGTTTTAATCATCTGGCCTGAAATGGATTCTCGCTTGCGGAATGCAATGAATATGTTCCACTCCCAGATGTGATGAAATAACAGCTAAAGGCTGAACTAAAGCCGAATCCTTGAGCCCTGTGTTAAAGGGAAGTTACCGCCTCGCTCCTCTCCGTCTCTTCGTTCGTCACGTTATCTCTTTTATCGCTATGACATCGCCTCGTTCCTCCACGTGTTTATCTGCCCTTCTCGATCTCACCATGCTGTCTCCTAGGTAACATGTGCCACGGCGTTGTGCCCCTGCTGACGCGGCCCCCGCCGGGAAGGACCCAGGCGTCCGTCGACGTGCCACTCCTCCCCTTCCTGGCTGACGTGAGTGCTGTCACTCGGGGCCGTTGTCATGGAAACCGCACCTGAGTTTTGGGCCTGGAAGAGCATGTGAGGGATGTTCTTCAACGCACAGATGCATAAGCAGGCTGCCCACACTGTTCCAAATATATCAGCTCTGATAGGGAGAGCTGTGCCATTAGCACATAACCTGGGGGTGGGTGGTGGTGGTGGTGGTGGGGGGGGGTTGTTTGGGATGGAGGTGGGGAGAACCCATCAAGGCCCTGGAAGGCGACGATGTGATGAGGGATTCTGGGAGCCAAGGAATGTGTTTCAAATGCTGGATGATGAATGTGACTTTTTTGATGCAGTGAAGGATTCACTACTGTGCTGTCAGATGAGCGGATTTAAAGAATGCGTCAGCATTCGCAGGAGAATCTCCATCTGCAGCGAAGGAAAAAAACAAAACAAAAAAAAAAACCCTAAGAACTCATTAAACCAAGGTCTTCTCTTCCAGTGCTTCCATTTCCCTCAATCAGACCTCTTCATCTCGGCTCTGTCTTCTTTCACTAGTCTTCTCCGCGTGTGCGCGATCTCTCCCATTTTCCACTTTTGCGCTGTTGTTCTCCTCCTGAACAAACAATCAAAATCAGATTTGATGAAAATGGTAACAAGAAGAAGAAGAAGAAAAAAAAAAAGGCAGTTCCGTCTTCAAATAGCTCACCTCGCCTCCCTTCTGAGTCACGCTCCCTTCGTCCTAGCCGTTTCTTTTCCATTTCACCCAACCTCCAACACAACCAGCGCTGGCTTTTGCCCGACAAATTCACTGCCTTACGTCTGATTTATGAAACAAACACATTATTAGGACACTAAAAATGGACGAATGGAACAATACTCTTCAACTACAGGGAGATCAAAAAATGAAAAGTTTTTTTTTTTTAATTTAAAGGACAACCACTTTTTAATCGAGCGAGTTTGCATAACTACTTTCATGTTCTGTTGCATGTATCAGGTGGTGTCCCACCTGGCCTAGTGCCTGCTCCTCCCCTTTTCGCTCCATATATGCCCCTCTTGGCCAAACTCTACTCTCAAGGCTCAGAAAATACCATAATCTACCCTCAAACCATTCCTGGACCGCTCCCTGCCTGCTGATTGCTGAGACCGATCAACCCCCCCCCCACACCACCACCCCCACCCTTCCACCCCCACCCCCACCCCGTGATGCTGATTAGGATCAGCAGGAAAGGTATGGACGGGATGTCTGAACCTCTCTGGTAATAGGATTCCTCCCGCCATGCACGGGGACGCGGCTCCTCTGCCCCTGGTGTGGGCCTGTGGTGGGCACACAGCTGAGCTCTAACCCCCCCCACACACACACACACACACACACACACACGCACACACACTTTTTTCCCCTGCCTTCCCTCCAGGAAGAGCTCGCCCGTGATTCCAAGTGTCTCGGGCTTCAGCTGAGGGCAGATGTTGATGCTGTGCGTTGCAGGAGTGTTTGTTTGATGCCCACTTGTGCGTTGTCATGGGTACAGGGCTCCACGCGCAACGGAGATTAAGCTCTCGTTTGCTTTTAAAGTCGGACAGAACTTCTTCTTTTTTTTCTCCTCTCTCTCTCTCTCTCTCTGTCTCTCTCTCTCTTTCCCGTGGAAACAAAACAGCACCTTCGTTTCCGGCCAAATTTTAAACGACAGCGATCCAAAGCAGCAGCTCATTCATCAGCGGGCTTTTAAAAGGCGTAAATCCTGGAATATGCATCACGAGTGCTGTTGAGGCTTTTTGAGCACTCTCCAAGGCAGAGATGGTGGTGGGTTGGGGGGGTGGGGGGTCTGCTTTGTTTGACAAGGCTTTACTGTAGGTTTCAAAGGTGGTGAGGGACGGGGACAGGGAGCACTGCACCATCATAGGTAGGTTCTGTCTCGCAGCCTCTGAGCCGTGATGTCGCGCACAGCCAGAAGCCGTCGAGCATTCGGGGCGAGAGAGATGGCTAATGTGACTTTGTCACAGGCGGGTGCAAATGATGTGAGAATGAAAGCGGAGAGGTGGGGGGGGCTTTGATTCAAGGATGTGAATGGAAAGTTTAAAGAGGAGCAGGCAGACATGTGTGAACAGGGGTGGCAGGAGAACCTTGATTATATCCCCGGGGGAGGGCCTGAAGCAAAGATGAAACTTTTTGTGTTTGGGGGGGGGATTTGCAGATTTCTAAAAGCGCATTTTCATATGACATCGACTTCTTTCGGCTTCGTTTTGTGTTTTGCAGCTCTAAAAAAAAAAAAAATGGTTTATTTTCAACAGATGGACCATTTTCATAAATCCCTGCTCGGCTCCGGCTACAGACCGACCTCGCCCCTGAAGAGGAAGGCCAGGGCCTGCAGCGTCTTTCGACTGAGGCTCAACTCCGAAGTGGGTGTCGCCCGCCGCGGGAGACCTGCGCGTCCGAACCGCTTTCCACCCGGGCTCGCTTGTACTTCTTCTAGCGCGCCCTACACACGTGCTCTCCAGCCCCCCCCGCCCGCGACCGGTCTCCTAGATGCGAAAATGTGCGCCCCGCGTTCATTTTACGACGTCATTACCCGGAATCGTTTATAATCACTAATTGCTGAACCGCGGCGGTATGAGTAACGCTGGGATTAATGTCAGAAAATCCATCTGCTGTGAGACAATATAAGCAAACACGGGCTGACTTATTCTCTGGTTTCCTGGTGTTTGTTTAGCTCGTGAAATGAAATTGGATTGATTTCGAAAGGGCCCGAGCTTTGATTTTTCAACCCTAGGACAGCCGAGATAAGGCTTTTTTTTTTTTATCAAGTTTTCAGACAGCCCTCCTGCGTTTGCTATCTCCTACGTTCAAACCTCTTATCGCAGGAGGGACGGCGGTGTGACGCTTGTGTTGCCGTTCCCAGACGCAGATCGCCCCCCACTACTGCGGCCCCCAGCAGGCTAAAAGGCTTAAGGCTCCCGACGCCCCGGACGCAAGGATCGGGACCTCCGAGCCGGTCGCCAAGGAGACGGCCTCGCGGAGCCTCTCGCCGCCGTACTCCGGCGACGACGCCACATCAGAAGGTGCGTCCTCTGCGCGCCTCTCCGGCGAGCGCAGCCCCCCGTGGGGATGGCGGCGGAGCGGTCGTTTCCCGCGGCCTCCGTGAGCTGCGGTTTTTGTATAAGCTGTCGGTGCTTCCAGTCGTGATGTGCCGCTTTTGCATCTGTGTGGGTGTCGGGAGGGGGGTGGGGGTGGGGGGTGAAAATAATACATTCTGCTGCGAGCTAAACAGCAAAGAGATCGACAAACCGTGTTCGGTGTTACTGCTGCGAGAGAGAGAGAGGGAGGGAGAGAGAGAGAGGGAGGGAGAGAGAGAGAGAGAGAGAGAGAGCTGCCTTTTCCAGTTTTGGAGTTGCATTTGGGGCAGTGGACGATACTCGGTCCTCTGTGGGCCGTTTCAGCAAACAGCCTCAACACCCCCCCAACCCCCCCCACCCACCCACCCGTGAGAGGGGAATCGATGCTAACAAACAGACACCCACGCAACAAGGCACAGCGAATCCTTGTTATTAACAAAGAGCGAATCCTTAAATCACCGTTTAACCCTCCCGGAATGCTCTTCAAGTCTGATGCACAACAGATAATAGAGTCGAATCGCACAAACAAGAAAGCTGTTCATTTAATTGCCGGGAGGCAGCTCAGCTGGGAAATCATCGAATCTAAGCGCGA
This sequence comes from Lagocephalus sceleratus, assembly GCA_911728415.1. Taxonomy (NCBI): domain Eukaryota; kingdom Metazoa; phylum Chordata; class Actinopteri; order Tetraodontiformes; family Tetraodontidae; genus Lagocephalus; species Lagocephalus sceleratus. Next base: position 4,005,857 of record CAJVRN010000087.1, on the reverse strand, counting down.
TTAGAGAGGTCGGCAGACTTCATAACCACCTGCCTCCTGAAGGGATTTCGTCTCTTTCTGAGGACGTCAACGAGTTTTCGGTGTCGGACGCGCAGAACTCTGAGGTTGGCCCCCCTTTTCCTCCCCCGTGTGGATGCTTTTGACCGCATGGTTATTACTTCGGAGGCGTTCCCACCGCCAGTAGGGGCTGGAAAATGTACCTGTACTTTAGTTTATGATGCTGGCCCTCACACGAGACGCTTATTCGTGGCTGAGCATGGAAGTGAAAGACCCTCTTAGTGGGATAACAGCAACTGGACTGGTTGAGTCTCAACGAAGACGTTTCTCCTCTCACGCCAAGTACCTGGAACTCCCGACAGTCGGTTAGAACTGATGAAGCCTCTTGGATGAGAGGCGAAACGTCTTCCTTGAAACTCAACCAGTCCAGTTGCAGTGATTCAACTAAAAGAATTACCGTGACCTCGATGACTGAGAACCTTCACAGACACTTGGTTCAAAGAATAGACTTATATGGAGGTCATTAGTTGATCTTTCACTTGAGTTTTTGAGACTTTTAGGGGACTGCCGTGTGTTCGCTTTTGTCACTGATGGTTCCTGTCCCAATTAAAATCCTACCATGAAGTTCAGGTGCACCACAGAAAAAGAAAAAGGTGACACAACCAAAAAACCCAATGAAGTTGCTCTTCTTTGTGACGTTTCCGTAGCCCCGGTCTCAGAGGCGCCGTCGGGCCCCAGCCCTCCCGAATCGTTCAAAGCGACGCCCGAACCCCCGGCCCCCCTGGGGACGCCGGAAAGAGACGCGAAGAAAGACGGGGAGACAGACGCAGGTCCGGAGGGGGAAACGGAGGAGGAGAAAGCTAAACGTCTCCTCTACTGCTCCCTCTGCAAGGTTGCTGTCAACTCCGCCTCCCAGCTGCAGGCTCACAACAGCGGTGAGAAGCCCCCCCCCCACCCGCGAATCCGATCCCGATTGTACGCCGATCGCTGATGTCACTTTACATCTGCGCAGGCACTAAGCACAAGACCATGCTGGAGGCGAGGAGCGGCGACGGAGCCATCAAGTCCTTCCCCAGGATGGGGGTCAAGGCCAAGTTGGCCGCTCCATCCGAGATGTCGACGGGGCTCCAGAACAAAACTTTCCACTGCGAGATCTGCGACGTGCACGTCAACTCGGAGACTCAGCTAAAACAGGTCAGCCGCCGTAGCAACCGTTAGAGACGGAGGGAAAAAAAAAAGAAGGGGGGTGGGGGGGGGAGCTCCTCCGTCGCTCCGGAAAAAGCGCGTTAGCGGAAGGCACGGAACGGTGCGCTTTCGCACCTGCCGCTCCGCGCCGCTCCTTCGGGATCGAGCGCGCGATGAGGTCGACCTGCCTGTTTGGCGTCGCGTTTCGTTTTAAAAGTTAACTTTGGGGCCAGGTGCTCATGCATATTCACTCCTCGCCATCTGTTTGCGACAGCGGGGGCCTAAAAAGGTTCCTCACATCTGCCCCCCCTCATGAATATGTTGAATCACGGAGGAAACCCAGCCACGTCCCGACTCACCTCCCGTGTCCGTGTCTTTCCTCCGCGCGCGTGTGTGTGTGTGTGTGTGTGTGTGTGTGTGTGCTGCAGCACATCAGCAGCAGGAGGCACAAAGACAGAGCGGCGGGGAAGCCAGCCAAGCCCAAGTTCAGCCCCTACGCTTCCAGCCAGCGTCACCACAGCCTCCAGTCGGTGAGTGCTCGTTCTGAGGTGTGTGTGCGTGTGTGTGTGTGTGTGTGGTGTGTGTGTGTGTGTGTGGCGTGCTGACCTTTGTCCCCGTTTTGTACTGTCCCCCCCCCCCCCCCAGATCCGCCTGACCCTGCAGAAGACCCAGAACCTGACCAAACCTCTGGCGCCGTGCCTTATCCCCCGCCTCTCCGTGGCCGCCGCTGCCGCCGCTGCCGCCGCCGCCGTGGCTCCGCTGCCCTCCTTCCCCCTCCACCCCGCCTCCAACTCCAGCCACGCCCTCTTCCAGGGACAGCCCCTCCCGCAGGCGCTCTTGCACGCCGCCCCGGGCCCCATCGCCCCGTCGCACTCCCAGGTTCTCTTCTCCCCCTACTGATCCGCCGCCGCGGATCGGACGGGCGTCACGGGGCGAGCGAGCGCGAGGCGGTGCGCGCCCGTCTCTCCGTCACAGGCGTAAGACTTGACTTGATCGCCGCTCCATTCCTCCGGAAATATATCAGTTTTATAGGTGATGATATTCTCCCGTGTATGACAATCAATAAAGGGATGGGACCTCCAGCTGTGCCTCAGTGTGCTCACGCCTCTGTGCAGGTCTCTCTCCAGCACAGCGGTAGTCTCTCTCCCACTTTCTCTCTCTCTCTCTCTCTCTCTCATCGTCTCTGCACCCACTTAAATTCCAGGAAGCCCCCCACCCAGCCCCGCCCAAAACGAGAAGAGCTTCAGTTTTAGGGAGCTAAAGGGGGATTTTTCCCGACAGCGTCGACATCCCAGGGGGTCACCTGATCCGTCCGGAGGTACGAGGAGAGCCGACAGCGAGGCGGATCACAGGCGATGCGGTGGCATGGATTCGGCGACCAAGGTGCCGCCTTATCGCGCTCCTGGCGTCTCTCTGCGATGTCGCTAGGGTAACTACCGCGGGCAGGGGAGGCTTATTTGCGGGTCTTTGCGCTGGCGAGGAAGGCGCCCGGCGTGGAAACGGTAGCCTTCGGCAAACTTTCCAGGCTGTTAACCGTGTTCCTCGCAGATGTGTTCCAGCCAGTTAAAGCCCCCCCCCCCGAACTCCAGGGATGTGACACTTATCCCGCTCCCCCCAGAACCCGGGGCATGTTTAGATGAATCTCTCTTCATTAGTCGCGGCGGGCGTTAAATTTGAGCGGCGTTGCAGGGGTCGTCGAGATTCGACAAGACGCAGCTTCCTTTTATTTTTAGCTCCGCTGGCGGAAAACGCCGTTGTCGTGGCGGAGTCACCCGATGCTGCCTGTGTCCAGGCCCGCAGCCGCTTTTCGCCCGCTGTGATTTCGAGCAGAAACGCTTTTCCTGAAAAGAAGAAGGCGCATCTGCTCGCGTTGTTTGGCTCGGGGAGGCTTTTAAAAAAGTAGTTTATTGCTTAAAAATCCCGATGAACTGTTGACTACACCCCCCGCAGCTTCTGTCTGGAAGATAAAGCAAGAATGTTCTGTCTGCCGTTGATGTCTGTCTCACTCAAGAGAGACTGAACAGCAGGCTTCAATGATCTCCAGGCCCTTCCAGGACATTCAGTACATACTCTTACATGTGCCCGCTTTTTTTTTTTTTTTAATTCAGTCTCAGGTTCCCTGAGCAGTTTTAAACTTTGTTACCGAACTCGCTGTGGAACTCCCCGCCGTTGTTATCAGCGAGATTTGGCTTTAACATTTCCCAGAGGCCAACGGGAGCTACACGAGTGCTGATAAGTTCTTTCAGGACGGGTGAGTTCAGACATGATTTACTGCTCCTGCCCCCCCCTAGCAGCTGATCCGAAGGGACTTGCAGAAAATTACCCTTAACCGTTATCAGCCGCTCTTTATTGCTGTCATGAGGTGATGATCATGAGCATCTGTGTGTGGGATGCTCACGTCTGAGCCCCCAAACTTCCAGGAATATCACCCCGCCAGCCTTCCCTCGCTTTTCTCTCTTATCAGACGATAAGTCAGCGGCTTCACTCTCCAGCGAGCGCTCCCTCGCCTCTGTCAAACTCAGAGAGCACACACACACGCGCGTGCGCACGCACACGCACGTCAGAAAAACAAAACCCCTCCTTGGCATTTGGGGAATTTGTGTTCCTTCTTTTCTACTTGGAGAGAATACAAAGGTGTGCCTCCGCCTTGCTGTCAAAAAAACCTGCACTTTTAGGCAAGAATTCCAGAGAGGTGAGTTAACTCTCAAGTCTATCATGTATATATTGTATTAAAACAAAAGACTAGGGAGAAGCTTTAGCATTCTGGGAAATGAAATAAAAACTTGGACCTTCGCTCCACTTAGAAGAACAAGTTAGAATCTCGTTTTAAGCACCAGGATCTCAGTTCCCCTCTGATTACGCGGCCCGGTTTATAATGAAGTTTCTTAACGAGGAATTATGGCAACGGTTTTCCACATTACAGAGCAGGATTGTGTATTCTTGGCCCCAGATGAAACACAATCACAGATTAAAGCTAATCCCTTTCATCTGGTGGGAAACAGAATATCTTTTGGGTCTTTGGACTCTGAGACTGGTTGGCAGCTGTCGTCAGCTACAGCTCAGACGCTCTAACAACACAGGGCTTCTAAATCATAATAGTAATAATAGTATCAGTTTATCATGTCGGTAAATAAACTAACTTGCGACACTAAAAACAGTTGTAAGCTAATTTGCGTTGATGACCGGTCGTGCCATTAACATCAATTCTGATTTAGCGTCCTTGCTTTTGGTCTTTGATTGCCTTATATGAGGATAGGGATAATCAGGGCAATGGCTGATGTGATGGATTTGCCCCTAAATCATTTCCAGCCAAATATGCACCACCATGAATCAAGAGACGTGAAACAAAACACATTATGAGTCAGAACACTCAACCCCCCCAAAGCCTAAAACTGAACACAATGAATTACAGTCGTGGATTTGGTTGGGTGGATTCTTTTTTTTATATTTTGTTAACACGGATGAACACTCACACATTAACAACGTGGAAATGGTCCCCCTGAGAACTTGCAATGGCAAAATATTTGCGAAAAAATATCAGCTAAATTAAAGTTCTGTTATAAAGCCACCTCGTCTGATTGCTTCAATATGAATAAACAACAAAATGATCATTATTACCATATGCTTTGCTGGCTCCTCTCCTCACCGGCCATTTATAAATTCTTAATTATCTATGGTGTAGACATGGATGTCCTAGGTTTATTATTGTATTACATGTTTTGTATTTAGTGGATAAATGTCAAAAGTAGAATGCAAAATATCTAAAGAGGCTGATTAAAACGTTATATAAAATATAAAATCGTATAAAAAAATACACAATATAAAAACATATATATATAAAAACAAAAAAAACTGTAAAAGCGCTTCTCTCTTCAGCTTTATATTAGCGCCCTCTAGTGACCAAACACTGACATACAACGGAAGTGACGTCAGGCGACGTTCAACCAATCAAATGCCTTGAAGCAGAATTCGAACTACCGGAGAAGAACGCTCTACAAACAAATGTCTGTTTTTCCGTAGAAGAGGCCCTTTGGTAGCACCCAGACGTTATATTTATAAGTAATATGTTGTCGATAGTCACATGGCGGTAAGTTAAAAGTTTCAGCCTCCGGCGAACGGTGGCTTGCGGCTGTGACGTGACGTTAAACGTCGCACTAGTGAAGCTAGCGCGTTAGCTCGGGCCGAGCTCCTCGGTGCTGATCGTGGATATATTTGACAATCCGGAGCTATGGTGAAGGAACGGGTCCAGAAGAAGTCCTACCAGCAGAGCCTGGAGGACATCAAAGACAAGATGAAGGAGAGGAGAACCAAGCGGCTGGCCAGTGCATCAGCGCCCAGCAGGGGACGAACCAGGATGATAAACAAGAGCACCGGTATGGATCTAAGGTCTGGAGGTCTGAGTGTGAGGTCTGGATCTGAGCTCTGGAGGTATGAATGTGAGGTCTGGAGGTCTGAAAGTGAGGTTTGGAGGTCTGAAAGTGAGGTTTGGAGGTCTGAATGTGAGGTTTGGAGGTCTGAATGTGAGGTCTAAATCTGCTCTGGAGGTCTGGATCTGATGTCTGAATGTGACGTCTGGATCTGAGGTCTGGAGGTCTGGATCTGAGGTCTGGATGATCAACGCCTCATATTTCATATAGAAGCAATCATATATGGCCTGGACGCCCGCAGGGCGAAACCTGCTCTCGTCAAGTCCCTGTCTTGCTTGTCTTTTCCTGCAGTGGGTCACAGCGGCCATGCCCTCCTGAAGAGCATCCAGGGGAACAACACGGACCTGGCTTTAGCTCTGCAGGCTGAAAAGGAGAAAGTGAGGCAGGCCAATGCAGTCATCCTGCAGATGAAGAGAGAGCAGCAGGCCCTGTTCCTCCACCTCCTCCTGCTCAAGAGGAAGCTCAAGGAAAAGGAAGCGCATGCAGCAGAGGCATGGGTCTTGCTTACCTCGCTTTAACTCGCACGTTTGTTGCTTTTTTGTGTGTGTAGATTCTTTTTGAAACAAAAACAACTTTTACTCTTTTAGAAGAATCATCCAGACCCCCCAGTTGAGCCTCAACACCACCTGGAAATTGCGAGGTGAATTGATAAAATCAAACCGAAACTCCGGATGATCCTTGATTTATGACACTGATTTCATTTCTGCCTCCACAGCAGGAAGCGGGGCAGCGATTGTTTGGATAAACCAAATGAGTTGGACGCCTCTCCAGCTTGTACAGGTACACACGGAAACATCCACTCTATAAAAACTTTGTCACAATTTTTTTTACATCCAAGACCAGAATAGAATTGATTAAAAGAGAAACCAATTAAAGTAGCAATGCTTTCCTATTTTCTGCTTCATTAACAAAATCATGATTTTCTAATTATTGCATTAGATTAATTTTAATAGAAATGCGCTCACTGTTTACTTGAATTAATTACTGTGTTTTTTAATTTTCTTTGCAGGAAACGAGTCATCTGTACAAAATACACATTCTGAATACAAAGAGGAAGTTACTTTGCCATCGACCGTGGGTGTAAGGCGTCGCCACACAGAGAAAAAAGGCCAGAGGAGGTCTGAGCGTGTGCAGAAGCTGCAGAGTGAAGGTCACCCGAATGCAGACTTGGGTCTGTTAATAACGAGTCCAATAACTGGTGACAGAACATCAGAGCAGGGAGCAGAACCGGATCACGTAGGTCTAGCTGACACGGAGGAGTTCCAGCACTCTACTCCTGAGCACGCCCCACCCAGAAAGAACAACCAGCAGCGTCCCTCTAGGAAACAGACCCAGCAGCCGCCCCGGAGCGGGGCGGAAGCAACCGGGCGGAAGGCGGAGAGGGGTCGCAAACCGGAGCGAGCCCCCCTGAAGAAACCCTGGGAGAATCCCAAACCCAGAGCCCGCTCAAAAAGCCGGGACCGCTCGGCCACGAGGGCCAAGAGCGCAGCTCCGTCCCAGGGGAACAAGCTGAACACCTCACAGGGGTTCAACGACACTTTTGACTTTGACTGCGAGGAGGCGGTCCACATCACACCGTTCAAGGCGAAAGCGGAGGATGGCGAAGAGGCACCGCAGGAAGATGAGGCCCTCGCTTCTCCGCCCCCGCAGCACGGCGAGACGACGTCGTCCTCGTCTCCGTCTTCGGAATCGGAGGACAGCCTTTACGTCCCTCAGAAGAGCAAGCAGACCCAAGGCTCCCCCAGCAGGTCCAGGGGGATCACAACTCGAAGAGGCCGGGCATCTAAAGTCATCAGGCAAAAAGAGAACATCCAACCACAGCCAGAGAAGATCTCCAGTGAGTTGGGGCTTCACTTTAGTTTATTGTTTAAAAAACCGTGCTTATGTCATCTGTCTTTTTAGTCTTTAGAGATGAGCCCAGTCCGAAGTCTGAAAGCCGAAAGGAAGATGCTACTCATCAGCAGTCTGCTGACTCCAGCTTCTCTAACAGCCCTGACCAAGAGAGACTGGGCCAAGGCAGTCACCAGGGTGAGGATTTAGTTTTGCTGCGTGTCGAAACAAACCCGCTGATGGTTATAAACTCAAAATGGAAACGCTTCCTTCGGCTCCCTCAGCTCATCCCAGGGGGGGTCGTTGATGACGACGGCTTGCCCCCCGTCAGTCCTTTGGTTGAAGCTGAGATGATGAGAATAGACGGCGTCTTGTCTAATTTCGGAGAGTCCTCGGGCGAGGCTCCTCGAAAGTCCCAACAAACCCCCCAGAGAGTCAAGACATGCAAGAAAAGTGAGTGCCTTTGTTGTTTTTTTTGTGTGTGTTTTGCATCTAAAAGAGCCTGATCACATCACTCAGGTTTTGGGACACTAGCACTGATCACATGACCTCTTTCCTGTGTGTTTTATTTATTTATTTATTTTTTATATACACTCTGCGTCTTCATATCTTACTGGTGTATCCACACATGTCTGTTTTTCTTTTCTTGCTTCCCAACCACATTTCTGCAGGCGTGCATGGTGTAAGGACGGCTGGGCGGGGCTTGAGTCTGTGTGATGTGACCAATCTGTCCCCTGCAGCCTTTCGCAAGTTCTCCTGCAGCGGCTCACGCGCCGCCGACGGCCGGTGCTCCACCCCGGTCCCCGCACGCAAGCGGCGCTGCACCATGGCCGTCGACTATAAAGAGCCCACATTAAACGCGTAAGTAAATCCGCTCAGTTCCGCCGCATTCCCTTTTTTTTTTTTTTTTTGCACGGTGTGAACCGACTCCTCTGGTGTTGACAGGAAACTGCGGCGCGGAGACAAGTTCACCGATTTGCAGTTCCTCCGCTCGCCCATTTTTAAGCAGAAGTCCGGACGGAGGAGCTCCGTGAGGACTTCCGGGAATTCCGACAGCCAGCAGTCGTTGAAATACAATGAGGCGTTTGTTGGGTGTGGCTAAGAGAAGCTACTGAAACCTGCAGGACGTTGGTTTTAATGTGTTCACATTGTTTTTATGTATTCACTGAACTGTGATCAGCTTGTTTAATTTTTGCTTCTTTCTTAAAACTTTTCTTTCTTTTCTTCCTTTTGTTGTTGTTGCATATGTTTGTTTTATCCTGATGATTTTTCACCTTTTTTTGTTTGTATTTTTATTGTCATTTAATAAATTCTGATCAACATAATTTTATGATGTATGTGAACATATAAAACGCAATACATTTAGCGTCACTTCAGTTTTATTTAATCTATAAAATAAGCTAATACTATGTCATTAAAACCAATTGTACAAAGAGCATGAAATAATTTTTCCAGACTTTACAAAAATGTTTTTCTCCCCTAAAATTCAAAAAGTACAAACACCTTTTTTAGTCGTTACAAAACAGCAAAACTACATAGTATTGCACAATCTTCATCTCCAAAGTATAAAGTTATCAATCTCCATCTGCCGGACAAAAATAATAAATTAAGACTTTGTTTTTAGCAGATTTCTGTTAAATCGCAACATATAAATACACTCTAGAGTAGGGATCCGACCAGGCTTTCTGATCTACCAGGTGGAAATCGGCTCCTAACATGCCCGGTTTCAGGCTGTTTTTCACCTGGGAGGGACGAAAACCTGGCTGGATCACAGTCCTTGAGGACTGGACTTTGACGCCTCGGCTTTAGATCACTTAGTCTTTAGTCAACGGGGAATTTGTTGAGTCAAATAAAAAGATAACACCTATAAATTAAAAGTGCATTAAAGTAATCAAACTGACCTATGTGGCTAAACTGAGTCGGGGAGAAGATTTAGTTCTGAAACAAAATATGTTATATACACATTTAAAATATACATTGAGCATAATCAGGCGTGGCAGAGTCCAGTCCTCAAAGGTTGTGATCCAGCCAGGTTTTTGGTCCTCCCAGGTGGAAATTGGCCTTCACCAGGGCATGTTAGAAGCAGATTTCCACCTGGTAGATCAGAAAACCTGGCTGGAATGCTCCCGTTGAGGACAGGACTCTGACACCCTTAGTGTAAGTGCTTTTATAATAACTCAAACCTGTACAAATTTCCTTTTTTTGGCAGGACGAACTCATCACAGACAAACTGACCTCAGTTCAAAACCGCTCACAGAATCATGCTTTTCAAGTCTTTTGTCCCTCAGGAGCCTCCTGTGAAGCCCCAGCGAGGCCTTCCTCCTCTTCTCAGTGTGTATAACGGCTCCGTCCTGGAGCCGGCGCGCATCAAACACTCAAGAGTTCCCGGACAGATATGTTCGACGCGTCTCTGAATCAGTAGTCCTCTTCTTCTCACCCATGACAGCACTTGGACGTCTCTCTTACTTCTCAATCAAGCCCGCCTCTTTAATCTTGGTGTAGAAGAACTTCTCCAGTAGGTTGGCGCACTTGTAGTATTCACTCTCGGGGGGGTTGTATTCGCGGCAGTTGGTGAAGATGCGCTGCATGTCGGCCATGAACAACTTGCGCGTGGTGTAGTACCTGCTTTTCAACCGCTCGCTCATTGTTTTGAGGTCTGCGAGAGGTTAAAAAAAAAAAGAGAGAAAAAGACGCAAAGGTCAGATTGTGATTCGATTGTTTCTGAGACGTGTCCTGGGTGGTGGACATACCCATGGGGAAGCGGATGGACTGGTAGTACCCAGGGGCCTCGGTTTTCTTGACCGGCTCCATGAAAGGCCAGGCGTTCTGGTGGATCTGAAAGGCCGATATATTAAAAACGATCACGTCAACGCGGCAACTGCCTGCAGGCACCAGCCGAGAGGCCCGACACCGCATCCCCGAAACAAGCATCCTTTACCTTAACATGCTGGAGGATGGTCTTCAGTGTGCTGTACAGCTGATCTGGATCCTTCAGTTCCTTCCTAATGTGTCATCAATATCACAAAGTCTGACTTTTGTGTGATTTGGAATCCCTTTTTTTAATGTTATCTGCGGTTTTAGCGCAGTGACATCAACGAAAATACGTTTCTCGTGGAAATCGGGAATACATCAGTCAGATCACAGTATGAGCAAGAGGAACTCACCCTTTGCCGACAGGCTTCCAGCCAGTTTCACCTGTTGATGCAAGTGAAGGTTACTAACACATGGAACACAGCGACGCTGCAAAGCCGCGGTTTGTCGGCGAAACACATACGGATTCCGGGAATGCTCTCGATGGGAATCTGCCGAACGCCCTCCTTAAAGCACGAGAGCCCCGGGTAGACCTTCCGGATCTGAGCCTGCTTCCTCTCTATCAGCTTCTTGATGATCTGAGATTGGACAAAGAGCGAGTGAGCCCACACACAAAGGTAAAACGTGCAAAAAAACAAAGTCCCATACCTCCTTCTGCTTCTTGATGATGACGGAGAACTCTGTGTATGGAATGCTGGGGTTGAGCTCACAGCCCATGAGCGTGGCCCCCTCATAATCCTTGATGTAGCCCACATATTTGGCCTTGGGTACCTTGATATCTTTTGAAAAACCCTGGAATTGGAAGAGACTTCTGTATACTATGCTATACCTTTGAAGCTCAAACTCATGCTCACAAAGCTGCCGACCTGTTTCTTGAAGTAGCCGATGGCGTACTCGTCAGCATAGGTGAGAAAGTTGAGGATTTCGTGCTTTATGTGGTACTCCTTCAGGTGGTTCATCAAGTGCGTTCCGTAGCCCTGAAAAGACCACCAAGGGAGCAAGTTCAGAAGGGTCAAAGGGAGCGATAGAGGTTGAGGCCTGGAGCGCCCTACCTTGACCTGCTCGTTGGATGTCACAGCACAAAAGACGATCTCCGTGAAACCCTGCGAAGGGAACATCCGAAAGCAGATCCCCCCGATCACGCGGCCGTCTTTGATCAGCGACAGCGTCTTGTGCTTCCTGGGGACGGAGAGGGGACCGTGGGGAGAGGTGAGTCCTGGGCAATCCGATCAAATTTAGAGAGAGAAAAAAAAAAGAGAGAGGCGAGGTACTCACGGGTCGAACACCAGTCTTGTGATGTACTCCTTGGGCATGCGGGGCAGCTGGTGAGAGAAGACGTTCTGGAGGCCGACGAGCCACATCAAGATCCTCTTATTGGGCTTCTGGTTGAGGGAGTTACCGATGACGTGGAACTCGATCACGCCCCTGCGCTCCTCCAGACGGGCGGCTTCGTCGCGTGCTGAGTGAGCCGACAGCAGGCTGGTCTGCTGAGGAACGCAGAAGCGTCATGTGATTCCACCGGCCATAAAGAAAAAAAGTAGCAAAGCAAAACAAATCGCATAATGTTTCAATTACTTCCGGAATGGCAGCAGGGTCCGCGATGGTTGACATGACTTCGTTGATGAGGTCCATGGGGATGTCGCCCAACACCCTGGGTCTCTTGTTCTCCTCGTGGTGAAGGGGCTCCGAGGGTTTGCGCTTTTCTCCGGCTGCGTCACAAACACCCAAATCTCTTTGGCCTCCATCACAACCCGCTGAGCTGAATCTCAGAGACGCGGGACTTGCACGAGTAGATCGCCGCCCTCGCGTCTAATACCTGGGCTTGGCTCCAGCACGGAAGCTGCTTTCCTGGCAGGACTGACGCTCCCACACGTGGAGGGGTCCACGGACACCGGGCTGGGGCTGTAGTATAGGGGCCTGGCCACTGGGGGCGCACTGATGACTAGACAGCAACAGAGATTTGTGATAACCATCACGGCTTTGTTCCCATTTTACCACTCAGGGTCACGGTGCTTTTGTGTTACCTGTGTGGACCGGAATCTGCCCCCCCGACACTCCAGCCAGGAAGTCTTGGCTCCAGATGGGGGAACTATGGCTGTACACTTCCTCCTCCAGCATGGATAAAAACCTGAGGTGAGCGGAGAGCAGCTTTAAAACTAAACCCTCAGCACCATGGCTGCCATGTGACCCCCCCCCCTCCTTTGCTTTCCTTACTTGGGAAAGTGTGTCAGGATGAGCGTGCGCTTCTCAGGCGGCAGCTTGTCCTTCTCCTGTCGGGCCTGCTCGAGCAGTTGCTTCCTCATGATGGTGAAGACGGAGCGGAGCAGGGTCCGCCCGAAGATCTGCGTGGTCTGGTAGCGCGGGAGGCTGTCGCAAAACTGCGGCACGTTGCAGTAGCACAGCCACCTGCACGCACAGGGGACAGTCCGGCTGAAGTGAAGAGCCCGCGAGGAGGGCGGGGCCGAGGCTGCCGGAGGGAGGGGGGCTGCTACCTGGTGTAGTTGGCTTTGTATCCGGCCGCGTCATCGCTGGGGACCCTCTGCCGCCTCTGGGAGGGCGTCTCCAGCTGCCAGTAGTTGATCTGGTTGAGAAACATCTTGGAGAGCTCCGTGATGGTCTGACGTTCTTTGGAGGGCAGGTGGCTGAATTTGTACTGGACAAAGTTGTTCACCCCCTGTTTTGGGAGACAGACCCGGTCAAGACGGGAGCAGGTGGGGGGGGTTTGACCTCAAACCGGGGTCGTCAGGATCTTCTGATCTCTCGTACACAGGGACAGGGTGTTTTAAATAAGGGATACAGATGTTGCACATCTATCAACAGAGGGGGAAGAAGGCTCTTTCTTTGCAAGAAATTCATAACTTTCAAATCATACAAACAATCCCTGGACCTCCTTTGGTACATCCCTGTGTACAGATCAGGCCAGCAGGGCCTTAAGATGTCGAGGGCCCGCAATGAGGAAGATGGATCTAACGTCAAGAGTTTGTCTTGTTTTCAAATGTGATGCAGCTTCAAATCATTTTGAAATGAAGGAAGTGCACTGCGGGCAACAACACGGGCAGGAGACGCCTGGAGTGTTGCGTAAAAGCGAGCGACTTCCTGTTCAGTTCGGGGCTGGCGCAAACTGGACAAACTCAAGTCATCTTTAGGAGCTCCAAGGTTGGATCCCAAGGTTACATGCATTCAAAGGGTTGATGTAGACGTTCAGAACTGCACAAAATTTGCGTGTCGACCACCACATGCACCCCATCACCTGCTCAATGCTTGGTCGTTCAAACGGGGGACTCTCCTGTGCTTCCAGCATGGGCTTACCCATCTGTAGGATGGACTTTCTCAACAGCTGTAACGGGAAAAAAAGGTGATAATAAGAGGAAACGATCCGATTAAGTCGTGATGTACGTAGTGCGCTACCTGAGCATCAAACTTACTTTGAAGAGCGAAAAGTAGACCTGCTTGGTGTCCGCATCCTCCTCCTTGTGCACACACGTGTAGAGGTACTCCACGTCCAGGACGATACCCAGAAGCCTGTTCATTTCGTCCTCTGAGACGTTTTCTAGATGGGTCACATGATCACCTGCAGAAGGCCAGTGGTGTTAAAGAAAAAAACAAAACCAAAACAACCAAACAGACTTGATGGGTTGTGCTTTCTTTTTCCGCCGCTGGTACGGACCCAGGGTGTGAGAGCAGCTCCGGCATGGCTCCTGCAGGTTGACTGCACCGGACTGCTGGTCGGTCCGTGGGGGGGTCGGAGGAGGGTTTTGGCTTTTCCACCCATTACACTTACAAGCTCCCTCCGCCTGAGAAGTGGACACAAAGTGGACACAAACATCAGCTGGCCCTACTTCACTCGTTTTTCTTTTAATACCTAACCAGATCTAACATCTTTTAATCGCCGGGGCAGTCTTTCCCTCTTAAATGGGTCGTTTATTTTTATTTTGGGCACATGTCAGCGGCTGACTTGTGTCATCGAGGCCTGTCAGCGTCAGCTGGAGCCGCACGGCGCATGCGCGCTCAAACAACAACAAACTCCGCCCCCCTCCCCGAGCAGCTGTCACCCTGTCAAAACAAAGACGCCGTCCCCCTCCGTGCGGGGCACCCGCCGCGCGTAACCACCAACATCCTCTCCGCGCACCGCCGGGCGTCCTCAGACGGCTCCGGTCGGGTGACGTGCGCCTCTGGGAAGGCGCAAAACATTGCGCACGCACGCACGCACGCACGCACGCACACACACAGGGCGCCGGAGCGCTTGTGCGCGCAGTCAGCTACTCCCAGCTTCTCAGCGCCAAGCCAATGTTTACGTTGACCAAGCCACCCCCCCCCGCACCCCCCACCCCCACCCCCCCCCCACCAGCTCAACCGGGACAGAAACGCTGTAATTCAGCAAAGTGTTTGCGGCAGGGAGGTTACGAGTGCGCGGCCTGGAGAGATCGTGACGTTTACCCCCAATGGTTGGCTCGTTTCGCCTTTCTAAAATAAATATTCGTACGGGCGAAATGGAGGGGGGCGGAGGGGGGGCGAAGCGCTGCAATGGCTTCCTTTGCTTCGCTTGCATTTTGCAAACTATTGCAACCAAGCCCCGGAGAGTGTCTTTATTTCGAACAAGTCGCTCCAACTGTCGCGTTTGGTCAAGCGAGTGTGCGCAAACGCGCGGTACCTTGCAGGAGGAATACACGGCGAGTTTCTCCAGCTTCTTCGGCCGAGGTGAGGAGCGGAGTTGCGCCTTCTTCACGGCGATACGCGCGGATCCTCCAGCGGTGCCGGAGCCCTCCGTCCCCCCGGCACCGGGACCAGCCGGAACCGATCCCGCGGCCCCGATGGCCGGCGAGCCCTGCTGTATCCCAGCGCCGTCGGCCATGACTTCCGCGGCACACCACCACCACCCCCCCCCCCACCTCCACCGCCGCTGCCGCCGCCGGAACGGGATCCCGGGCCGGGATATATGTCGCTTCGCCGTCCGCTCTATTCCACAAGCGGAGGATCAGACATGGCGCTCATCCTTATTTTCTATTCCTGCCTGCAGGCCCCTTTTCCTCCGCTAGGGGACCGAGGCAGGAGAGGCCGATTCCTCCACAAACCACACAGGAGAGGTCGCGAAATACCACCAAAAACTCAAGGTCAACCATTTCGTAGCACAAGGTCATCTCTAGTCCACATGTGAAACGAAACCGGGTTGTGTACACAAACAAATCATCGGTCCGTGGCTGCCACAGAACACACGCGCACACACCCCCGCTGTCTCGTTACAATAATAAATGGTCCAATTTATTTCAGTATTTATTTGGTCATTACATGACAGCACTGTAAAATGCTCCGACCCGGGACAAAAAAAAAAAAAAAAAAATCAGGTGGTCAAGGCAACGAGACACAATTTGACACCCTTAAAAACCTGTTAATCTGTTCCTTCCTGTCAATCTAAAGGGGTTTTTAAACGGCATCTGCCTGCCAGTTTCTGGAAGTTTTAGGTCTACGTACAGTGAGCAGCGCCTGATGCTACTTATTTAAAAAAAAAAAAAAAAAAGACTAAACAATTAGTGATATGGAAGAAGAGAAATGATTAAAAAAAAAAAAAAAAAAAAACAGGAAGCTTAACTTTTTGATATCCTTTTGAGAAACATACGAGACAGACCACTAAATAAATGCAACTTCATCTTTTTTTTTGTTGTTGTTAATTAACAATACATACATTTATAAAGAACACCAATGTTTATACTTTAACCATTTGTGTGTGTGGGGGAAAAAAAAAAAGGAACAGCACAATCAAACCTCAGAACCCACAGTGTAGCCGTCTTTTTTCTTTTCCTGCTAACTGTACAATTCTTCTTTTTTTCAATTATCGAGGCGTTCTAGCAAGCATTAGTCTGGTCACTAGTAAATCAAAAAAAAAGTAGAATACACTGCAACACCCTATTTACAGTATATTATTTATATATTTATATTATATATTTATATATTTATATCACACTGGCTGCAATCATGACAGGATATATTCATGAGCATCATTAGTGCAAGGCATGAGTAAGACAAATGTGTAAAAAGACTGAGCAGGTGTGTGTGTGTGTGTGTGCGCGTGTGTGTGGGGTGTGCATTGGGTTAGGAGATGTAACAGACTGCGTGTCCGTGTGTTTATGTACAATGCTTAGGTTTGAGGGTTCTGTTAAAAGGTGGACGTGTGTGTGTGTGTGTGTGTACATGTGCAAATGTGTGTCCAGACACACACACTCACTCACTCGCAGGCGCGCGCGTGTGTGTGTGTGTCCACGGATTAAATATATCACCAGCCGGCCGGTCGGGGGCCCTGTTTGTACGCGGCGGCGGCTGAAGCGCTTCCTAATGAAGAGAAGATGACAGAAATCACGGTGAGAGCAGAGATCCTGTCTGACCACCGACTAAACCATCGTAAGGCAGAAAACAACGAGCCCAGAGCTACCACAGATGGATGTCCCACCTAACCTAAAGGGAGGGAGGGGGGGGGCTAAATAATGACGATGAAAAGCAGAACGAAGCGTGTTAGGGGAGAGGGTGCGCCGGTTGGTGTTCAGATTGGGCGCTAAAGACGCGGCTAGCAGGGGTCTTAAATCACAACAGTCTCGGTCTTCCTCTCTACTCTTCGTTTGGTTCTGACTGGCGAGGAGCAGCGAGTCCGCTGGTCAAACGTTTGGGGAAACGATGCCTCTAATACCTCCTAGAATCAACAGAACGACGGACAGGATGAATAGAAAGAAGGATGAAGACCAAGGTAGCAGCCAAATTGGGATGGAAGATTATCACCGACTTCATTATTATAAAAAACGGAGGGGGGGGCACAGGGGTTCTTCTAATGAGAGAGGGGGGGTTGTGTGGCATTTGGGGGATGGACCGCATTGGTGTGATGCCTTCTTGTGTTGTAGGTGGTTGTGGGAGGAGGAGTGGGGGGGTGAGGGGGGTGTCTCCTCCTTAGTTACTGCAGCAGGGAGCCTTGGCGGGCTGGGCGGCTTCCGTCAGGTCCACTCCGCGGCTCCGCCCACTGCTGCCCCCCGCCGCCTGAGGCTCGCTCTTCGGCAATCTCTTCGCTGAAACGGGATCGAGCAGAAACATTTTTTTTTTAGACATTTAGATCACTCCCCCCGTCTGCCCGCGCTACCCGCGTTCCCCCACCGATGGCCATGAAGATCTCGTTGACGTTCATCGAGGTCTTTGCTGACGTCTCCATGAACAGTAAGCTGTTGTCGTCCGCGTACGACTGGGCGTCCTGCGGGCGCACAGTCACAACCGGGGGTTACGTATTCCCGCCGCGGGGGGGGCTTCCGTCTCCTTGGCGACCGTCTCCTTGAACTCACCTGGAAGTCCACGGCTCTCTTGCTGGCCAGGTCGGCCTTGTTGCCCGACAGAGCGATGACTATGTTGGGACTGGCTTGTCTCTGCAGCTCCTTCACCCAGTTCTTGGCGCGCGCGAACGACTCCTGCAGACGGGAGACGGCGAGATCCGCGCTGAGAAGCCGGAGAGCGCGTGAGTGCGAGTGTGGCGGCGCGTGGCGGTACCTCGTTGGTGATGTCGTAGACCACGATGGCGGCCTGCGCTCCTCTGTAATACATAGGGGCCAGACTGTGGTAGCGCTCCTGACCCGCGGTGTCCCAGATCTCAAACTTCACTGTTGTGTCGTCTAGACACACCGTCTGGGTGAGAAAGGCAGCTGGGGGAGGGGTGACAAAAGGGTGAGGGCTGAGTCACGGTGAGATTATCGATATTGAAACAACTCAAGGCTTCTACAGTCTCCGTGATGCTGAGTGAATTCAAATGAAATGAATTATAAATGCTTCCCTGTGTGTGTGGAGGGGGCACACAGCTCAGAGGAGCATCACTGCATTTCATAAAGGGGCACTAAAGAAGAGATAGTGTGAACAACGTTCAAATCAAAGCACATTTTCTCAGGTTCTAACCCAGCGTGGTACCTGGAGACTTTAGTTTACAAATGAATGAGGCGCTTAAGAGTGCAGGAAAAGTGAAAATGTGACATTTAGGGTGTGTACAAGAATCACAATGCCTCTCCAGACATACAGGGGGCAGCACATCAAGTACAAAAGGATATTACACAATGAATGGATTAGGGGGGCTTCGGAAACAGCTCAGTGGGAGAGGTGTTAATTAGTTGGGGCTGCGTAATCATGTCTAGCGGCTAAGTTTGGGATTTATGGAACTAATTAACCCATTTCATTTGTCGACAGACTGACGTGTGCACGCACAAACACACACACACACACACACACACAAACACACACACACACACACACACTCAGCTGAGGTTTCCAGGAAACACACTCATATGGACATTTCCCCCAAAGTGACCTGTGTGATCTTCAGCCAGCTGGCAGCTCATGAATCAGGCTGGTCCTTCGGCGTGACCCTCACCTCCTATTGTGCTCTCCTGGAATTCGTGGAACTGACCCTTGACGAAGCGGAGCACTAAGCTGGACTTCCCAACGGCCGACTCCCCCAGCAGCACCAGTTTAAACTGACAGATCTTGTTCCCGGCGTTGGGTCCGTTGGGTCTCGTGGCGCCTCCCCGACTGGCCATGGCCTGCTGAGATCTGCTGGTGTCCTGTGGGCTAAACGCTCTGTGACAGGACCTCTCCTGCAAGAGAGCAAGCAGGAGAACACACACACACACACACACACGCCACAGTTACTGGCTGACAACAACATGCATGTGCTAATGAATACTATAGCTGATGCCAAATAAATGCTTCTTTGCGTCTGCTTCAACACACACACACACACACACACACACACACACACACACACACACACACACACACACACACACTTAAACCATGTAAGAGCTTTTGTTCTTTTCTGCCGAACCGAACATGTGATTTTTGGCATTTATATAATGCCGAGAAGTAGAAGAAAAGTGTGCATACCTAAAGACTAATGTGAGCAGACAAGAGCACAGAACAGAAGAATTTGCAAATATGACAACTATTTGACAGGAAAAGATGCCTTGTGTCACCATGAGGCAACAGAAATCACAAACCCTTGAAAACCAACACACATACATGTCATAACTTCAACTACAGAGACTATTAAAAGCCTCAAAGGTCCCTACGGAGAGAAAGAAATAACAAATCCAAAGTTGAGGTCACGGTCTGTTAAAACACAGTGAGTACGTTGAAAAGATCTCACTTCCCCTTTAAAATGTTATTATTGGTCTCGATGAGGGTTTATCACCCCCACCCCGATCTTTTGAGTTTTGCATAATTTCAAATAACCATCCAACGACCTCTGAAACAAAGACAAAAGTTTTGTATAGGTACACCAAAGTGACTAAAGCAGCGTGGTAATTATGGAATTACAATACACACATAGTTTTATGTTTATATATGCAAACCATGTAAAGCCTCTACAGGCCCCTCTCACACACACACTCTCTCTCTCTCACCCACACACACAAAGCTCAGGACTTTCCAGCCACCTACTATTCAAACACATTGCAAATGCAGCAATGTCTCTACGCATGCATGCCCTGCGTTCATGCATTTCTCTGTAACTTGTTTAGGGCTGAACAGCTGACTGATTTTGTGCAAAACAGTCAGTTGCTGTTGGGAAATCCTCCTCTGCAAAACTGAGGGACTTTATCTGCGAGCGCACACAAACACACACACACACACACACACACACACACACCTGGAGACGCACGCCCATCGGCAAAAGTGCAGAAAACCATTTTCATATTTGATTTGGGGAGCGATTATGTATGAAGCCTTTCAAATACGCTTTCAATCAAATTATGGATGTAAACTGAGGCAGATGTTTACTACTTATTTCAGCCATGTGATCAGCGGCTGTTGCTCAATAAGCAGCAATCTGAAATATGATCTTCAAAAACACAAATGGAGGTCTACCTTGCAAACAAACACGATATGAACTTGTCAACCTTTTTATCACGACGTGCACTAAAGCCATAAAACGACTCAGGTGGCGTTAATATTGTTGAGTCTTGTTGTTGCCCAAAGGGGAAACAAGAGCTGATTACCTGCCATATTCTTCTCAGTTTCAGGTATCACTTATAGCTGGGGGGGGGGTTGAAGAAGGATATGAAACATTATACCTATTTTTAAACGAGATGAAATGATCCGAGGACCAAATGATCTACAAAAAGAGACCTGCGAGAGCTCGTCAACAGAAGCTGAGCTACTTGGCTGCGGCTGGAAGCGCTCGTCCGGGGCTTGTCGGCTGTAAACACGACGATCACGTTTGTCCTTAAGTAACTGTTTTGATTTGAGACAGACGCCATTTTCCACCTTGTTATGATTGTCCAGTTAGCTTCATGAGTTAGCCAGCCGAACTGAAGCCAAACCCACTGGAGTCCAAACAAACAAAACGCCTCCCCCCAGCACACTTCCACAGGGATAAAACGACGAGGCGTCACCCGGAGAGCTCACACTTTGCGCTGGTGTCAGCCGCAAACACGTCGGGTCTGGTGGTTTAATGCCGTTTCAGAACGAGCAGCTCGAACCTTGACACACTCACTGCTGCTAACAGGCTAGGACCAAGCCCACCCACTTACCCGGGAGACACTAAACCTTTTATCGCAGCGGGGGTAGACATCAGCAACCGGGCCGAGCGCAGGGAGGGGTGGGGGGTGCAAAGGCCTTGTGTTTTCGCCCCCCAGGGGGGAAACATCACCCCCGTTAGCAGGCGTGTGCTAGCGGCGCGGAGCTAACGTCATTAGCCTTAGCATTAGCCTGTCAGACAGCTGGACGAGCCCGTCTCGGCCGGGGGGGTTTTGGGGGGGGGCCTTACCCGAGAGGGGGGGCTGGAGCGCGGGCTTCAAAACGCCGGCGACGGCGGCGGCGGTGGTGTTTCCAGGAGCGGGGACGCTGCGGCTCAGGCGGCGTCCGGGAAGAGAGAAGAGAGCGAAGAAGCCCGTCACGTCCCCTCCTTCCTTTCTTCTCGCTACTTCCTCTTTAGAACCAAAACACAAACAGGCTCTTCCGCCCCGCTGCCACGTCACACCTCACGTCTCCCACCGCCGGGAAATAAACCCCCCAGCGGCCCGGGGATAGATCCAGGGACGGAGCGCAGGCGACTATTCCATTAAAAAAAAAAAAAAAAAAACCCAAACAAAACAAACAAATAATTTATAATAATAAATTTAAAAAATATATTAAATCGAATGAAATGATAATTCAATTCAATCTAATTCTATTTCCTTCTAAAAATGGTCGCGCTATTAGTTATTAGGGTGGCTTTAAAAAAAAAAAGCATAAAAGCACTAGATATGTTACAAACCAGGTAGTTTGCGATAATACAATAATGAGCATTGCAGTATCAACTATGAACAACAGCAAATAATAATAATAACAGTAATAATAATAAAAATAATACATCGAATAAAATAATTCAATCCAATCAACTTCTCAAAATGGTCGCGCTATTAGTTTTTTAGGTGGCTTTTTAAAAATGCATAAAATCACTAGATACGTTACAAACCGGGTAGTTTGCAATAATACAACAATGAGCATTGCAGTGTTTGACGTAAAACAACGAAACAAAAAAACACTAATTTTGAAGACTATTGTCAACTAACAACGTTATTTTTTTCCCTTTCACTTAGGTACGCGGCAAGACATTCTTCCTGATGTGTGAAAATCCATGTAAGGACAATTAGAGTGTGAATTTTCTTGTTTTTGTTACATATTTTGGGGGTTCTTTTTCGTGCTGCAGTACAGCGTACTAACCGCGCGGTGGCGGTGCAGACAAGCGTGTCTGTCGGCCCCTGCGCAGAAGAAGAACGCGTCCGTCTCTTCCCATGGTGGTGTCAACACGATGTTTTCATCTGCAGCTTAAACCGCCCCAAACCAGAGCCGCCGCTCCCATCTGCACCCGGGAGGACCCCCCAGAGGAGCGGACGAGGCCCAGTGATGGAGGAGGAGGCAGCGGACACCCCGGAAGAGCAGCTGCTGAAGCAGCACCGAAAGGAGAAGAAAGAGATGCAAGGTTCCCAACAGAGCTTAACGTGGCACAGATTCGGTTGTGTTCTGGAAATCAGCACAATCTAGTCCCTATGCAGCCAACTAGATAAAAAAGGCCAGGTCCACGGTACTAAACCGAGAGCTAGAAAAGTAGTAATGGTGTTATTATTAGGTCCTAGCCTGGCTAGGTGTTAGCCTGACTGGTAGCACAGATTTGATCTTTTAAATTGGTTTTCCATCCCCCCCTTAGCAACAACACGCGTCATTGTGTGTGCGATTGAGCCAAGGATGCTTTTTACATCATTAAAAAGAATAGTTACAGACTGGTTCTGGTCCAATTAAAGGGTTATTAATGAGTACGTGTTCAGTTCACATGGTAACAGTGTTATTATCTCTCTAGTTGTACGGATATTATCTGCTATTATCTGTGTTCTACACTTTCTTCATGTTTGACTGGCCCCGCGTCCTTTGCAGAACTGGTGTTCAGTTTGTTCTTGTGTTTCATTCCCAGCCGAAATTCAGCGAATGAAAAACGCCGTCCCCAAAAATGACAAGAAGAAGAGGAGACAGATGACCGAGGAGATCACCAGACTGGAAGCCGACCTCAACCACAAACACGAGGAGGAGCTCAGGAAACTGGCGTCCGACGCGAAGGTAGACGGCATGTTCGGCGACCCGCCGGCGGCTGCGCGGCGCCGCAGACGTTCCCGACGGCGTCTTTTCTGAGTGTCATTTTGCTCTTTTGGCTCCTTGGAGGTGGAAGAGGTGCTAAACGGCGTGGAGAACATGAAGACGGGAGACGGAGAACAGGAGGAAGTCAAACAGCCGCGAGTGACCAAGGCTCAGAAACGAAGGGTGAAAGGAACCTTCCCTCTCAGACTTCGCCACCTGTCGCCACGGCAACCAGGAAGAAGCTCATTTCAGACTAATAATCTCATTATAATTCATGACCATCTCTCCTCCACTTGAATAATCCCGAGGGAGATGATTCATGAATCATTAATGGCTCTTTACACCAATGGGCGGGTTGTGCTTGTATTTGAAGTCATTACCGAGTCTCAAACCTCCTGCGCTCACTCGGGTCCCTCCAGGACAAGAAGGCTGCCCAGGAGAAAGAGCGGGAGAGCAGGATCGCCGACGCCGAGGTGGAAAACCTGCAGGGCGCCAGGCACCAGGAGGGTCTGATGTTAGCCCAGAAGCTGGCCCAGAGGCAGCTCCAGATCAGGGAGATCTCGTCCGACGGCCACTGCCTGTATCGCGCCGTTGAGGATCAGCTGGCCCAGAGGTCAAAGGTGAACGCCTGATGGGACACGGGAACGCCTGATCACCAGTGGCCCGGCAGACGCTCGGGGTTGAGCGTTTTCTTGGGCGTGAACCTTCTGTTTTGTTTGTGTTTTTTTTGTTGTTTTTCTCCGCAGCCAGACTCGATGAGCGTGAAAGAGCTGCGCTCCCGCACGGCCGAGCACATGAGGAACCACGCCGACGACTTCCTCCCCTTCCTGACCAACCCCGACACGGGCGACATGTACACCACAGGTACCCCGCATGCACATCATAAACAGACCCCGCCCCCCCACGCACGTCATAAACAGACCCCGCCCCCCACGCACGTCATAAACAGACCCCGCCCCCACCACGCACGTCATAAACAGACCCCTCCCCCCAACACACGTCATAAACAGGCCCCGCCCCCCCCCCTGCACGTCCAGTTTTGATTGGTCTGCTTCCCCCCGTCGTCTACCAGATGAGTTCGAGAAGTACTGCAGCGACGTGGAGCACACGGCAGCCTGGGGAGGGCAGCTGGAGGTGAGTGGGCGGGGCCCCGTTTTCTTCCGCCTCTCCGCTGGTTTCCTCGGTAACCCCCCTTTGTGTCCCACGGTTCTTTTTCCGGCAGCTGCGAGCGTTGACGCGGGTCCTGCAGCTGCCCATCGAGGTCGTCCAGGCCAGCTCGGCCACCATCAAGATCGGGGAGGAGTTCGCCAGCGAGGCCGTCACCCTCGTGTGAGTCATCGCCCCCCGCGGTCCTGATTTTTGCGGCTGTTTACGTGACCGTACGCCTGACCCCCCCCCCCTTGTCTCGCCCACAGATATATGCGCCACGCCTACGGGCTCGGGGAGCATTACAACTCTGTGGAGCGGCTGAAGGACCCGGCGAACGCCGACGGCAGCTGAAGGGACGCCTTGTCGCGGCGAGACACCGGGGCGGTCCCCCTCCCGCCGGGCCGAGACGACGTCGCGCGCCCAGCGTTCACGCAGAGATGTCGGTGGGGGGGGGGCGCTGGACTCAAAAGTCATCGCCCGCGAGAGCTTAAGGAGGGGATGGCGGCGGTTTTTAGTGATTTCTCAGGTCAGTGTCTCGTGGGAGCGCTCAGCCGCGTCAGCACGCAGACCGTTGGGTTTTCACAGCGTCGCTTCAGCGAGCCGAGACGTCGAACCTGTGAATCATCAGCGTTGTATAAACTTAAAGTTATGTCATTGCAAATAAAGTCACCTTGACTGACCTTGAGTAAATGTGCAGCACTACTCAGTCACATGTGGAGCAGACCCCCCACAACCCCCCCCCCGGGGTTGAGCTCCTTTGCTGTTGCCTCTCTTGAAATATTAAACAAGGTGTGCGTGTCGACATGTTTACTGCTCAGTAAATGGTGTTTTCGCTGGGTTGCAGATGTTCCAGTGGCTCAGGCGGCACAATGTCCTTTAAAACAGGACGCGATGAAACAGAACTTAACCAGTGTTACCTTTGGGTCTGCTGCGACCAGTCGGGCGGTGTAAGAGACCTGATCCCAGCTCACCCCGCTGTTCACTCTGGCCTCTTCCCTGCCTCCTGGTTCAAGTGTACTTGGTACCAGTCTGAAAGTGGGAAAATGTTTTCTTAAAATATGACATAGAGTTTGACAGACTGTACACATTCATGGGAAAAGTTCACTTAAGAATATGACAAACCAGTGTTAAGTTTAGTAAATAAAACAATAAATGTACATACTCTTAAGTAGAGTAAATCCATATACACACAATTATAAGTGATTATACTATATAAGGATAAACAGTATTAATTATTAAGAATTAATAAAACTGAACTGAGTAACCTTGGAGCACTATTTCTTTAATAACGCAAAAAAGCAAGCTTTACATTTCACAATTATATTACCACATAATAATGTCTTCTTTAATAAATAATAATATGCTTTTAACTATGTAGCGTATTCTAACCTTTTTTTTGAAAAAACTAATTGTGTTTTCAAATGTGACGTTCAGCGCATTTCTAATCTCCAAAAAGCAGCAACATCTCAATGTGACCACTAGATGGCGCTAACTAACCACGAGAAACGGCCCGTGTGTGTTCAACGGGTATTAAAGTTCACGCTGCACATCATCACCAGTAAAGGAATCTCTACAACACACTCATGTGGAAATGTATAAAGACGGCTCTGCCACGTCATTGATATGATATGACCTTTTGATCCCCGGGGTCAAGGAGGTTTTGCTTTCCCGTCTTCATTTCTTTTAAATTCATGACGACTAAACATCAAAAAACTCAACACACAAACCAAAAACAAACGATATTTGGGAGACAGTTTGATTAAAACGTTCTGTTGAAGCGCGGAAATACAGTAAGGGTGACACATTCCTGGCAAAGCTCTTCCAACGACAGGCACCAAGAAGCCTCTAGACGGAACCGTTTGCCTGCTGTCAGCGTAAATCAGGTGGGCTCATCGTGGGCTCGAGCTCCACGGTCGATCTGTCTCATCATCTCATCTGTTCCAACCTGCCAGACAACCGAGAGCGAGGGAGCGAGAGAGAGAGGGAGAGAGAGAAGTTCATTTCCAGCAAATTAATTTCCCATCCACGCCTCCAGAGCTTGCTGGTACGCTCACTGGCTGCTGCGGCCACCGCTGCGTACGTCTACAGAGTCAGGGCCTCATGCATAAAGCATCAGGTTTAATTGCAAACCCAGAAACTAATGACTTTGGACTGGTTAACAGCAGGGGAGCCATACATCTCGAGCAAACTGAATGAAAAATCAGCTCGGAGGAGGGAAAAAAAGGAGCCTTGCTCCTAATTGATGAATAATTGAAGCGGCGAGCTACAGGGCATAATTGTGACATTTTGTTTCAATCAATTTCCAAGTGGTGTGGGCGAAAGTGCACTTAAAGGGAAAAAAAGAAAGGCGGCGGCGGAGAAAAGAAGCGACGGAGAGAGTGGCTGCTGATGAAAACGGACATTGTGTCTTCAGTCACTGCGTTGACATTTACTGCAGCTAAAGACCAGCTTCATTCAGACACAAAATGACTTTCACCCCCCCCCCCCTCTCCTCCCCTCCCCGCTTTTTTCTGAGGTTTTCTGTCAATCTGACACAGAGAGGCCATTTTATCTATTCCCACCCGATGGATCTGCGCGCCTCTGACATGATGTCTCTTTTTTCTGTCACGCCCGTTTGCGGGAAAGTTTCGCGAGGAGGGGGGGGGTGTTTCGATAAAGCCTCAGCCTCCAGCCTATAGACCGACTGGGACGAACTGGGGCGAATCTGCCAGTTGTAGACGCGAACGCTCCACCGTTGACGCTATTTTTAAAAAAGATTTTTAATCATTTGAATGATGGAAACCCGGGCTTGCGCTTCTGCTCGGGTTACTCGGGTCAGGCCGGGTTACTCAGCGAACCCTTTAAAAGCCTTGCTTCCATCATCACGCCAGTCCCACCAATCCACGCCAGCCTGCGCAAACTGGGTAGAGCCGGATGTCATTGCGCCACCTGCAGGATCGGAGTGTTTAAAAGGACGCCAACCAGCCAAACAGCGCTACTACATGAACATCAAACATCCCATCATATCCTCATTATATATATATTTTAGTATTTTAGTCTAAATCCACACTTCTGGCCCAGTTCAGCCTTCATTATATGTCAATCCACTAACCCCCCCCTTGTTTGAGCACAACCTGCTGATATGACCTCCGTAATTAATTGAACACGGCTGATAAATAGGTCGGGACATTCTGCAGGCGCCACGTTGGCGGATGAAAGGCCGCCGTCACGTGTCTCATCTGTAGACGCCAGATGTTGAGCTCCCCCCCGGGGCTATGGAGCGCCGCTGCCACCGGTCCGGCAGCCTCGGGGACTTGTCCGAGAGTCTGTCTGGTGCCTGGTATCAGAACACCCCCCCCCCAATGCACCTCCTGACGCAAAACAACTGACGTCACGCCGCCTGAATGCGTCCCCCCCTCTTCCACGACCCCCCCTCCCCCTTGCGCGTTGATGCGCCGAGCGTGGCTTGATTGACACGTATGGAGATGAGGAGGTTGCGTCCTCAAAGGAGGAAACATACGGACGGGAGCGGCGCGCCGACGGGAGGCCTCCGCGAAAGGCGCTTGTAAATTCCTGACATGCCCAGCGTATGTTAATGAGCCATTCTTCCCACTCTGATATAATTACTATGAAGGGATATTGCCTTTGGTGGGAATATATGTCTCGCGCGGCACGTACCTGATGGGGGGGATGAGGAGGGGAGCGTGATGAAGTAACGGGTGCATAAATTCTCATTTACAATGCTTGTGGGGGGGGGGTAAAGCGAGCCATGCTGGCAAATCCACTCAGGATGATGTATTACTGGGGGGAGAAGAGTCCTTTATGTCCCTGCTTTTGGTGAAGTCCAGCCTGTCCTGTCTCATTTGTTAGGAAGTATTTAGTCTGTCTTGTCGCTCAGGCCACTAAACAGAGAGGAAAAAAGGGGAAAAAAAAAAAAAAGGATGGGCGCCACCTCCCGCCGCGGGGATGCGGTGGAAACGCTTCCAGAGTGGAAGGCCCGCGCTCCTTTTGCAGGTTTTTAACACCCCCTTGCTCTAAAAGTCTCACCCCGGTGCATCGAAATGGGAACCAGCTGGAGTGCAACTGGTTCTCCGCTACACTTCGTAGCGCGGTTAGCCAGTTTCAGATCCATCAAAGCCTTGATTGCCCCCCCCCCCACTCCACCCCCTAACCCCCCCCACCGCCCCAGAAGGGTGATTTAACTCCAGCTCACCCTGATGCCTCCTCTTCTGTCCTCGGAGCAGATCAAGGTTCTATTAAAATGAGTGGCATTGATTGCTGAATTAGGGGCCTTGTGAGAGGAGAGAACGAGGGTGGTGTTGGGTTGGGGGGGTGATGGGGGGGGGGGGGGGTATTCAATAGTGAGTGTTGGGCCGGTGTCATAGCCAGGAGTGCGCACCACTCCAATCAGTGGAATCTATTGTTGCGCATCGCTGCCCATGACGGATCTCGGTATTGAGCTGCTGGCGGAGCACCAAGGTATTGTCTGCTCGATGGCTGCGCGATCAATGGCGCCGCTCGCCGCACGCCGCACGCCGCCGCCGGCGCCCGCGGGCACCAGGGGGCAGTGTGAGTCTCTCCCCGGCCTCCGGCGCGAGCAGACGAGGAGACAGATGCGCCGATGAGTCGGGGAGATGGAACGGCGTATCGCAGCGGGAACAAAGGGCTTTTTATTGGAACGCAAAACGCGGCTGACGTCTGGATCAAAGCGCGTTAGAATCTGAAAAGTGTGGCCGGCGCGCGGTGGAGGGGAGGGAAGGGGGGGGGGGCAGTATGCACCAACGCCTGCCAGCAGAGGAAGAGGATGTGCGCACAATAGCCCTCTTCATCACAATCACCAGGATTTAACAAATGGGGCAGAATCGATTGGGCGAGGAAACAGTCGGGACGAAAGCGACTTACGGAGGTCGTCGGGAAGCCGGGTAACGGTAACGAGGCTGGGTGGGTGGGGGGCGTCGGGCCGGCGACCCCCCTCTCTGGCAGTTCTGGGTCAGCCCCACCCGCTCCCACGAAAACTCTCGCTCTCAGCCGTCGAAGAAGAAGAAGAAGAAGAAGAGACGGTAAAACTAAAAACAACCTGAAAGACGAAAGAAGCGTCTTTAAT
This sequence comes from Lagocephalus sceleratus, assembly GCA_911728415.1. Taxonomy (NCBI): domain Eukaryota; kingdom Metazoa; phylum Chordata; class Actinopteri; order Tetraodontiformes; family Tetraodontidae; genus Lagocephalus; species Lagocephalus sceleratus. The sequence continues at coordinate 3,976,754 of CAJVRN010000087.1, read as the reverse complement.
CTTGAGCATCGGAACCTTTCCGAGAGTTTCCTCGGGTTCGGTAATGACAGAGAGGAGCGGGGGGACGAGGAAGTCTACATCTCCGCTCGCAAGACAGCGACGGTTTATTTGTTGGGGGGTGGGTGTAGATGTCGCATTAGATCTTTTGATGTTACTTGAGATTCCCGCTTTGATGTTGACAACCCTTAGCTACAGAATTCGCCTTTGTTGCCGCCGCAACCGAACTTCTCAGCCACCCAAAACGCACGTCACCCGACCCCCCCCCACAATCGATTATCCCGCGTTTAATTCCGACCTGTCCGAACCTCCCGACCCCGCGAAGGCTCCCCTCCGTCATCGTGATCGACGGGCCGCGCGGTCCCGAGGCTCGGCCTCCGAGGTCACGCGATGGCCGCTGGAGCGTGGCCGGCGCGGCGGTCGGGAAGCCAGGTAGCAGCATCTGGTCTCGGGGTTTTTCTAGAACACGCGCCGCCCGCGGCGCTGCGGGGCTCGGCTGGCTGAACATCTGTCTGCGGCGAGCGGGCCGGCTGGACGAGCAGACTCGCAATCCAGCCGAGCGGCCAAATGAACATCCGGTACAAGTGGACGTCCTTCAGGAATATGTTAACGTCTCAATCTGACTCCATCATCGCTTCCTGCGCCGAGCCCGTGCCTTTTCCTCATCACATTTTAATGGCTCTCTCCCCCCCCACCCGATGGTGGATCCGCGCTCTTCTTCCCGTCTTTGTTCCCTCAGACAGCGGCACGTTCCTCCATCGCGGCGACACAAACACGTACGAGGGCCAACGGCAGGTAGCCGTTAACAAGCGGTGGGCGAACGAGTCGTCCGTGTTGTGAAAAGGTTTTTTTTTTTTTTTTGTTCAAAAAAAAAAAAAAAAAAAACCTGTATTGTTGACACCTTTGTACTCCGGCCCCCCCAGGAGGCGAACGCTCCTGGCATTTTTTAATCTTTCATTTTCAATTCGCACCGGATAGGTCGCTGACGGCGTACTGCTGCAGTAACCACGGTGATGAGCGCGCCGACGCGTGCGTCCTCAGCGGGGTCACGGAGTTTGACGAATTTATTCGCTACCTTAAAATACTTCGCAATTTGACGCTGTGCCTGCAGCATAATGCGACTTCCTTTAAGTTCCTTCTGCAGATTGAACCGACGACCTTGATCCTGCTTCACCATGTTAACAGTCATAATTGTAGATCAGGTCGTATGCATTTAACCGAAGCACAGAAATGATAAAAACATTAACCTGAGGCTGCAATCAATCAAATACTCTATTTGAAATACAGTTTTAATGCTGACCAAATGGTCAAATATAAACAAATACAAACATTATCAAATTAGTATTGAAGCGTATATTCCTATATTAGTAGCAGAGTATTAAATATATTACTTTTTTGAACTGTTATTGGTTAAATTCATCTTTTGTTGACCTTTAAAGATGATACAAAGTGTAACTGTTGCCAATACCTTCAGAAGAAGAAGAAGCAGCATCCATTAGGGGCTTCACCATTTCTCCCTTCAGAGGTCCAGATTCCAGCCTTCATCGCCAGGATACCCGCGGGGGCACTGTCATGTCAGTCAGGTATTCCTGCGCAGTTTATAAATGGCAGGAAAAAGATTAGTGTCTCGGAATAATAACCCACGAAGGAACCCGGAGCTTTATCTCCGAGGCCGCGCTCCTCTCAGGTGTGACGTCTGCGGCGGCGAGGTTAAAACAGCGGCTTCAAAAACGGAGATTTGGTTTATTTTTTAATTGGCGGGGCGAGGTGAAGAGGATTAAGAGCCGCGGGGAAAAAAAAAAACGGGAAAAAAAAAACCAAAAAAACTGAAGAAAAACATTTCAGCGGGCTCAGTCCGGCCTCGCCGACGACAGATGGCCGCCTCTCCCTCGGCGCATTCGCAGATGCCAACAGAAGAGGTGACAAACACTCCGCAGGTGGACGTCGCTCTGCATCTGGGTGTGTGTATACGTGTGTGTGTGTGTGTGTGTGTGAGAGAGAGAGAGATTGCCGTGGATAACCTGCAGGAAAAAGGAAGTTCTGGCGCGGTCCGTTGGCACGAACACGGCGGCGGCAGTTGCAGCTGAACCTCCGCTCCTCCTGTCGTCACCGGCGGGGCCCCGCGGAGGGAGAGAGAACCTCGCGTCGCCGCATTACTTCGCCCGCTAATTTAGGCCCGACCCGCGATCCGTCTCCCCTCGCCGCGTGTCGGGGGGGGGCGGGCCAGGTGCGGCGGTGGGCAGCGGCCAGCGGAGCAGGTGAGCATGCTGCTGGCCGGGTGCCCTCCAGAGCCCCGCCGGAATGACCAGATACCAGATGGCTGCGGAGCGCCAGCAGGCCTTGCGAGCTTGCACACACAAGCACACTCACACGCAGATGCACATACACACACACACACATCCTTCTACTATCCAAGTGGGGACCTCCATAGACATAAGGTATGACCCAGCACAACTAACCCCCCGACCCCAACCCCAACCTTATCCAATTCTGACCTCAACCTTCAAACCAGGCCTTCACCCTCAAACAATCCTTTAGAAGTTGTGATAGTAGAATGCAGATTTTGGTACTCGGTATGTAGCAAGTACAAGAACACACACACTAGGTGTTCCTCACACACTCTGCACAAGCTCACAGGTGCTCGAGAGCACAAGGGAATAGCCCAACTCTCCATGTAGTTTTTCCAGAAACAATACAACTCCCTTCCTCGCACGCAGCCGCCTAAATACGTCCCCCCAATATAAAAGGTTTAGCAGGTTTAGCGCTTTCGACATGCGGATACTTTCCGAGCACGTTAATGGGGGGAGTATCAGCACGCTTCGCTTGCCTCGCAGCTCTTCCGTTTCTACTCAGCCGCCCACGCTGATAATAAACCGCTTTGCCAGGGGTTGCTAATCTGGAGCCTTGAATCGCAGCCCAAACATGATTATCCTGACTCGTTTGGGTTCGACTTGATACAGGATCTCGTTGCTTCTGTCTTGAATTAGGTCAGGTTTAATTTTAGCCGTCACCGCCCCCCCACGTGGAACGTTCTCGGAATCGACTTTAAGTTCCACGTTTATACGTAGCGTCGTTGGATTAACATTGACGATCGGCGCGCGCAAATGAAGCAGAAACAGAATTTGACACTGGATGTAATAACAATTCCAACTATGTCAAGTAAAAAAAAGAAAGAAAGAAAGAGAGAAAGAAAGAAAGCAGAACGGTGGGAATTCATTCAAGGCCGAGTTTTGAAACTTTATTAAATTCCACTTACTCTCCTGCCCTTGCCGGTATCGACCGTATCAGATGAGCCCTGACGCTGTTTGAAGTTAATACCGGGGACAAAAAAACCCCCAAACCCCTCTGTAGGTTAATGTCGCCCGAAGAACCGCTTTGAATTGCCGAACAAATTGGCGTTCGCGCCCGGACGGCGACAGCTGCGCCGTCCGCGCCAGCGCCACGGCCGTGGCCGCGCAACGCCCGGAAACAGCGGCAGCAGATCCTTCTGATTCGACTGACGCTTCATTTATCACAATTGCGGGACCTGGCTGGCGGAAGACAGATCGGCCATCTGTAAATATTTATTCAGCATCTCTATAATTAAAGAGAGCCCATGCATCATGCGAGACGTGCATGTCTGATGATGCTGTTTCACACACTTTACTGAATAATACAGTGTGGAACAGCTTGGTCAAACATTTGTTATGGAACTGAGAGAGAAGAGAAGAGACGGGGGGAAGAGACAGACGAGGAGAGAGAAGTCTCTACTTGCAGAGTTCGGACGGAGGAAATAGTTCCACCATGGTCTGCCGTTGGTTATTTGGCCTAATATTTTCCAGCGCTGATGACGGATGGGTTCAAGCTCGGATTCATGGGAATCTAATTTAGATCATTTCTGCGATCTGGAGGGAAGCCGAGGTTGTATACTCCAGTGACCTTCCGCGGAGATAAAAATCACCGGAGCTGTGGGCTACGGTGCGAGGGCGTGTGTGGGAAGCGGCGGACTCGAAAGTTTGACTTGGCAGGCGTCGGTTTGAAAGTTCGATTAAAACCGAGACAATTCTTCAGCGGTGATGCCGGTCGGGAAGTTCCCCCGAGGCCTAGCGAGTAAGATTAATACTGTCTGTGCACACAGATTTGAAATGCTGACATGCTAACGTACACGCTTGACCTTCAACTTCGCCTGATATTGTTGAGACAGCTGAGTGGGGTTAAAAAGATGCACCAGTGAGCAGAAAGAGAATATGGGATATGCCCTCGTGGATCCCTTTTCCTGGCTCAAGGGATCCATCCATCCATTCATCCATCCATCCATCTGTCCGTCCATCCATCCATCCTCTGGTATACCCCAAATGCTTATCGTCAGACTGTGGGAAGAACCTGGAGGACCTGGAGGGAACCCACACTGGCACGAGGACAACATGCAAGCTCCACACACACACGGGGAGTCGACACCAGTTTGTGAGCGACGGAACCATCCCAGTCCGCCGCGATGAAAGTGCATTAACGGAGAAGCGCAGGTAGAAAGTCTTGCTGACTGTCCAGGGGACGTGGTTGCCCCCCCCTCCCCGTGGCCCATACTTTTCTGTGACCATGCCCCCAATAATGTAGTTAAACAGCCTCGACCTGAACCATCAACAAGCCTCTGATTGATGGTTTGACCTTGATGGGAGCCGCTGAGCCCGGCTTGTTCCAACACCTGCCCACCTGCTTTTGTCGCCATATATAGCACACATGCTAGATGTCATCTGCTGTTCAGTGTGTTCAGTGTATAACACACACACACACACACACACACACACACACACACACACACACACACACACAAGGTGCACACATGTGGCCTTGTATTACCACATTTGTGGGAACTCTTATAACCAACTAACTGACTAACTGACTGACTGACGGATGGACGGACGGACTGACTGACTGACTGACTGACTGACTGACTGACTGACTGACTGACTGACTGACTGACTAACTAACTAACCCTCAAACAGTTCTTTGCTGGGGACCAGCAAAATGGCCCCATTTTGCAAACATGCCCTTGCTTTGCTAGTAGAATGTATGGTCCTCAATATGGAGCAAATACTGGTACACACACACACACACACACACACACACACACACACACACACACACACATACGAGGCTTGGATGGACTGTTTTATTATGTATGAATACATTTTCTGATGAAAAGGAATCCATGCCATGTATTTTTAATAATAATTCTGACACATTTTCATAGAAACTTGAGCTGTAATTATGGTTATTGTGTGAGAGCTGAAGTCTTTAAGTTCAGCCCCAATTTGTGGCTGTAAATCTCTGTTTGCGGCTCTGCCTGTCTCGGTCTCTGCGTAGTTTCTCTACGTCTGAACCCAAATGGGAGCTGCTGTTTGCAATCGGAGGTGTTTCAACACAGATATGGAACAACGCTGCAGCTTCCCCTGGTGTCCCGACAGCCAGCCCCAGACTATCTCCATCCGTCTTCCCCTTCACGCTCGCACCAATCAAAACCGCGCGCCGTGGGAGAGCCGAGAAATCCCACGTTGGCTCCGGGGAAACATCTCGGCCGCAAAACCGTAAACATGGCATTTTGAATAATAAGAGATGATCTCGCGCACAAATCATTTACTAATAAATAGCTTTCACGATGATGATGCGCCTTCAGAGCCTTCACAATTAATACTCCATCATCTCTGTTGTCTTTTGATCAGTTAGCATGAAAACTCTTTTTGGAAAACCAGGGCAAACACCGGAAACACAGAGCAGTGCCTCGGCTGGTTTAATATTTGGATGTTTACTGTTGCTGTAAAAGACACATCTGGTACAATTTCTTCTCATTATGTCATGTTATTTGAAGATGTGAAGGCCGCGTGGCAGTACGAGACGATGGTGAGGAACCCAGAGCCTTACCCCCGTTTGAGAAGTAGTGGCAGGAAAAGCTCCCTTTTAACAGGAAGAAACCTTGAGCAGGACCAGGCCCATGTGTGGACGTGGGTGGGGGTGGTGGTGGGGGGGTTTCCCCTGCTGATGGTTGGACAAGTAAAGAAATAGGGGAGATACGACTCTACCCAGAACAGGGATGGAGAATTTCCCCCTCTTGGGCCACCATCCAACAACTACCACTGGTTTCCTGTGTGGGTGTGTTTGCTTTAACATTAAGGCTCTTAAAGTCTTCTTCGATAAAACGATGAATGAGTCGAATGAAATTAAGAAAAATTAAATATGCAGGTAGAGACTGAGACCCCCCCCCACTATCATCAGAGGTTCATGCTGATTTATAACCCTGCTTGGGAGCTTCAGTTAGAGTTTTGAACAATACATCACACAGACGCCATAGTTCTGGATGCTCAGTCACGTCCACATGTTGATATATTGCAGGCGCTGAAGTTAGCCCAAAATATGCAAATATCATCTGATAAATGTGGACGTTTATCTAACATAAGCTGCGGGAATCCTCTGTGTATTACACATATTTATTTATTACGGCTCAGAAGCTCAGGCATGAAGTTTAAATTAGATAAATTTCAAAATACTAGTGCCCTTCAGTTCTTTTTATTCAACTATTTGTTGGCAAGAACACTCAAAAGGATGTTTGCAACCATTAGCGTTCGTCTGTTTCACGCTTTTCAACTTTCACAAGGTCAGATTGGAGCACACCACCTGATTCATCACAGATCCAACTAACCTGGAAGACAAACCGCCACCGGCCATATGTTGCCGGGTTTATACGAGGCTTCATGCCGCGTCTATACGACGAGCCGCCGTGCTGTTTCCAATGCCATAGGATGGGATCCACGCTGGGGTTCGGGATGACTGATGGAGCGCGACGCCCCACCGAGTGTCACGGTAAACTGTTTTTGGATGTGATTTAGCTCGGTGGGTTACCGGCGGAACGGAACAGCTTGCGACGAAAATTAAAAAACGCGAGATGACTGAAGCAAAGTCAACAACGTAGGCGCTGTCAGAGGAAATACACCGCACCAGGACCCATGACAGGGAAGGGGCGAAACCACATCTCTTCCTCATTCATATCAAGCTGGCGATACGGTCTCTCTATCTCCAGCGCTCTCTGCATCAATACGCTGGTTTTACACCCACCTGCTACAGTAGACCACACGCTGAAGCGTGTCCATATGTGCTCCTTGATCGTGTGCATATGTGGTTACTGTATCTCAGCAGGCCATCCATCATGTGGTAAAGCCGCAGTAGGCAGAGTACAGAGTGTTTGGCCCGGGCTCTTCATTCAACCCTCATTAGCCATCAATCACCTCCTCTCCGTTGGCTGCCTGCACGGGAAGAGACCTCCCGACTTCGCATCCGAGCAAGATGTTCACTTTGGTGCTTCGAACATCCACCCACGTGCACGCACGGGGGTGAAAAACACATGCTCCGCTGACCCGTGAAGTCAATGTCAAAAAAATGGAGGTTGGATAATCGCTTGGCTACGAAGAGGTTTTATTGCAGTTGCTCAGTTTATTATTTTTTATATTTATATATTTTGATGATGAAAGGGGGGATTTGTTGCTAATTGTTTCAATCTGATCAACCAGGTTTGATATTTTTTTTCTGTTGTTCTATCAGTAATTCTATTTATTTATTTATTTTATGTGAAGCGCTTTGGGCTGCAATGAGGTTGTCATAAAGTGCTATGCAGATAAAGATTCACCGAATGACTGATTGGATAGAAGATCCCAGTTATCCCTATCTCTAATGCTGTTATTGTGGGTCAGAGGGGAAAGAGCACTGGGCCTATTTATATGACCATCCATACACGACCATAAAATCCGATCATTTTTTGATTCCTGGAATCGTCAGATTACTGATAACTGATTTATTTTTCCTCTCTCTCCGTCTGTAAAAAAAAAATGGAAAAACAATGGAAGTGATGCAGGCTCAATGATTTTTGTTTGTCTGGCCATTCACTTGGGCTTTGCCAATCACCGCCTTTGTTGATTTCTGAATTGCTTATTGTTGCCAATGCAGGGACATAGACGAGAGTGTAAAGGGAAAAAAAAGCCTTTTTCCTCCACTGACTGCTGCATTTTCGCTCTTCCCCAGGGACACGAGCAAGTCTACTATCTTTTTCTCCTTGTGTGTGGAGGATGTTATTTGACATTGATAGCTTCGCGTGTTTTTGTCCTTGGCCCCGCTGTGCCTGAGCTGACTACACTCTCCTGCAAACGATGGATAAATCCCTCAGCGCTTTCCGAAGTTTGTCCGATATTGCATCTTATTCCGTCATGTTATTCTACCGGACTTGCAAACTACCTCCGATGTGGCTCTGATGTTTCCTTCCTTTGTATCTGAAGGCGGAATCAAATCTTTTTGTCCTCACGATTCCCTGCGTGCGCATGCTTTTCCTCACGCTTTTCACTGAGCTGTAAACCGATTTGACCCTTGATATTTACGGGGCGCGTTCAACAAATGCCACAATAACAGCACAGAACCCCCGCCTCATATCCACTACCCCCAGCTCCCCTGCTCTTTTCTTCAGCCTCGGCTCTCTCTGCCGCATTTTCACCACCTTTTCTTCTTTCTCATACGCATGTGGAAAGGGGCAAAAAGAGGCCTGGTACCTTAATAATGCCGCCCAGTGTGAACGTTATTAGCAGATTAGCCTTGGCCCAGGGCGGCCTCGCCATGTGCAGGAACTAGATAACCTTGTGTTCAGTAATTTAATATCAAGACTTCCCCTCTTTTCTTACCAGGCTTTGCAAATATCCTGCTTGTCCCCTCCGGTCCTCTTCCGTGGAAAGACTTGGTGGTGGCAGGGGTTGTTTCCTGGAGGATCTAGCGTGGCGAATCGCTCCTTGTCTGCAGATGTGAGAAGACACACAAGCAGGCTTACGGTGAAAATATCATCAGATTGAACACAGCGAATTTAGCTCAGCTAAACTTCAAAGGAGCCTCCCTGTCTTTTCAAAAGGCTGTAATGCCGTCCCTCCTCCACGGGGGCGCTATAGCAGGCCCACCATTTATCACATCTCTGAGCTAGAGAAGATTCCAGGGCACAAGTTTTGTTTTTTTTTTTTGCAAAAGAGAAAGAAAGATGTAAAACTTAAATAGGAAAGCGGTTGAGGAGTCAAATCCTGCACTCTATGCTCAAAATCCTGCTCTAGCAGCGATATCACTTTGTCCCACTGCTGCTCTTCTTTCCTGCAGCCACAGGGCCGGTGCTATCACTCCACGGCACTCCCTTACATTACCATGCCTTTATCTCATCTCCAGCAGGCCGTCACGGCCGGCTGCCTCTCGGTCCTCCAGGCTACTTTACTAATAACCTGTTCCTTATCAGTCACCGCGCACCTCTGCCTGTGATCAAAGAGCCAATTAATGGAGCGGGGAAAGGTGAAGCATTCAAATAATGGAGACAGCTGTTTTCCTCTGTTCGAGAAAATCCATTTTGTATTGTTATCGGCGCCGAGCAGCTCCCGCCGCGACTGCTGCTTAATACGAGTCGCCGGCTGCTTGCGCCCGGGCTTGATAAGCGGGCGAGGAGACGGGCGCCGGCATAAGGGAGGGTCAGGTTTGATAACGTGTTGGGGATCATCCGTGAGCTTTGTCCGCTCCAGCCTGGATCAGCACGGACGCAGGGAGGGCTTCGGAAGGACACCTGAGGAGCTTCTTTGACGCCAAAACCTGTTGAAATGTTAATCAAGCTCTCATTACTGAACAGCCTCATTATTATTACAGTTATTGACTTAGAGGTTTGATTTGCCACATCCATAATTTGATAATCCAATATATTGAACATCATCACGGGAGGAGCCACCACAAATTTAAAATATGAGCTATGTTTATTAAAGAATGAAAAATGGAACGTCTAAGGTATCAAGAGCCATTTTGAAGATCTCCAGGAATTAGTCCACAGTTCCAATAAACATTTACTCTCCTTTTTGAGGAACTCATTTATCACTTACTTCAGATTTTTTGGTGATGGTGAAACTGGAGAGGACATTGTCAGGTACGTCCTTCAGGGTTATAGTGGTTATGGTACCTTACCTAACTTCCTAAAATGAAAACAAGGTGAAACAAGGTTTACCAAAAGCAAAGGTGCCCTCTCGCCCACTGCTGCTGATGAGCCTGAGGTGTTCCTCAACAACGTACATTCAGACCATGCCCGAAGGCCCGCATGGAGGAAAGGTGGAGAGGCCATCTTGAAGGTTGGGTGGAGCTCTTAAAGCCTTGGTGCACCAGAGGAGGAGCCAATCAGGAGACTAGACACCAAAACTCCACCTACACACACTCCACACATACACACCTACACACAGGAGGAGGGAGAACCCCACTACAGTGATCATAAGACTGCTCCAGTCACCCAAAAAGGCCATGAGGGGATATAATCTTTGGAGGAGCTCACCTTCCTTTAGCGTCTGAGAGACAGCGGCTCAGCGCAACACAGGAAATAATCTGAGAATTACCGTGTTGGCGTGTAATAGAAGCCCTCCCGGACCCTCGTCCTTCCATGTTGTCTGACCTTACATGGACTACTGGATCAATCCTTGGTCCTTCATATCAGCTGTAGAAACGGGGCTTAAACGGAGGCGCCAGCGTCTTTAGGATTGGCCGCCAATGAAACTGCGATTATTACCTGCCCTCGTTGCAGCAGAAGGGTAGTTACAGATTAGGCTGTAAGCGCTTGTGCTTAGCCTGACAGGAGGTTGAGCAGTTTGGAAAATAAGTTTCTTTTGCTCCATCTGAGCTTTAATTGGCACGGCACAGCGGCAGACGCCGCAGCACGTGCCAGCGGCCTCATTTGTATTCCTCTTCCGACGTGGAAGGATGGAAAATAAATCGCGGGCTCCTTTCATTTCCATCTTTATCCCTGTCCAACTGAATAAAATTGCATGTGCATTTCGGTGCTTTAAGTGAAAGTATTTCACAGTAACAAGTGACAGAATAAATCAGTGCGGCGTTTACCTTAATATAAAGTGCACCTCTCAAAAGGATCCTATGTGTAGGTACACAATAATTGAATTACGGGTTAAAATGTGCCGAACGCTCTCTAAAGTCTTCTCCAGACAAGAGTAAAAGCGCCGATCTCAGAGGAAGGTATTAACATATTTATTACACCGTTAAGAGAACAACAATACCAGAATTATACTGCAAAGTTTCACAGACAGATCATAGTTTACAGCCCAAAAAAAAAAAAAAAAAAGAATTAAAAAGGAAACAAAAAAAGGGGGGGGGGCAACAAGAAACCACAGTTCTGACATAGTAGACTGGAAAGCTCTCTAGAGGACACTGACCCCAGGTGATGAAAAGACCACCCGGCGTCAGCCTACCACAAACCTGTGGTTTTCATGTCTCAGTTAAGTATTGCACAACAACTTCAAAAATCATTTTGAGCTCGTTTTTTTTTTTTTTTTCTGCTTTCACAATTAAAATGTTTATCAAGAGGACGCAGAACCGACGCCCAGCCCTCCCCACCTGTTCACCTGTTGGCCCCGTAGATTCTTCTTGATTAGTAGGAAATATAATAAAGTTTTACCCCAAATGTGGAAAAATAAAAACAGGGGCGTGCCTAAATTCATAGTCTTGTTCGGATGTTGCAAATGAAATGGTACATCGCGTGTACTCCCCCTTTTTCACATCCAGGTGGCCGCGTCGAGGCGTCAACGTGTCTCCGCTAGAGAGGAGGAACAAAGGTGGAGGGAAAACGGAGAGAAAAGAGAGAGAAAGGAACGCTTCTAGCCCGTGACCTTTAGCTCGTAAGCCCAGAGTACGAACCGACGACACCCAGAAATCTCTTGAAACGATTCAAGCTCCGAACTCTTCGAAGCGTCACAGGTGTAAAAGAACACAACAAAGTTCGTTTTTTTTTTTTCTCATTTCTATTCGGTCGTGTTTCAATTATGTATGAGGTCTGCATTGTTACCAAGTAGTGATATGGTTTTACAGCTGTATGAGCTTTGACTTTGGATTTTTTTTTTTTTAATTTTTCCTGTTCTCTTGTGCCCATTTGGTTTAGACTACACCAGTATCAGCGCCGCGACTGATGCTCTTAGCATTCCGTTAGAGGTAGAGTGAGACTTGTTTGCCACGGAAGAAGACGTGGCCGAGAAAACATAGAGGAGGGAAGAAAATAAGATCAGCCAATGAGCTTTGACGCTCCCGCACGTTCGCTTCCCGCGAGACCTCCAAGCGCACTAACGTTAAAACAGCCTGGCTGTCTCTTCACAGCTTCGGGAAAAGTCGCTATCAGGGTGTTAGATCCTGGTTTGTGTTTTTTTTTTTTTTTTTTTTTGACGGCTTAACCCTTCCGAGCCAAGGATGAAGGTGTGTAGTTTCATTTAAACGAGAAGGGGAGGGGTCAGGAAGTACAGAGGGAGCAAACGGCCCAATCGATCCTGGGCTTCCACTTGTTCCTTGAGGTCAGAATTTGTAACGCGCTCCTGTGTAGCACCGAGGTGTTTGCAGAGCCTTTGCGTGCATCAGGTTAAGTGCTCTCGAAACTGAGAATGAGAGGTTTGTTTGATTTCCTTCTGAAATAGCATCTACCCCGATGGAGAAAAAAAAACAAAACAACACTTTATAACCAAAAAGGAAAGAAATAAAGCTGAGGGTGGTGTTCCACCTGTACGACGGCTTAATTAAAGCTAAAGTGGTGCTTCATCTGATGTGTGCTATGGGAAAGAGTGGAAACTGTTTTTGTTTCGTTTACAGCGTTGGTATCCCACTGCCCATTATTGCTCCGGTTTAAATGCAATGCAGCGAGTTAAGAGCTGAAATTCACGCTTTCTCATTTCACGATGCCAGACGAGTGCCACCAAATAAAAGACTTGTTTCTTGTTCAGTGAATGTGTCAACAAAACCTGCAGAAATATACTCTACACTACAACCAAATACTCTGCGTGAACAAACCTCTTTTTTTTTAATCGTTAAAATCAGGATTTTGGTCCTTGGTGTCAGTCTTTGGCTGTTTTGGTGTGTATTTTTTTTTTTTATCTCTTGCGTTAATACTGTGATACCTGGTGTTTTGCAGTGTTAAAGCTGTCAATCGGAGTCTACGCCTCTGTATTTGGAAAGTTAGTCTGTTAAAATATTTTTGCGTGTTTTATTACTTTGAATTTTTTTTTTCTCAACTACACTTCTTTTTTCTCGTCATTTTCTAAAAAATAACAAATATCTAACAAACGTTCAGTAATGTGCATGCACTGTCCGGAAATATGACGAAAGAAAAAAAAAAAGAGTTATGGCCATTTTTGTTAGTGTTGAGGGAAAAAAACGTAAAAAATAAACCGATGATTTTACATCCTTCAGCTATGTGTTTACATCCCGCGGCCATAAAGAAAACAGCGAAAGTGGTCACCACATACAAAAGGGTTGATGAAATATGGCTCCGTGACAACACCGGGATGTGGCAAAGAAACATGCCAAATGAACGTCTGCGACAGTGCAAATACATTTATGTACGTATGTCACTTGTACAAAACATTTAGATTAGCATTCCGCGCATCATGCCAGTTCTCAGAAAAGATGTCGGACTCAAGTAGCAGCTCTGAGATATAGCTTGTATCTTTTTTGAGAACAATGGAAAGTAAAACCTAGAGGACTACGAGGGCTCTACCACTTACACACAGAATATAGAAAAGCAGCTCGAAAAAAAGGAACATTTCTTCTTCTTTTTTTTTTCCTTTCTCTTTTTGCACCAGCTAGGGAGAGAGAGAGAGTTATGACTCGGGAGTTGCGGCTCGGTCGACGTCGTCGCAACCGTCCAACACGTATACAATAAATAACCATCGGTGAAACCACGGGACAGAAGTCAGAAACACCATGACACCCACAGAATAAAAGAAACAAGGAGAAATGAAAACTTCTTCAGAGCGGAAACAGGAGGGCGGGGCAATCTCACTTCCTGTTTGAGCGCTTCAGCAGATCCACCAATCGCGCGCGTGCAAACTGCGTTCGGTACATCCTCCGCGTGCGCCGTGGGTAAACTTTTTGTTTTGCGTCCAAGAATTTCTTCCTTTCTCGTCCTTCGGGGAGATGGATTTGTATTTCCCGGCCCACTGACCTGGATATTATTACTAGTGAGAGGGAAATAACATTGGTCGAACAGCTGGCTCTGCGTACAATCTGCTGCACATCTGCCCGTTTTACGGCAGTCTGTGGGCCAGAGACTCGGTCCGTTCTCTGCCCCCCCCCCCCCAGGCGGCGGACTTGTTTCGTTCAGGGTATTTAAATTTAATCTCTTTACAGAGAGTATGGATGGCGTCTTCCTGCTCGCCGGATCGGCTTCCGTGATACTCAGTTTGGTCAAACGGGGTTGGCCTTTCGTGTCCGAAAAAAACAAACAAACGAAAAAAACAAAAAACAAGAAAAACAAAGCGTTGAAGGTGGAAATTAAAAACAGTGAAAATCGGAGAGGACAGATATACTTGTCTGGGGTTCACAGCTATCTCTGCTCAGTCTCTGAATATTTACAGGGGAAATAATATAAGATGACGACAACGTTAACAACAGGCACGACGACAGACGACAAGAATAGCAAGTGTAACAATGAACAATATTTATATTCATTCATTCCAAACAAAGAATATCTTTGCGTTTAAAGTCATGACAAGTCAATATGACCTGATTATGGACCTCTTCCTCCTCCTCCTCTTCCTCCTGTGACTGCGCTGCAAAATAGACAAGAGCCATCTCTTCCTGTTAGCCGCGTTAGCTTAGCATATTTGCAAGGCAATGTAGACAGTCACGCTGCTCGGGGGGGTGGGGGGTTGGGGGGGGCTTCGGTGGGCGAGTCCACTAGCGCGGTGCGCCGTCCAGGGCGGCGGAGGACGGGGTGCTGGGGGTGGAGGAGCGCGGGGTGGCGGCGGGCGGGGTGGCGGCCGGGCTCCCTGTCCCGCTGCTAGGGGTGCAGGCGGAGGAGCTGATGGGGGCGGGGGTCTCGGACCCCGGGACGGCCCCCTGCTGCTGCTGCTGCTGCTGCTGCTGCTGCTGCTGCTGCTGCTGGGCCTGCAGCGTCTGACCGCACACGTGGTGGTGCTTCTCCCAGTCCTTGTGCTGGCAGAAGGAGCCGCAGTAGCGCGCTGTGTTGCAGCCGCTGCACGTCTCGCTGGCTTTGCGGCCGCAGTTCCAGCAGCTCTGGGGGGGGGACACAGGGGTGAAATCAACGTCTTTACACGCCTGCTTTGGTCTCCGAGGGGGATTAGATACAAGTTCTGGGCTGAATTATTTTGATGGAGAGCAGCTCTTTGAATGCCTGACTGGTTGTTATCTTTATTTTCACCCACTATCTTGTAATTAAAAGAAAGTGAAATTTCAAAAAATAACCACTGAAAGTGGAGCGATGAATCACAGTTGCACTTTTTATCATTCGCAGAAAATAGAATAAACATCAAACTTGCAAGTATTGATTTTTTTCTCCTTTAATTTAACCACAAAGTCGGAGTCACGGGGTGAATTTCTCTTGTGAAATGCATAAACCGCTACCAGCAAACAGAGCTTGCCGTTGGGGCCCTACCTCGCTGGAGTCCTCCTGCTGGTTGATGATGATGAGGGCGTCCTCGGCCGCCTGGCGCTTGGCCTCGGCCACGGTGCGCTCCATCTTGGCCCGCTCGCTGCTGATCATTTCGTGGGCCTTGCGCTCGGCCTCCGACACGGCCTTCTGAAGCTCCGACATGGCCTGCCGCTTCACCTCATTCACCGCCTCTTCTGGAAAGAGTGTGGAGACAGAGGGAGTCAGGCCGGCCGCACCTGCAATATAACGCGCATTGTGTCACCCTGTCGTCGGAGGCTCAAGTCCGCCGAGTCGTGCTGCAGGTCAACTGGGGTTAAGGCACATTCATGCTAAATGCTCAGGTCAGCTGTGTAGTAGAGGCCCACATCTTCAAACCACAGTGAGATCTCTGGAAAAAATGGGCCATTATTGGGTTTTTGGACTAACTTGCACTGAAAATAAAAAGCGTTCTGTTGCTCTTCTTGGTCTACAGACTCTGTAGTTTTGGCCTCTACCAAACAGTTGACAAGATAATGAGAGCCAAAAATGACAAATGAGGCTCAGCAGACCACCGCCCGTGCGCCTAACTCACGGGAGACGGCGCGGCGCGGCCATTAAGGGAACCTGGAAAATCAGACATTTGCTGTACTTCTGGAAACGGCGCAAGGGGGCCTCAGACGCTGCTCTTCGGCCGCCGCGGACCCCTACCGCGGGCGCCGCCGAGCTTACTCGTCGGCGGCGCGGGTGTTAACCGCCGGAACGCCAAACAGACGTCAAAGCAAAAAGAGGAGGGCCTTTTGTTTGCTCCCATCGAGCCTGTAACGCCGCTAATTGTGTATGCAAATCAGGCAATTTATATTTAAATTATGCATTTCCATTGTGATCCCAGAGGCCCGTGCAGCGAGGAGGAGGAGGAGGAGGAAGGGGGGGGCCAGTAGGACGCCACGCAAGGTGCTTGAATATTTATCGCCAACTGTAAACATGTGCACATTTTGGAGGTATTCACTCCGTTGTGAGCTAAGAAAAAAAAACAAAAAACACACACACACAAAAAAAAACAACAAAAAAAACAACAACTGTTTTGCAATCCTCGCTGGGTCATATTTAAATGAGCCTCTCTTCAACCGGCAAAGATTCGCCTAAAATGAAAAGAATGGCGGAAATACTGTGGGAATGAAAATCAGCGGGCGCCGTTTATCTCGCACAAAGACGACAAAAGGAGATTTAGTCTAACAAATTCACTTGACTTAATTTTCTTTTGTGCGCGGTGCGTTCGAGAGGCTGTTCTCAGCGTCGGCGAGAACGCGCCTGTTGGTAAAGACACAGACGTCTCCCTCCGTCGCGACTGAGCTAAATATTTTAAACCGGGGTGGTTTTGCCTTTAACATACTGCGCCGCCTGAAGTTATGGAAATTGCTCCGGCGCTGTGTGATATGCGCCGCGCGCGTGGAATTGTGATTACGCACCGAACGCCTCGGATGGCAGATCGATCAGAAAACGGCGAGACGAGGTGGAGGAGTGGAGAGCGGGCAGAGTCCCCGACGGCGATGCACAATTCAATTTAAATGCATATTACTTGTTCTCGCACATCATGCTCGGTCAATCAAGGGGACAATTTCTTTTCAGCGAGGGGTTTTTAAAGGCAGAAATACTGTATCGCTGACGGCGAATGCAAAGCGGATTCCTGGAGCACCGAACCTGCGTCGGAAAAATTCCATCAGCTTTTGGTCCAGAAGTATCTTTAAGTCGGGGGGTTTGGTAGAATAGGTCCCACATTCAATATTTATGTGTGTACTGTGAACCGGAGAGGCAGTTGACATCGCTCCACATCGCTGGATCATAAAGATGGCCACGAATTTCAATCTCTCAAGGATAGAGGGGGGAAAGCTTAAGAGAAGAGCTTATAAAGAGCAATCAGGGGACAGTTGGGCTGCTCCTCACACTTTTAAAGGCCTGTTTGAGGGTTACGACTTAGTTTTAAGGTCCATGTAAGAATTGAGTTTAGGTTAACGCTTGAAACCACAAATTTTGGGCATAACATTTCTGGACACCTGGATTTCACACTGGCTGGGTATTGTCCATAAAAGGTTTGATACCATTAGGCTAAGTAGATTCTCCCCTTTCAAAGGACTACAAACATGGCTGGAGTTTTTATTATACATGTCATTTTTTGAGGCCTACAGATGGGCTGATAGAGTTGGAGGACACTGGATTGACCTACAAAGGTCCTTATGAAGAGCACAAATGTGTTTGTGTGTATGAGATGACCGTAGGCTCACCAGCTTTCTTCCAGATTTCTTCAGGAACGTATCCAGACACAGGCCGGTGGAGGAGCTCCCGGTGAATTTCTGAGGAGAAACACAAACCAATAAAGAAGAGATGAGCATCGGAAACCTGCCAAAGCTACTTAGGTTTAAATAACAGCGCTCCGCTATTCATTTAAGAGAGAAAGAAAACACCGTTGTCCTTGTAAACAATATAAATATTGTAAATATTGAGATGTCTGCCACGCTGCGGCGCCTGACCTGACGTCGCGTTTTCCTGCACTGCTGGGCTCTGCTGCCTCGACTGCCCGCTGGTGGCGCCTTTCTTCAGCTCCTCGGCGTCGCTGTACCTCCGGATCCAGTAGTTGAGCTCCTCGCGGTCGGCCTCCTGGCATCGCCGCAGCACCGTGAGCGAGCGCCGCGTCTTCTCCACCATGTCCATGATGCAGTTCAGCAGCTGGGGGGGTGGAGGGTGAAAAGGGAGCGGACACGTTCAGCGGACAATTTAACGCGCCGACGGCACAATTGAGGGGCGAATTGAGGTTAAACAAAAGAAACGAAGAAAAGGCGGAACGGGCGGACTTCGGGTGCGCGAAGGATCTCACGCGAGCTTTTCTGGTTACTAACAAAGACAAACATTTGGTATAGTAATAAAAATGTTATTACTTTTCTTACATGGTCAAGGTGCTTCCACTCCTCAGCCCACTCTCTGTCCGTCAGCCGGTGGTCGATCACCTCCTCCTGCCTGGTCCCTGAATGCATCCCTGGAACAGAGACAAAGGGCGCACCAGCGTGAGACACCAGGGAGGACTCCTCCTCACCCCCCCTTCCCCTCCTCCTCCCCTCTCCTCCCCTATGCGATGCCCGCTTTATTTGATCCCCCCGTCGGAGCGCTCTTCATCCGTTTTATTCCTCCTTCCTTCCCCCCCCTTTCCGCCCCGCAGGACTCGAATGACCGAGCTTCCAGTCGGGCGAGCATCCATCACGGGCCGAGACGTGGTAAATGTCTCTCCTATTTTTATACCTGGGACCGCCTCGCGCTTACGGCTTCATCAGGGCTCCGTCCGCAAAAAGGGAGACGAGGGAGGCGCGCAGCCGCGGCCAACCCGCGCTCCTGTCGGCGCACTTGTGGGTTTCACAGGGCATTACATCAACCTGCCGTCATGTTGAGGCGGCGTGATGAATGTCATTATAATAAACCTTGCGTGCTTCAACGAGACGACATATTAGGAGCTGATAAATGGTTTAACACTAATCCTGAGTGCCCTGCTCGCATAGCAACATCATCCATAC
This sequence comes from Lagocephalus sceleratus, assembly GCA_911728415.1. Classification (NCBI taxonomy): domain Eukaryota; kingdom Metazoa; phylum Chordata; class Actinopteri; order Tetraodontiformes; family Tetraodontidae; genus Lagocephalus; species Lagocephalus sceleratus. Next base: position 3,957,767 of record CAJVRN010000087.1, on the reverse strand, counting down.
CTCACTGCCTTTCCCCAGTTGCCGATGTTTCACGTCTTTTAGCATTAGGAGAGTTGACGCCAAAATCAAAGGCCTCGCCAAGTTCGAGAAAAGAAGTTTTTGCCTCTGAAATGAAAGACGTACTAAGAAATCTGATAAACGGACTGAAATTTGTAAACCAGGCTTCCCGGATGAATGCCGTTCTGAAGCGCATGTGGATGCATCAGGTCCAATTATTACGACTGTCTGATGACTCCCAGTGGTTGGAGTGTTGTAGTCACGTAAACCGGCCCAACGCGGAGCCGCCCACGGAGCGCATTCTGGTCAGGAAAAACTAAAACGCACCCCTGGAGCAAATCTGTTTCACTAAATCGGGTTTCCCTTTTGTGGCATGCTGTTATCTTTATCCTGATGGTGGACATGGAATGTGTTGCCCCCTGCAGGGAGAAGGAAGGCTTTTTTAAAGGAAGATTCTCACCCAGAGGCCTGGCCCTCTCTCTGATCTCCCGGTGATTGGAGGCGGGGTGTCTGTAGGAGTCTCTGTAGTGGTGCGCGATGGCCATGTCGTCCAGCCGGTAGTGTTGAGGGGGGAGCGGGCCGGGGTGGGGCAGGCCGTTGGGCTGGTAGGAGAGTCCGTTAGACGGGCTGAAACGCTGCGCGGGGCTGATGGTGCAGGGCCGCTTGCTGGGGTGAACATCTGGGTGTAGGGTTCCATCTCGCTCGAAGCCATTCTCTTTGGTTCTAAAGAGACAGACAGACAGACAGACACACACACACGAAAACACACATACGTGTTATTTATATATTTTGAATAAATCCATGAATTCAGGCTTAAGATAAGCTGCTAATAGACTAAAGACCTGCAATGAAATACTTTTTCAGGATGCACACACACACATACACACACACACATGGGCGCGCATGTACACACACATGCGCACACATACACACACACACATTCACGTAGCTTCCAGGGGATCAGGTGGATTTTTGTTCTCCTGCTTCCAAAGATTAATGTGTCCAGGTGTGTTGCATGCGTGTATTACCAGTTCCGTCCTCCCACTCTTTCTCTCCCTCTTGCTCCAGTCTTTCCCTTTCCTTTCTTTCGCCCTCGTCTTCCACACTCATCCCTCTCTCCAATGAACAGATTGAACTTCTTAATGAGCTGTTTTTATGGGCTCCTAATGCTCATCCAAAGCTCTCCATATGCTCTTTCCCTCCATCCGTCCGTCTCTTGCTGCCTCCCTCCCACCATCCATCCATCTCACCCCTCCCCCAACTGCACTCGCTGCTCTTCCCCCTCCAACAATGTTTACATGTACAGTCACTGGAGACATGCGGACTACAAGGTTTCATAAATATGTGCATAAAAACCTTACGAAAACCATGTGCAAGCAATGTAAAAATGGAGTATTTTAACACAAAACCACATTTTTCATTTGTCCAAAAGGCTTTAATTTATAAATTATACCATTTAATAATGTTAATTACCACTAAAACCCAATGCTTCTCTATTCAAAATGGCTTTCAGTCTCTTTTAAAAGACCTAATCAACGAGCTTCTGTAGGAGCTATTGCAAAACAGCTGCTGTAGTGCTCATTTATATGAATAAATCTAAGCTGATGAGTGTTTTTGCCATTATTTCTCGTTAAAACAGAATCTTACAACAATGGAGGATGTTTAATGACCTTGAACAACATTGGTGGAATTGTAAAAATGGCTGAAGTGCACAAGGGTTTGCACTTCCAGTGATTCAAACCATTTTTGATTGCATTCTCATTGTATACGTTAAACTTATGCAGATTATTGTGCTACATTATTGTTGTTTCTGCAAATATTGGCATTAACAAGGACATGTTGACGGCGGATCTTTGTCTCAAACCAAAGACTTACTTTGATTTAAGATTCCAATATGCTAGTAGAGGACCTGTATATGCAGGAATACAGAGCATAGGTAAGCAGAATTCAGAGGTGCTTAGCTGGCTGTATCGGTACTGGAGACTCATCTGTATGGGTTTTCAGCCCATCTCCCTTGGCACGCGTGCGCACACACACACACACACCCACACACACACCCATCCAGACGCTAAGGCTCCCAGAGATCCTCAGACTCGAAGCATTGTGTTCCACCGAACACAGAGACCTTCTCGCGGCGCCTTTTCTTCCCCTGTAGGGTTCCTCTCTCGCACAAACCCACACCTTTTCCCTTCAGCTCTCCGCCCTTTGCACCACAGAGCCTGCAAATATGCAGGAATTTACAGAAAAAAAGTCTGCTTATCCCACTGTTGCAGGAAAAGGAGAGAATAATTCATATCACATCTGGCGTTTCTTTCCCCCTAAGCAAACATAAAAAGTATATTTTCCTCTCCTCTGCCTGCAGTGGGGGATTTATTTCAAATGACCGTGTGCACCGTGTTTAAATAGCACACGCACAACTTTGATTCTGGATGTTAAAATTTGTATACACACACACGCACACGCACGAAAAAAAAAAAAATCTCAAGATAAATGCTGTTATTTTATTGCAGCTTCATCTTGAGATATATGGCTACATACGTCACTGGTCTGGGAACTGGGCCTGGACGTTGCACACGTACTGTTTGGAAAAGCCCCGTAAAAGAGGTATAATTGATGGGTCTACCTTCAGAGCCTCCGCTTGAAACCATTTACAAAAAGCTGACAGTATTTTGGCTGCTACTGGCTGATAAGTAAGGATTCATGCAGAGATATCTTTATTATCTGGTCAGCCTTCTGAGTCTGTGTGCGTGCGCAGCGCTGTTTATATCTGGGACGTTGGGAGCCAGAACCAGGGAGCTGGGGTCCATCGGGGTGCCTCATGAGGACCTGGAGGATGCAGGGTAGGCTTCCCATACCGCGGGGGTGTGCAACCTCCCCCACAAAGGGCCGTGTGGCTGCAGGTTCTGGTTCAACCCAGCAGCATCACACCAGACTGGACTCACTTCATCAACTCATCTGAGTCTTCAACAGCTGACTGGTCAAACTGGGTGTGCTGGACTGGTGGAACAAAAACCTGCAGCCACACGGCCCTTTGTGGGAGAGGTTGGACACCCCTGCCATACAGGCACCATGCTTGTACTGGTCTTAGCAGTAGGGTTCAGTTTATGCAAGCGCCGCAGGAGCCGACCGATTTCCACCCACCTATCAGGCGTCCTCCTCTTTCCGTTCTCGTTGACATCCAGCAGGAGTTCAGACGAGTCCACCGGGGAGGTGGTGCTGGTGTCCAGCAGCAGCTGCTCGTGCTGGGCCAGGTACTGGGCCGGGTTCTGCTTGGCCAGCCTGGCGCAGTGGAGCAGCTCCCTCTGAAGGAGCGGCAGGTTGGCCTGCGGGAAACAAACCGTGAAGAGCGCGGGGAGATTAAAAACCCGACGAATCCACCCGATCTGGAACTGTACGGACTTGAGAGGATTACAATTGGCAAGACCCGAGAAGCTCAAAGCAAAAACCTCAGACAGAGGCCAGAAACAGAAGCCCTATTATGCCCGTTCTCGTTCCAAAATCACATCTTTGTTGTAAGACGAGTTCCATTTCCTCCGCGCCATCTGACCCGCTGTTTCCTCATTATCCCGCCGGACCGGCGTCGCGCCTGCTGACCCGCGGAGCATTAACGCCCACCGCATCGGCCCGGCTCGGCCCCCGCCTCGGCGCGCCGCTTCTTTGCGTCGGCTAACGGGGTCATGCAGGTACGGCTTCAAAGACATCTGATGGGCTGTACTCGGGAGCAAGAAGATGAAAGTGTTGCGCGCTGGTGGTGGGGGTGGGGGGGGGCTACATCACAAAAGCCTTTGGAGGTTGGGGGGTTTATGGTCCGTTTATGTTTGCTCTGTCCCTACACGTGGCCTCTCGCTGGTTTTACCTTCAACTTTCGCCATCGAGGAAAGCTTTGATTAGTCCCCTCGCCGTCGGTTTCAGCTCGTTTGGAGCAGAAGCGCCACTGCCTTGCATCTCCAGTAATTGCCCGCGCCGAAAAGAAATGTCAATCGCCGGCCTCGGCTTACCTGGCCGAGTTAATGGCCCATTAATAGTTTATGATCATAATTACATTCTGGAGGAAAGAAAAGGCATTAAATAGATCGCTCTGACCCCGGCGAACTCGTATTCCATTAATTAGGGCCCGCTCCGAGCTGCCAGGAGATGTGGGATACGTCAACAGAGAAGGCCGGAGTGGAGAAACGCAGACCGCAGAAGAGAGCGGATGGCCCTTCAGATGATAAAACGCAGCGCTTCGCTTCTGTCCGGGTTATGCTGACCGACATCCGCGCTCGCATGAAAGGAAAATTCCGAGCGCTCGGCGGCCGCCAGAGCTCAGATCCAACCCGGATGATTTAGGGCAGGAGACACGGGCTCTGTCGCGGGCGGTCCGACCGGCGTTCCCGGGCGCGGCCAGCTCTTTCCGTCGACCTCCTCCTTCTGAGGTGCTGGCGTTCCCGCTTTCATTCCCGCTTTCATTCCCGCGGCATCCGTCTCGCCCCGTTTTAAGCGATTCGCCGACTTCTTCTTCGGCGCGCGCGCGTTCCTCCCCGCCGCCTCAGGACGCTCTCGCGTTTCAACGCTCGCACATCTTAAAAATATATTTGAGGCAGCTGTGATACGGCGGGGGGGGTTAAAAAAAAAAGGAGTCACAGAGGGACATCGTTGGAGGCGTTTGCCTCATTCCGGCGGCGTTCCGCTGATCATGTCGCTAATACCGTGTGGTTTATGATTGCAAGCCCTTCCAGTAAAGACTCCCGACCAGTTTGTGGTTTGGTAGGATGAGTGGGTGGGGAAGGAGAACCGGGTTGAGGAGGTGGGGGGGGGCGCTAGGGTTAACATTAGTGTAATGAAAAACTCCAAAAGCTGACGTGCATTGTTGCAGCTGTGCTGCCACGCGCCCACGAAAGCTCCCGCACACCTCCGACGGCTGCCTGCTACCATATGGTAGCTGGCACTAAAGACCCCGCAGTGGGGGAGACACTAAAATTAGACTGGGGAGAGAGGCAGAGACGGAGCATTGGGGGGGGGGGCTGCTTTGATTCCGGAGCCATCCCAGTGATACACTAACCATCTGGCAAGGAGAGCAGAGGGGAAGGAGGGAGGGACGGATGGAGGGGAGAGGAGACGCGAGAAGGTGAGTCGAGGCAGGCGTGGATGGGGGGGTGGGGCTTAAAAGTAGCAACCTGGGAAGGAGACGGGGAGGACATGAAGTCCCCCGCTAGCGTCGGGAGCGTCGGGAGATAATCCAGGCCCGCGAAGAAAAAAAAAAAAGGCGCAACATCTGCAAACGCGCGGCGAGCAAAAGCGAGATGGTATCGTGTTTGGGGAGAGCCAGCTGTCTCTCGCTCCCATAAATAACATTTACCTCATACCTGCCACTCAGAGCGGCGAGTGGGGGGGGGTGAGTGTGTGTGTGTGTGTGTGTGGGGGCACAGAGCAATACATTATAAATGGTTGTAAAAATGAATCAGAACAAAGTGAGGAAACAAAACAGATCTCCTTTGGCAGGTCCATAATTGAAACACATGTTGAGGCTGTACACCGCGGCGACATCTCGGCCTCTAACAGCCCCCCCCCACCCCACCTCCTCCAAGCATTCAGAACACACAAGGGTCGGGAACGGGCCCGTTCCTCTGCATCCGCCGCCGTTCCCCCCGGACATCTGTACACGTGTAAATAATGTCAATGCGCAAATGAAATCATACGAAATTATGCAGATCGGGGGAAAGGAAAAGAAGAAAATCAAAATGTCACGGACGGAGAGGAGGAACGGGGAGATAAAGAACACGAGCGCGCACATCTGGGCCGAATCTTAGCTAAATGGTTTCCAGACCGGGTCCGCCGAGCGGGCGGGTCTTGCGCAACAGGCGTGCATTTGAACGCGTACCTTCAGAAAGGGGATGACGAAAGGTCGCAGGGGAAAGTTGGTGGCTTCTTGCAGCTTGGAGTGGAATTCTTCAATGGTGAGGGTGGAATTCTGCAGCGGAGAGAAAAAAGGCATGAATGCATGTGGAAGGCATTATCGGATATTAGTTATTGGAAGCTAAGCTCCGTCCTGGCCTCAGAGGGAACGTTTCAGGTTTTCCCTTTGTCGGGCGAGAAAAGTGCGGCGGAGGGAGAGCGGATGAAAACAAAGACACACGTCTCCAGTTAAGGCGCGATTCCCAGCATCAAAAAGGTCCTCCGCACGAGAGAGAGGTGTCCGCTTTGAACCGCGGCCTCTTCCAAAGCACCGCGCGGGAGCAGATGCGCGCCCGAGCGCCGAACGCGCGCGTTCCGAACCGATTCGCGCAGGATGTGAATCATCAGCTCAGATCAGCTGGCTAAGACCCGCGGGTAAAAGCTGGGACCAGAACAATCATCGGATTACCCGTCCTCGTCCGAGAGCGCAAAACGCGGCAGGGGAAGTGTCGCGCAGATGACCGGGCCCCGGCGCCACCTTCCTCTTACGCACGCCTCACATCCCGTGGTGTGATCTGAAAATCCCGAGAAGACGCGGGGAGCGCTATTTTTAATTGCAGAGAGCAAAAGACAAAGGGGGGGAGGGGGGGAGGGGGGTTGCGAGCGAGCACACGGGGGGGAGGAACCTGCAACAAGCCAAATATGAACAAGGGAGAAAAAAAAAAAAAAGAAATCAAACACAACAGAGAACATGAAAAAAAAAAAAAAAAAAAAAAGCCAGCAGATTATTTATTCCTCCACGCGCTCTTGCGCGTTATTTCCCAGACCTGAATTTTGTTACATTCAGCCTTACATCTGTTCGCCCAGATTGCGTCGGGGCTGTTCTTGACAGCTCCCGAAGCCTCCCGAGTCTTCCTCGCTCTCTCCCCACGTCGCCCGAGTAGCTAATTAACGGTGTCACTCTTTTCAATAAGGAACGGGAGGCGAGGATGGAGAGATGGTGAGAGAGAGGGGAAGGAAAAGTGGAGGGGGGGAATGACAATAAAGGGTGGGGGTGTGTATGGGGGAGGGGGGTGTGTGTGTGTGTGTGCAAACCAAAATGACACAGGAGAGGTGTGCAGACACGAGAAAATAAACACAGCCAAGCCAAAAAGGAGGCTATGCTCTGAGAGGCTAATTAAAGAAAACGCATCTCCTCCACCTCCTCCTCGCTCGCTACCTTCAATCGCTCCCTCTGTAATCCCCCCCGCTTGTTATACGTGCATATTCTCAGGTCACGCAGGCGCATGGCAAATTAGATTTTTGTGGGGTTTTTTTTGGTTTTTTTTTGTAAACACATCCTTCACATCAACTCCGCCAGCGTCTGTCTTATTAAATCTCTGACGGCTAGGCCCGCTTTTTTTTTTTTTATTCGCCCCGCGCGTCGATTGCGGCGCGGCGCCGAAATCAGGCTGTGATGAGGTCGCTGCCAGCTTTTAAGCACAGCGAGAAAGTGGTTGAATGTGTCTACGAAAGACGCATTCACGTTCGCTTAGTTAGCCTTGAACGCTCAAAAAAAAAAAAAAAAAAAAAAAAAGTAAAAGTGCGTTTAAGGTATTTCAACATTTGCGCGATTCCAGTTGGGAGTCTTCCATCTGCTGTCTGCCCAGCTGACGCTGGCCGTGACCCCCCCCCAATCACCAGACCGGGTTCGGCACTCACCACCAGTCCCAGCACCAGCGTGCGCACGCGCTCGCCGATCTCGGGCGAGATGTCGTTGCCGAACTGCTGCAGCGTGGTCAGGAAGCGCTTGAGCTTGCTGAGCTGCCGAGCGCCGCAGGCCGGCGGCAGCTGCTGGTTGGCCAGCGAGGACGAGGACGAGGAGCTGGGCCCGTTGCTGTAGCCGTTGGGCGGGGAGGGGGCGCCGTTGAGCGCCGTCGGGGAGTGGCTGCTGCCGTTGGTTACTGCGCGGTGCAAGGAAAAAAAGATCAGGGGTTAAAAATCAGAAAAAAAAAAGCTTGGAAATGTGCTTTACATCAAGGTGACACCCCGTCGGTGAGTGATTTTAATCCCAAACTGGTTTAAAAGCAGATTAAACAATAAAGGGATTAAACACTGTGACTTGAAATTGTTGCAGAAAAACACGATATTTGTGATTTTTCGCCCTTTTCTGACCTTTACCGAAGGAAACGGGGCAGACGCGCAGACGTTCGCGCGCTTCAGGTGTTTGGGACTACTTTTATTCATCTGACAGCTGCGACAGGCTCAAGTAATCTCTGTGATCTCGCAAGGGGAGCGGCGGTACGCGCCGGGCGATGGCGTTTCCCCCTTCCGAAAGCCGAAAGCGCTCCTGAGAACATTTGCATTCCTCCCACGGCGCAACCCTCAACATTTGTTTCCAATCGTCGGGCCTTGTTTGATCCTCAGCACCCCCCCCCAACCACCACCACCACCCCTTCGCTCTCACCCTCCCGCGCAGTCTAAACAAGCAGGGATGACGTGCCCCCCCCCCACCACCACCACGTGTCTGTGATGGAAGGGGGGGGGTGCTGTGTACAAAGAGATACAAGACGGCGAAGCTTTCCCTCTAATGAGCTTAAGTTTTGACTGGTGATCCACACCCCCCCCAGCCGCCCCCCCCTCGTCCCCCCACCCACCCCCCTGGCCGCCGTCCAAAGCCGCCACTGCAAAGCGAGGGGAGAGACACTCGCGCTGCATCTGGTAACAATTATGTCGGGCGGCAATCAAAGCATACAGCTTTGTTAAAAACCTTTGGCATGTGTAATGAGAGAGCCCACTCTTTCCTCCCGCTTTGCACGGAAGCCCCCGCCGATGTTAATTGCGGAGCGCGAGCGCTCGCTGCAGACTTGGGTGGGTGTGTGTGTGCATGTGTGTATGAGAGTGTGAGGTGTGTGTGTGTGGGGGGGGCAGTTTCGGGGAGGGAGAGAGTAAATACTGGAGAGTGTAAGATCGGAAGGGAACAAAAATATTGGCTCGGTTGCGGAGCTCTATTAATGAAGGCTGGAGTGCTCGGAGCACTCCAAACCGCAGGGCTCTCCGTGTGTGTGTGTTTTTTTTTTTATTAAATTCTAGTGCTCTTCATGGAAGTGGTTAACTACTCCTACTTCTGCAGTTCACTTCTGAGCCTCAGCCCGTGTCCCTACTCATGTGTGCAGTTGATTTTTTTTTTTTTTTAGCAGTATTGTCTGACGGTTTGGTTTGAACATGTCAGAGCGTCTCGATTCTGCTCGGCGGTTTTACGCTACGTGGGAAGGAGGGAGTTTAGTTTTATTGCCCTTATCGACTTAGTTCCTGTCGAGGGTCTACATCCCTACACTTGGAACTACCAGCCGGTGTTAGAAGGCTCTGAAAAATGTGAATAAAGCAGCAGTTCACGTTCAGATTCATGAAGGAAACATAGTTCTTGTTGAGTAGAACATGGTGAACGTCATGTAAGATGCGAGCCCATTCTTCCCGGGGCTATTTCTTTTGCTGATGTTCAACCAGAAATCCAACAAACAGGTAGGGAGGCATGCAGAAATAGTGCTCGGTGCAGCCAAAATCAGGCCACACCCGAACTCAAGGTCGTTCACAAGGTCGTAAGCCACTGGACGGTACCTCAAAGAAATCCACAATATCGCTGGCCCGACACGGGGGGGGAAGGATTCATCAGGTTCACTCACGTGTGGTGGGGGTGTAGGAGCTGTTGCGGGGCGCTCCTTGCGTGCTGGGCGGGGGCGGCATAGTGGGGGGGGTCAACCTGGACTGTGTCTTAACGTCCGCAGGTGAGTCGGGCATGGTGGAGTGCTTCCCAGTGCGATCTGAGGGGAAAAGACAGAAAGACGGACTATGAGAAATCTTTGTTATTCAACAGTGGCGCATCGTGGACTGCATTTCGATTTCCATTGACGCGCGAGCAGCGGGGCGCGCCACAGGACGCAGGTCATGGAACGGGAGAAGGACTCCCCGGCGCACACGCCACCACTACTCTTTAGGCGCGACAGTCACAACCTGTTGTAGGCAGCTACTACGGAAGAGCGCAAAAAAAGGACGAGCGATGAAAGAGAAATACTGAAGTGTGAGGGACGGGAGAGCCTGAGCCGGTCGGCCACGGGCCCGAGGAAGTATTTTAGTCACGCTAACTGGGCTTCAGCAGCCGAGCGGATGAAAGATGGAGATGTCACTGAAGGAGTAAACAGAGTCCTCTGTAGCTCCGCTCCTGGGTGGACCGGTCGAGGCAGTTGCTGTTGCTTGAGCTCTTTGACTTTCATAAACTATGCGGGTGGGGGGGGGGTAAATACGTCAGAGTTCGGCTCTAAATCTAATTTAAAAGCCAAACAAGCTTTAAAACAGCATTTTTAGAGCAATTGGTGTCCATTAACGCCCTTGATTCTAGCAGAGGTCTATAAAAGTATGACTTCTCCACACGTGCTGCCTTGTCTCAAGATGAAAACACACTAATAAGAATTATACTGATGTATCAAAGTTTAAGGTGGGTTTAGTGGTTTCTTTTGCTAAGAAGATACTATTGAAATAAACACCTTAATGGCAGTGCAGGCTGTAAAAGTGGGGGAAGAGAGGAGATCCACTGCAGAGAGCATCAGGAATGGAGTTCAGCGCATAAAGAGAGCCAACCTTTAACAGCCTATTCAAAGAGCTGAATTCCTGCCACCTCCATCCCTCTGATTCTTCTGACCTGGCCAGTCTGAGCAAGGTTTAGTGCTCGGGTTTCACCAAAATCCAACTATTTATTTTAACTCACAGCTAAAATAAAAAAAAAAGAATGGAAACAGTCATGCCTCTATTGCCAAATATCATATACTGTACGCCTGTCCAAAAATATGATCTGTACAAGAAATATATTAAAAAAAGAAAAAGGCCAGAGCAGAGGTAATTCATCATTTTCCAGTCAGACACAAAGACATACGTGTAACGAGTCCAACTTAAATAGTGACAAGTAACCGTATCACACATGGCTCTACTTATCCTGTTCCACCATGTCTCTGAGCTCATGCGCTCTGCAGTTCTGTATATTGGGTTTTCAGATTGGGTGGTAATTTCTGCCCCAGTTCACTAGATCTATTGTTATATAGGACGACATAATATGACCCTAATTGGCGTATAATTAACCTAATCGTCATGGTGACCTCAGGCAGATTACTAAAGTACAATGTAATGATTTTTAGATTTTAATGGCGGTGATGCTCTTTAAGGCTCGTCTCTTCCGGAGAGGAACCCCAAAATATTCTAAACTCCGCAGTGGCTTTTGTCCGATCTGTAATCTAAAAGAGTTTAGGTGCAGTTTTCCGCGTGGGTCAGCGGACGACATCGCCCTTGGCGGAGGAAGCTTCGGGGGCCCATGGCCCTTCAGAGGGCGAAAAGATGGAACGGAATGCAGACACACACACACGTGTACCCCCACCCGCTGACTTACGAGCAGCATCTTCTCTGTTTCTCATTTGATTGAGGCCGCCGCAAAGTGTATAAGCAGAATAAAATCAATGGCGTCATGCTAACCAACAAGGGCTGCGCCCAGCCATCCACTCGGCGGTCGCGGGGGCCACTCGAATCGATTGTAATACTCCCCCAACAAGGTAATTCGCCTCGTCTTTGGGGAAAATAAAAATACATCTTCCAGCCCATTACCGAAAACAGCTCCTGGCGTGCGCGCGCCGGCGACTTCCGCCGGCGTATGCGTCTTCGGAGGCGTGCGCGGGTCAGAGGGGCCGCCGATCTTTATCGCATCCGAACGGCAGGAGCAGGATAACATGCGCTCGAGGCACTCATGCATAATTCACCCCGTAAGAGCTCCACCTCAGCCTTAAACAACCTTGAATACAACGCTGGGCACCTCCGGGCTAACAGCTCTGGTTAAAGTTAATGGACGAACTTAACAGAAGCCCGTCGTCCGTTTATCGGCCCCCGCTACCGCCCCCTTGGCCAAGCGCTGCGGGCAGAGCCGCCACCGACAACATCCCCCCGGCCTGGGCACGTATTGATGCTGGAATGGGAAGGGCCGGTGAGTGCTTTGATTTCATCGGAGTGGCTTTACGACTTCTCAGAAGTGCTGTTGTCCGGCGGTTAATGGGTTGCGAAGGATGAGGCCGGAGCGCTAGCAATTAGCTGTAAAGGAGAGAAGACGCGCGAGGTGCCCAAACTACCGCCGGCGATGCGGATGGATGACGGCGATTAATGTCTCGTCGGCGGCCACTCCCGCTGTGGTTTTATCTCAAACATCGCCGAGAAGCTTTTAGCGTAAATATCTGCAGTAAAACGAGAATATCGACGCGCTAACGGCGCCTCATTAAGAGGATTTGGTACGTTGTTAGACAGCCATCGCGCTGCACGTGCTGACGGTAACTACAGATATAAGAGTGAGTTATGAGCTCCGAGGAGCGCCTGAGAGGACAAAGTGTCTTACTCATTAACTTCACACTGAATCAGGAGAGTGGGGAAACTTCTCCTCCAGGTTCCGGCGGTGGTGCTCTCAGAGTCGGGCCCATCTTTTAACATCACGGTATCAAACGCGAACCAAAAATGGTATTTTCAGATTTTCTGTCTCTGTGCAATTCCGCCCCTCTGATTTACGGACAGATCCTAGAAAGGAGGCCGAACCCCTGGACTAATACCTAACCCTCAAAAGGATGTCTTCAGGCTTACATCACCCGTATCCATCGCCCTTGATTACGCGATCCTCAATGTTTGCAGAAATCTCTTTCTTTTTTCTCCTTTCTTTCCCTCATGCCTTGTGCTCTCTTCTAGCCTCTCAGCTCAAAGAAACAAGATTTTATCCCCCCGCTGAATTGTGATGCATGCCTTTTCTAAGCTTGCGTGTGGGTTTCATCACTTGCCTAAAACAAAGTTGTTGCAGGGGAGGAACGCCGTCCCCGAGAAGCCGGCTCGAAACGTGTTATGGGGTGGACTCCGCTAACCCCGGCACCTCCAGGCGAAAACACCGAGTCGTATCGAAAACCTTGGACGTTTCGTCATCCCGCCGCAAAGCTGCGAGGTCATATTGTGTTTCAGATCACCATGGGAACCGGGGACAAGGCAGTCAACCTTGATGTTTTAGCGTACTCGCACGGGCTGAAACGACTTCGGACTCTATGGTGGTGAGATCGAGTCGAGCAATCTCAATTACACACTTCATAAACCGCCGCCCGCCTGCCTGCCTGCCCGGGCGCGCGCTCCCCGGGCCCGCACGTGAGCGCGGCCATCGTACGGTTGGAGACCCAGAAAATGATGCAATAACAGCGGCGGTAATATGCCGCGCGAGAGCACTTCACGCGGGCAAATCCCATTCTTCAAAACGACAATGGATTTGGCGACGCTCCGGAGCCGCGGGAACCCTGCGAACTGGCTGCATGCGCCTATTTCTGTGCAAAACAGTGCTTCTAGGTGTGATCTGCACCCCCCCCCAACCCCCACCACAAACATCACCTCTCTCTCACACACACACACACAGGAGAAGACTATGCAATAACCTGTGATGAGAGGGATCCAGAGATGGCGTGATAGTAGGTTGTGTTGATTGCTCTGTGTGCTGTTTGCAGATGCAGACACTGCTGGAGGTAGTGTGTGGTGTGCATGTGTGCGTGTGTGTGTGTGTGTGTGTAGGGGGTGCATACACGGGGGAATGGATACAGATGGGTAGAGCAGGAGGAGGAAGGTGATGAAGTAGGGACAGGTGGGTTGATTGAGATTCAGGAGCAGTTACGCCGGCGAAAAAACGGGAGAAGTCTATCGGTATGCAAGCGCGGTAAGCCCTCGCCTCTTTCCATCATCCCTCCGCTTCAGACCACCACACACACACGCGCGCGCGCGCGCACGCACGATGGCAGCGAGCAGGTGGAGACGCATGCAGAACATGTCCAATCAAACTCCACCTGCTTGTCAAGAAGATGTATGAATTAAACGGCCATAGCTCAACAGAGAAATACATATGCATAAAGGTCCACGCACAGCTGCAAAGGTGTGTGTGCAAATTGCCTTTCTCTCTCTCTCTCAGACACACACACATACACATTCTGGGAGATCTGATATTATATATTCCACTCCTGCAGCAGATGCAGGCTGCAGCAGTGCCAGGTCCCTTTGGAGCTCTCCTTTCCTTTCTTTTTCCACTGTTCTCGCCGGTTTCAAATATTTCAAATATCCAGTGTACTACAGCGAGATTAGAAGTCATCTGATTTAAATCGTAAATATAAAACAGTAAAGGGTGAAAATCCGAAGCCCGGGAAAGCAGATCCCCCCCCGTCCTCCTCCTCGGTGCCGACGGTCCGTCACCCGCGTCCGTGTTTTTCCTCTCGCTGCAACATTGTGTGTTTACACTTTGTCAAGCCAGCAAAGACATAAGGAGATTTCTCAATCACACGCGCACGAGGTCTGAGCGCCATCTGTTCCGTCGCGCAAACATTAGCGCGCTCGCGCGCCCGCGCAAACACGGGCACAAGCGCACGCGAGCGAAAGGCGCAAATCCTGCAAGAAACAACAACAACAAGGAAAAAAAAAAAAAAAAAAAAAAAACGCCTCCGACTACACACCCACGCACACGCACACGCTGGACAATAAAACATATGTGCCGCATAACTTTAGAAGTCCAGATTTATAGCGGTGTCTGCTTTAGCCATCTGTTGGAGGAGAGTCTGTTTTGCAGGGAAAAAGGGAGGTTTTTGAGGAACGAAACCAGCGATTCGGAGTCCCGGGGCCCTCTGTCTCCAAATCCGACCGCACGACTGAACCGGAGGATATCGTAAAACAGAGACAGATTGAGGAGGAGGTGGGTGGGAAAGGGAGGGGGCAAGGAGGAAAGAAAGACTTGTCAGGGAAATGTAGAGGATGTTTAACAGGTAGGAAATCATCGGTCACGCCGCTCCGTGTTTGAATGTGGCGTTGGCGTGAATGTGAACGATGTTTTCAGGCTCGTGTTTTATATATTGTGGAGGTCTGGTCGACGCGGGTTGGAGGTGCGAGGGTCTTGGTGGGTAGGGGGGGTTCACGTTTCTGACAGCGACCTGAGCTGTCAGAAACGGGGCTCGTGGGCCGTGGCTCGGCCTCAGGGCGGGAGCCGTGAACAATTCAACAACAAATGAAAATTCAACAAAAAAAAAGAAAAGGAAAAAAACACGCCGTTTTCCGCGCGAGCGGCGCTCCGCCACCCCTCCGCTCGACCAGGCGCTGCGGAAGGGAAAGCGTCGCCCTGCGGACCTGCGTCGTGACGGCGGCCGACTCCGCGGGATGTGTTCTTTTGGATTTCTGCCCCGCCCGTAAATGCAGGAACTCGCTCCACGTGCGCCCGTCCTCTGGGCTGCCGCTCCCTGAGGCCTCGAGCGTGACTCCACAAGCAAAACACACACACATACTGATGCACAGGCACATCCTGAAGTGGCAATTTGTACCCCCCCCACACACACACACACCACCCCCCCCCCACCTCCCTTCGTGTCTCCTCAAGGTAAATGGAAAGGTCTCTGACCTAACGTGTGTTGGTGCACGTGTGCGCGGCTGTATGTGCATAGAGGAATCATATAACTGTCTCCAGCAGCAAAATCAATTTTCAGCAGACAATAAAAGCCTGGTGTTTTACATGACAGTTATGGTCTTGGGGGGGGGGTGAAGGGCTCTGTGATGGATATGCACTGCAGTTGAAGTGAGAGCGCGCGACGCACGATGAGAGGAAGGAACAGGGTGGGGGGGGGCGGGGTTGTGCATGAGGGGTGGAGGACTATGAGGTGGCACATGAGGGACAGGCTACGGCAGGGGAGATGGAGGGTGAGGGCAGCGAATGAGGGCCCCCCCCACCCCCCCCACCCAGACCGCTGCTGTCCAAACATCACAGGACGGCCCCCATGTGTTGCAGGTTAACCCTCATCCCCGAAAAGTACCCTGAAAGAGAAACGCAAAAACCCTGTCTGCAATTGATGAAATGTGTCCCAGAGATCTTCTGAGTAGAAACAGACTTGCAAAACAGGAGGGGGGGGGGTGTTGTGGTTTGGGGGGGGGGGGGGGTGGCCGTACGCTGCCCCTTTTAAAAAAAAAAACAACCCCAAATGCTACTCTCTTTTCCTGTTAAAGTTTCCCTCGGCCTCAGCCTGCCCCCCCCACTCTGTGTTTAAAGGGGGGGTCTTGGTCACATCTGCATCGAGGGTGCTGGACGCTCTGACCTCCCTCCCAGCGCGGCTACCTGGATGTTTGCGTGAAACAGCCAGCCGCGGTTCACTAATGGCTCTGAGTGGCTGAGAGAGTGGAGACAGGACCGCCGTGAGCACACACACACACACACACATACACACACACACACATGCGCGCACACACACACACGCACACACACACCGTGACCGTTCCTGGGCTGTGATATCACTCTGTCTCCTTTCATCTGACCAGTAAGGGCTTTCACCTCGGCTCTTCCTGACCTCGCCTTTTGCTTTCGAACGTTTCAATTTTTTCGCAACACTCGATGATGTGCCAGGTTTGGAATACCAATCAATATGTGTACATCCGAAAAAAAAACAAAACAAAAAACCAAGGCTAATGTTCGACCGATAATTCTGTCTCCGCAGATCCTTTCATCACGCGATTCACGTCTTTTTAACACTTTTTACACAAACAGCTGCGTCTGTCCGTCTGTCATCGATGGAGAAACAAGGATTGATAAGAGATGGGAAGGACTGACAAAGCAGGTTCCATAACTCAGAGGTCGTCTTTAAACGGGAAAAGTGCTCAGAGGAAGGAAGTTCCCTCCTCACGGTGAGACACGTGTTGATCCCCCCCCCACATTAACCAACAGCAGCTGAATCCTGTCCGCACGCTCCTGCCACCAATAGCGCTAATAGAACGCCTTAGAACACACACACACCCGCGTGCACACAAACACACACACACACATGCACGCGCACAGGCTCAGGCACACACACACACACCCTAACTGCTCTCCATTGCTACAGATGGATGCCACCACTCTCTCTGGAGTGTTGCCAGTGCCAGCTAGTGAACAGCTTGCCTGGCACAGTCCTCTGCATCTGTGTGTGTGTCTCTGTGTGTGTGTGTGTGTGAGAGAGAGAGGGAGAGAGGAGCGCACGGTGGCAGAAACAGTAGCGAAATAGCCCGGTGCAGATGGGTGGCCAAACCAGCCCCCCTCCTCCTCGTGTACACACAGGGGCAGGAGAAAAATGTGCACGCACATGCACATATGCTCCATAATGGCACCACACACACACACACACACACACACACACACACACAGGCACAAGGATAGGGACACTCAAGCACACACAAACATGTACCTCGGTTCAAGTGAGGTATTCCCAGCCTGGAATGTGATGCACGTATCACTACATACGTGCTCACTTTACACTTCCTGTTTGTGCAAGGTAAGGCCACGCCCTCTGAACAACATTCCTGCACATATATTTCACACACACACACACACACACACGCGCGTGCACTCACTAATAAGGCTTTTTATCTGAAGTATCTATTCAACCTTATATGTAAGTGCTTGTTTTGTGAACACACAGAGAGCGAAAGCATCAAGGCGCTCGGTTGGAAAGCCTCCAGCGCTGGCAGCTCGCCAGCGGCAAGCCTATAGATCAGCGCGTTAAGACGCGCTCGCTGTTTAATAATTCGACAAAGAAATTAAGACACAAAAGCCGCGGCCCGAAACAATGGAAGCCGGCGCAAGACGCAAACGCGATTGGGGCCGCGCGCGGTCGGGGGAGGCCGGAGGCGCGACGCGAGTCCTCGCCGCCGCCGCCGCGTTTGCAGGCCTCAGAGGCGTCAGGCATCAGCGCCTCGGCTCTAGGACGGCCAGCAGGTCTGCGGCGGGCGAGCCCAGGCGGGGTGGCAGCAGGTACCCCCGCTCTGGTCCATGAGGGAGGGGTTGGGGTGGGGGACAGCACGGAGGCTGACGGCGCCAACTGTGCGGCGCGTACGCGCGCCAACGTCGCCAGCCTCGCTGTGTCTGTTTGCCAGCGCCATCTGGGGAGGGCAGCTCCGCAGTACCTCTTCTCAGCTCAGTGACACACACGCACGGGCGCACACGCGCGAGGGCAGAGACTCGCCGAATGCGCCGGCGCACGGACGCAGACGGCGGCTGACAGACCGCCATCTGCGCCCCCCCGACTTCTCCCTCTGCTTCTTTTTTTTCATGCCCTCGCTCCTGCTTTCATAAACTCGCAACCCCACCCCCCCCACCCCCCCGTCCCTCGGCGACTTCGCCTTCATCGCGGCCCGCCGCTCGCCAGCCAACGGGATCCGGCGTTGTCATGGCCGCCTGGGCGCTGACGCACGCGCGCGTTTCTATGGCGTCCGAGATCAAGGCCCGAGAGTGACGGGGGGAGGAAGACGAGCGCGTCTCCTTATTTTCCCCCCGGTAGATGCGACGAGGAGCGACTCCTGGGTCGATGGCAAAACCCGCGCGGCGGGGGGGGTGTTAACGTGCACGTGCTCGCCGAGGGAAGCGTCGGGCTTGAAGGCGGGAATGGAAAGCGGCGAGGTGAGAGGATGGCGCCGTCAGCCACATCAAAGACAACCTGAAACAGGTCTGGGCTCCTCTCCGTGGGAAGGTGCCATCCTGAAGTCGCATAATGGTGGTGGTGGTGGTGGTGGGGGGGGGTTGTCTGCTGCAACACCTTCAGAGCGCTGCCGAAGTTCCCTTGAGCAGAGTGCTGCTACTTTACAAGCTGGAGTTACGGTAGCCCCCCCCCCACACACACACACCCGTTGGTCTGAGCCGTTGCGGTTCTCTCATATCCTCCATCACAAACCTCCTCCATCTCCTCTGCAATAACTCAGAGTTGTTGTTCTCCCCCACCCCCCTCCACAACATCTGCATCCCGCTCCCCTTCGCCACTCCTTCTACCCCAGCACGCCTCTCCATTCTTCTCCCCACAAGCTGGCAGAAGAAGTAGCCTCATTACATACAAGGAAAATCCATTTGCTGCTTCTGTCTTACCCCCCCCCCCCCCCCCCACAACCTCGGATTCTCTTGAGGAGGGAAAAGCGCTGCTTTCCCTTCGCCTCCTCTTGGAATTTTCCCTATCTTGGCCGCACTTCTCGCGATTCGCTGGCGTCTTCGGGTTCGGTCCAGTTCGCGGCGGCGCGACTCCTCGGGCCTTTTTTTTTTTTTTTTTTTTTTTTTTACAACTCGCGGCGGCGTGCGTGGCATTAAAGGCAACAATCGGAGCCGGGGTTCAGATAATGTATCCAGCATCAACAGGAAACATTCATCATTTTTTTTTTGTTTAGTGACCTCAAAGCTGCAGTGTGGGTCCATTCAGTTAAACTAATGGATTGGATCGATCCTCAGCAGTGGCTCCTGCAGTCAGGAGATGAATCACCGCGCCGCTTCCTGTCATTTTTCCCCCCCTCGTCTCCCTATTATTCTGCTTTCCTCCTCCTTTTATATATATATTTTTGGAAAAGATCTTCTCATCTTTCCAGCACCACCCTCCTCCCCTCCAGTTCTCTCCTTCTGCTGTGCCATCATCGCAGCATCTGATTAACATATGTCTGGGCTTTCGCTCCCTGTCAGCTCGCAGGCATCCACACGCTCGCGCCATCTCGCGCGCTGTCTCTGAACGCTCGGGGGGCAGACAACCAGGAATGGCACCCTGGTGCCCCCCCCACCACCATCACCCCACCCTGTGAACCTGTTTTTATTCGCGCGGGTACATTTGTTGTGTGTAAATAACACCCATCAAAAACTGCAACCATGTTATAGAAATTGGCAGCAATCAAATTACGCTCTTAAAATGTCAGTAATGGAGGACAGTGGGAAGGGTGGTGTGGCGGGGGAGGGGGGGGAAGACAACCAAGAATGGCACCCTGGTGCCCCCCCCCACCACCATCACCCCACCCTGTGAAACTGTTTTTATTTGTGCAGGTGCATTTATTGTGTGTAAATAACAACCATCAAATACTGCAACCATGTTATAGAAATTGGCAGCATTCAAATTATGCTTTCAAAATGCCAGTAATAGAGGACTGTGGGAAGGGTGGGGGGGGGGGTAGAGGACAGTAAAGTCATGTAATAAGACACTGAGTGAAACAGATAGAGATAGATGTGTGTTTACATGGGCTCGCAGCAGCAATATCTCCACCAGCCCTCCCGGGACCTCAGAAATCGCTCGCTGTTTCCTTGCACACCGACAAGCTCTCCGAGCTTCTCAGTGTTCCCGGGTTTTTTTTCGAGCGTGCGGCGGGCCGAGACGATTTTGACGGACGGCAGTCGGGAGGTGATTTCGCGCCGCAGCGTCCAGTAATTGCAATCGGAGATCTGCCATCGACCGTCCGCCGCGCCGCGGGTCGCCAGGCTGATGCGCTGGGAGGACCTCGAGGGCGGCGCCTCGTTTCCAGTTGCCCCCCCCACCATGACGCAAACAAAGACATCATGTTCTCCTAATACCTAAAATCCCTCTTCGTGGACCAGCATCGCCTCTAATTTGAGTTCAAATACAGAAACGGTGTAAAACACTCCCGACTGTTCTGCATTAAACATTTCTACTTTTCAGGGTTTTAAACAGCCGGAGGGATGCCAAGACCAAGTTCAGCGCGTAACAATCGCAGCACTCCCCATTCACACCATTAAAGACACGTTTTGAATATATGGCTTAATATATATGCTCGGATTTAAAGCCGGCAAATAAAAAAGGCTTTGTCCGTTAACAAAGTGAATAGTCACACAAAACTAATAGGGTGAAAACGTTTTGTGTGGGACAGAGCCATCTTGTGTGTGCACATGTGTGTGTGTGTGTTGTGGGGGTTGACTGGCTTCAACAATCACCAAAAAAAAAAAAAAAAAAGAATGGGTGTGACTTTTTTTGTGGAAGACTTGATAAACTCAATAGAGCTTTGGAGGGCCCACTCAATGATGAGTCAATGAGGAGCTCTTGAATAGTGGGGGTGATGGAGTGGAGAGAGATACATACAAATGGCTCCACTCCCCCCCTCCCAGCACACACACACAGACACACACACAGACTGGAAACCTGCTAGTCTGATAGCACAGGAGAAATGGGTGTCAGCTGGGTGGGAAAAAAAGGGAAGTTAGCAATATGCAAAAGGAGCGGTGATGCAAAAACAATGCAAATACATGGTTTCATCTGGACTGACGTGTCACCACACACACACACACACACACACACAACTCCTTCCACCCCCCCAACCCCCCCTTGTCTCCTAGTCCCACTGACTGCCCCACCCCAGGATCATATGCAGGGAAAAGGCAGTCGGTGATGGAGCCACATTGAGACAAACAGATGGGAGGATAAATGAAGTGACATGCTGGAGCGATGCTCCGGGAACACCGGGGCAAACGTTTATGCCCCCCCCATCCCCCCCATCCCCCCATCCATGGCTGCCGCTCTCCTCTTCCTAACGGCCAAAGGATGGACCAAAGATGGCCTCAGCTTGAGAGCAATCTGACGTAACCTGCCAGAAACCGAGTCTTAACGCTGCACATCAAACAGAGCCCCCCCACACACACACACACACACACCCCCTCCGTCATCAAACCCGAGCCTGGTGCTTTGGGGGATCGGATCAAAAAGCGACGGACCGGACGGAGACAGATCACACGACCTCCGGTCCGCTGAGTAGGTGTGTACCACAGGAACACGCGTTCCTCCAGAAAACAAGAAGGGGGGGGGGGTTATGTACAGTCCTTCAATATGGGGCTCCACGGGGGGGCTGCACTCAGCTGCACTCCAGGTCGCCCATGTGGGCGTTTGTGCGTGCGTGCGGCTGCGTGTGAACAGCGGAGGGTGGGTGGTGGTGGTGGTGGTGGTGGGGGGGGGGTCAGGCGCGAGGTTGGCCTTTGTGCGGGAGTGTGGATGGAAGCGAGAAAACAGAAGAGCTGCAGAAGGTGAGCGAGCGAGGGCGAGAGCAATCGAAGCGGCGCAATCAGCAGCGTGAAAGCGAAGGGAAAAAAAAAAAGAGAAGAGAGAACGAGCGAGAGACTCCCTGTGTGTGCGGCAGGTCCCCAGCCATCTGGACACCCCCCACCCCCCCACCCCCCCGCCTCCCTCGCCTCCCCCCAGCCGCCCTCTCCTCTCCTCTCCTCTCCTCCGCCGACTGGTGTGCTATTCATGGCGGACCCATTTCACCTTTTCTGAGCGTTACACCCGCTCGCCACAATACATGCTAATGAGGTAGAACAAACGACTCCCCCGCCGTGGGTGCGCGCATGTGTGCGGTCCTGTGCAGCCGTGTGCATTGTGGGGGGGGTGAGCTGGTGAGCTGGTGGGCCCCCTGTCTAACCTCTAACTGAGCCGTCATTGGCTACGCACAAACCAGCTCCAGATTAGTGAGACGGTTGTCTAACAGCAATAGATAGAACCCCCCCCACACACACACACCTCCCTGCCCCCCCCCTTTATGGAAACTCCAGGCAGCTGTTATTTAAATGCACTTAATGATCGTGTCTCAAGGATTGGCAATAAATAAATTGGAGCTCGTTCTTGCTGTTGTAAATTGCTCCCCGTTCATCCTGGGCGCCGCGGCGCCGGTCAGCGCTCCGATTTTGTCGCATGAGCGCACGACGCAGGCCGCGACGCCGAGGAGACGGGCGGCGACAGGTAGACAAAACACACAGGGAGCAGGCGGGAAGGGACAGGAGAGAAATGGGAAAAAAAGATAGGGGGGGTGGTTAATGGATACTTGGATACTCCACGAACTCGCATCGCTGGGTGGCGCTAACGACGCGTCTGCACACCTGCCAAGGCTCGCCGCGTTGCCAATCATGGCGGCGGCGGCGGCCTGGCGGTCGTAATTACTGCGAGTGCGCCCGTGTGTAGCTCAGAACACAACAGAGATGTCACAAGGGGGGGGCAGAGTGGACGAGGGCTCATTGTCAGAGCTGCTGCAGGGTGTAGCAGTCAAGGGTGTGTGTGTGTGTGTGTGTGCGTGTGTGTGCGATAAATCACGTGCATTTACCGTCAAGGAGACTGCGGACTTTTTAAAAAAAAAAAAAAACATCAGGGTTTGCCTCAACTTAAGGGTAAACCGAAACAGCTCGGCTCTAGAGATCCTCACCGGGAAGTAAACAGGTAAACAAACCCTGGGAAAAAAAACAACAAAAAAAAAACCAGCAATAATCCAATCAACCTTCAGGATTCTTCTTTTAAGACTCGCAGTGTTTTAAAATCTATAAAAACCAACTTAAGAACATCGGAAAGCCTTGAATCTGTTTTTTTTTTTTTTTTTTAAAAACAGAAGAAAAAGCCCCTAATGGAAGTGGTGCCACTGTTCTTTGGCTCGTACAGCAACAGGAACCAGGTCATTCCTGGCTCCCCTCCCTGCCCCCGGGGCCCAGGGCCCAGCCCAAGACACCACACAATGGGCCGTCAGAATGAGAGGAACCGCCGGCTGTCCAGAGATAGCCTCGCTGGTCAGGAACCAGAAAGGGAACCAGAAGGAATCCGCGAAGGAAGGAGAGGATGGGAACCCGGAGCGCGGGGCAGGGGAGGGAGGGGAGAGAGGGTGGGGGGGGTTGGCTGGTCGGGGTCAGGATGTGTGCGAGTGTTTGCGTGTCTGAGTGACAGATAGCGCTGCGCTGCTCAGATAAATGTCTTGTTCCCAGGCACGCACGCACACACACACACACGCACACACACACATGCACAATAATACCAGGATGTTTTGCTATTTTCACATAATTGAAGTGGGAACAACTGTTCTGGGATGGAAGGTGAACGCTGTGTATGGTAGGGGTGGAAAAGGTGGTGGTGGTGTGTGTGTGTGTGTGTGTTGGGGGGGGGGGCGGCTCACTGGCCTTCAGCATCAGACGAGACTGATATTAAAAGACGTTGGAGGTGAACCTGAATTTGAGGGGCGTCCAGAAACGCGCGCGCATAGGCGCCGTTTCCCCTGTTTCCATGACAACAGGTGCAGCAGATATGCTCTCCCAACTGTCAAAGGACACATGCGCGCGCACACACACACACACACACTCGCGTGCTCAAAAGCCATTTTAGCGCTTTTAGGTTTGCCGATGTTACGGAATGCCAGAGGAGGGAGAGGAGCGGGCGCCACATCGTTTTTTTTCCACCCCCGTTCTTCACCTGCGCTGCTCTGATCCAGATCTGTCTTTGTGTCTGCGCGGTAAAATAAAACGCCATGCCCTCACGCCTCCTTTACGTTGGGCTCAAGAGCACTACGCTCCCAGAGAAGAGAAGGGGACACCGCTCCTGAGTCAAATAGCACTCGAGCTATAAAGCAAATCTGCTTCTCCCGGGGAGAGAAGCGCTTCTCTGCGAGCGTGCGGGAGTGACCGAATGTCGCTTCCGAGCTGTTGTCAGTCCCTGAGGCCGTGAGGGGCTGGGGGGGGGAACAAAACCCGGAGATAGCGGCACACTTTTCAAACAAAACAAAGCCGAACTGGTGGAGCGCGAAGCCTCGTTTTTCATCTCCGAGCGTCTCCCAGCGGCGGAGCTGCTGCGACATTAGTCACCGTCTGGAGAGCTGGAAGCTGTCAGAGACGAGTCAGAGGTCCCCGAAGCCGACCGTGGCACGGGAGCGCCGACGCTCTTTAGCGTCTGGCCACGGCGTCTTCCTCTCTTGTCGTCCAGCCTCCAGCTCCCGTGTGGTTCCGGGGGGCTCCTGGGAAAGGAGGGGGGGGGTGGGCTCACATATGTGGCCCTGCTGTTATGTTCTCCATCTGGCTCAGGCTTACGTCAGGGCCCCGAGCCGATAGCACCAGAATCCCGTTTTGGATTGTGCCTCCATCCGTCCATCCATCATCCAGCCCTCCGCTCCACCATCCCTCCATCCTGATCATTAGGCAGCAGCAGGAATACACCCTGGACGCACCACCAGTCCGTCAGAGGAAGCCAGACAGAGTCTCCGCACCGCCTGATGGGTATGTGGAAAGTGTCTGCACCAACTATCATGACTACTACCCTGACTACACCACATCACTGACTACTAAATGAAAACATTACTACTAAATGAAATCAGTAGTAGACAGATCTGGACCCTCCGGTTTCCTTCCTCACTCTGCACCCCCCCCCCCCAACCCCCTCCCCCCGCCCCAACCCCCCTCCCCTTAATCCAAATCTAATCCTGCGCAATCAGTTCTGTGTGCATGCGCATTTTCACTCAACACTCAGCAATCGGACGTCCCTGAGATGCGAGCGCGGGCCCAACTGACATCGATACAGAGCGCGAGCGTGCTGAATGTATCCGGAAAAGGACGTGAGGCATGTCGACGACCGCTTCGCAAACACGCAGAGCTGAGCCGCGAGGCTGCGTCTGCTTAGGTGACAACCGAAACCCAAAACCTGATCGGAATAAACTGGGAAGCGCGCGAGGGTTTTCATTTGTCATTTATTCGCCTTAATGAGCGTCGATCCCGAGTTGTCGACTGGGTCAGCACGTCAGCCTTTAACGTCCAACACACACATTCAGAACTTCCATCGGCTGGAATCGGTAAATCAGATGACCCCCATGCGACAGAGCGATAATCGGTGTGTGAGACCACCAAACCTGGGCTGAAGGTGACATGCCGTCCCTCGCCACGGCACCCGCGCGCCCAAGTTGCGGCGTATCGCGCCTTCGCCTTCATCCGAGATTGGCAGCCCCCCCCGCCATATGGCGCCCGGGCTTGCGTGTTCAACAACTTCCTGCGAGCAGATGAGCGCGCGCACACGCACACCTGCGTGTCGCTGCGGTGCGCGGTTCAGATTTGAGTGTCTGAGATGGTGGGAATTTGCAAACAGAGAGTTGCAGCTGTGTCCCCACGCAGCTGCGCAACACTGCGTGGACCAGAAAACATACCGCTAATGAGGAAGTAGCACGATTTTTCTTTTGCCGAAACATTACAGCTTTGATCTTTCTTTGATTTTTTTTTTTTTTCCCCTTTTTTCTTTCACTTTGATTCCCAAAGAGGGAAGTGAGACACAGACTGGAGAGTCCTACTGTAGCGCTTCAGGGCAAGGGTCTTTTCCCACACTTAAATACCGTCAAACTAACAGCAAAGCAGCAATTTGTCCGCTCACAGGAGGGGCATAAAAACCAGAACCCCGGATTCTTCGCTGTTATGGAAAAAAAAAAAAAATGAAGAGAGCACAAGAGGGGGAAAAATACTTTATCTCCCTCTCTAACCGAAAGTTATTACATTTTCTGAATGGTATGACTTTGTAATGGTTAGCATATGTGAATATGTGCTCGCGGAGCAAGAGCAGTAGTTGCGGCTAAGTTAATAGCACAAGCAGAGGGGGAATTGGGAACTTTTGGCTTTTAAAGGATACTTTTTCCCCTGCCACACCAAAAACCAGATGTTGATAAAGAGACAAAGAAGAGGGAGAGAAGATGCATGGGCAAGTAATTACCATCACCTGGGCCAAACATCTTGAAACATCTGCGGGGGGAAAAAAAACAATCGGACCTTACAAGGAGAGGTGGATTTATGCTCCCTCCTGTGTTTTTATTGCTCTGCAAGATCCATTCCTCCTCCCGTGTGCTCGGGGCTCCCAGCACACCGAGCTTTGCTACAATCTGGGCCTGTTTAAAACCTGGAAATAGCTCAGATTCTTCCCCGGGACGGCGAGCGCTTCCGCGAGGTGGAAGAGGGAGGGAGGGGGGTGGGTGGTGGGGGGCGCGGGGAGAGTCTCGGCGAGTCCACGTGAGACGCTCGCAAACGACGTTAGGCCCGGGGAGCGGCGCGGGGGCGCGAGAGCGCGCTCGCCGGCGGGGGCCAAAAGTAGCGTTATTCGGCGCACGTTCTTTAAAGAGGAGTTTGGTCACCATGGAGACACATCGCCGACCGTCACCACTGTGAAACACGCGGCTGAGGATGACATGTCCATATGGTGGGACTGGAACAGAGGGGCCGAACATATGCTTTGATGAAAGGGCTGTCAATTACAAATCTATAAGAGCAGCTGGGGTCATAAATGATAGATACATGCATAGATATATAGATATATAGATAGATAGATATAGATGGATAGATAGATAGATAGACAGATAGATGATAGATAGATAGATGGTAGATACATAAATAGATAGATAGATAGATAGATAGATAGATGGTAGATACATAGATAGATAGATAAATAGATGGAGAGATTTATATATACATAGATAGATAGATAGATAGATAGATAGATGATAGATAGATGATAGATAGATCATAGATAGATAGATAGATAGATAGATAGATAGATAGATAGATAGATAGATAGATACATACATACATACATACATAGATGCATAGATAGATGCATAGATAGATGCATATATGCATAAATAGATAGGTGGGTAGATGGATGGATGATTACACATGATTACAGTGATAATGGGGGTTTATTGTGGTGAAACTACAATTTTACTGGTTTGAGTGCACATGGACACTTAGCAGGTTGGCTACCAACAATCAGGGCCAGTGGAGGATGATGGTGGTGGTGGTGGGGGGGTGATATAAAGGGAATAAAAGGATGCACCATGAGTTAAACAAAACCAGGGTTTTACTTGGCTCTTCTTTTATCTCTTCACGTAACCCCCGCCGTCTCCTTCGCCGCTATCCTTGAACCAATTTTGCAAGAGAGGCCCTCCCCTCCCAATAATCGACTCCTGGTTTATCAACTGAAGCACCTGCCGTCTGTTCGACAACAAGGCAATCAGGCGACCGGGAGCGGCCGCTGTCCCATTGTCCCGTCTCCCCCCCGTTTGCCCGCGACACTAACTGACAACAGCTGGAAGCCCCCGCGCCCGACAATACCCGTCATGCAAGTCAAATTTAACCGGTAAAGAGAGAAAAAGGGGGCTTCATTATTCGGGCCGTGGCGGTGTGATTTTAACTAGCCGGGAGAGGAAACAATGACGAGTTGCGTCTGCTGGTGGCAGATAAAAGGCTCGGGGCGGCTCTTAAAGCGCCGTCAGATGAGTCCGCGCCGCAGCCGTGGACTGTATCTCATTACGTGGGGGGGGGGGGGCCCGCGAAGAAGCGCATCTTTGGCGCAGATGTGCGGCGGTTATTTGCGCCTGTTCATGTAGGAACGCTAAAAGAAAAGGGGAAAAAAAGAACCCCCCCCAGAGAGGCCCGGTGCTGCGTGCTCCCATCCCCAGGACCCCCCCCCCCCCCACCCTCGTCTATAATTGACTGAGCATGTCGATACTCAGGGAAAAAACAGAAGAGCCACTGTCTGCACGTATCGATCCCAACTTCGCTCTCTCTCTCCCCCGCCGTCTGCTGATCTTAATTACACTTCTTTTACCAGGCCGGCCGTGGCTCCGGTCCAGCGGCTGCCCTTTTCATAAAGCGGAGCGTCCAAATCCATACATCAAAATTAATGAGAGCGGGCCGAGCTGTAAATCAAACGCGCAGGGTATCGGCGCTGATAAGCGGCGACGGCGATCATAAATTACGTTCTTTGGAGGAGGAGGGGGGAGGTGTATGTGGGGGAGGGGGGGGGGTAAATAAAAATGCAGGGGGAGTAGAATTATCTCCACATCGCAGGTTAAGTTAACCGCGTAGAATTTTATGGAGGAAGCAACCTGGGTTTTGATAATTAAACCTGCTAAAGCATGACTGGGGCCGAAGTGAGGGCCCCCCCCCATCGTCCGTGCTTCCTCTTTCTTTGTTTCTGTCTTTGACAAACTGTTTGATTTTCTGCCTGCCTGTTTGCTCGGTTTAGCCTCTGTCTGTCTGTCTGTCTGTCTGTCTGTCTGTCTGTCTGTCTGTCTGTCTGTCTGTCTGTCTGGGCCCCCAAACCCCCCCCCAACATGGACAAAACCCACGCTTGAGCAGATTTTATAGACTGGTAGCTGGGGGACAAAAAAAAAAAAAAAAAATAGCCCTTTCAAAGGAGAGAAAATGGGACTTCTAATCGGGGGCCATCAATCACGTGTGCGTGCGCATGTCTCGGACCTAAGAAGGTGCCTGAGGCGGCGGGGTCCCGCACCTCCAAGATTCACCCTAACATCCAAGTAGAACCCCCCCCCCCCCTGGGGGTATGGGAGTGGGTGTCAGGTGAGCATCTGGGGGGGGTGGGGTGGGGGTAGCGTCTTCATTCCGCCACATCACCCCCCACCCCTCCACCGCATCGGCACGGAGAGGCCCATTCAGCGTGGTTACCTTCGGCGGAGTGTTTAGCCTTTTGTATTCAGCGGACGTGCGCCCGCACTCGGAGCCGCCGCTGCGGAATCACATCCAGAGGCTTATCTTCTGGAATAAGAAAAGGGGCTTGTCAGGATGGCACGTAGTATGTATGCGTGGAGGAGGAGGAGGAGGGGGCTGCGGCGGCGAGGGGGGGGGTGGTGTGTGTGGGGGGGGTGTAGGCAGTGTGCATCAGGGCGATTACAATATCAGCCGACTCCAGATGGAGGCAGGAAAATAAACTGAGAGGGAGCGAGAGAGACAGCAGTCGGCGCGTGTGATAGAGTCTGGATGGAGAAGTTCATTAGCTCCGTCCCAGGCGGGGGCGCGCGGGAGTGGCCGCGGGTGCGTGCGTCTGGGCTGGAGTCGTCCGGATGAACTACATTTCCCAGCGGCCTCTCCTCCACCGCGGGCCGCTTCAGTTCAGTCGCGCCGCGCGCCCATGCGGCACCGCCGTCGTCTGTGGAGGCGAGGGACGAGGCGCCTCCGTGAAACCGGGCCGAGGATCCCCCCACCCCCCGATGAGGCTGCTGTTATCTGGGGGAAGGGGGTGAGGGGAGGAGGGGGGGGGGTAGCCAATAAAATCACTTTGTAGTTCTCGCCGTTGACTTTAACATGAAGTAATCCCCGTAAAGGCCAACTCACAGCAACAATAAAACGACCTCCTGCTTTGGCGAGCGCCGCACAACCACACACGTGCACACACACACTGGTCCACAGCCTCACACCGGCCCGAACACACGCGCGTGCACGTAAACGCAGCTCCACTAACGCCACGCTGCTTTCATGGGTGATGAAATTCAATAAGCAGCGAAGAGAACTGCCCTCTCACTGATAACCATCGATGGAGCTATTGATCTGGACACACACACACACACATATATACACACACACACAGCATGATTCCATTTATAGTTCACTCCTGGAGTTCTTCACACACTACTGAATAATCACAGCGCACCTTACACATCGTGCAACGTGCCATATCAGCCTCAACATCCGTCATTACCCGAGATCCGTCGACCGTGTGCTGTTTTTTTACCTCCCCGCCTCCGTGTGCACCAAACAGGTAAACCGTTTCCCAACCCCCGGCCCCCCCCCAAACATTCGTGCCCCATGTGGGAGAAACGTGCACCGCTGAAACAGAAAGACGCTCTCGCGAAGTCTCATCGAGCCATCGCCGCGAGCGCGTCGCGGTTAAACGGCTGTTGAGAGGTTTCTCGTGCACGTGAATGGCGGCGAAGCACGTTTGACCCCCGGAGCTTCGGCGCTCTAGGATGGAGGGAAGTGTGGGGGGTGGGGGGGTGGTGGGCAGGTGTGAGGCGGGCAGATGGCCCCCCCTGGAAGTGGTGGCCGACGCTCCCGCGCGTGGAGGGAGCGCCTGCCGTTAACACGGGCCTGTTTATCCAGCGTGCACGGGGCGCGCGCGCGCGGATGACCACGCACGTGCACAAACACAGCGATAACCCCCGCTCCCCCACCCACCCACACACACACACACACCCTCCATCCAGCGCTTATCGTTTACCCTCCCCTCGTTGCCAGCTTTGTTTACCTTTCATTTACTCCTTCTCTCCCACTTTGTGCCTCTCCCTCTTTATCTGGGCAAACACGCACACTCCAGGTAATGGTCTTTTCAGTCAGGCCACGCTTTAATGGAGGCCGGCCGCTCAGACGCGAGCCCCTCCGATAAGGCCGCATTTAAATTTGGATCATTCGTCTCGACCAAAACAACCCGCTCCCTTGGTCGGGAACGACGATACGGGCGATTTCCGGGCCACTTTTCTCCGCGCGTCGGCACGGGGCGCTGATTTCCTCTGGACGCGTTTCGTCGGGCGGCCATGTTTGTCGGATTTTGACGAGAATGGGAGCGGAGGGAGTCAACAAGTCCGAAAGCCTTTGTGCTCAAATGAGCTTGAGCATTATTGCTGCAACCAAGCCGTCACCAAAGTCAGGACATGACCATCTCGAGTTATTGTTCTGTTAAAATAAAGCTTGCAAATGCTACTTTAAAATAGGGAAAATACAAGTCTTTGATTTTATTTAATCTTTGTATTTTAATTACAGAATATAAATTTTAGGCTTTTTTTCTTTTTTAAAAAAAAAATAAAGGTTCAAATATCACTAATTCTATTTCCCAGAAGTATTCTCATAAATGCCTTTGATGTCTTTGTTATTCACACATTGCATATCAAAGCATATCTGATCCAAGTTGAATCCAGCTGATGACACATCCCGATCCAAACACCAGTAAGAGTCCAAAGTTCCCACCTTGCAGCCTGTTTAATCCCAGTCGTGAGAACATGCTCTGAGCCAGCAGCCTCCCTCCTTAAACCCGCACGTCTGCTTTCTTCCCGGTCTGTGGAGAAGCTTTCAAAATAAAACCCCTTTCATTTCACGCATACGCCACGCACGGAGCGGATCTGTTTTCTTTTAGTGCTTTTCAATTACAAGTCGGCGGACAAAAGAATGCGTCTGGACGCTTGTGCCCGAGCTCCTGCAAAGGGAGGAGAGGAGGCTGCGAGATGGACTGAAATAGACGGAGGAGTCATCGTCCGCGCTTCATCGTTTGTGACGGAAAAACCTGCGTTCGGTGGCGCGTTAAGTTGATCCGGAGTTAAGGAGTGGCCCCGCAATGACACCGCCGGGTTTCACATCGATAATCAGCTGATGGAAATGCCCTGAAGAAAGTGTCGATAGATCCAGTCGGGATATAAAAGGACTGGATTAGTCCTACATGGATGTCCCCATCCTGCTTTCGTACTCCTAAAAGGCTTTCGCGCAGAAAGCTGTTGTCACTTTTTAAAAAACAAAACAAGAAAAAAAAAACAAACAAAAAAAAAAAACCTGGCAAGTTGCGCAAAAAGTCCACGGTGCCATCTCCAATCATTCTTCAATCACTTCCAACACAGCTCAGTTTCAATTGACCATCTTTAAGAACAATTTCTTTACACGAACACATAAATCCGCTTCGATGTCCAGTTTCAGTCCAAACGAACCGTCTAACCCGAGCACGGCACATTACGCACACGCAGGTCACACCTTTGCCACCAACTGAAGCGCCAAAAAAAGAAGCACATACGAATATTTAAAGCACCCTG
This sequence comes from Lagocephalus sceleratus, assembly GCA_911728415.1. NCBI lineage: Eukaryota > Metazoa > Chordata > Actinopteri > Tetraodontiformes > Tetraodontidae > Lagocephalus > Lagocephalus sceleratus. The sequence goes on along the minus strand of CAJVRN010000087.1, from coordinate 3,925,721 downwards.
ATGTTGATTTTGTCCATATATAGATCGTCCCTCGTCTCCTCAGACCCAGCTCTCACTCACTTTGCATTAATATGCGTCCAACAAATCCTGCCCATAAATATAAAACACCGTTTTATTTTTAAAACAACTATCTTATTCAAGGGTGTAAAATATATTTTTTAAAAAGCCACTTACACTGAAAAGAGGCAGAAATTCCCACCATGCGGCACGTTGGTGTGAGAGGGATAAATAATTTCCAGTCCGCGCACTGCGTCCCTTCGACGATCCGCTCGTACCGCGAACGCGAACGCAACAGAGTCCAGACAGTTGTGCAGCTGCTGTACTTCCAGAAGCTCAGGAACGCGGTTGAAACTCCCCACCCCCCCCTTCGACGGAAATAAGACGGCTTTCTCGGTTTGTTTTCAAGTCTCTGAGGATGTTGAAGAGGAAGGATTGGAAGGGCGAGAGATGAGACAGAGATGGAGGATGGTTGCACCAGCGCGCCTCGCACCCGCCTGCCGTCCTTTTTTTTTTTTTTTCTCCCCCCCCCTTTCTTTCCCCGCCTCTGAGACTCTCTCCACCGGATCCTTTTTTTGATTTAAAAGAAAAAAAAAAAAAAAAAAAAAAGCCGAGCAGGTCTGGGTTGCAGAAATCGGGCTAAAACGTGAGGGACGCGCGCTCTGGCACGGGGTTCCTTGGCGTTCCGCTTCTCCGTTGGCGCGGGGGAAGAGGAGTACTGACGCTCTGCCTCCAGTCGGCGGTGCGCAGCGGAGCCAGGTGGCGGTGGGCGGGACCGAATCACTGCCCGAGTGGAGGAGGCGGCGATTGGGCAGCGGCCAGCATCTGTGCGTCCAAAAAAACAGGTTGGGAAACGCAGGGCCAGGTCAAGCCGAAGGGCTTTCTAAAGTAAAAGTGAATCCCGTGTTCCAGACACACACACACACACACACACACACACAAAAGAAGCTCCACGGAGCCAAAAGTTGAAAGACAAAAGATACTTCAGCAGCCTGACTTAAGGCGGTTGGTGTTACTGTCTTTTCCCTGTGAAAACAAATCCACTTGTTTGCTAAAGATTTTTTCTGCCCCCCCTCCCTCGTCTCAACCAACGGAGGGATTAAACACATTGCCGCAACACACCCAGAAAACGATTTAACTCCCCGGGAAAGCAAATCTTCCAATTCTGACGCACGAGTCGGGGAAATCTGCGACAACTTGTGTTCTACTTCTCAAACGTGACTTCTGCCCGCGAGCAGACGCTGCACGTCGAGGACCTGCACGTTGGTGTTTTTGAGCGACGCTCTTCAGAGCGGCTGATTACAGCAAGGCTTTCGAGGCTAGTGGGCGGATGGTGCCTATGGGATACAACAGAGGTTGGATAAGTCCATGTTTAGTCTACGTCTTCTTTGAGGGGTCCTAAAACATAGCCCTGAGGACCCCCTGGGTGCTGGGGAAGGATCGGTGATGTAAGAGGAACCGAAAAGTTCATAAAAAGAAACCTGTTGGAAATGCAAGTTGATTTGTAAAGCTGTCAAATCCCCTCTCACCCCCCCCTCTCTCTCACACACACACAGTCTGTTTTGATCGGTGGGCCGAGTAAGGTACAGCGAGGCTGCCCCGCAGTAACCCAAGGCGAACAGTTTCCCCAGACCATCTGGAAGTCATCCCGCCTGCAGAGTCAGTGAAAGCGCAGAGCAGAAGCTACGTTTACAACTCGGTGATAACAACCGGTCCACTTGAGCTGCATGGATGAACAAGTCACGCCCCATAGCCCGTTCATAGCATCCCATAAATTAAAAGAGTCTACTCTCTCTCTATTGCGCGGGGCTAAACTGCGCTACTGTGGAGTTAAGAAAGAAAGAAGGAAAAAAAAAAAAAGAATCCCTTTGGTGAATAATTTAATGAAAATGTGCGGTTTCAAGGATCAAATTCCTCTTTTTACAACTGCCTCGCCCGAGTCAGACGGGCTTTTGTAAAGAAACACAAGAAGGTCAGACCTCGAAACGAAGTCAAAGTCACTCCTCCAACTGAATCATTCTCGAAGGCGACGCACTTCATCTCCTTTATGGAGCCCCGGCGTTCCAGCTAAAGTCACATCTCCTGGATTTATCTGCTCTCCGCCGAGCGCGAAACATCCAGGGGGTGTTAGCAAATCATCAGCACGGAGCTCATTGTTCCCTGAGTGCAATCTCCGTGGGGAAAAGATGATGCCATTAGCGGCAATTGTTTGCAACGGTGCCGCCGCTCTCTGCCGGCTGGATCTCTCGCTCTCGTCGCCTTTCTTGCTCTGCGCCCTCTCATCTCCTCTCCTTATCTGAAGAGCCGGAGCAGGGGAGGCTCCATTGTGCTCCTCAAAGGGAATACGGAGAGATAGGCTTGGGGAAAGAGGAGTCCGCGCTCTGCTTCCATTTCACAGGCCGGGGTCCTTTTGTCGGCCTCAGACGATTTGCCCCAGCGTGTGTGAACAGACGCTGGGCGAAAAGGTGAGGGGGGGGTGGAGGGGTGGAGGGGTTTTCCAGTGGGGGGGGTTCAGAACAGGAAGGGCGGAAGAGAGAGAGAGGAGGAAGAGACGAGGTGCCGATATCCCCGAACCCCGGGGTCCCCCGGATTTGGGATTCAAGGAAAAGGTCACTTTTGTAAACGAGCAACCGGTGCCGCCGGAGAAACCGGGCGGAGGGGGGGGGCTGCGGGGACGCCGTCGTCTGGACCCGCTTGGGTCCAGCAGCGCCGGTCCTCCCGTGACAATCGCCCCAAACCATCTTGATGGCCGGAGGCGTGAGGGTAGGCGCTAAGGAAACCTGCGAGGGAAAGGAGAATGGGGTAATGATCCGTGTGTGTGTGTGTGTGTGTGTGTGTGTGTGTGTGTGTGTGTCCTGTGATAACGGTGCATGAGAGCAGGAAACACACAGTGCCTGTTTTTGCTGCAGGGGTTCCTGGAAGTCGGCCGCCCAGTGTGGTCTGTCACACACACACACGCAAACACACACACACTCACACACACACACACACACACACACACAGGATACCTCGCCTCCGAGAGGGGAAAAACATGCTGTGTCTGATACACGCGGACACAGACAAGCAGACTTCCTGCATTTTGCCACCTACTGGGCGGCCACCTGTAACAGTCGCGCACGCGCGCACACGCACACACGCACACACACACACACACACACGTGTCTCATTGTCGGGGACAAAGCCAGAATGGTACAAACGTGAGCTGGGAGTTGACAGTGAACCAGTACCACTGGAACCCCTGTAATTACCAGGCATCTCTCATCAACGCGGGCCCAAGCCGCGCTGCCTCCCTCCACCGGCACGGAACAACAGCGCGGGAGCGCAGGCGACCAGAGCGAAGCCGCTAAGTGCTGCGCTCAAACCCGGAGACCTCAGAGCAGCGCGAGTGAAGCCCTAAAAGCTTTTCTCCTGACAGTTCGCCGTGTTTACAGTTCTGTCTATTATACGGACGCCTAAACTTGTCTTCCTGCTTCTCTTGGCAAAGAAAGAATCACAAAGAAAACCCAGAAAAACACCGATTGTGCAGAAGTAAAAAAAAATAAATAATAAAAAAAAATCAAGCGCTCACAGGTGCAAAGTTGTGGAATGCTGCACGCATCTGTTGGAAAGCCGCATGAATCAGTCCTATACATGTGTGAGTAGAACAAGGGTATCACAGCAGAGCTACCTACACTAGAAATCACTCAATTAAATCCATATGTTCTAAGAAAAATCTGTCCTTCCCACTGATGTAGAGGGAGCAGAATCACAGGAGGGAGCAATGCATGATGGGAAAGCAGCTGCAGTGCAGCATCTTGCGCAGGTAAGGTGTCTGGAGAGGCTTCTCCCGCGCACACGGGGGTATTATGGAATTCAGCGCGCCGTCTGGCTGGTAGCAAAGGGGAAGCGCTAAGTGGGCGAGCGCTGACACCCCTGCCTTCCTCCGTGCGCATGTAAATGAGCGTTCAGCTGCTGGAAGAAAAGAATGAATAAATATCCTGACAGCCGGCAAACATTTAAGACAATGGCTTTCAACTCTTATTGTGCGTTACGGAACAAAAAAATGTGTCGCGAACAAAGAGAAGGGCTGTCAGCTCACACATCAAATGTGATGGAGGAGAGATGTTTCCTCTGAGGGATTAAAGAAGAAGGATTAAAATAAGGATATGTACACCAAGTCTCAAAAATGGCCGACATATATCACACACACACATATATATATGTGTGACACACACATATATATGTGTGTGTGTGTGTGTATGTATGTATGTATGTATGTATGTATGTATGTATGTATGTATGTATGTATGTATAGATATAGATGTGTATATATATATATATATATATATATATATATATATATATGCACTGGAACCTGGTGGGAATCCCATGATCCTCTGAGAATCTTCTCGTTTGTTTTGTCAGCCGCTTGCTCGCTCCGGTCGTGAAAATAAAAAAAATTAAAAAAAAAGAAATAAGGGGGGAAAAAAAAAAAGAAAAAAAGATGGCGGACCAAAATCCGAGAGATGTTCTGGCGCTCTGCTCCTCAGCGAGCCTGGAAGAGAACGGATTTCACGGGCGGGGAGGTTGGGGAAGGGAATTCATCCGCCAAGGAGCGAGCGTGTTTGAACAACTGGAAGTGTTCTCAGATCGTCAGGAAATATCAAACAAGGATGGATTTCCACACTGTACGGGTGTGACCTGCTATAAACCGAATATATGAACAGAAAAGTTATAAAACATACATAAACTATGTAGCACTTTGAAATGTCTAATTTGAATACAGAACCTTAATTTTTCTATATAAACATGGTGCATATATATAGTATATGTATGTATATACAGTATATATATACATATATATATAGTATATATATATACATACATACACGCACCATGTATATATGTAGTATAAATTTGTCCTTTTCTGTGTTCATCTACACATATTTTTTTTTATACATTAAGAGCAACTGATTAATGTAAGCCCAATAAAAGGCACATTTTCATCCCATTGAAGCTGCTGTCCTTTGTAATTTCTACCACGACGGCTTCTTGATGTTGGCAACACAAGCGCACGCGTCATTCCGAGCACGCTGATGAATGCACTCGCAGGCTCGGGAAGCAATTAACAACCCTCGCATCGCTCCTTTGTTTTCACCGAGCATCTTCTTGACTCGCTGTTTTTTCCACGGACGCCAGTAGACAATTCCACCCCCCCCGCCGTCCTGCCACGGGAGGACGCCTTTCATGACTCCGTGGACGAGTGTGGCGAATAACACCTCGCCCGGACGCCGCAGGGCACGCCAGCATATCTAGGATGTGTTAAAGTGGCGGGGAACTATTTTTTTTTTTATAACGCTAACACAATAACCGTGTGTGAAAAGTCAGCGTACGCCGAACGTGCCTCTCGAAATTTGGGCGAGCACACCCCCCCCACCACCGCCACCACCACCCCCCCGATGTCCCAATGATTGGCAGCCTTGCTCGCGGCGACATCATCCATCACCACCCACCTCGCCGTACCTGCCGACTTCCCCCGGATCACCGGCCAGATGGCCCCTTCCAACGTTCGCCCACTTTACACACCTGATATGAAGCTATCCGTCATTTGATAATGACCGACCTTTGGCGGTCCCCCAGCTGGGGCCTCCGCCGCAGCGCCGGGCTCTGGTGGGTATCAGAGAGGGGGGGTGGCGGTGGCGTGCAGCCTGACTGCCCCTCTGATGGATCGGTGCCAAGCAGTGGTGCTGGGGAGGGGGCTGAGAGGTGTCCCCGTAATCAGATTCAGAGTCGTCCACTCGACCGTGGAACAGGTGGAAGACGAAAGGGGAACAATGGAGAGGGAATATGAGGCAATGGGAAGAAATAAAGCACGGAGGGCGCTAAAGAGGAGGTGGGGTGGGGGGTGGGGGGGTAGTTGGAGGCCCGCTTAACCTCGAGGAGGTTTTCCACATCGGCGGCGAATGATCTTAAATAAACGTCGCAGGCTTCAGTGCCACCTCAACCGCTCACGCCCGTCCCGCAGCTGCTGCACGTGCAGATGTAAAGATGCAGCGGAGGTCCTGGGGAGGAGGGGGGGGGGCGTGTGGGCGGGCAGATCCTCCAGCTGTGCAACCGAGTCCTCCAGCTGTGCAGCGCGACCTCGCCCGGGACTCGACGGGAGAAAGACGATCGATCCGCGGATCTGTTCCCTTCAACCACACAAAGGAAGCCTCCAGATACATTCGCACCCCCCCCCCCAAAAAAAAAAAGAAAAGTACTGAGGAGACACGACCACCCCCCCCCAACACACCCACACACACACACACACCCGCCCCCCCAAAGATTTGTTTTCTTCAGTCTGCGACGGCGAACAGAAAAACGACTCCGAAGCTCATTAAGATAATTGCTGCTCTTAGTTTGTGTGGAAAGCGATTGGCTGCAAAGTTTGCGCGGGGTGAGACGCGAGGGCTTAATGTGTCGACGCCGACCCGGCGGCGCCGTGATTGACACCGGAGAAACGACTTAATGGCGCACGCCGAGCCTCATGCAGCAGCGTAGCGACCGCACGCACGCTGCTGCACAGCGAGGGGAGCCTCGTACGGCGGAGGCCCGCCCGCCCGCGCGCATGCGCACGCGCGCAGTGTGGCGGCTCTCATTAGCGAAAGTCGGTTGGCTCTAGGCGCCCCCCCTCCCCCTCCTCCTCCCCCACCCCTCCTCCTCTCGCCGTCTTCGGGAGTCGGAGGAGCCATTTGTCAGTGGAAAAACAATTAGTGGGGAACGATGCGTTCCATTGGTTTTAATGAGTCCTGCCCGGTCACTCTGCTGCAGCGGCGGCGAGCAAAGGTCGTTGGAGGCCGCGGGCGAGGCGGGACCACGGTAGCAGCTCCGGCGGCGCCTCGTCCCCCCCCGCTCGTCTCCTCTCCTCTCTCTACCTCCGGCACACGTGCCCAACTCCGTCTCTTTCGGATCTCGATAAAACCATCGGAAAGGGACATCTTGCATAATCTGGAGGACATTGTGTGTGTGTGTGTGTGTGTGTGTGTGTGTGTGTGTGTGTGTGTGTGTGTGTGTGACCTTGAGCTATATGATGCACTGTATATGTGCAAAGCGACATCAGATGCGACGGTCGCTATAGTAACACACAGAGCATATACCTTTGTCTAGTCCAAGGGAGGGCACAAAGGGGGTCCTGGATCTGGGACCTTGATCGGAGCACACGGAGAGGAGAAGGGGGGACTTTCGTCTCCAGGGCAGCGAAGGCAGAGCTCCGAGTCCCCCACGGGGGGGTCAATTCATCCCGACCCGCAGTGCGCCCTATCTGGTGACTCGTGGTAACCGACGCCCCCCGTTTGTTGTTTCCGGCCACGGATTTACGCATCGGGATCGTTTCCCCCCCGAGCCGCCGTGGCGCTCAAACAAAACGCAGCATGGGTGTGAGGAGTGCTGACAATCTGACATGTGTCTGGAAACAATTTACACATCATGCTATTTCCTGTACTCTGGTCTCCGCTGACAGGGTTCGGCGGATTTTCTTCTGACGAGCATGAGAACGCTTACGGAAATCGGGAAAAAAGGGACTTTATAAGTTAATCAGCACATTATTGCAATATCTGTTGTATTAATTATCGTAATTAAACAGTGTTTCAGCGCCCTGTCCTCCAACAACCATTCATCTTATTAGCTGTCACTGTATGTACAATAAACACACAATGTTCATTATCTCTGCAAGGACATATTTTATAGAGGGTTATTTATTTATTTTTTTATATGGAGCTGCAAGGCCCTTTGAACATGATATATATGACATATATGTCGATGCCCCGTTCTCCGTTTTGGATCAGGAGTTTTGGAGCACCCGGCGTGCTCAGCCAATCAGAAATGAGGAGCACTGGTGCTCAGATGTTCTGCAATCGCTTCAATGTACCACACACCACCAAAAAAAAAAAAAAAAAGAAGAAAAAACAAAAAAAAAAAAAAAAAAAGCCCAAGAGCGCATAGTTCCTCTGGAGGTTAATGGCTCCTAGTCAAAGTTTATGGAGTGGAAAAGTGGCTATTCATTGGCTCTTCATTATTATTTTTTTTCCTTCACCTGCAGCCACCGACTGCCTCTCAGCCGAGGCTCCTCCGGCGTCGTGCTACGGACGGATGTTTGTCATCCCTCTTCGCTGTAGCCGGCGAATCCCCCCGCAGCGCCCACACTAACCATAGAGGGAAAGGAGACTCAAGACGTGCTGCCAGCACAAACACTAAACGAAGCAGGTGGATGCTTGATACGCTCGTCTTTACATTTCTGTTGACATTGAAGCAGGACAAGTATGCGTTGAAGCCATATATAAACCATATAAACTGTATCTCATGTATATAATCATTTATGCACCTACATTCCAACTCTCCGTGCATTTGACATTAAATGACTTCAAAGTCTTGTCCTCTTTATCCAGCAGATATCCCCGAATCTCCATCTCCCTCGGCTATAAAAATCCCACCCTTCGCTGCTCCGTAAAGGCACCCGAGACACACACACACACCACACACACACACACTCCGCACATCAGGGCCGTTGCCGTGTGTGTAACAGCTTCGGTCTGAACCGGAGCGCCGGAGAGTGAAAGAAAGGCACCGGGGTTGGTGTCCGACAGCAGTCACTCCGCTGACACTAATGGGGACGTTAACCGAGCACAGACCATTTAGCACAGAGGCCGCCTTGTGGAACCTCACCCCTCCCTCACCCCTCCCTCACCCCCCCTCACCCCCCACCCCCCACCCCCCTCAGCCCCCTCACCCCCCTCACCCAGCTCATTGGCACTCCCTCATCTGATCCTGAAAGCACTATTAAAAGAATATATGTCACCATTTTCGCTTTAAAAGAAGCGACAGAAGCCCACCAGCAGCCTGAGGTAAGGGTTTGGGATCATACGCATCGCCTTCCGGATTTCCGACGCTCCGTATTCGGGCCTCGGGGAGTCTGGGCAATATTTGGTGACATATCACTTGCATCCACTCCGCACCAGGGAACGATGGAGTGGAGGTGCGGGCAAGTCGGAATTGTTTCCTGGTAATTAAAGGGAAATGCCACGACCCTCGCGGCCTTTTTTCGGAAAGTAGTCACTTTAGCGGGACGCTGCGCGGCGACCGGAGGAGCCCGGGAGCGAGGAGGAGCATCTGGGCGGGGCGGCCTCAGCGGGCCTCGAAGGCAGGAGACGGGCGGGGGAGTTGGGGGGGGGTTGGACAAAAGGGGAACTGGAGAGCGCTGGAGCAGAGACCTCCGTAATGACGAGCGCTTCGCAGTCAGATCCGACCTCCCTCCGCCCGCGCGCCCTGATGAGATAATTCCTTCCCCAAATTGCAATCAAAGCTCAGAAAAACACTCAGGAGCAGGAGCCCATTCAGCCATTAACTCATCGGGTCCTGGGGTGCTGCTTTTTAAATATTACAATTCTTTGGATGTGTTTTCTGCATATTTATTTCCGCTTCGTTAATATTCCTCTTTGTCTTCCAGCTAAACTTCGGTGGCTCTGCTGGTGCTGGAACTGCACCCACGAAGCCTCCGAGCGCTTCGTCTCAGTTTGTTTAGACACTCGACTGTATGCTTTCACGACAGGAAGTAGCAGCGAGTCATCGCCCCCGTGTTCAGAAGCTCAGAAAGTGACCTCATTAACGCCCGCTTTCTCCACGTCACGTGGGCGCGCTGGTAATAAAGAAAGGAGGCGAGAGCGCGGGTCCAGACGACTGAAGCTGAAATAGAAAAAAAAACAAAAAAAAAAAAAACACGAGAGCCGGTGGAGAAGATGCCGCAATCCTGACGCAATGTTTCCATGAACGCTCTCTGTCGGCTCTGTTAACTCCCATTTTTTTTAAAAAAACTTCAAGTTATGCCTCCACATTAAGTGTCAAAAAAAAAAAAAAAAAAAAAAAGACTTCGGGAGTCGCCGTCTTCGGTCCTTCGGTAAATCGTCACGCAGGACATGAAAAGACTGAGTGGCACCGAAAAGGAAGGGTGAAGAAAGGGTGTCAAGTGGCTCTATTTGTCATAATTATGTGGTTGTGAGGGGGAAAGTCTGGAAAAGGTCTAATCAATCTGATTTAATTAAGTGCAGTCATTCATTTGAAATGAGCAGAATAGAATTAATAGGCACATTGTACATTTGCATTTAAGCCCATATAATTACGCCAATTCAGTGGCCTTGCAAGCTCAATTTTCAGCACAAAGTAATAGAAAAGAAATTATTTCTCCCTTCACCCCCCCACTTTTTTTTTTTTTTGCTCCTGAGCTTCTTAATAAATATTCAGAGGGAAGGGATTCAATCCGAGTGCTGTGTTTGGAATTCAGAACGGCAGGGAAGGGAAGACGGGTGTTAAAACATTCATCGCGCCCCTCGCTTCCCGACGTTCTCGGCCCGCATCCGGCGGAGTAAACGGCGTCCCCCGGAGGCCGCGCCCCTTTTTCCGGGATGGCAAAGTTTTCGGAGGTGTTTTTTTATTTCCGCGAGGCGGCCCGTCGAGCGAGGCGGGTCGGGTCGGGTCAAGCGATTTCATAAAGGCGAGATCGGATCCGAGCGGATCTCCACGGTGACTCTGCCGAGCGTCAGTAAGCGGAGGAGACACTCAGCTGCGGTTTCGAGGACTGGGGGAGGTCAAAGGTCGGGAGATTCATCACTCATTGGTTTTGGAGTTAGGTGCTGGTTTACTGGGCGACCGCACTGGGCCGTGCATGGATGACTCCCCGGGAGGCAGCGGAGCGCACGCGATCCGATGATGACTTCCTCAATTTTCCTTCTGACTGCGTTCCGCTGGAGTTTCCGGGAAGAAAAGGGGATAGAAGGAAAGAAAAAAATAAATAAAAAATCCCCTGCAGTCGACGCATAGAAACGAAGATGACCAACCAATCAGAGCGCGCTGCTGCGGTCACGTGACTTCCTGCCCCCGACACCTTTTCAAAAAGGCTTCCAGAGCGTGCGCGTGTGTGATCTAGATAACGGCCCTCTGTAATAAAAGAGAGAACCGCATCGCTCTCCATTAAAAGGAGCCCACGAGGATTCCCTGTATCTTCCACATCTGTGTATTTTTCCTTCTGCTCGAGATCCCAAGGCTTCCTCCAGCGGTCCGGATTTCCCAAGTGGTGTCGAGTCATTCCCGAGCAGCTCCCTCCATCTCGCTGCTAATCAACAAAGTTAATTTGTTTCTCCACCGATTCCCTTCTCTCCCCCCCCCACCCCGTCCTTTTTCATCCTATAGCCGCCACATCCGGGTTGGTGCCGCTCTGCCGTATCTTTCTGCACCTCGCTGGCAAAAAGTGCTGCTCATTTATCAGATCCGCGCAGCCGCCTTATTACAAGAGTCCTCTTATCAGTCATATTTCTTTCCAGTAGCGCTGCAGCGGTTACAAATGGGACTTAGTCTATCTGGTTTGGAGCTGATGAGTGGGGGGAAATGAAATTATTGCGATTAGATCTGACCCATATGCTGGAGAGCTGGTGTGGAGTGTATGTGTGCGTGTGCGTGTGTGTGTGTGTGTGTGTGTGTCTGTGTAGCCTTGGCAGACATCGTGCGGTTTTATTGCATTTGCTGCACATTGTTGTGGGTGGCGACGGCGTCGCGCCGCGCTCGCCCCGTCCAGACAGCGTGATAATCACCAACAGATCATTTTTCAGCTGGTTATATTAAGAGGCGTTCAGGGCCTTTTTTTTTTTTTTTTTTTTCTTGCGGGTCTTTCTTTTATTGGTAGCGCCTACTTTGCCAACGGACTGCCAACGAGGGGGGCTCGGGAAGAGAAAACCAGGGACCACCCCGCCACCCCCCACCCAGCTACCTAAAAAAAAAAAATCTAACTGGTTGGGAAAAAAAAAAAGGATGCTTTAATTCGAGCGACCCCGACCGCATCCAGATAAATATACAGAGTCGGTCGACGCGCTTGGCTGGTTTGGCTTTGTCGGAGAGACGCGGGTGCGGGCTCTTTCACCCGCCACGTCGGGATCGTTCATTACAACCTGTCCGTCCACCACTGGGGGGGGGGTGTTGATGAGAAAGGGGCTCCGTTTGGACCACGGATCACCATCACCACGCTGCCAGCGTCTCACATGGACTTCAACGCCTTGGAAGCGCGTTCCCGCTGCCTTAAAGTATTCCCGACACACCTGCTCCACGTGAATCCAAAGGCTGCTCCGGCGTTTCATTATGGAGTGATTGTAATTATAGCAGGCACTACATGTATAGTTGCTCCAGGAGCTATGTTGCAACTGAGTAATTGGAAGACGGAGCAAAAACAAATACTGTATATAAACCAGGAACGCCGATAAAAAGGGCCTTTATCCTACCTCGCCTCACGCCGGAGCTGCATCTCTCTCTGCTGCTCCTTCATTCTGCCCCCCCCGTAAAAACAAACGAGGACAACGTTCCTATTTATGATGCAGAAGGAGAAAATTGGTTTCAATAAACAGCCTGTGAGCAGCACTCGTCGTCCTCCTCCGCCTCATCCCACACATCATTCCTTCCCCGGCTTTGGCGCTAATAACAAATTATCAATAATAATAATAATAATAATCATCGCCACGCGGCCAAATGAATCTCAGCAGACGAGACGGGAGCGCAGCTGCCGGGTCGCCTTCGACAGATCGGCGGCCGACAGCTGGAGGAACTTTATTGTTCTCGCCTGCGTGTTTATAGGAGCCGCCAAAACAAAGATTAGACAATTATGATCTATAACATACAGCGTAATTACCTAATGAAGGAGCTCGGAGACAGCTGATTGGTGCGCGAGCGTGTGTGTGTGTGGGGGGGGGCGTCTGCGCCTCCGCGGGCAGGTGTCTCCAGACAGAACATCCGAGCGATCCCGACCCACGTCTGCCGCTATTCCGACTTCCGGTAGATGAGGGGACGAGGAGGCGGCAGCTCCCTGTGTGAACGCGCACGGCGCTGGGGCGGTGCTTCACTTCCGTTGAAGACAGACCTTTCATTGGACGCTCGTCCGATGACCCGACAGGGAATCTGAAGCTGTCTTCAGAGGACCCCCCCCCCACCCCCCTGCTTGCCCCGAACGAGGAGGACGAGGGCCGAGGCACGTGCACGCTCACACGTGCGCGAACCAGAGCCTTAAGCGACGAAACCGCCGAGTTTCCAGGCCCCTACCGCGCGGCTGAACGGCCGCGAACGGACCCCTCCCTGCTGCATTCCTATTACAACGCGACGTCCTTCGCTGCCTGTTACAGCGGATGGGAATTAGAATCCCAGCCGCCGGTTCTCCGTCTCCCAGTGAAGATCTTAATG